>CM050165.1:110138822-110811322 GCA_027410445.1 Discoglossus pictus | reverse complement strand
ATATAATGTTGCATACACATACTGACATATTTTGAAATATAAATAAACAAATATCAGTGTATGCATGTACATCCAGCATAAGACAATGGTTATGACATAAAGAGGCACACTGTTACTGGACACGCATAGTTAGCATACATTATATACATAATTGTGTGTATGTGTAATATATATATATATACACCTAAAACGTAAGAGTCTGAAAGATTTTATAGGAGCAAGGCAGGAGCCTCATAGAGATCTCTTCATAGGTTGCATTATACATTGAATATATTTAAATATTTAGGGTCCGGAAGAACAAAAGTTAGGAGCCTAGGCTCCGAGGAAGCTTCTACCCCTGAATATATCTCTTTAAAATTTGAAAATGAGGTGGTGTATTATTGTTGTTTATTTATTAAGGGCAGGAATCAAGTACCTGCCGTGGCTTTTACCATGGCCTGGCCACCCTGCATTGCGCTGTGTCATAAGTATGGGTCGTGCTTATGTTTATAATTATTTTCAGGGGTTGTTTGATGTTTCTATCTGACTGTCACAATGATAGTGTATTCAGTAATGAGAAAATTGTATTACTCCTATTAAAGCGCTACAGCAAAAAGTCCAGATTTCAAATTACAGGGAGTGAAAAGTGCTTGATTGAATTAAATGGTAATATTAAAAAAAGCATGTTAATATAGTAAATTTACACTGGAGTTTCTATTTTCTTCTATCAGTCTGCCATTCTGACCCCCAAATGCATTTGTTCTTTTTGTCATAGTCTAATATAATGCCAAGTACCAAAGGATTATTTCTCCTGGCCTCTCTTTATACACACATATACTGCAAAACAGTTGCTTCTTTCTCTCTACTCTTACATTGCAGAAAAGACAAACTATGCAATCACTGATCAGATCTTCGACTTTTTAAAACTCTGTCCCGCCAGAATTTGTTGGTCTCCTACACCCTTGCCAGCGGGTGAAGTATACTCTTGGAAAAATCAAGTTGTCCTTAATATATTCGGAAATTGCTTGCTACATGAGCTCCCTGGTGTCTTTTCTTGTTAGAGAGTTTTAGCGGAAACTTTGGAGTTATAGAATTGCTCCAGTGAACTGTTTCTTTAGGTCACAGAGAGGCTTTACACAACTTAAACGTTCCTGGGTGTGGAGGCAAGCATGTACTCCAGTTCATGAGATAGTTGGTTCATGGGTCTACAGCTAAGGTAAGTCAAGATTTACTTTAGTGGTGGTGGTGTTTAAAATATTTAAAGCAATCTATTCCATATGGAGCAGACCACCATCATAAACAAAGTACAGTCTCTTGGTTCAGTTAGCCAAGCAGTATGCTATCCAAAAAGTCTACCTTCTTCTTGCTGGAGTAGATATTGGAGATTGGGGGCAAATGTTTTATCTACAAAGTATCCAGCAGCCACAGAATCAATTAATGCATTGGTGAAGATCTCTTGGTGTCACTGGAACCATTGGTCCAGCCAACATCCTGTACCGCTTAAAGCAGGTATACCCACGGGACAATATCTAAGGTTAAAAATAAATTGTGATAACATAGAGGAATTCAAGAAACAAGCGAACGATCTAAAAGTGAGGTTTAAAGAAAGAGGATACCCGAATCAGGTCCTAAAAAGAGCCTTCAAGAAAGCACTAATAAGTGAAAGGGAAGATCTTATCTACAAGAAGAAAAATGATAAAATTGAAGAACAAGACCAGACGATACGGTTAGTGATGTCCTATGGAAGTGACTGGGAACCAATAAAAGAGATCATACAAAAACATTGGAATATTCTCAGATAAGATGAAACATTGAGAGACTTCATCTCTGAAAAGCCAAGCATAACGTATAAGAGAAATAAGAATATCAAGGATTTGCTGGTTAAGAGCTTTTATAACCCAAAGAAACCAAAGAGAACTTGGTTAACAGAAACCAAGGGCCTTTTGAAATGCGGTCATTGTAGAGCTTGCCAGTATATCCAGCGAAGTAAGATCTTTGAAGATGTAAATACAGGCAAAAAGTACCCAATCAAAAATGTCATGAATTGTGAAAACAACCACGTAATATACGTCATGACGTGCCCGTGTCAGAAATTCTATTTAGGCAAAACATTCTGCCAATTCAAAAGAAGAATACTTGAACATGTGTATTCCATCAAAAAGGGCCTTGATACTCCTGTCTCAAGACATATGAAATACTTTCATGAAAATAAACCAGAGGCCATGAAATTCCAAGTTCTAGAGAGGCTATGGATTAGTCCAAGAGGAGGTGATACAGATAGAATTATGTTACAAATGGATAGTAAATGGATATTTACATTAGATTGCAAATACCCGAAAGGCCTTAATGAAGGTTATTCCTACTCAGCTTTTTTGTAGCTTTAAAAATTTCACTTTTAGAGGCTTTTTTCTATTATACAACTTTAGTAATGACCTATATTGTAATACACAAGTCACTACTTTTTCCTATAGAAAAATATATTAAACATTCACTTTATCTGGGTATTGATATATAGCTGATACAGCACACCTATCACTTGTAGTTATGCGGGAGATAATATTAGTTAAGTTTATAAAAGTACTTCTAATTAATTGATTATTATTTGAATGCAACAAATCACAATTGCACCAACAATCTTATATTACCTTTATATCTAACTAGCGACTTGCCCATCAAAAAATGACGGCAATAAGATTATAAGGCAGGTAATGTTGTTTGCATGTGAAATTACATTTCTTGGTGTTTTAAGATCCTTTGGCGCTCATTGTGAGGCTCTTGGTTATTTGTGTGCTATGAGCAGCATTGGTGTTTTTTTTGGTATGGCAATGAATAATTAATAAAATAAGACATTTAATATACTTTACCTATTGTGAAGTAATATATGCAGGAAGCATTGTGCTGAAGAGCTGGCAATCTGTTTTCATGTTGCTGCAGCATCAGTGCTGTGGAGCTGCTGTGTAAGTGTCATGAATGTGTGTAGTGTAATAGTGTGCGTGCCTGAGGCAAACCTGTTAGGGTAGCTGTGTACTTCCGCATTGTATAAGTTATTGTTCTAAAATGGCGCCTAATGTGTAGTATGCGGCTGTGGCTGATTTAGCGTGCTTCGCTTCGCATGTCGTCCTACTTTTTCGGAATATCCGTAGCTGTTTGGTGTTTTGCGTGTTTAGGGTCCTTTTAGCCTCGTTTTCGTTTTTGTTCAGTGGCCATTTTTTCTCTCGCTTAGGTGATTTTCGTGTGTCTAAACTCAGAAATTTGGAGTTAAATGGAGGTGTAACTTCACGTGCAGTGGTCCTGGGCCTTTTTATGTGTTTGTTTTGTATATTTATTGTGTTTCTAATGTTTTTGGGGTTGCGCGGGTTGTGTCCTTGTTTTCGGATCTCATATGTCTTTTTGGGGAAATCCGTAGGTGTTTTGCGTCTTTAGACTGCTGTAGCCTCATGTTCGTTTTGTTCGGCGGCCATTTTTTTCTCTCGCTTAGGGGATTTTTGAGTGTCTAAACTCTTTTACTTGGAGTTAAATTGAAGTGTAACTTCAGTTTTCTGAGGTCCTGGGTGCTCCCTCTTGCTGTAGGTAATCTTTTTATGTATTTGTTGTGTGTATTTATTGTGTTTTGCATGTTTTTCATGTGCGCGGGATTCAGACGTTTTTTGCGAGGTCGTGATGGATCGTAACGTCTCGTATTTTGCTTTTGTAACTCCGTAAATTTTGCGAGGTCCGCAGTTGCTGGCAAGGAGCGTCTTCGGCGCTCCATGCCAGCAACTGCGGCCCTCGCTTCGCAAGCCCGCAAGCGTTAGCAACAGCCTGCATGCTCACAACTATATATGTGATATAAACTTAATAGCTTGCTTGTCGAAGCTTTGAGAAGTATATATTGTTTAGTGTCCTTCAAGGACATCATTAATTCATTTTTACACAATTTAAACACTATTTTAAGAATTATATGTTTCTTATAGGTAACTAGTGGCTAATATAGAATTAATATAAGTCAATAAGTGAAAATAAAAGCAATATATAGATAGCTTTCTTGAATAGAGTAAAACGAGATTAAATAAAGCTTTTTTGTATTTCAATTTGCGCAATAACGCTAAATAAAGTTTGCCTTTTTAAAGAGGCTAAATAAAGTTCATTGAAATGGACATAACGCTGCTTAGTGATGTCATCGCGTAATACGCATACGTCATTACTTAACTACGCTAAACCAGGAAGTAACAGGCTTTAAAAGCCAATGTGAAAGCCAGAGTAGTATAGCCTCAGAGAAAGTCCTGTAAATGGACGAAACGGACGGTTGGCACCTAGTTTTTTTTCAGTGGAACAGGCTCCTATCTCCCTAATAAGGCTTTAAGGGTCTTTTGTCAACTCTTTTCAACTTTTTTTCAACTTTCTACAAAGGGATAAAAGAAACGTGGAGAGAGGGAACTGAATCACAAGTATTGTTTTTTTGCTATATGTTATTATCCTCTCATTTAGGTGGTTTATTCTACCACTTTTTTCTATTATATCCCTATTAATATCATGCAAAGATTTTTTCTTGCATTAATATATAGTTGCTTCACTGACTGAAAAGATTCCATATTTTTGGGAGATATAGAATGCCTGGGTTTCCACGATACAGTTTGTTTTTAATACATTTATTGTGAGCTGTTTTATCTGAAATTCTTTTTTCAACTTTATGATTATCAGTGTATCCTGTGTTATCAGTTGATTTGTTTATAATTATTATTACAGTACAATATAAGTCTAGGAACTATTTGATCTGTACCACTATATAGTAATAACAATATTTAAAGTACTGTAACTTTGGAACTGAGTTAAAAAGTCAGCGTACCTTTTTTTAAATTGTTTTTCAGCATTTTTCCAGGATAGAGAGTATCCCAATAAAATATAAATTCTTATATACAATTAAAGGGGTGTTAGGCACCCAATGGATACATACAATAGGTCAATCTAATAGATTTTTTTTACTGGAACCAGGTGGTGAATTTGGAAATGAGGAGCTTTATGGATGCGGTCCAGCAGTTGCTCCTCTGAAGGTGTTATATCCTTACATTTTCCAGACAATTGGACATGATTGGAGGAAGTCATCCTCTTTGCCACAACAGAAACAAAGACCTTCTATTTATTACTATTATTATTGTTACTAGCGACTTGCCCGCAATAAAATTTGAAACCTTGAAATGCTGTTTGCCACACAATGAAAGGCCCCCACCCTACTTTACGGGCCAAGCAATTAGCGCCTTTGACGCTCATCGCGGCCACGTAGTGAGCAGCTTTGGTGCTCATCTGGAGCCCCGCCCCCCTCTACTTTACAGGCTTCGCGTTGAGCAAGCCCCGCAATGAGCAGCTTCGGCCCTGCAATGAGTGTCGAAGGCGCTCATGGCAAGTCTCTCCACCCCTCTACTTTACTTTTATTCCCCTTATCTCCCTCCCCTGTGTCTCTGTGATAGTACCCCCCCAGTCACATACATATAACATGATACAACCCCCCAGTCCCATACATTTGATAATATTATAGTACCCCCCAGTCACATACATATAATAATATTATACTACCCCCCAGTCCCCTACATATAATAATATTATTCCCTCCCCAGTCCCATACATATATTATTATACTATGGCCTCCTCTTGAGTCCATACTCACCCAGACCCCCAGGCAGATACTCCCCTATACCCAGGGGCCGCTCCCCAAGCTCCCCTGGGAGCTGTCCAGAGCTCTTCTCCCCAGTGCTCTCACTGCTCAGGGTCCGGTAGGCGCTGATCAGGCCCAGTAGGAGGCCACTCAGCCTGGGCCTATAACCAGGACTCTCCCCGGCCTGTCAGAGAGTTTAGGGCCCTGTCAGTAGGATACCCCTGGACCTTGCACATCTCCCCGGCCTGTCAGTAGGGCCTACGGCGGACACTGTGGGGGACGCACTCACCTATTCCCCCTGGGCCCATCATTCTCCTCTATATTGCGGGCCTTGCAACATCACGGGCCGGGCAATGAGTCCTTTTGGGAGGCCTATGGGGGAGACTCCAGGGGATTCTGGGAAGAAGCCTGCAGGGGGGAGAGGGTCATCATCGGTTTAGAGGGAAGCATCCAGGCTCGAGCACAGCTGGGGAGTAGCCTGCTCAGAGTCTGCCCAGCTCCTCCTCCACCAGCTGCCCGAGCCTTTCTGCAGTAGAAGGGACAGGACTAGGAGCATCAGCCTGCATGCCCTGTGCTTCCCTGGGGCAGAGCTCATCACCACATGTACCAGTCCCACAGTGCCCCCTGCAGGCTCTCTGCATCCCCGAGTACAGAGCCTGCCACATGTGCCAGACGCTTCTTCATCCCGGGCCTGTGGCAGAGCTCATCACCCCCTGTACCGGCTGAGACCAGGGAGCCCTGCAAAAGTTGTGCGCCGGGGATCCCTGCAAAAGTCGTTCGACCTTCGGTGCTGATGCAATGAGCACCTAACATTCCATAGCCCATATCATTCCACTGCGTTACCAACAAACTCGCAATTATGACTACTATTATATGTGATTATTATTATCCTTTATTTGTAATGCACCATAATACTCTATAAATCTATACAGAGGTTACAATACAGGCTCTGTCTTTGAGCTTAAAATCTTATTTACAAAGTGTTTTTTTTCCTAAAGCATCAAGTGGAAAATTAAAGTTTACTTAAGTAGGAAGGTGTGCAAAGTTAGAAATATTTTCCTTTAGTAAGAGAGGGAAGGGATGTGATAGAAAGTGATTGATGGTCAGATAATACAACCTACAAATGGGAACAACAGGTGATTGTAATTTGACAGTTTACAAAGATACAACAGTTAGGGGTGGGTGGGAAAGATTTGGTTGCTGTAGTCAGAAAGGATCAGAAAGCCTGTGGAATTGGTAGCTTGAGGTCTTTGGGGAAATGGAAGGTGAGACAGGATGTTGGCTGGCTAATATATAAAAATAGAGAGAGGCAATGGGTTTGACCTTTTAAGAAGGGGAGGGGGGCAAATTTGGGCATAACAGAGGTAATAGGCTCAAACACATTTAATATGCTGAAACAAATGACACATGAAATATAACTACAATTGTGCTTAAAGGTTTGCATACCCTGGCAAAAATTGTGACGTTTTTGCATTTTTTTTGAAAATATGACTGATCATGCAAAACAAAATATTTTATTGAAGGATAGTGATCATAAGAAGCCATTTATTATCACATAGTTGTTTGGCTCCTTTTTAAATCATAAATGATAACAGAAATCATACAAAAGGCCCTGATCAAAAGTTTACATACCCTTGAATGTTTGGCCTTGTTACAGACACACACCGATAAATATGAAATGTAAAGGTTAATTTCCCACACCTGTGGCTTTTAAATTGCAATTAGTGTTTGTGTATAAGTAATCAATGAGTTTCTTAGCTCTCACATGGATGCGTTGCGCAGGCTAGATGCTGAACCAAAGCCTTGAATATACCAGGTCAGGTAAAACAATAAAGATTTCAGCCACAGCTACCAGAAGAATTGTTCGAAATACAAAGAAAAAACCACAGGTAACCTCAGGAGAAATACAGGCTGCTCTAGAAAAAAAGACAGTGTGGTTGTTTCAAGGAAAACAATACTTGAACAAAAATGAGCAGCATGGTCAAGATGCCTGAAAGAAGCCTTTACTGCGCCAATGCCATAAAAAAGCTCAGTTACAATATGCCCAACAACACCATGGCACACTCAAAGTTTCTGGCACACTGTAATTTAGAGTGACAAGACCAACATAGAGCTTTATGGTCACAACCATAAGTGCTATGTTTGGAGAGGGGTCAACAAGACCTATAGTGAACAGAACATGGTTCCCACTGTGAAGCATGGTGGTGGCTCACTGATGTTTGGGGGAGGGGGAGCTCTAAAGGCACTGGGAATCTTGTGAAAATTGTTGGCAAGATGAATGCAGCATGTTATTAGAAAATAATGACACACAATTTGCATTCTCCTGCATGAAGGCTGCACATGGGATGCTCTTAGACTTTCCAGCATGACAATAACCCTAAGCACAAGGCCAAGTTGACCCTCCAGTGGTTACAGCAGAAAACGGTGAAGGTTCTGAAGTTGCCATCACAGTCTCCTGACTTTAATATCATCAAGCCACTCTGGGGAGATCTCAAACGTGTGGTTCATGAAAGATGACCAAAGACTTTGCATGACCTGGAGGCATTTTGCCAAGACAAATGGGCAGCTATACCACCTGCAAGAATTAGGGGCCTCATAGACAACTATTACAAAAGACTGCATGCTGCCATTGATGCCAAAAGGGGGAATACACAGTGTTAAGAACTAAGGGTATGTAAACTTTTGATCAGTGCCCTTTGGGTGATTTCTGTTATCATTATGATTTAAAAAGGAGCTAAACAGCTATGTAATAATAAATGGCTTCATATGATCACTATCCTTCAATAAAATATTTTTTTGCATGATCAGTCATATTTTTAAGCACTTCAGAGCACTTAGGGTACATTCTTTCTTCTTTCCACTTATTGTTCACAGAAGTGCATGCCCAGTTTCAGACACAAGTCAATCAGACCTTCCATTTATTTGTCAGAAACTGAGATTGATTTTTGCCATGTTCTTCATTGTTTCTAACGTTAAGCAACGGGACAGCTTTTGCACGGTCTTCTTTCGCCCTCATTAATAGGCACTTTAGTTTTCCTCGTTTTTAGTCATCAGAGTAGTATCATCCGTATATCTATGGTTGTAGATATTTCTCCCAGCAATATTAATTCCGGCTTTGAATTCTTCCAGTCTGGCCTTATGAATGATGTAATCCGCGTATAAATTGAATAAATAAGGTGTCTCCTTTCCCAATCTTGAACATTCGATTATTCAATTTTTGCTTCTAACTAGAGCTTCTTGATACACATACAGATTCCTCAGGAGGTGAATGGGAAGGTCTGGTGATCCCACCTCAGTAAGTACTTGCCATATTTTGTTATTATCCACACAGTCAAACATTTGAGAATAGTCTGTGAAGCAAAGGTAAATGTTTTTCTGGAACTCTCTTCCTTTCTCTATTATGTGTCTACTGGTGTGTAAATGCACATACAAACATTTTATTCTGTTAAATCATTTTCAAGCTTTTTCTCTTGTAGGACACAGACGGAAATATAAACAACACTGTGAGTCTGCAGTATGTAGGGCACAGCTGTTAAAGCATTCTGCCACCTCCAATCAGTCTCTATGAAATGAGAGGCTTGGACAACCTCTATAAGTGACATCACTAATGAACAAGCTGGGAGCCTATAACTGACTGAACTGTTATTCACAGCCAAATCTATGCCTCCTCTAATCAGTCTTGGGGTAATGAGAGACTAGCACAGCCTCAAGTAGTGAAATCTCTACTGTTTTAGACATGCTGGGAGGGTTAAACTGACAGAGTTGTTAGTCACAACCAGCTGCATCGACTCCAATGCAACATGTTGCAAGCAATCTATTGCCTAGAACTTGTACTCACCCCTATTCATAATTAACTCAGGACACTGGAAGATGGCTATAAGGTGCATCGGAAACCCATGTAAACAGAAAGATATATGGGTGAAAAACGCACCATTTAAAAAGAATGTAAGTACACATCTTTATATGATGAACAGTTTGGATGACTTCAGTTGCCCTTTAACATGCACAATATGCAAACCCTACTGCCTAAATGACTAAAAATACACAATTTATTACACCCCGTATATTACCTTGATTATTGCTGCCATGCATCTGTTACCCTCCTGCCTCAATCATACTTCTAGATTTGAATCTCTTTGGGAGTAGGGACCTCAATTCTGTTGCACCAAACAGCCTGTTGTTTTAGTGTATTGGGCAAGAAAGAATGCTTGTAGCAGTACTGTAGAAAATGTTTATAAATAAAAAGTAATAATAATAAAATAATGTAATGTCTCAGGTTTCAGAAAATACATTATTAATAAGATTTACAGTATTTTTAAATTTAAAAGATATTTTATTTAGCTACTAATAGCAAATGCATGCATAATTTGCTTCTTTAAAAGCAGCACTTAAAAATATTCATAGTCAATAATGGTTATATCAAGGAAGCAGTTCAAATGTAATTTAGTGCTTAAATGAAAATGCATATTTCTAAAGCATAATAGATTAAGCCTAGCATCAAGAAATTCATGCAACTGTATATTGAAAACATTTCCTTGTAAACATGTTTAAAATGTACTTCTGTAAGCTCTGATTGTTTTCCACAAAAGAGTTGAAATCCAGCAGTAAAAATGATTTAGCTATATGGAAGCAATGTCAAAGCTTTTTGTGTAAAATGATACCTTCTAAAAGTAGAAATTGAAAAAAAAATAGTCATTTGTTGGTATGTAAATATTACTTTCATCGGAGTATGGTTTAACAATGCTTTAATGGCAAAATTTAAAGCAATTGTTTTTGTTACTCAAGACCAGTGTTGATATATATCAATATCATATGTTTGTGGTCGTGACCTTCTCTTGGGTAGTAGCTGGTGTGTGGCAATTGCTACTAGACCCATTTTAGTCTGCTTAGAGGGCTTAGGGGTAGAGGAGAAGGCCTAAATTGGGGTGAGGTGGAAGGAAAAGTGAATATTTTCAGGTGAGGATGTAGGGGTTTATATAGGGGAGAAGAGAAGTTCCCTCCCACAACTCCCAGGTTAACACCTGGTTATTTATGTGATTTGTTTGAATGCATAACTAAAACAGGAGAAATGCATGTTGGACACAATTATTGTAAAATGGTTATTATATGATACTTTAGTCTAGAGATATGCTTGAGAGACACAATAAAAATATGTAAAAATTTGGTAAACATTTTTTTACTCAGCAAACTTTGACCCAGACTTTATGCAAGTTATGTTCCATGACAACTGTTTTTATCATTTATATATTTTACATATAATAATATACTGTTAGCGTTGGTAGAGGGAGAGGAGTTGCATAAACGACAAATCTACATAACTCCCAACATGGCCAGATGAAATTCAGCATAAATGGATTACATTTTATGTTCTTGTTTTTACAAAATTGACCTACAGATTTAATAATATACAACTGAAATTAAAGCAGAGATCACATTTAAATATATGTAAATAGATATATAGATATAAATATATAGATCAATCAATCAATCAATCTATCTATCTATCTATCTATCTATCTATCTATCTATCTATCTATCTATCTATCGGTTAGGATTACCTGTTTTGATAGACTTCTGGTTAGGTCAAGGAAATCCCTGCTGGTTGTCCCTGACTTAACCAGTTAACTGATATAATCCAGACTTTATGTATCCATTTGCTCTTCCAAGCAACTGTTTGTCCTCCTGCACGTTCCTGGCACATTGAGACTTCCAGCTCAGCCTCTCTAATCGAGCCGAGCATTCCAGCCTAGCATACCAGTTTCAAGACTCTTCTCTGGTAATCCTTCCATTCGTTGTGGTTTACTGAATCAGTATTAGTTTGCATTGTGCCCTTGAACCTTTCAAAATGATTGTGCACATGTGGCTTATTTAATGCCCCTGCTGTATGGAGAAGCTATAGCATGGGCCTCACGGCTGTGTGAACAAGAGTGATGACTCCAAAGCTTTCTCTAATTCCTTCTATTAAATGTTTGATATTCCAGGAAATATTGACTGCTGCTTCTAGCTTTTAAAGTTAAGTGGAATGATAAGGCTTTCTACTGCCTTTGAGCAAAGCTTGTTTGAGAGAATTAAAGATGAGTTGGTGAGCATGGATGTAACTGAAAATCTGGAAGGCCTTTTGGACTTGTGTCTGAAACTGGACATGCTCATATGTGAATGGCAAGTGGAAGGAATAGAGCTTTGAAACCTCCAAACTGGCAGCTAACTTTGGATCACCACCAGAAACTGCTATTAACAAGATGTCTAACCCACAACCCATGGAGCTGCATGGTAATTGCAACTTCCTTGTAAAAAAAGACCATTATCCAGAGACCTCTAGCTACCACTTCCATGTGCTTCCTAATCCCTTCTGACTACAGCAATCACCTCTTTAAGAGATACCTCCCTCAATCAACCATGCATATATTGTCATATGTCCTGTTTAATTATTTTCAGATGTGCATATTCATGCACATTAGTAAAAACTATACACACTTTATACAGATTGACATATGTTTGGAAAACACAATGTTTACAGACAGCAGAAATATATCTCCATTCTGAATGGCTAAACAGCTGCGCTCCCATAGCAAGGAAGCAAGAGAGAGGACTGGAAGCAATGTAACGTATATGCTCGAGTATAAGCCGAGTTTTTTAGCCCTTTTTTAAGGCTGAAAAGGGCCCCCTCGGCTTATACTCGAGTCACCACACCCGTGTCTCTCTTTCCCCCTGTGTCTCTCTTTCCCCCTGTGGTTCTTACCCTCCCCCTCCCTTATCATCCTTAACCCCCCATCCTCATCCTCAACCCCCCATCCTCCATCCCCCCATCCTCAACCCCCATCTTTATCCTCAACCCCCGCATCCTCAACCCCCATCCTCATCCTAAACCCCCCTCTCAATTTACCCCTCTAATCACCTTCCCCTCTCCCTTTCCACTCACTTACCTTCCATCTGTAGCTGCTCCACCGCTCCTCTGCACTTGAGGATGAGTATGGGGGGTTGAGGATGATGATGGTGGTTGAGGAGGGAGGTTGAGGAGTGGGGTTGTGGAGGGGGGTTAAGGAGGGAGGTTCAGGAGGGAGGTTGAGGAGGGGATTGTGGATGAGGATGGGCGGGTTGAGGATGGGGGTTGAGGAGGGAGGTTGAGGAGGGGGGTTGAGGAGGGGGGTTGAGGAGGGAGGTTAAGGAGGGAGGTTGAGGAGGGGGTTGAGGAGGGAGGTTGAGGATGAGGAGGGGGTTGAGGAGGGGGGTTGAGGAGGGAGGTTGAGGATGAGGAGGGGGCTTGAGGAGGGGTGTTGAGGATGAGGGGGTTGAGGATGAGGATGGGGGGTTGAGGATGAGGATGGGTGGCTGAGGAGGGGGTTGAGGAGGGAGATTGAGGATGAGGAGGGGGTTGAGGAGGGGGGTTAAGCATGAGGGGGTTGAGGATGAGGATGGGGGGTTGAGGATGAGGATGGGTGGCTGAGGAGGGGGTTGAGGAGGGAGATTGAGGATGAGGAGGGGGTTGAGGAGGGGGTTAAGCATGAGGGGGTTGAGGATGAGGATGGGGGGTTGAGGATGAGGATGGGGGGTTGAGGAGGTATGTTGAGGAGGGGGGTTGAGGAGGGAGGTTGAGGATGAGGAGGGGGCTTGAGGAGGGGTGTTGAGGATGAGGGGGTTGAGGATGAGGATGGGGGGTTGAGGATGAGGATGGGTGGCTGAGGAGGGGGTTGAGGAGGGAGATTGAGGATGAGGAGGGGGTTGAGGAGGGGGGTTAAGCATGAGGGGGTTGAGGATGAGGATGGGGCTTGAGGAGGGGTGTTGAGGATGAGGGGGTTGAGGATGAGGATGGGGGTTGAGGATGAGGATGGGTGGCTAAGGAGGGGGTTGAGGAGGGAGATTGAGGATGAGGAGGGGGTTGAGGAGGGGGGTTAAGCATGAGGGGGTTGAGGATGAGGATGGGGGGTTGAGGAGGTATGTTGAGGAGGGGGGTTGAGGAGGGAGGTTGAGGAGGGGTGTTGAGGATGAGGATGAAGGGTTGAGGAGGGAGGTTGAAGAGGGAGGTTGAGGAGGGGGGTTCAGGAGGGGGGTTGAGGAGGGGGTTGAGGAGGAGGGTTGAGAAGTGGGGTTGAGAAGTGGGGTTGAAGAGGGGGTTGAGGAGGGAGGTTGAGGAGTGAGGTTGAGGAGGGAGGTTGAGGATGAGGATGGGGGTTGAGGTTGAGGAGGGGGGTTGAGGATGAGGAGAGGGGTTGAGGAGGGGGGTTGAGAAGGGGGGTTGAGGAGGGAGGTTGAGGAGGGGGGTTGAGGAGGGAGGTTGAGGAGGGAGGTTGAGGAGGGGGAGGGAAAGAGACACAGGAAGGTGGAGGGAGGGAAAGAGACACAGGGAATGGAGAGGGGGAAGAGACACAGGGAAGGGAGAGGGGGAAGAGACACAGGGGAGGGAGACGAGGGGAAGAGAAACAGTGGAGGGAGAGGATGGGAAGAGACACAGGGGTGGGAGGGGAATAGACACAGTGGAGGTAGGGGGGAGAGAGATGCAAGGGAGGGAGAGTGGGAAGACACAGGGGAGGGAGAGGGGGAAGAGACACAGGGAAGGGAGAGGGGGGGAGAGACACGGGGAACACAAGAAAGGGGCACAGAGGGAACACAAGAGGGGGACACAAAGGGCACAAGAGGGATACAGGGGGCAGCACATTTCCCACCCCCGGCTTATACTCGAGTCACTAAGTTTTACCAGTATTTTGTGGTAAAATAGGTGCCTCTGCTTATACTCTGGTCGGCTTATACTCGAGTATATACGGTAAACATGAAATCTTCAAAATTAAATACCCTGGCTAAAAAAAAAAAATTTCAAAGAGTCAAAAACGATTTCTGTACATTTTAATGGTATCTAAGAGATGCTGCATGCCAAATTTCACTGCATCTGTGTCTCTTTAAGGATGTAGGTGATAAGCTTCTTTAAAAAGGTGCATTTTACAGAAGCTTTTGAAGCAAACTGATAGTCTAGCTGCCTGGAGCTCTAGTAAAGTCCTGAATACAGAAGTGAAAAGAGATAACAAGAGAAGAGGAAAAAAGCAGGTCATTTGCAGAGTGAAGATCAATAAATAAATAAAGCCAGTCGTATTACAAATGTACAGTTACCCTTTTCTTTAAAGTATGATATTTTTATATATCACCTAAGACATTAGTTGGTGGTCTTAATTGGCCATTGTAATGATCCTGCTTTTGTGACTTATAAATGCATTTTGAATGCAAATGATCGAGGATAATCAGTAGTGTGTGAAAAAAAAAATTGCATGAAAAAATACAAAAAAAAAATGATTATACTTACCCTAAAGTTTGATAAATTACTTGAGTTTGCAAGCAGTTGCTTTTGTGAGTTAATATCCCTTCATATGCCAGCTAAAAGCAACATAAAATTCATAATTTGTTTGGCCAGTCACAGTCAGATAATACAAATGTATACATTGTAGCAATCAGTGATGGCAGTGTGTGCAGCTAAGAATCATGGTATGTGTAGTCCATTGCTCTGTAAGATCTCTGCATTGTGCTGCTGCAGCTGGGTTAAAGGTTTATAAAGGGTTAAAAACCAGTAGCCAATAAAGTGTTTTTTGGTAGGTACACTTGAAAAAAAAGTTTTATGTTTAACTAAAATAAGTTTGTATGTGTATAGAATAAATTAGTGTAATGTGTGTTTCTGATATAAGCAGCATGTGTTATATTAGATTAGAAAAAGGTAAAAACAGGAAAACTTAGATATGCCTTTAAGTAGTAAAAACATCTGTAACAAATAATTGTTATTACACATCTACACTGAAAAGATCTTTAGGCTTGACCCCTCTTATTTTTTCCAAACTGTGGCCCTCATTAAATTAGCCCTCATAGTTCTCTAAGTCCTTGCAAAAGACATTTTTTTGCTGTTAGCGAGGACCGATTCCTCAATCGGTCCCTCGCAGCCTGCTTTGCAAGATGACACCGAAAAACGGCCAAGTATAGGCTCCGAGAGAGCTACGTAGTAACACACAGTCATAAATCTATGAGGTGAACCTCACACCTCGGAAGAATCCCTACGGGCACAAAAAAGTGCCAGCAAGGGCACCTAAAGCCTCTACGTGCTGCCTCGGAGTAGCCCGACACCCCAGTGTGATGCTCCCCCCTGCTCCCTAAACACATCCCCATGTTGCAGGGGTCCCTATAGAGAACCCTACAGCTTCCCTACATTAACCCCTTGCACCTGGAGTCCCCGATTGGCATCAATCAGTCCCCCGGTGCATTTAAAAATTCTAAATTTCCTGCCGCTGGTCCTTAAAGGTCCCGCGGCACACTATTAACCAATCCTGGCCACGGGGGTACTGCAAGAGCCCCATGAGCACTTAAATTAACCCTATAACTCATGGGGCTCTATACAGAGCCCCATGAGCCCTTAATTAACGCTGTAACTCATGGGGTCAATACAGACCCACATGGGCCCTTAATTAATCCTATAACTCACTGGGCTCTATCCAGAGCCTTGTGAGACTATAATTACCCTCCTCAGTCCAATAGGGGTCTATATAAACCCCTATAGGACACTATTAACCTCTAGATTAACCCTACAAGTGCCATGAGGGACCTACAGGACCCTCATTACAAAGTCTAAGCACTACACTACACTATTAACCCTAACTATACCCCATTAACTCATACTAAACCCTATCTAACCTTAACTGGGCCTATCTAACCCTTACTGGGCCAATCTAACCCTAATTGGGCTTATTTTAACCTATCTGGACCTAATAACCCTAACTGGGCCTATTTAACTCCATCTAGCTCTATTTAATCCCATCACTTATGAGGGTCTATACAGACCCCCATAAGCATTCATCTTTCCCCATCACATATACGGGTCTATACAGACCCCCGTAAGCCTCTAATTATCTCAATCGGTCCATAAGGGTCCATGAAGACCCTCATAGGACAATTAGAAGTCTATTATTAACCCCATAAGTGTCATGAGGGTACTCCAGGACCCTCATGAGACTAAGTCCGAACACTACACTACACTATTCGCCCCAATAAACCACTAAAACTAAACTACCCCCCTCTACCTTCGCCTATTAACCTCTACCTACCTAGCACTACCTACCTAACCCCCTATTAAACCCCCACCCTACTAATTACACAAAATAACAAAAACTAAGGTACATAAAATAAAAAACATAAGGTACACAAAACAAAAAAGGACATTACAACCCACCAATACAAAAAAATATATATATCACAAACCCCCCCACCACTACATAAAATAAAAAAAATTACACACCTGCAAAGGAATAGGCATACACAAATATCAATAACATTACTGTAATGAATACATTATAAATATACGCCTAACTACAATACATTCCCCCCTTTCTAGACATCACCCCCTATGTATACCTAACCCCCAATCTAAACATGACCCCTATGTATACTTAACCCCTAATCTAAACATCACCCACTATCTATACAATACCCCCCAAATCTGAGCTAAAATATAATAAATAAAACCACTTACCTTTGTTTAGATTGGGGGTTAGGTATAGATAGGGGATAATGTCTAGATAGGGGGTTAGGTATAGATAGGGGTAATGTCTAGATAGGGGGAAATGTATTGTAGTTAGGTGTATATTTATAATGTATTTATTACTGTAATGTTAATGAAATTTGTGTATGCCTTTTCCTTTGCAGGTGTGTAATTTTTAATTTTATTTTATGTAGTGGTGGGGTGGGGGGTTGTGATGTTGTTTTAATTTTTGTAGTGGGAAGGTTTGTAATGTCCTTTTGTGACGTCACGTCATTAGCATATGCCGGGTCCCGATGCAGCCGGAAGACCTGCAGAGAAGTGGAGGAGCAGCAGGTGATGGAAGGTAAGCGAGGGTAGAGGAGGAGGTAATTAGAGAGGGGTGAGGAGGGGGGTTGAGGACTGAGGGTGAGGTGGAGATTTTTACTAAGCAAATCTGTACCCATGCTTTTGTCTGAAACCCCCGTTATCTTGCTTGCTTACCAACCCCAAAGCCTGGTTTTATTGCTTCCTATCTTTGAAATAACATTTCCCATCCTTCTCAAATTCTATTTCAGTGTCCACAATAACTCTGGTCCCATGTCTCTCTCTGATCCTGCAACCACTACACTCCCCCCTGTCCCTCATCCACCCACCCCTTGTTACTCTTCTTTTATTGAGTCACTCAGATTTCCTACAGCTGATCAATTAGCAAAACCTGCTAACTATTCCTAATGAATCCTTTACACAATGTTTTCTTGTGCCTTTTTCTCTTCTTCATAACCACCTGCCTTTTCCTCAGGCTCTTCTTCTCAACTTTTCCACATCATGTCTCCCACATAACCATCTGTTGGCTTTTTGAGATATATCTCCTAACTCAGGCCCCTCACCTTACATTCTCATTTGCACGTTATACTATTTGTACATATTACATACTCACCTCAATTTCCCTTCAATCAGATCCTTTCCTTTTCCTTCTAAATGAAAAAACATTCTAACTTTGCATGCCTTCCTAACTTCTTTCCTGACCCTTGCTATTCCTTATTTGTCTATTCTTACCCAGGCTTGTGCCTCTTCCATTCCCTTTAGATTGTAAGTAGAGAGCTTCCAATCTTGTAGTATGCTTTGGAAAAAAAACAATTTCTACTAAAATTCTATGCTCAAAACAGGGCTCTCAATTTTTTGCAGTTTGTTAGCATTGTAATTTTTCTTGTTTTCATACCCTGTATAGTGATACAGAATATGTTGGCGCCCTACAAATAAAAGTTAATAATAATAAAAGTTAATAATAATGGTCTTGCAGAAAGGTTACTAGGTCCTGGTTATGGTTTTGATATCCTTAGGTCTATTTTGGAAAGACATTTGATGCAAAGGTTAGGAGATGTGTGTTCCATGCGAACCATTTTTTCACTACCTTTCGATTCTAGAATGGGTTTGTGATGGAACAAGTTTGGAAAACAATGTGTTGGACATCACTGAGAAACAAAAAGTAAAATGTGCATTGCCCATGTAAGGCAATGAATGCAGTGAAACAAAATATTCTGATTAAACGTAGAAAATGTAATGATTATTGTACATTGATTGAGTATCAAAAATGTATTATATTTATAATTGTGTCTTTTATTATCACATGTATTTGTTACTGTGTTCTTTGCCAGTATTATCTGCAATTATTAATAAGTTAAAGTAAATGCATTTGTTTATAAGAACAACATTGTTTTCGGTTTAACTATTCCAGTTATATTTAATTGAATAAGACTCTTAAGAAGATGCATAAATACAGAACATAATGAGTTATAAAACACAATTTGCAATGCAATTGCTAGTGTGTGGTTCCTAAATTATTTTGTATGTTGGTTAGGTACTTTCATATATATATCAGTTCTTTGTTTTATCATGAAACTTAAATGAAACATTTTTATATTAAAAAGAGGTTATAATGCACAACGTTTCATATCAGAGGCACTTAGGCTCTCATTCAATTGAGCAAATTGTTATTACTGGAGCCCGTAAGTAGCTCGTAAAAAAAATGATATCCAATTGGCCTCTTCTAGATTACCCGCAGTCTATTTGCGGGGTAAAGACTCAAAATCACTGCAGTTGTAAAACGTAACTTCATTCTGTCTACTCCTTTGATGTTTCAAGCCCGCAAATGTTACCAGTGCTAATCCATATTCAATTACAATAATTCAACAAGCCCGCAATTGCCATAAAACACGCAAATGTATCAAATATTTCTACAAGTACTAGATAGGACAACAGTTTGCACAACAGTCTCAATCTCCCAAATCCGCAATAATTTTTTTTAACAACTTTTTATTTATGTGTTATATCAATCCAAGGGAATCAAGGAGTTAATATATATCATGCTACCCACATGGACTAGCAAAGTTTCTATATTCATTTTTATTGATTTCAACTTTGCTGGATTGCGAGTATGATCGCATATCGGACTTCTAAACACTAATTGATTGTAGTTTAAACTCCATGTTTTACTGATGTCATGATGACAGTCTCATTTACTATTGGCTCTAAACTGTAACTCACAGCGTTGCTTAACTGATCATGAATACCTTGAATTGCTACATACGGGTTCATAGTTTACAGTTTTAGACTTTAACCCTGTGATTGAGGGCTTGAATCAATTAAATACAGACAGAATTGTAACAAATTTCTAACCCACAGACATGCGGCCTGTATGAAGGTAATTACCAGCTTGCAATTGAATGGAAGCCTTAGTATCCTTAATTCATCTCTCTACATGACTAAGCAAGAGTAAAGAAAACAATATATCTAATATACACAGTCAGAGTCACATTATTATGACGACCAGCTAATATCCCAAATAATCATTGTGTGCAGCAAAACCAGCAACTAGACAGCGTGGTAGTGAGTCAATAAGAAGCTTGACGGTTGGCAATGGTATCCGGAGCCATGCAGACTGCATTGCATCTGACAGCTAGTGAAGAGTGCGTGGTGGAGGATCCATACAATGAACATGGCGACCAAGGTATTCCCACTTATGCTCAATGGGGTTCAAGTCCAGGGAATTTGGAGGCCAGGGAAGTCTCTGGTCATTTGACATGTTGCATTGTCCTGCTGGAAGATCAGATCCACTCCAGGGAGTACTTGATCTGCAAAGATGGATAGATAACTCAACTGGTTAAACATTCCCTAGACAATAATGCTGCTGCCACCAGCTTGTGTTCTTCCAACAATGGTTGGAGAGTGTTTATTCTCTGGGGTTTTGTGCTTGACATGCCAAAGACCGCCTAGTCGATTGAATTGAAAAACGTGACTCATCAGAGAAGGCAACCATCGTTTGCCCTCTTGTTTCATTATTATTGTGCAAATTGAAGCAGTCTCTGATGATAAACCCTCGTCAGCATGGGTGCAGTGCCCAAACGTTTGCTTTGGAGCCCCATGAACAACAGGGTTTGTTGTACTGTTGTTTTAGACACATGTCTGGTAGCCCCCTGGTTTGTGTCGATGGTGAGTTTCTCAACTGTACGGTGTTGGTTGGCCTATCGGTTAAGAAATGCAACATTTCCTCAACTGACTTACAAAGCTGGTTCTAATTAAATGACCACTGCACAATGAAAACAATATCAGCCTTATTAAATTGCAATTCAGCAAATTTAAAAGGGCTCTATATAAGCACAGAAGTTTTTAGTCAGTGAACTTCTATCCAAAAGCAAGGTCTTCACTAACTAAAAACTTCTGTAAAAAAATATGCTCTGTGCTTAAATAGAGCTCTTTTAAATTTGCCGAATCGCAATTTAATAAGGCTGTATTTGTTTGAATCCTTTGATTTTTAATTAAAAACTACAGGTAGTTTCTCATTACAAAAAAACGGAACACTCTGCAGGACCGTGAAGAAATCCATGTTACATTGGTGGAGGTTGTATGTGTGATAAACAACTTTCTTGAACTACCGTGGTCCTTGAATAATTCAGCAAAAGTACTTCTGATTAATTATTTTTTTTCAAATGCTTTTCAACCATCTGAAAGCTTTGGTTCATTTAAGGTCTTCTAGATATTTGAAGCATTCAGTGAAAACAGCAATGGTGGCTTCCAGTACAGTCCATCCCTTTTGGAAATTGAAAACTATACTTTCTGTTACTCTACAAAAACAGCTTGCCCATTATCAAGTCTATTTGACCAAATTAGCGCATTTTACATAATGTGCTATAATGGTCCTTTAAACAGAGGTAAAAATGTGTGTTTACAGTAACCTGTAAAAATCTGCAAGATTAAATGTTATGTCAGAGTTATATCAAGAATAATAATAATGCATTTTTTCTTGCTATGGACACAAAGGTGCTTATATATTAATGCAAAAACTGGAACAATACAGTTCTCTTGGAAGCATTACTCTTGATAGACCTTTGATATGCCTCTACTTTTATCTAATGTGTGAAAGGAATATTTGCATATTTAGTCAAAAGGGCAGTTTATCTTTGACATTCAAAATTTCTGGGAGCACAAAAAGGTAAATTCCAAGCAGGTCTCAGAGCTACACTATGGCCTTTGAATGTGTTATTAGCTTTTGTTCTTTAATATTTAAATTGTTTTGATAATGGAAAAACATGGGAAATGTTTGTCTTCAAGAAACAGTTTTACTGCATATCAGGCTATGTAATGGAAAGTTGTCACAGAAAATAAACATATTTATATGTATATTAGTTATAAAACATTTAACTATTTGTATTATTTATATTAATAGAAATTGTTATTTTCAGTTATTGTTTCAAAAATATATGATTATTTCAGAAATGTTGGTATGCGATTTAGATAAAATAGAGCTTCTTGGGGACAAAATCCCCCAACTCACCATTGTGGCCTGGACAAGTTTAAGGAATATGTAAAAAAGAAAAAAAATGCACCTGTGTAAGCTATAAGTATAATGTAATTTTTAGAAGAAAAAAACAGACTCTGTTAGTGTATCCATTAGGCTTCCATGACAGCAGGAGGGTCTTGAGAAGGCAAGGAATGGAGGGCCTGGAGGCCACCCCAGCCTGCTGTGGTTGGGAGTAGGGACTTTTGACCTGGCAGGACCGGTATGGAAGGAGGTGGCTAACTGGGGGAGGCGGAGCCGTTATAGGCTGGTTTGCCGCCAAAAGTTATCAGTAGTCCCCCAGCTAGACATGAGGGAAGATTGAGCTGCTGGTGCATCTCCTTCTCATTGGAGCGTGTGGTGAGTGCTGGGGGCACTAGGGATTATATGTCGGATGCTGGGGGCACTAGGGATTCTATGTCTGGTGCTGGGATGCAGCAAGGCTCTTGGCTAATGGGTGAGCTAGTGCCCAGCCTCCCCCGCCCCCATACCTGCACTTGTGCACACTGTGGTTGGGGGGCTCTGGGATCCAAGGAGGTGCAGGCCTTCATCGGGCTGATCCTGCAGCAAGCAATCACGGGGCACCGGGCGCTGGTGAGTACTACTAGTGGGTGTTGTGTGTTAGCCCTCTGCCAGGCGCAGGAGGAGTTGGACACTCCAGGCTGCTGCCAGTGCCCACGTGGTGGCTGTGGGGGTAGGCTGAGTCCCTCAGATCATGAGAGTGGTCAGATGCAGGCATGCCATACAGTGCAGGGTCACTGACAGCCAGCAGGAAGGTGCTTATTTTGCAGGAATAATCCATTGTGAGTTATGTCATGGGGTCCATGCATATTTATGCATAGGCTCCTGTAGTACCAATAACTCTGTGTGATACTCAGGATGGTGGATCTGCCCCCTCCCATTTGTCCTGGCATGTCCAGTGCTTTATCTGGATGGTAGCAAATATATGTAGATTCAGTGTAACATAAATGTACATTTATTTCTGCATAATAAAGTCCCCCTGTGGATTCTGTGTTCACATGACCTAAGTGTTAGCTCTGTTAGTTCTGTGTTTATGTATCTAGCCTGTGAAGTGGCTGACCTGTGTTCATGCCTCAGTGTAACTTTCCCCTCTGTGTGTTTACTGCCCTCCTGTATGCCTGCAGGGCTGGTAATGACCCCTTCCTGCTATCTTATGCTGTAGTTTTCACTCCATGCTGTCTGGGAGCTGCAGTGAAGGTAAGCAACACCTAGTAACACTGGGTAGTTGTATGGTGAAGTACCTCAGTCAGTAATGTAGCTGCCTGTTAAGTTAAAGGTTCTGAGTTTGATTCAAGCCTCAAGCAGATATTTATGCATTCTCATTAAAGATTATATCCAAGGCTCTGGAGGTTGCCCCATGTCTGGTCACCCCTGCTCATGCCTGGGGTGTTGTGCTGGGGCAGGTTCCATTTGGGGTAATGGGGTTCTGTATATATATGTAATTTGGCAGCAGTATCTCCACATTGGCTAAGAGCGGCGGGGAAGGCCTAGGGCACAGAAAGGTTTGCACGCTATGAAGTTAGCACAGTGCAAAATAATGATAGATTATTTAATATAGCAGTGTCATTTTGTATTCTGTTTAGACCTAATCTAAGATTAGGTGTCAATTCCTTTTTCACGGTATGTACAATAATGAGTTCATAGCTGCATTTATAGGTTATGGATAGGTTTTTCCCTTTTAAGTGGCACTTGGTTTCTCCAATTGCAGGTACAGGGTTGTACGCTACAACGGTGCCGGGTTTGTGCTTCTAGTAGCTTGTTGTTTGATTGGTTTTCAGCCCTTAGGGTGCTGCCTGGGTATGGGCCATAAGCTCATGTCGGGGTCCAATTACCAGGGGTGGTTCTAAGGGGCGGGGCAATGTGGGCGAATAGGCCATAGGACTTTTAGGGAAAATTTCCCTCTATGGTGTTCTCCTTAGTTTGGGGAAATTCCCAGGCGCATTTTAGTACCATGGCTCACTAACCAGGCTTATTATTGCTTAACCGCCGTGGTATTTGTGCCGTCACAACAGGTTTTGGTATGCGAACCTGGCGAAGTGTGGCAATATCAGGGGATACTTAGGCAGCGTCCGACATAGGGGGCGCTACGCCATCGGTGCTGGTGCCATTCATATGTAGGTATTTGTCATGTGCCTGCCAGATAGGTTTTAATAATAGTTATGTTTGTGTGGACGCAGCTTGTTATCAGTTTCCAGGCTAAGCTCCCATTCAAGGCAGTCATCTGGTGTCAGGATAGGGGACATAATTCCGTCCGTCTCGTGGTGGCGTTTTTTGGTATGTCGGCTGGGTTAAGGTTCAATTATCAATTGAACTTGCAACATATTCTCCTACAATATGTGGGGAACTTCATGCGGCATTCCAGTAAATACATTTGTGGTGCAGATCGAAGGGTCCATTTTTCCCAGCTATGAGGGTGGGGTTGAGTGGTACCCCCTCTTGGGGTTGGGTTAGTATCTGGGATGTCGTATAATCCGCCAGAACTGGCAGAGTGGCGCAGTGGAATTGCTCTGGGCCCATAACAAGGAGGTTGATGGATCAAAAAGGTCCTCTGCTACATTTGGTTTACCCACTGTGGAGGGGCATGGGTCGTCCGTTTAGAGTTATGTGCTCCTCGGTGGAAGATGATTAGGCATTTTATCTGTGGTTTGATTAATTTGGCAGCAATTTACCCTTAGTTTTGCATCGTTACACTCGGGTCTACGTGATCTGCAGATCCCGGGCTCTGGACCGATGGGGGAACATATGGTGTAAAGAGGCGTAGGTTCCAAGCTGGGGTTTGCGGTTTTCTCCTGCCAGGGTAGTATTGCCTGGTTGTTCCGGGCTGGGTCACTCTTTTGAGTGAGACCAGAATGATGCACTACAGGATATTTCTCCCTGGGAAGGACACAAGTGAGCAAAAAGGGGAAGCTCGCAGGATGGTTTAATTAGGACGGGATGGCGGGTTGGTACCCCACCCCACCCCTCCACCAACCTTGTTTCTAGGGCGCACCTCAGACTGCTGGACAGGGTGCGAGGATGAGCAGTTTTGGGCACTGGACTCACGTTGGCACGCGAGTGGTGGAATGGCAAGATTGTGGGTCCGAGGTAACACAGGACCCAGAGTGAATGTCCCCCGAAGGTGGGGCGCCAGGTAGCAGACACGGACGCCCGGAAACAAGCCGGGCTCATACTACCTTGTGTAGCGAGGCATGGAACAGAAAGGGGACCAGGAGTTACGGAAAAGGGATGACAGGCGATTGGTAGCCTGTTCTCAAGGGCCAGAGATACCACGGTGCAGGAGGGAGCTCGGTGCCCAGTGAAAGCCTTGGGGTCTGTGCAGCCATGTCTCTTTCCCGCGGGTCTGCCCGAAGTGAGAGGTTGGTTGGTTTACAGACAAGTAATGGTGGCCTCAGGTGCCTGTTTTTTTTAGATCCAAAGGGTGATCATGTGACCATGTGGCGGTATATCACAGTGATGGAAAGGAGGTCTGTGACAAGTGTGAGGCCTTGAGTTTCTGTACAGCCAAATCTTCCCGCTGGCAGGGAGAGGGCGGCTGGTAAACAGACAAGGTATGTCGACCACCGGAGGATGGGTCCTGGGATCCAAGGTGATCAGGCGACTATATACGCAGCGGCTAAGATTGACCGGGTGGAGGAAGGGTGGTAGTTTGCAATGCAACATGCACGCCGATACTCCTCCTTGGTGGTGTGGTTTTTCTTGGGCTGGAAGGCGTATTTGGTGGACCACTGGTGATGGAGGAGGTTTGTGATATGTGGGAAGCCTTGCGGTTCTGGGCAGCCATCTCTTTACCGTCGGTCAGTGGGTGGCAAGAGATCGGTTGGAAAACAGACAAGGTTTGCCAACCTCAGGTGACATTGGGCGATCCAAGGTGACCATGTGACCATTTGGCTGCGATGGTCCAAGATGGAGCAGGTGGGTGAAGGGGGTAGTTACAGTGTAACAAGCACACTGATCGCTTCCCCTTCGTGGATTATGGCTCTCTTGGCCCAAACCGCGCAGTTGGTTTTGCACCTTTCCTTACTGGAAGAGGACTGGTTCTCCAGGATCATAATTCTATGACAGGCAGCGTTTGGGCATATTCCACATTGGAACCTGGTACTCACTTGCTTTGGGCAAAAAGCAGCCACCGTAACAATCCTACGGACTTTCGGAGAATGCAGGTTGGAGACTTGGAACGTCGTGTGCTATGCCGTCATTGGTACAACTGAACAGATAGGCGCTTTGCCTCAGTTGCCAATCACGGCCCACAGCTGGGGGGCATGGCCCCGGTTCGGATGGAAGGGTAACGACATCAGTTGGAGGTGCGGGTAGCGAGTGGCACTTCCCGCTTCCTAGCTTGGTATTGACCTGAGTGGTAGTAATGATCCTGATAACAGGCCTGTTAAGCAACAGGTTTATCATAGGGCTAAAAGGATCAGGCATGGTCGTATGTGCCTAATACGTCAAGTTACACGATTGGGCTGAGTAGGAAAGCAGTCGGATTCGAGTTTAGCACTGATTGGGGCTCAAGTTCATGAGCAGATATGGAGATCGGAATGCTGGTGTTTTTAAAGGGGCATGCGGCTGGCCAGGGCGTTTGTTGGGGGGGGGGGAGGTCGAACACTGCAAAGGTATTCTGCGATCTTCTTTGTGGCGGGTCGTGGGGGGAGTCACCGGGACAGTGGAAAAATGGGTAAGATCCTACCCTACGGTGGTACAGATGTTACAACACGGTAGGCCCTGGATGAGGCTTCAGGGCGTAGGGCCTACTGTCTCTGGCCAGGCTCCTCCCCTTACTTGGTTATGTTTAATTATTAATGGTTATGGTTATCATGTTTACTTGTGTTTACCAATAAACGCTGTGTCCAGTCTTCCTCCCAACAAGTATTCTGTGTCTAATCATTAAATTTAGCCTATGAAGTAGTTTGGGTCTAATTGTCCTATGTTAGAGGTAATTGTGCTTAACCTATATCTGTACATACCAACTGGGCCTTGCTTAGGTCAAGTAGGTTTTCAGTTTGAATTGTAGCTGCTTGTTTCTGAATATGTGTTGAATGTCAATGTAAACCAACCAATTAGACAACATTACATCTCCCCTTATCCCTTTTCTCCCTCCTAAATAAAAAAACCTAGCAGAGCACAACCCCATAGTGTCCAAATTAGTAAGAAGTGCTGAAGATAGATAGCATGGAGTACTGTATGTAAAAGTAGAGGCTGCCCAAATAAATTCTTTAAGCTGTATACACTTCTTAGGCAGTCACTTATACAGGTCAGAGTCTGGGGGCTTTCACTGCCCGGCATGGAATATTATACACAGGTCAGAGTCTGGGGGCTTCCACTGCACAGCATGGAATATTATACACAGGTCAGAGTCTGGGGGCTTCCACTGCACAGCATGGAAGATTATACGCGTTGCCTCTGTTTGCGTTATCATAAGGTGTGTACTGTTAAGTAGTACTATTCCTATTGGTTTAATCCCTGTTACGTCCACTATCAGGGGACGTGTATATGGCATGGATTTTTGGAAGCGGGAGATGGAAAAAGATGCTTGATCGGTCCTCCCACTTCAAATTTGGGGCACTGTGCGTACAATCTAAGGTGCCACCAGATATGAGTGTCACTGTACACTGGCAAAAGTTGGCAGAGTATGCGCTGTAGGCCTCACACACACGCCTGTATGCAGGCAACTGATATTCAATCGATTACAGTCAAAAAAGTGTTGTTTTATGTCACTGTACACTACGGTTGCACAAGATATGAGTGTCACTGTGCACTGGCAAAAGTTGGCAGAGTAGATGCAATAGGCCCCACACACATGCCTGCAGGCAGGCAACTGATATTCAAGCGATTACAGTCAAAAAAGTGTTGTTTTATGTCACTGTACACTACGGTTGCACCAGATATGAGTGTCACTGTGCACTGGCAAAAGTTGGCAGAGTAGATGCAATAGGCTTCACACACACGCCTGTAGGCAGGCAATTGCTATTCAATCTATTACAGTCAAAAAAGCGTTGTTTTATGTCACTGTACACTACGGTTGCACCAGATATGAATGTCACTGTGCACTGGCAAAAGTTGGCAGAGTAGATGCAATAGGCTTCACACACACGCCTGTAGGCAGGCAACTGATATTCAATCTATTACAGTCAAAAAAGTGTTGTTTTATTTCACTGAGCACAATATAAGCTGTTAGGTGTTAGCCTGTCACACACACACACTGGCAGGCAGGCATATGCAATTAGATTACACAGAAAAAAATTATAAAATAAAATAAATGATGTTCTAGCCCTAAAAAGGGCTTTTTGAGTTGCTGTCCTTCAGATGGAAGGCTCTGGAAGGGAGTGTATGCTGCTGATTGGCTGGAATGTGTCTGCTGACTGTGAGGTGCAGGGTCACAGTTTCCTCAATGATCAAGAATAGGGGGCGAACCCAAAAGCGCATGTGTTCGCCGTTCGTTGCGAACGCGAACATGCAAAAATCGCCGCAAATAGTCCGCCGGCGAACTGTTCGGGACATCACTACTCAAAAATACAGAATACTGACACTGTGGTTTGGTTACAATAAAAATAAGAAAATACATATTGTACATATCAGCTGAGTCAATGGTCACAGATTTTGTTAACCTTTTAAGCAGCAATGTAAAAATGAAAAATACATTTTACAGTAGTGAATTATTTCACGCAATTTTTTTTCATTAAAAAAAGCATCAAATAAGTTTTCATTTCAAATGTGTGTATTTATTTTTGCCAGTACTGAATTGCAGCTGGGTCTCTGACGTCACATTATCAAGATGCCGGAATGTGAGAGGAGGGTAGATGTGTAGGAGAAAGCTGGGAAGGTGAGGGAGGTAGAGGAAGTGTTTACAACACTCCGAAAGTGTGCCGTAATTACTTCCTCCCCACAAGACATTGAGCATCTGCTTACTTATAAGGTAGTTAAAGCCTGTGCCCATTAAGAAATATGTAATATGATCAGATGGAATTTTCTTTAAATATGGTCCCCCCGCTGACCCTCTCTCTCTCTATTGCACTGTAATTTAGTAACCTATAAATCACATTCCCTCTAATCTTTAGCGCTGTGTGAAAGCACCCCTGAATAAGCAAGACTGAGCTGATATTGCAAGTTACTTGTAATTTTCAAAGTTCTTTCCAAGCCATTCCAGTCTTTAATAAATGTACCCGAACACACTACATTTGAAATAAGCTTGGGGGATCTCATGGATCCCCTTTAGTACCCCTACCCCTAAGAGTCCTGGGAACCCCAGGATTTGCAAATTTACAGTACAGTAAATGGGGAACCATGGGAAATCACCCTGCAATGCTGATGGGAACCCTGGGGATTCCCTCCTCCCATGAGGAGAAGGGAAACCCCAAAATTATCTCCTACAGTATCTCCCGATCCCCACTAATCCCAATATCGATGGACCGTCATGGCCCCTATATATTAAACCTGTACTCTATCAACCCGCCTCTAGACTATCACCATGGGATGTATCCCATTATGATTGGCTGAAGGCAATAGCACCTTCTGATTGGATTAGAAACGATTGGCAGTTACTTCAGCCAATCAGAATGGGATATAAGGGTGTATCCCATTTTGGCTCACACCTTGCATCTTCTGATTGGCTGAAATATGCTTGACATTTTCAGCCAATCAGAAGGCTCCATTTCAATATCTAGCGGAGCAGGCAAGAGAAGCCTCATTTGCTGAAGGACGAAGCACAGAAGACCATCGTTGCTGGAGGGGCATTTGGGCAATGTAAGTAGTCTTATTTACCCTATTCTAGGTTTAGTAAGGGGGATTGTTGTATGTAATGTATTTTTTTGGTAATTATAGGTTTTTTATCTTGTATAATTTTGTTTGTTTCATTTTCTGTAATGTTTTTTTTTTTTCATTTTGGGTGATTCTAGGTTTGTTATTTCCTGTAATGTTAACTTTTTAATTTTATGTAATGTATGTTTTTTTATTTTTTGTAATGTAGTTTTTCCCCCCAGTAAAAAAAAATTCTAGTTTTTTATTTTGTGTAATTAGTGGGGTAATGGGGATTTTATTAGGGGGTCAGGTAGGTAGTGTAGGTTAATAGTGTAGAGGGGTGTTTAATAGTCTAGAGGAGGGTTAATAGTCTAGAGGGGGTTTGATATGGTAGAGGGGGGTTAATAGTGTAGTGTTTAGACTTTGTGTCATGTGGGTCCTTGAGGAGTGTCAATTTTGGGGTTAATTAGTGTCCCAATGGTCTGTATAGACCCTTATGGGACTTATGGGGTTAATTATTTCCTATAAGGGTCTGTATAAACCCTTATGGAACTGATGGGGTTAATTAGTGTTCCATAAGGGTCTGTAAAGACCATTATGGGACTAATGGGGTTAATTATTATCACATATGGGACTGAAGGGGTTAATCAGAGGCTTATGGGGGTCTGCCTAGATCCCCATGAGTGATGGGGTTTTAGGTGCCAGGGGTTACTTATAGTACCCCCACGTCAGTAGTTAATTTTTTATTTAGCACGGATCCTTCAAGGACCTTTAAGGTCCTTTAAGGACCCGCAAATTGGGAAATTTGAATTTTTAAATGTATTTACTTGAAGTACCCCCCGTGGCAGGGCTTCAGTTTTTAACTGCCGAGGAGGTCTTGATCAGGACCCCCGCAGCAAGGGGTTATGTCGGGAGTCTGCGGGTGATCCTGCAGGCTTTAATTAGCAATGATGGCAATCTATTTTTGAATTAATATTAAAGGATTTAATCCAGTTCAAAAGGGAAGTAACTTCCAGAAAAAGTGAAACACAATAACAAAAGCTCATTATTTGAAGTCAGTAGGCAGAAAATGTAGAGCAATGTGAAAAAAAGTACTATTTACGGTAAAAGTTGTAGATACGTAATATAGCTTTCCAGCAGAAGTTGTAGGGTCAAAAACAATTAAAGGATTTAGGCTCATTTATAATAGATAGGGTAGGCTATATGGGCCTTTTTGGTTTGTATCTCCTGTCAAATCTATGCGCACCTTTTAATTTATCTCCCTTTACAGTCATGAATTAAACCTTCAGTTATTACTCCTATACTATGTCTACTATCAGAGAATTATCATATAGTACAGGATCCATATTTATTTTGATTTTAAAGAATGGTTTTCTTTTTCATTATGTCTAATACATAAACTCAGACAATAAGCATCTGAAGTATCACATAATCAATCTCTCACATTTTGCCTGGGCAAGCAGTTCATGCCTCCAGAGATATGAGGAGTATCTGAGGAGGCCAGCCATAGCTTGTCAGTTCTCACAGTAGAAAATAACCTATTCTCTATGTTCTATTCCCTTCGGCCTATGTTCTTTGAGCTTTTTCAAATCCCTCTATCAGCACAGGGTTACTGGTTGTCTGCTCTTTTACCTTAAAGTATGCTTATCCTAAAGTAAATATTTCAAATGTTGTTGTTGTAAAAGAGTATTGTGCACTTTGCTACAGCTGGGTAGTGGCCTCCTCTAAAATAAGTAATGCAAGCAGCCGGTGACTCTACATTGAGGGTGGGCAGAAATAGGTCAAAGAAAAAAAGATGGATGCCTACAATATCCCAGTGAAATTATTAAAAAATTTAATGTAAAAGTAATTATATTGAAATTTATCAAAATGATATTCAGAGATTTTTATTAACATAATACTTTACTGTGATTATGCTATGTCTCAAAGTGTGTCTGCACAACAGCGGCAATCCTTCCATATCTTACAGCTAAAATCTTAGTTATAGTACATTTTCCTTTATTTAACATGCATTTGATGTTGCTTTTATTTTCTGTGAAAAAAACCCATATACAAATAAATGAGAAAAGTAGTTTTTATGCCAATGAAAGTGCATATTAATAGTAATACATATTTATCCTTATTTTGATCTGCATATATGCTTGATATTCAGAGAGGAAGGACAAAATACAAGCACAATATTCTGGGGACATTGCTATAATAAATTAATAATATAGAAATTGCATATTCAAATATGAATGTCTCATGCATATGGCTTATCTGTGATATATATTATACACCTTATATTTCACAAGGTGAATTTTTAAACTGAGTAAACTTTTGTAAAACTTTTTATGCATGCAAATCAAATGCGTACATTAATCCACTGTATTCCAAACACATTTATTTAATATGCATGCTGACCAGGTAATTACTTTTTAATCCTTCCAATTGTGCAATGATTTTTTTCTCTTGATCAGTGGGGGAGAAATGACTTTTTCCTTAAAGTATACCAAGAAGGACTTAATTTTGCCCTCTAAGAAAATACATTATGCAGGTAATATCCTTAGTTACATCTGATACTTTTACACAGAAATATTCCTGCAATAAATGTGCTTATTAAAATGCTAACCAGGTATCTCCATCCTAGGTAATGATAACATCAGCAAATTTTCAGAGCTTGTGGGGCAGCTAAAGCAGGAGAATTGATTGAATGACTCATTCTCGCAGCAGCTCAAGCTAAGCTAATTAGAAGCTGAATAGGTGTCAAAGTTCAACCTCACCAATTCATTGTTCTTTTCAGGATATAGGATTCTACCTTTCTCGTTTTGACTTCTTAAAAGCTTTATCAAGTATCATGCTGTTACAATTAAAATCTTGTTTGTACTGCAAAATATTATTTATTATTCTTGATTGTGGCTTCAAGCACACTTTAACATCAACATGCAAATTCCTGGAATTAATTGCATGTCTACTTTTTAGAAAAAAAAAAGTATTTCCTCATTCAGTTTCTGATTTATTCAATTAATAATTGTTTCAACGTGCCCAGATCATTAAGTGATGTTAAAGGAACGCTGTCACCCCAACAGGTAGTAAGTTTAATTTTACAGAACATAAACTATACATTGTACTAGCCTAGTAAATTATTCATGAAACACTTAACATTATTTTTGGGACTCATTTAAGCTAACATGCGACTCAATGTGCTATATTGCAGCTCAGACTACTTGATAAGCATGGAGAGGGGTTCTAACTGCATGATAACATTGAGGGACATTATTTTGCACATCAGTCTGCAATACTAATTAACACATCAAAGCAGCTAGTATGCAGAAGCTGCTCATTTGCATAAAAATACTACACATTCAAGACTAAATATCTCACAAATTATTCACCTTAAAAAAAGGCTAATTCATTCAACAGCTAACTGTTTTTTAGCTTTTTTTAGAATTGCCTATAAACATCTTGTCAAAAAAAATACATTTTTGAAAACTTTGTGTATAAATGCAGAATTTGGCAGAAAAATTTGATAACATTGGTTTGGAATAAAAAAAATATGCCTGTGCTGGAACCTGAAGGCATCCTTTATATTTTGTTGAAGATTGCCCAGATTAGAGGGGGACTTTCATTGTAGCAAAAGCAGGGTTTGCTATTATCTTTGCAAGCTGTCAGTATTATAACATACATGGGTGTATGTGAAAGTATAGGTACTATATTCCAAAAGTTCCAATGGTTTAACAAACCACCATCTCATCCTTCTTCATCCTTCCCCTCCAATCACTGATAGATAATCACATATTATAATTGTCAAACTGCAAGTAGTCGTCACGCTTTGCTAGCTTGCGGAGCGAGCTTGCAAAGCAAGGGGCGCAGTTCTGGCCGCAAATGCGGACCTCGCGAATCGAGGGCCACATTTGCGGATGTGGAGGCTCCCACGTCAGCTGCAATAAGCAAAGGCTCATTGCAGGCGAGGGGCCGCATTTGCGGAGGTGGACAAAAACTGCAATGAGCCGAAGGTTCATTGCAGGCCGCAAATGCGGACCTCGCAAAGCGGGTGTCCGCATTTGCAGAGGTGGAGGCTCTACGCCGCCTCACGCGAGGTAAAAAAACAACCCAGAAAAGCCGGACTTTGGAAAAAAAAGAGCCGCGGGACTTAGAAAAAAGAAATACGACCCATGCAGGTCTCACTCAGCGCGGGGCTCACAATGAGCGCCGAAGGTCCACAGAGGAGCAAAAGGCTTACATTGTGTGGCAAACAGCATTGCCATGGCTTCAAATTGTATTGCCATCATTTTTGAAGGGCAAGTCGCTAGTATACATATATCTGATCTAACCAGACAAGATGGAAACTTTCTATACAAACAGAATCTTCAAAAACTAACATTTTCTCTAAAATGGTTCATATCTTACACAGCATTATGTTTTTAGGTAGTTACATACTCCATAAGCATATGATTTGTTTTCCTAAAATACAGTAGAAAATGAGTTAATTCTACAAACAAACTAAAAACAATCCTCACTTTAGCACCCTCTGCTAGTGTGCAGGAGCTGTCATAACAGTAATATTTCCAAGACACAAGGCAGATTTTACAGAGTGAAGTTTAAATAAATCGTGATGCGGCAGATGTTACAGAGTATACTAGCAAGCTGCCTCTACTGAGCTTATCGGAGAGAGGGCAAAGGTATTTAATTCTGAAGTTTTAAGTAAATCCACCAATCACTCACCAAACCCCCCTGATTCCTCCTTCTCCTCTCCTTCCACTCTCGGACAGATAATACAAATTTGGTTAACACAACCACTTAGCCTCCAAGCCAACAGAAGGTGTGGAAGGCACAAACATGGCATACTACAGGAGTGTCTGCTAAAAAAAAAACATTTTATACAAAATTGCTTTTTATTGCTTATATAGCTGCTCATTTTGTTAATTTGTTAGAAACTTTACAAACATCTGAAGTTATTCCCAATCTACAATGGTCCTTTAACCAATATATTTTTCACAATATACATCTTTATAATGGGATAGCATCAGAATCTAATTCATGTGGGTTTTAAAACTTTTGATTTTGTCGCATAATTCATGTGACAACATTAATTATGTTCAACAACAGTATTTTAGATTTTTAATTTATAGTACATCTATTTATCATCCCACTTATCAGAGATAATTATATATTGTTATAAAGATAACATTGTTTTAGTATTTGTTGTAGGAGTGGCAATGGTTTCAGAGATAAAGTAATAATGAAATTGGTAAACCCTTCAAAAGAAGCATAATATGAACACCCCTTGCAATTCTTTTGACAAACTATTGTTTTTTTATTTGATTTTAATTCTTCATTTTGAGTATTACATTTTACAAAGTATAGTTATACTGATTTTGCTTTAGAAAACCATGGCCCAGATTTATTAAAGGGTAAATAGAAATACACACAATTCACTCTTAAATCAAGCAAGAACATTCACATTCACATATTTTAATAAACAGGCATTAGATTTGTGAATTTATAAGTAAGTCCATAAAACAACAATATGTAGCAATAAAAGGTAAACTAATCTTACTAAACAAATGTTGAGGAATTTTCAACCTAAATAGACTTTAGTTATACTTTAAGTTGAAGCTTAACACACTTAAGCTACAAATTAAATAACTGAAATGAAAAAAGGAAAAAGTGTTAGCATTTTGGAGTAACATTTTTTTAATATTGTAGTAAGGGCAAAATGCTATTTTTGGGGCTGTGTAAAATATTTTTATTTTTTATGTGTGTGCTTAATCACCATTTGATTGATTTTTCATCCAGAACACAGTAGAAGACATATTTACCATCTCACCTTTAAAATAAGATGATTGGTAATGAACGTCTCCTAAAAAATGTGTTTGAATACTGCATAACCATCATATTCAGTGGTTAACTGATTGTCTTGATTTTTCACATACTACTTGATTAATTATGGTAATATGGTAGAAAAAAATGTACTGTCAATAAAAGTTTCTTTGCTTAAGATTTTAATGAATGTTGAGTGATGGGTGAGGCAACAATTTATTTTCCCTATGGTGAGTTGGGACCACAGATTCATGGTAGTGAGTTGTATGGCTGTAAACATTGCTGAAAGAGCCACAGCAGTAGTAAAATGTAATTGAAATGATTGCTGCTGGGAGTAACATGATGGAAATCAAATCCAGCAAAGTATTATTTAGGAATTTTTTAAGAAGTTTAATTTTTTAAATACTTGGAACTTTAGAAGGCCTGTTTATTTTTCTAACACATATGTTGGAGTTTGTACTGAGCATGTATCATCTGAAAATGCATTATTAAATTTGCATTGAAGAATGCAGTTTTAGCTGTTAATGAATCTTTCTGGTCCACCCATCAGGAAGAGTATATAACCTCATTCTAATTGCTAATTATTTAATGGAGTGTTGGCTGTATTGTTTTAATCTAAAGCCATATGAAACTGAAATGTACAAATATGTGCAGTCCCTAAAGAATAACTAGACTTGTTAAGCTAATCCCTTTCCGGGGTATGCTCACACTCAGTATACTTAATTTCATATTGCTTTAGACTGAAATCAATACAGCCAGATCCCCAAAGGTAATTGACTGTTACTGGTAAATATCACCCATAAGAATGAGATAAGTTTTTTTTGGGTTGTGGATCAAAAAGATATACAAATTGCCTATTACCTATATGTTTAAATGATTCCATATTTGAAACATCCATTGTGTCCCTTTCATTACATTTGTCTGTAAGTATAAAGTTAATGTGTGAAAATGTGACTTTACCCGAAGGATAGCAAGTGTTTTGAATTCAGATATGTTTTGACTAGTCTTAGAACTATCCTTAACCTTGGACAAGGACAAGCACATTTTGAGACTTTCAAAGTATGGGAAAATAGGCAAGCTAAATGGACCAATCAGCTCTTACCTATTATGGCATGCAATGTTTTTAAACTCACTAGCTTTTCAGGTACTTGGAAAATTGCCCTGAAGGCATTTTGTAAATTATTCTTTACTAGCGACTTGCCCGTCAAAAAATGACGATCAATAAAATTGTAAGGCTGGGAATGCTGTTTGGCACACAATGGGCCTCATTCAAATGCGATTTGGCCAATTAAATAGGGCTCCATATAAGCACATTGCATATTTTTTTTACAAAAGCAAGGTAACTAAAAACTTATGTAAACAAATATGTTGTGTGCTTATATAGAGCCCTATTGAATTGGCAAAATCTCAATTGAATAAGACCCAATGTAAGGTTTTTGGTCGTCTGAGCACCTTTGGCGGTCATTGCAAGCCCCTCCGCTCATGTAATTTTAGTGGTGTGAGAACCTTTGGTGCTCATTGCAAGGGCCGCGCTGATCATCTTTGGTGCTCGTTGTGAGCCTCTCCCCTTGTGTACTTTTGCTCCTCTGAGCACTCTCGGCGATCATTGTGAGCCCCGTGCTGAATGCCTTTGGCGCTCATTGCGATCCTCTCCTCTGCTCTACTTTCGGTTCTCTTTGCTTGCAATGAGCGCCTTTGGTGCTCTTTGCGATACTCTCCACTCGGGTAGTTTTGGTGGACTGAGCACCTTTGTCTGTCATTGCAAGGGGCGCACTGATTGGCTTCGGCGGTCATTGTGAGCCTCTCCCCTCGTGTACTTTTGCTCCTCTGAGCACCCTCGGCTCTCATTGTGAGTCCCACGCTGAACGCCTTTGTGGCTCATTGCGATCCTCTCCCCTGGTCCTTTTTTTTTCTTCTATGCATATATTTTTTTATGCTAATTAATTAATTATTGAAATAATAAATTAATATACTTTACCTATTTGTAATTAATATATCCAGCAATCAAGATGCTGAAGAGCTAACAATCTGTTTTGATTTTCCTGCAGCATACAATGTAGATTTGCACTGGTGCTGACCTGAGGTGTAAGTGTCAGCAATGTGTGAAGTGTGCAGTGTAAATAGGCTGCTTGCGCAAGGCCAAACCGTTTGTTTAGCTGTGTAATTGGGCATTTTGTAATGGTGATGTTATCAGTTGTAAGTTAGTGTTGTAAAATGGCGGCGATTGCGTATGCGTTACGCGGGTGAGGAGCATTTTCAGTTGTCCCTAATAGTGTATTTTATACCTCGTACATGCCTGTGTAAAAGTCTTTTGTGCTTGGTGGTGTTATGTGTGTTTAGGGGTCCTGTAGCCTCTTTTTCTTTTCTTTCGGCTGCCTTTTTTTTTCTCTCTTACGCGAGTTTCGTGTTTGGAAACTCAGCAAATTGTGGTTAAATTGTCGTGCAACCTGACTCCCAGATGTCGTGCCTGTCCCCCTGTACTGTGAGTTGTGTTTTTTTTGTATTTTGCTGGTGCTATTTTTGTTTTTGTATGTGCGCAGTTCGGCTATTACCTTCGTAATTTTTTGACCTTGTATTATTTTTTTTTATAAATGCTGCGGGTCGTATTTTTTTTTGGTAAGTGCTGCTTTCCTTTTTGCAAAGGTTACGGACGTCATTTTTCCACGCATTTTTTTTCAAACTGCTACGGGACTCGGATTCTGAATGGTGAAATTGAGATTTCTGTTGATGTGTAGTATGCGCGGGTCGTAGGGATAATCATTTCCACACGTTTTTTGTCAAACTGCTACGGGTCTTGCATTGTGAATTGTGCAATTGAGATTTCTGTTGTGTAGTTCCGTGGGTCGTAGGGATGAGCGCCTATGGTGCTCATCTCCACCAGCGCAAGCAACTGCGGCCTTCCTATTTAAACTTGTTTCACCACTGTCCCTCCAAACTGTCCCTTTTGAGAAAGAACAGTCTGGTATTAAGGGGGAAAAACCTATGTTCCACTCACAAATGCCATTCTATTGATTAAAAGTCTAATTTTTTGAGATTCCAGCATACCTTTACTCCCAGCATCATTGCACTGGTCAACAGTCTAAAAGCTGTAGTAATGAAATCAGTAAATGTTGGCCAGCCTTACAGTTCTGAGTCTGAATATTTAATATATTTATTAATAATATACAAAACATTTTAAAAAAATAGCTTTGATTTTTATAATACACAGAGTTTCACTTAATAAAAGTAATATTCTTAATATTGGTTATATTTTCATATTTTTCATGTCAGTAATCATTTGTTGATTTAAAATGCTATGAAAGTGTATAAATAGAGAAGATAACTTTTTTTATGTATGTGGTGAAATAACATTTTTCCCACATAATAGTTTTGTTAATCCAGTTATTAGGATAGCTTATCACTATTATTTTGGGTGCAGGATCGGATACCAAGATAAAAGCGGGGCCCCACATATTTTTTTTGCCATAATTGCACTTCTACCTTACAGAACTGCCTCTCGCTGTGGCTATGATATGGGGAGAGCTAAGCAATTATGTGATATATTGCTGTTTTTATATAGTGCCATCCTTTAGTGAATCTGCAAGAAGGAAAAAAAAATTACTTTCAACTACCCTGATATCTGCTTCAATTCGATCAGTACCTCATAGCTCAGGACTTTCCATTCCTGAGCTACCAACAGAATATTCACTGGAATCTGAAGATAAATAATCAGATCATGACAGAGATAAATCAATATAGTAGATCCTGATTTTGTTCCCGATATATTCTTTGCACAACTATACATTCATTCAGAATGAATTGAAAGACCTTATCAGAAACCTAGATTTGTCCAAAGATAAAATCCAAATGTGGGCCTACAGACTGCAACAATGGAATCTGCATCAGTAGAAAGTCAACATTTCACAGTACCTTAACTGATAGAAAATGGCAATGTCTTCTGTCATGAGATTAATAGTTTAATAAAATCTAACAATATTGGAAACAAACATAAAGAGTGGAGACACTTTAAAGCTAAATATAAAAGCCGGGTTTTGATAAAACTTCTTGGGAATCATTCAAACTTGTAGCTGAGAACTTTTTGGGAAATAACAGAGCAGATAACTATGAAGAACTTGTGAGTAAACTTCTCTTAGCCTAGCAGAAATGAGGCTGCAAATTGTCATTGAAGAATTGCTTTCCACACTTTCATTTGGATTTTTCCCCTGATAACAGTGGTGCAGTTAGTGATGAACATGGTGGCCATTTCCAGTACATCTTGGTGATGGAAAACAGTTATCAAGAAAAATGAAGTTCTGCTATGTTAGCAGACTACTACTGCACTGTGGTGAGAAACGTCCAAGACAATAACGAGGCAAAGAAAAAATGACCTGTCTAAAGTCATACAGGGTGTTTTTTCCATCCAAATATTTATGTCATTCATCGATATTGAAAATTATTGTACAAATACTTGAAGGAGTTATTTTTAAATGTCATTAATTGATTTATAAAGTTTTTAGTGAAGTTCTGCTTTGAAACTTCTGTTTAAATGTTCCTCCTAGAATTATCGATTTTGCAATATAAATGTGTGTACAGTAGGTCATACATGTGCATAAATCTATGAAGCTCATATCATATCAGATGTAAATAATAATGGCTAATAGTATAAATAATGTAAAAATAAATCTTCTTTGACCATTAGAAATGTATCATTTTATGTTACACTGTAGCAATGCATAACACTGCCAACATAGAACTCCAGACATACTCCTTTGGGTTTCTGAGAAAAAACATAGTAAGTTACATATATATATATATATATATATATATATATATATATATATATATATATATATATATATATTCTGATGTATTCTTTAAGTTTTATACAGTATATACTAGCGAATTGCCCGTCAAAAAATGACGGCAATGAAATTGTAAGTGAGCTAATGCTGTTTGGTGTATAATAATCAAATAAATAATACATTCATAAATTAATATACTTTACCTATTTTGAAGTAATATATGCAGGAAGCATTCTGTTGAAGAGCTGCCAATCTGTTTTGATGTTGCTGCAGCATTAGTGGTGTGGAGCTGCTGTGTAAGCGTGATGAATGTGTGCAGTGTAATAGTGTGCGTGAGCGAGACAAAAGCGTTAGCGTAGCTGTGTACTTCCGCATTGTATAAGTTATTGTTCTAAAATGGCGGCTAATGTGTGTTATGCGTCTGTATCGGAATATCCGTAGGTATTTTGTGGTGTTTTGCATGTTTCTGGTGCTGTTTTGCGTGTTTAGAGTGCTGTCGCCTCGTTTTCGTTTTGTTCGCCAGCCATTTTTCTCTCGCTTAGAGAATTTTTTAGTGTCTAAACTCTTTTATTTTGAGTTAAATTAAGGTGTAACTTGATTTTTTGAGGTCCTGGATGCCCCCTCTTGCTTTAGGTAAGCTTTTTATGTATTTGTTGAGTGTATTTATTGTGTTTTTCATTTTTTCATGTCCGCGGGTTGCGGACGATTTTTGCGAGGTCGTAATGGGTGAAACCGTGTCTCATATGTTGTTTGCGTTTCGATGTAAAGTTTGTGAGGGTCGCAGTTGCTGGCAAGGATTTATATCCACGTTATATATATACAGTTAAATGGTGACAATTCACTGGAACCCATTTTCATCTCATTGCCACCTTCCTTGTATTTTGAGTGGCATTAAAGTTCTGGTACATACATTTGTAAAACATGTGTATTCTGGATCTTCACAATTAATGTATGTTTCTGTTCTAGCAGGTTTTGTATAAATTAATTTATTTCTCTTGGCATACAGTATGTATATAGACCAAAACACTATAATAATAATTAACAGTAAAATGTTGTATATAAACTGTGGTATAAAAGCCAAATTCCACCAAAAATCAAAGCTTTTTTTAGACCACACTTAGAGTAGAATAACTATGAAAAAGTTATGTAACATGCATAGCTTGCCAGTTACTCCTTCATTTTGTGTAGAGTGGAAGCCACCATTTGGTACAATGTAGTGTGCCATGTTTCACAGCTGTTACCCAAGGCAATGTCCACAGGGACACCTTTTGTATCTCATGATACTCAGACACACACAGTGTGTCTACAGTAGAGCAGTGTGAGGCTCGGATAGCATGACAGCCCTTTGTATGTGGATTTAGGTTACTTAGCTGTGAAACATGGCACTCTATGTGAGAGAGAAGAGAGGGGCAGAGGAGGTGACATCTAAAATTTACATTAGTCATTTTATATGAAAGTATATATGAGGACCACATTTATTTAAATTAGGTAAGGTTTAGGTAAAACATTTATATAAAAGAAACAAAAAATGTTTAAGTTCTTATAAATGTAAACAATATGGAATATGCAATCCTTTGTTGTTTTTATTTTATTTTTTAGAATGAAATAAATGTGTATTCCTGTATATGTTTTCAGTGATCTATATAAGATAAAGAAAAATTGTCTGGTTTATTTTGTCTTATGCTACCCTGTTCACCTTTAGAAAATTATTAGTGCTAGACAAATTACTATTAGCTTCTCCTGCAGTGAAATGTCATGGCTTGAGGCCACACAAACAATTTATAATCCTTACTGATTGCAAGAAGAGATGATCAAACAATTATGTTCTCAGTGACTATCCCAATTAAAATGAAACCTGATTTCATTTTTGTCATTTTTGTGTGCTGTATATACTATATAATTACCAATTACATGATTTTCATACTTTGTGAGCAATGTGTACAACAGAAGCCTCAAGTGGAAAGGTCAAGGTATTAAGTCAAGATGCTCTACAACCAATTAAACAATTTTTATGGGTATAGCCTCAAGAACAATTGTATTTTCAGCTGTTGTAGTGAAGTCGTAAAAAACAGCTTGGTTTTATGTTGCTAAAACTTTATCTTCCTGTGATAATTTAAAAAAGTGTTATATCTATTTATATGTTACTTTATACTATAGTTTCATGAAAGTGTTTAACAAAAATAGAAAAGACTGCATTTAAAGGACCACACCACTGAAATGTTATATCAGTACTACAATATTTTAAATGATTTGATGATCATGGGCATAATAGGTTTAGAAGGTTATTTTTTTATAACAGAAATTATTTTGCATCCATTTCTCTTGAAATGCTGCCACACTGAGCTGCATATTAGCATACAGGAACCTCCAAATCAATTTTAGTATTTCAGCAATTATTTACTGTAGAGAAAAAATGCAAGTACCATGCATAGTCAGTTTTAATGCTCTTCAATTAAATCAACTTCCTGTTGGGGTGACAGGAAGTTGACATCCTACGGGCTTGATCATAATCGCTGACGCAAGGCCGTAACTCATGGTTCAAGCCCGTAGGACTTCAATGAAATATGAAGGTTGGATTTCAAAGTCATACGGGCTTAAACCACGAGTTATGGCCTTGCGTCAGCAATCATGTTCAAGCTCACAAATGCTACTGTCGATAGCATGGTTTCTGATTTTTGCAACCGACGCCTAGCTTGCGGGCCCGGCCAATTGAATTGCATCGCAAAAGTAGAGCAACGGGAGCTTGCAACTCAATCTTAGGCATTCAACTGTCTGCAATTGAGTTGTGACCCCCGAATTGAATGAGGCTCATTATTTTTAAATCTTATTTCTGAGTAGTATTGATCCCGTGACACAATGAGTTAATATATATCATGAAACCCACATGGACTAAAACAGATGATCTAATGCATTGTATTGATTGATTGCTTGATTGTGAGCCTGATCGGCAAATATTACTTTCTGGCACTAATTAATTTATAGCCTCTGATTGCAGGTTACATCTAACTTCAATGTTTTACTATTGGCTGTGTCTCAGAAGTAAATTATAGGCTTGCTTAAATATTGTCAGTTCATATGATCACGCCTCCTGAAATCCTACTTAAAAAGACAGGTTTTACATGTTTAGGCTTTCTAAACATTTAAAAAAAAACACCTGCAGCAAAATTGACAGGTTAGAGACATTTGCAGGCTTCTAATATAATAGGGTTCATGGTCTGTCAATAACTGTGAAAAACTAAAGGTATTAACAGTTTCTGAGTACAATTAGACTTCAGTATATTTTCACTGAAAACTCCATTTTGCACATTTCTTTTGCAGACGTAATATTTGGCTGTGATGTAATCAACTCTATTGTTGCATGAGGAAACTGTAAGTGCTGGATGAACAGGACTGATTATATTAGACTAGCAACTTGCTCGTCAAAAATGACGGGGCAATAAAAAAGTGTTGAAATGCTGTTTGTCACACAATGTGTGTCTTCAGCAGATGTCTTCAGCCAATCACCCTGTGGGGGTGTATCCCATTGTGATTGGCTGAAGGCAATAAAGCCTTCTGATTGATCTAAAAAAGATTAACAGGTGCATTAGCCAGTCAGAATGGGATATGGGGGTATATCTCATTCTGATTGGCTTACACCTTGGCACCTTCTGATTGGCTGTTGTCACTGTCAATTAGATTGCTGCCAATCAGAATGTGCAGATGTCTCCAGCCAATCACCCCGGGAGGGTGTATTCCATTGTGATTGGCTGAAGGCAATAAAGCCTTCTGATTGATCTAAAAAAGATTAACAGGTGCATTAGCCAGTCAGAATGGGATATGGGGGTATATCTCATTCTGATTGGCTTACACCTTGGCACCTTCTGATTGGCTGAAATTTGATTAACCGCGTTTTCAGCCAGTGCCAAATTCTTCCGGCGAAAAGCTCTAGGGGGCTCATTAGCGTTGGGGAGGTCCGCGAGTCCAGACCTCTGTTAGTCTTTTTTTGTTATTTTTTTAGAGCGCAGATTCTTTCAGGGCCAAGCCGGGGCAGAAGAGGAGTTGCACGGGGACACCCTTCCAAGGTAAGTTTAATGTATATTATGCTTATTTTATTGTGTGTGTATTCATGTATAGTAATCTAATGTTTATTTTTAACAGGGGCTGTGCCGGAGAAGAACATAAGAAGGACAAGGACATGCCGGAAAGGTGAGTAGAATATTTAGAATATTTAGAATGTTTCTTTATTGTATGTACTGTGTTGTACTAAGTGTTTTTTCCCCTAGGGGGCCGATCTGAAGGGACATCTGCAAAGGTAAGTGTTCTTAATTATTTTAGGTTAGAATTAGGGTTTGTGGATGTAGTAGGGTTTGTGGATGTGGATTTATTGTATGTTAGATAGGACGTATGTATGTATGTTAACTAGGATTTATTGTATTTTAGATAGAGGGGTATGTATGTATTTTAGATAGGATTTATTGTATTTTAGATAGTGGGGTATGTATGTATGTTAGATAGGATTTAATGTTTTTTAGATATGGTGGTATGTAAGTATTTTAGATAGTATTTAATGTATTTTAGACAGTGGGGCATGTGTGTAGTTTAGATAGGATTTAATGTATTTTAAATAGGGGGTATGTATGTATTTTAGATAGGAATTAATGTATGTGTTATAGTGGGTATTGTATTTTATTTTATTTGTATTGTATTGTCATGTAATGTATATATTCTGTATGTATTTCCTTTTCAGATGTGTAATTTTTTAAAAAAAAATTATATATTTTTTGTGACTTAGGTTTTTTATTTTCTGTAATGTAGATTTTTTATTTTCTTTGACTTCGGTTTTATTATTTTTTGTGAGTTAGGTTTTATTATTTTCTGTAATTAGTGGGGTGGGGGTTATTAGGGGGTAGGTAGGTAGTATAGGTAGGTAGTATAGATGTTAATTGGTTAGTGTAGAGGGGGGTATTTTAAATTTAGTGGTTTATTGGGGGGTATAGTGCAGTGTAGTGCTTGTTCTTAGTGTCATAAGGGGCCTTGAGGACTGTCATGGCACTTATGTTGTTAATGTTAGGGTTGTAACTGCCCCATAAGGGTCCTTATATACCCTTATGGGACTGATAGGATTAAATAGAGGCTTATGAGATTCGGTATAGACCCCCATAAGAGGCTGTGTTAAATAGGCTTTGATGAGGTTTAGTAGGCCCAGTTAGGGTTCAATAGGCCCAGTTAGTGTTACATAGGTACTGTTAGGGTTAAATGTGTACTGTTATGATTAAAAAGGCCCAGGGTTGGGTTAATGGGGTATAGTTAGGGTTAATAGTGTATTGCTTACACTTTGTGTCATGAGGGTCCTGGACAACTCTCATGGCACTTATAGTGCTATTACATGGGTTAATTAGTGTCCTTTAGGGGTCTATATAGACCTCAACTGGACTGATAGAGTTAATAATTGGCTTATGGGGATCTGTATTGACCCCTATTGGACTGATAGAGTTAATTATTGGCTTATGGGGGGCTGTATTGACCCCCATGTGTGACAGGGTTAATTAAGGCCTTATGGAGGTCTTCATTGACCCCCATGAGTGACAGGGTTAATTAAGGGTTTATAGGGGTCTATATTGACCCCCATGAGTGACACCGTTAATTAAGGGATTATGGGGGTCTGTATTGACCCACATGATTTCCAGGTTAATTAAGGGATTATGGGGTCTGTATTGTGCCCATGAGTTCAAGGGTTAATTAAGGGATTACAGGGGTCTGTATTGACCCTCATGAGCGACAGAGTAATTAAGGGTTTATGGCTGTCTTTATTGATCCCCATGGGTAACAGGGTTAATGAAGGGATTATGGTGGGCTGTATTGACCCCCATGAGTGACAGGGTTAATTAAGGACTTATGGGTTAGTTATGGATTTATGGGTTAATAAAGAGGTTTTGGGGGCCTTCATTGACCCCCGAGAGTGACAGGGTTAATTAAGGGCTTATGGGGGGCTGTATTGACCCCATGAGTGACAGGGTTAATGAAGGGCTTATATGGGTCTGTATTGATTCCGATGAGTGACAGGGCTAATTAATGGATTATGGGGGTCTGTATTGACCTCCATGAGTAACAGGGTTAAGTTAGGGCTGATGGGGGTTTATATTGACCCCCATGAGTGACAGGGTTAATTAAGGGATTATGGGAGTCTGTATTGATTCCCATGAGTGACAGGGTTAATTAAGTGTTTATGGGGTCTGTATTGACCCCTATGAGTGACAGGGCTAATTAATGGATTATGGGGGTCTGTATTGACCCCCATGAGTGACAGGGTTACATAAGGGATTTTGGGTGTCTGTATTGACCCCCATGAGTGACAGGGTTAATGAAGGGCTTATGGGGGTCTGTATTGACCCCTATGATTGACCCCTATGAGTGAAAGGGTTTACTAATGGATTATGGGGGTCTGTATTAACCCCCATGAGTGACAGGGTTAATTAAGGGCTAATGGGGGTCTGTATTGACCCCCATGAGTGACAGGGTTAATGAAGGACTTATGGGGGTCTGTATTGACTCCCATGCATGAAGGGTTAATTAAGCGATTAGGGGGTCTGTATTGTCCCCATGAGTGACAGGGTTATCTGTATAGAGCCCCATGAGTGAGTTAAGGACCCTTACAGGGTAAGGAGAGTAGAAGGGCAGAGAGAGACAGGGTAAGGAGAGGAGGAGGGAAGAGAGACACAGGGGAAAGAGGGGAAGAGAGACATAGGGGAAGGAGAGGACTAAGTGCTGCGAGTTACGGTTTTTCGGGAGGGGTTTGTTACAAAGTGAGGCACTGTAGAGCCTCCACCTCTGCAAATGCAGCCCCTCACTTCGTGAGGGTCCGCATTTGTGGCCAGAACTGCTTTCCTCGTTTTGTGAGCTCGCAAAGTCTGACGACATCTCTCAGTTTGACAACGATTATATGTGATTGGCAAATTCATTTCTTTGGAAGGACACTTGTAGTTTTGGATAACTTTTTTATACCAGTGATGTTACAATTAAATAGATAAAACTGAGCTAGGTAAAACTGAGGTATAAGTTAACTGAAGCCTCTTCAATTCTTTAGTATTCAAATTTATAGTCATATTAAAAAGTGCATCTTCAGAAGAAAATCTAAAGTGGATGAAAAGCATAGAGATACCTTAGTAATTGCTAATACTGTGCCTTCTTGGTAACACTATCACGTTGCAATGCCACCTCATCTTAAACTACAGTGCTTACTGAAAGCTGCAGCTACAAACTAGAATTTCTCTGTAGACCAGTGGTGTAGTTTCAAAATAACTTACTTTTATTTTGTATTTTGATACATTAAAGAAACTTACAGTTTTAGGAAATTAGCTTTTTGGAAATACTTGCTCTTGCTATCAAGTGTTAGCAAAAGGTTAAGGCACCATCCGAAAATTCTTCTAGTTTACTTAAAAATGATTATTGTATACCTCAATTATGTTATTTTACATTTGTTAGCCCAGTAGTTAGGTTGGATGAAGAAAAAACAGCTTGGAGTCAATCGGGATAAGTGAATTATCATAATTTAAACAGTGAGTCAAATAAGATACCAAAGTTATATGTAGAAGGAATTTAGAAAGAGCTGGTGACAGCAAATAAATTTACTCATTAATATAGGAACAACTTTTGTCCACATAGTAGAATTACCACTTTGACTAGTGTAATCCATTTGACTGTGGTAATTTTGAAGCATTTGTCAGAGTAACTTCATTGACTGCCATGTGTAGATTCATTTCTGGTCAGTCTGTCTCTTAATGAATTAAAATTTGCCTCAGTTTTCATACCTTGAGTAATATATATTCTTCATATCAAAACAAACATTTACTATACATCTCTTCCCTAGCTAATTTTACATATTACCATTCACATATTCTTACATGTTTTTATAAGTTTGTACAGGTAGGAAGAAATACTTTTACTTGGGATCTATAATGATGTAAAGCTAACTTCATCCTTATTCTCAGTAACATACTCAAACTCAGCATTGCAACTCAAACTCAGCCCTATTCACATTGCATATATACACTCACACAGTGCCCTAAACACACACAAATATAGAGCCTCATTCAATTCCAAGCCCGCAAGTCGTGGGATGTAGGTCATAAGTCTGTGGGCCCGCAGCATCAGCGATTTACAGTGCTATTCAATTGGCCAGGCTCGCAAGTCCGTGCACATCATAAACCATGCTATTGAATGTAGCATGGTTTAGCTAGAACATGATCAATTAAACAGAAACAGCCAATAGAAATGGGTTCCGTCGACATTACGGCAGTAAAACATGAAGATGACATGTTAATCAACTAGCGATTTGGGGTCCGATACGCCATCAGACCCGCAAACCCTCAAACACGCATTGTACAAATAAATAAATATTAATGAAGCCAATGTTATAGTCCATGTGTCCATAATCCGATCGGGGCCTGCAAAAAGACACCAATTGAATAGCAAAATAACTTACGGCCTCCGTTTCCAAAGCCCGGATATCTCAATGCCTCAATTGAATGAGGCTCATACTGTTTTGCAGGACTCACGCAGAAAAAAAGGGATGAACGAACAGTGACTTTAGGGACAGTCTTTTTCACATAAGCATCGCTGAGTAATATGTTAAAGGGACTCTTTAAGCATTTTTTATTTAATATCAATGTTTTAACTAGATAACGTAATTAACTTTTATCTACTTAATGTAACTGTGAAATAAAATGTAAACTTCACTTTCATCTAAGAATCTCCAAGAGTAACAACTTCTCACCTTCAGGAACCTCCCCTGCCTTCCAATTCTGTTTCATATATGGTGCCATGCATCACAGCTTTGACCTAATGCCATGCTACTACTAGTGTTTCATGCTGCTTTTCTGCAAGCAGACAGTGACATTCTATGTGTTTGAGTATCAGGAGACAATAGTAGTATAAGGTCCTTGCCTTTGGTTGGGTCTTTATGTCTCAGGCATGAAACATGACATTAATCATGAGAGGAACTGACAAGAAAGGAGAATATTACAGACGAGTGAGAATCTGTTACTCCATTGACCACATCCCTTGCTGTGCTTTATTTGACAAAAAAAATAAATCTATGTTACGACCTATGTTACAATTATAAGATGAAGACTAGTCATAAAAAAGTATAAAATTAATAAGTTAGATAAAAATAATTTGTGTCTTGCAGCTGGACAGGAGATCTCTAGTAGTTCTGTGCATTAAAACTGATACTTTGATAAATAATATATTTACTCGAGTAACCTGTCTGCCATAATCCCAGCTATGGACCTTGACAAACCATGTTTTACCTCTGTTCCTCGGTAATCTACTGATTCAGACTCTGCTACAGTGGTTTAGTCCAATGTTCACTTCACTAACTTCACCCTGCTGGTCTGATTCGAGGCTGCTAATATTGTCCCCTATGCTAATCCCTGAAAAAACAATAGCGGGTGCCGTAGTGGCAGAAAAAAATCTACCTAGCTATCTTAATCACCCATCCCTAAAACATTGCGTGAGAACTCCTATGGGTCACTGCTAGGTGTGATCTTCATGACACAACCGAAAAGCACGGCATAAACCTCCATTGATTTTGGCACTGAAAATAAATGACAAGTTAGTCCCTGACATTCTGACACCCAAACCCCATGCTAATAAGATTATAAGGATCACTTGCAAATAATGACAGTTCCATAATTGCAAAAAGCAGAAGAAAGATTTATGGGTACCAAAAACCACTCACGACTGGTTTCAAACTTTTCAAGTTACAGTATAGCACAAAAAGCACTACAGAAAGATAATATTTCAACATTATTTGACACGTAACAAACAATTCAATATAAACATATGTTTAATTAAAAAGTATGATATGTTGATATCAAGCCCGTTTTACAAACACACAACCCAGTACTCAAGGAGTTAAGATACGTCACAAAACCATGTTGCCTAAGAACAAACGCTCTAATGCATTGTCTACAAATATAACATTTTTTAACACGAAATAAACACGTCTTTATGTATTGAAGCTATACATACAATTTTCACATCTTTTTAATATTAAAATGTTTTAATAAATAAAAAAAAACATTAATTATATATATATATATATATATATATATATATATATATATTTATATATAAATATATATATATATATATCTGTTTAATTGCCGTAGCCTGTTACGGCAGTTGTTACTTCCCACTCATTATAAGATTTATCCTGTTCACCTAGAGCTATGTCTCATCCGTAAGGTTTGTTTTGGCTATTCCCTGCAAAATATCAGTTGCGTCTAAGGAAGGATTTACGGCTGTGGACTGCATGCTCTAATCTGGGAAAGTGAAAGATTTACATTTGTTTAGAAGTTAGGGGGAAAAAAGCTCCTGCAGCCGATTTACGGCAGTGCCCTAACTTAGAGCAACTGGTTTACATAAGGCTCATTCTCCACAGTACATCACATTACAGTGAGCACCCTCAAAATAAATATAGAGTTATTTCTCAATGTTTTCATTGGATTACACAAGAAACTCTTAAGTTGGTATATACTTTTGAGTTTATGGCATTTGTCTTATATAGCTTATGCCCTAAGACATTATTGTTGATATATCCCTTAAAAGAGTAAGAATATAGTAAGATTTAAAGGACCACTGTACACTGAAACAATATATATATGCTTGAAGACTGAGTCACACTAAGAGCATATTTAAGCAGGAAAAAAAATCATAAACATAATTTTTTATTAGAAAAAAAATTAAATCGCTACTGGACCTTAGAGGAATCCATTATACATAGGTAGAAGATGTGTACGTTAAAGGGAAAATTACACTTCTGGAGAGCTGTGGTGGCATTGATTGATGCAACTTCCTGCTTCTCGGCCAATAAGGGGAATGTCGCTAATGTTGTTAGTTTGCCTTTTGTTATTGATCAACAGTGGTCCTTTAAAACTTTTTATTAATATATGTACAGTATATATATTTCTCTTTATATTGATTTCTCCCCTTTGTCCTTTACATTGTTTCTATATACAATATTGATAAAAGTATTCATCTGTACCTTATTCTGTACCTGTCTGTACCTGTATTCTCCTCATCATTATCTTTTATTATGCACAATTCTAAAGTATGTATTATAATATGTTAATACTCTATGATTGTATTAGTGAGTTACCCTCTATATTAGTAGATTTTAGTAGTTACCGGTACCTGTTAATTTTATTATCTCAAAGCTAGACATGACAATTGTAGGACTACATAGTTACATATTTAAAATACATTCTTTGAAAATAAATATGTTTGAAAACAGGCAAAACGTTAGTAGAATGTAAATGCAGCCTCTAATATCTTTATTTTTCTGATAAACTTCCTAAGGTCAGTGTTTTCTGCAATACTATTGGAAAGCTTATTAATTTAAAAAGACACACCCTCCTGAGAAAGTAGAATGCAGAATCAACAGTAAAGAAAAATTGCATATAAAAGCTAAACATGTAATGGTTGTGCTTATTTACATTTTTTTTTTTTTTTTTTTTTTTAAAATGCACCTATTATCAGATAATTAAAGATAATACAGAAATAATATCCCATTTGGTCCTTTTGCTTTATCTAGGATGTTTATAGGAAACTAGGAAACTATAAAACACTTGTTTAATATTTAGGCAATGTCATGGTTAAAAGTGCTGTCAGTAGCTTGTGTTTTATTAGTTCTGATATAAAACTTGATTCCTAGCCACACATGCTTAAAAGTGTTAGATTTATTATTAGTACACATTTTCTGAATTGTGTTTCAGAGCAGCATAAGCAGAGCACAAAGCTTGCTGTCAAAATAAAGCACTTGTTGATGGAAGGTCTATTGAAGGTCATATCAGCTTTTTATTCACTCTTTGTTTAAATCATTTATGCTAAAAGATGCTTCAAGTACTATGAAGAGCTTTTCTTAACTTGCTGATGAAAAAAGGTAAAGGTTATGACTGTAAAATCTTCACTGTCTTGTCTCTTGATGGAATCTAACAAAAATTAAAGTTATTTGCCTAAGGTCACAAAACAATGAAATGCTAATTGCGTGATTTTCTGCTCAGTATTAATTTGCTCACCCCTTTTCCTAACAGTTGAAGTTATAAAGTCTAATAAATCTAACAAAATAAATTAAACTTGTTAGGAACCTTCATCACCTTGCACGACAAATTTAGTCCATGAAATCAATTTAGTTTTTTAATTAATTAATTATATGTTATACACAATATTTATTTTCAGTAGATTTTCTGGTATCTTTCCAAGAACACCATAGGATTTGTTGATTGCTTCTTCTAATTTTTGAAGCAGCCTGATCTTAAGAGAGTGGGAAAAAGTAATCAATGCTAGGGGTGCCAAGATAGTAGGGGCTATCTAGTTGACACTTACAGGCTCTTAACCTAAGTTCTCATTGGACTGTATATCATATTAATAGTAATACTACTAATAATAATAAAAATGAAATGAATACAGTGTGTTTCTGTCAGAGTCAGATTGCTTATTTAGTGAGTGAGTTAATGTGTGAAATATTTGTGCATCCTGCACCACAGTACAATCCTCTGGCTTGGCACAGGGAGACCAAAGAGAAACCATATCTCTGAGCCTCTCTTGTGACTCTCGAAAACTCTAGAACCCAAACACGTAGAGATTCACATTGAACTTACTTTCACTCAGAACTAAGGTTTACCATACAATAAGGATGAAAAAAGGATAGGTCCTTGTAATATGGCTTCTTCTTGAATCTCTTTGGAAACTAACTGGTGATTGATGAAGTGAAGATTTACTAGGTACTGGATATCTCTTTCTGCTCTTCTGCACCATCAAATCTCAGATCAATCTCACACAACTGTTGATAGCCCTAATATAAAACTGCCATTTTTTTTAACAAAATGAGACAACTTAATGGAAACTAAAGAAAATAGAGATAAAACATCTCACTGTCAAAGCACCTATGGGTCAATTGGCCAGTCCAAATACATGAAATCCCGACTCAGGGTCTCTTTTGTTAGGTTCAGAATATACAGTTTATGTTTATTTTTCATTTTCATTAATATTTAGTAAAGCTTGCATTTGTGGCGGGAGAGTATGTTGGTTCCAGACCTAAGCCAAAGCTAGCCTAGTAGCCAGTGTTATTTGGGATTCTAGCTGTTATGACTGACCCTGAATCCCACCAGCAAGGGTATGTATGGCCTAACTGTCACCGCCCTGAACTCAAGAACTACTTTGTTATGACCGTAATAACATTAGTAATGTTAGGCCTTAGGCTCTGATCCGCTACCCTGGATCCCAAAGGAGCATGGCCTGTGAGTTTTCAGGCCAAATAATAATTGGTTATATTGTTTAGTGTTCAGGTTATGGTTAGTGTGACAACAAAGAGTTAACTCTGCAGGAATTTGGATGTGTATATGGCCTATTTGGAATATTGGTCCTGTCACTGAGGGAACTGTTTTGTACTAAACAATGGTATATGTGTTCTTAATGTATCCTAACCAATGGGATAGAATAGCGTTATTAATTTTAATAAGCAATAACCTTTGGACTGAGTTTGCAACCTGGAAGGTCCTGAGTTCTCCTAAGAGGTGTTTTTGCTGGGTGCTGAGATCTTAAACAACAAATGGCATGGCCTAGAGGGAGAAAGTTGGGGTGCGCTTGGTCCCCCAAATCTGGGTTGTAACACTAAGTTTTTTTCATTTTTGTGTAATGTATCCAAAGGCTTTGATAATAAAAATATTTTTGGATCTAATGTTAAATCTGTCTGGAGACCTCCTGCAATTAAATGTGTCATTTGATTCCAGAATCGTTACACCTTGGGACATTTCTATACATTTCCACACCCTCTCAAGCACATTTAATTGTGTATTTTAACAAAGCTGTATAATTTATCTGGTGTGATTTGCCACCTGAATAAGGTTTTATAACCCTGCACCTTATAGTTCACACAAATAGACAGCTTGTTATGTTGTTTTAAAATATCCTGCCAGTCTTCTTCATCTCTTTCACGCCAATATCTCTTTCCCACTTTATCATGTAGGGGAGCTTGAGCAGTTGTGTTTTGTAATAAATTGTGGCACTTAGAGGTTAATTATTTATGGTTTCCATAATAATTACATAGCATTTCAAAATCTGGCAGTGGTTGTATACCTGCTTTTCTAATCATCTGATTCCATGCAAAGCTACAGATTTGCACATATCTGAAAAAAATCATACAAACTTAGCTAATTTCCTTACAGCAAGCTTTAGAATTCTGCCATTATTTCTTATATAAATCTTTGTATCTTTCAGGACCAGCTTGTTCTATGTTTTTAAACTGTTGCTGGTGTGGTCCTGGAGGGAAATCTTTGTTTTGGAGAATTGGTGTCAATAGGGAGGTATGAATCTTATATTTGTCCCCTCATCGAGTGTAAAATGGTAGGACACTCTATGGGGATTCTAGGTCTATGCATTTTTGTAGAAAGATATATTGGAAGTGGTTATTGGTTATTAATAGATTGTTGTCTATATGCATTCTTCTTTATAGTCCTATATATTGAACAGGAAATTTGAGTTATTTTATGACAATTTACAAGCTATATCCACAAAAATTACAAAAAAAAATACAATTTCTTTTCTTTTTAATACAGCCATGACATTATTTTCTTAATAATGCTGGCTAAATAAACTTTGATAATAAAAGTTTAATTTCCCAAATATTTCCTTCCATTCTGTCTTTTTGCAATGTAGATTAGTTTAAATAATATTTGGAGCAATCAGCTCAGCTGTGTTGATAATGAGCAAAGCACTTGTTCTGTAACTGAGAATTTAGCATGAGTCTGACCTCTAATTACAAATGAGTGATTAACATAATTAATAGCTGCACCATAGGAGGAATATGCTATTTTATATTCTTTATTCAACTTTATTCAACTTATCCGTTAGGAACTTTAATCTCAAATGCAAAAGAAATAAAGATTACAAAATAAATGTTTGTTTTTAACTGTACATACTCACTTAAACGGACTCTTTAGGCATTTTACTGTTTTATATCCTTGTTTTAATTGGTTACTTAATTAGTATTATACTCTTCAATGCAATTATCAAAAAAGTTATACTTCACTTACCTTTAAGAAGTTCTAAAAATACCTTCTGGAGCCTCCTCTTTTTCCTGTTCTCTAGTGATAGATCACATGTTCCACAGCTATGACCTAAAGCCATAAACCATAGTGGAAGGGCTTCACACTACCCATGTCAAAAATGACAGGAGTAAAATTGTAAGCCTGGCAATGCTGTTTTCTCACACAATGCGAGGATATGGGCCTTTTGAGCTCCTTTGGCGCTCATTGCGTGGCTCACAATGAGCGCCTTCACCGTTAATTGCGAGCCTCTTCCCCTGTGTAATGCCTTGGGTTAAGAGTTAGTGCCTTGGGTTAAGTGTTACTGCCTTGGGTTAAATCTTATTGGCTTGAGTTAAATGTTAATGCCTTGTATTACGTGTTACTGGTTTGAGTTAAGTTTTAGTGCCTTGGGGCTTGTATTTACGTCCTTTTTTTCTCTTTTTATGACCTTCTGCCTCATTTTCGCGTTGTTTAAATTTTTTCGGCACTCATTGTTCTTCTTGCTTTGTTTTTGCAGCTTTAGCTGCTCATTGCAGCCTATGTTCTGCGTGCTGCATCCATCAACGGCTCTCCTTGCTTCGTGCAAAGCAGGCAAGGGCCGCAAACAGCTTGTCACACTGCGCGAGGCTCACATAGCATTACCAACAGCCCGTATATACACAACTATTATATGTGATAATAATCAAACCACTCACTTTCTTATTTAGTGATTGCAACTGCTCAGAAACAGGTAGCAGAGAGCAACAGGCACATCCCTATAGCAGCACAGATGCACAACAATGCGATCGCGGCAAGTACTGCCTGGAACTCATGCCAGGATGACAGCTCAGGGAAGCCTACGGCCTTTGGCGCTCATCAAGGGCCTTGCAAGGAGCGCATTTGGCGCTCATTGCAAGCCTTTTTCTAAGTTGTGCGGGGTCATTGCGCTCATTGTGCTCATTTCGCATGAGCAAGCCCGTAACTTTTAACATAGTGTTTTATGACATACTCGCAATTACGACAACTATTATATGTGACCAGCTATTTGCCAGTCAAAAATGACGGCATTAAAATTGTAAGGCTGGCAATGCTGTTTGCCACACAATGTGAGGCTTTTGCTCCTCTGAGCATCTTCGGAGCCTTTGGCGCTCATCATGTGGCTTGCAATGAGCGCCTTCGATGCTCATTGAAAGCCTCTACCCCCGTGTACTTTAACTTGCCTATTTTGCACTGATCACCTTTGGCACTCATCGCAAGCCCTACGCTGAGCGCCTTTGGTGCTTATTGCGAGCCTCTCCCCCTGTGTAGTTTAGAGGCCTCACGGTGACTGTTACTACCTTGGGTTAAGAGTTAGTGCCTTGGGTTGTTTTACTGCCTTGGGTTAATATAGAGTTCAGTGTTCAATAAAGATTATTTTTTAATTAATAAGTGTTGTCCTAGACGTTTTTTTTTGCAATGAATAGGTATGATATAGGACACTATTTCTGTATGGTGTCCATATTATTATTATTATTTCCTTTATTTGTAACGCAGCACCATATTCCGTAGCGCTATACAGGAGGATGGAGACTCTGTCTTTCAGCTTAAAATCAAGCATTCACAGTGCTTTCCCTAAAGATTGAAAACTTGCAATCTAACAGACTAAGGGTATGGATGATGTAAGGAAGGATAATAAATCGTGTTGTGTATATTAAGGCTAAAGGTAATAAGCTTCTTTAAACAAATGTATTTTTAGTGAGGTTTTGAGGGAGGAGGATAGTCTAGTGGAGCTAGGCAAGAAGCACGGGAAAAGTTCTGAAGGTGGGAGTGAGAGGAGGTGGTAAGAGAGGAGGAAATAAGAAGGTCGTTAGCAGAACGAGGAGGTCAGTTGGGGGAGTATTTAGAGACAAGAGCAGAGATATAAGTGGGTGCACTATCGTTGTGGGCATTATACATTTGTGTCTTGATTTTACATTTTATTCTGGAGTCTATGGGACGCCAGTGGAGGACTGACAAATAGGTGCTGCAGACACCTTTCGTCTTTGAAGAACTTCAATTGCTATTAGACAATATGATTTAAGAAAGAAACATAACATATATAATTACAGGCTTTAATTTATTTATTGTTACATACAGCTATGCTGTAGGCAAGATGGTGTTTGTTATGCTATTGAATTCAGAGAAGATTTCAAATAGTTATGTTGAGAAACGCTGGCATTAAGGAATGCTGTCTGACACTATATGCATGTACAAACTTATCTGCATCCATGGTCCAACTCCAAGTGATATATCAGGTTAACAACAAAATAATGGCCATCATATACTACATACACTACACCATAATATTATAATACATTGATTTATGTTTTACTGTGCAAACGCATTTTACCAACCACCAAGTTTATCCACAAAAAATACTGTAAACATTGGAATTCTGTGTCCATTAGTAACCATGAATAACAGGGTACTGAGTTGATGAACTTTTCAGAGAAAGCTAAGTGACAGAAGCATTTTGTTGCTATTGCTGATACAGCATGAGTTTAAGGTCTGTTCACACAGTTAATTCATTAATTTCATTTGATGTCTAGTTATCCATTAGCAGCTGTAGCCATTTTTATCTTTTATTTATTCACCTTCGAGGTCTAGTACATTTTATTAGCATATCTTAATTAAACATTGAACCAGAAGGCATTCAAGTTAGTTGAATACAAATCTAGTAGAATAGTGTTTTGGACTGAGCAAAGCATGAAAGATTAAATGTTGACAAGGTAAAAATTGAGATGTAAATGTAAAAATAGTTTAGTATATCTACAGGCCCCCATGATATACTAAACTTTAACCATGGAAATCTAAACAGACCCTAATTGAATACTATACTATAAGCACGTGTTTCCCTATGGTCACCCTTAGCACCAAAACCAATTGCCCTACCACGGGCAATTGGTTTTGGTTTAATTAACCTCCATAGTCACAAGAACCTCCATAGTCCCTAAGCATAGACATTCTTAAGACCCCATGTAGTGCATTAGGCACTGGCTATTAGAGCCTTCTGTATTCTCATGAAAGCCACCTGCTGGGCTGGTTCCTGAGAGCCTGACTACACTGAGTTCTCTTCCTTTAATTTAACATTATTTTTCCATATGTAATAGGGTCTAACATACACAATGAGTCTGATTAACAGAAGTAGTACAATTCCTGGAATCCAGGGCACAAACAATTTGCTGAAATTAGACTTCCTGTAGTCAGCACCCCCAGAACACAAATGTCTGAAAACAAAAAAGAGATGACTACAACAAGAGAACTATACATAGACTCAACACAATTAAGGACATTATGCATCAAACTGGTTTAGTAAAGACTGTCATGAAGGTTACTAGAAGGATAACAGCCAATTTGGCACAGATTTCTCTGATGTAAAAAATATATGTTTCACAAAGAAAATGTATTACATTATTCTTTGGATCCCAGGACAGCTGTCTTTCCAGTTGCATTTGCTTGGTAACCATGCAGATCCAGCAGGTTTGTATTAAAGTATACAATGTATGCATCTGATGAACAGAGACTGTGGTATTGGGGCTTAATTGTTGAGCCTCAACCAGGGCCAACTGCAGACTGTGACCATTCTATTTCCATACTCTACTCAAGACCTTGGCAGAGCCGGACCAAGAGAATCAAATGGTTGGCCACTATGGTTGGTCACTTCTAATATCCAGATTATGGCACTGAGCCCACCAAAGCCAGCAAAACCATTAAGGTGGTGACCTCAGTTTTCATTATATAAATTATGAGGACATAACTTTGGTTCCAATCTGCTTCTTACCTGATGAAGTCCTCCAATGAGTACTCCAGCCATTCTTCAGGATTTACTCTTAGAGTCAATTTTCTTCCTGCCAAATGAGCTTTCATTCTGCTCTTTGGAACATCCTGCACTCTTCCATGAGCCGATCGAAAAATATATAATTTCCAAGTGCCAAGCAGCTTGTCCCTGCCTTTGTAGGAATAACTTTTGTCTCTGCTGGGCTCCCTTCTACTGGTTGTACCATTAACATCATTCTGGGTTTGTAAAGTGTTAGTCTCTTTCGCTGCCACCAGCTTGTGAAAGCACATAAGCAGTCAAACCAGAGAGTGAACACTGCCAGTTAGAATCTGAACGGCCACCATTCCTTCTTAGAAACTGTCTGGAATTCCAGCATATCCCAATATCCTCTTGATCCAGAGCCTTTGTAGGATGGCTGTAACAATTGAAAGTGATCCTTAAAGATCAAAGCATACAATATGCAACCATTCTACTTTATTTAATGACACATGCACATTTTCTTAATAGTGAAAAACAATAAAACATTCCCATATCCCCACAGTTAACACAGCCAATGAGGAGGTCCCATGTAGCTACACTTGACACTAGCTGTCGTAATCAGTAGTAAGCCTCTGCTGGGCTGCTACCCAATAGTCTGACTACATGGACATATAATCATTTTCCAACCTTTAGATCCACATAATTTACTGTAAGAGATAGTCTCACACATACACAGTGAGGTTGATTAAAGTAACTTTGCAACTCAGGGCAGGAACCTTTGGTCAACTAAAGCTGGACAAAGAAAATGTATTACAGTACTCTCTGGGTCCGGGTCCCAAGGCAGATAATTCCTACATTCCTATCTATTCCTAGTTGGACTCTTTGAGAAGCATGCAGATTCAGTGGGTTTATATTAAACCCTTCTGGTTCGCTATCTTGTCGTGGTGAAGGGGCTTGTGTACTTCAATGGAGCTGTGAGCTATACCAATGTAGGGTCAACCAAGATATCATGGTAGAGAGGTCAGATAAATGGCGGTCCACTGGAGAAGGAACTGGCAATCCAATCCAGTAACTTTGCTAAGAAAACTTTATGGACAGGCACAACCAGAGACATAACGATATGGCACCAGAAGATGAGCCCCTGAGGTTAGAAGGTGCCTACCACATTACATGAGGAAGAGCAGAGGGCAAGTACAAGAAGCACCAGATCTAATGAAGTGGTTGGGGGCGAAGCCAAAAGGACACCCAGCTGCGGATGTGTCTGAAGGGGAAAGGAAATATAGCTGAAAGTGAGGAAATACAATTATTGTTACAGATTGGAAATGTAGCTAAGGATGGGCAAGTTCTAATAATGGGAGATTTTAATTACCCTGAAATAAACTGGATAAATGAGACCAGCAGTTCATCTAAGGGGAGCAGGTTCTTGAGTACACTCAGCGATCATTATCTGGCCCAGGTTATATAAGAGCCTACTAGAAATGAAGCTATCTTAGATTTACTCATCACAAATAATATTGATATAGTATCAAAAGTTCGAATAGGGCAACCTTTGGGAAACAGTGATCACAACACAGTCTTATTTGATATTGAATTAAAAAAACAAAATTTTAAGGGACCAGTGAAAACTCTTAATTTTAAAAGGGCAGATTTTAACGATCTAAGGGCAGCAATACAAAGTATAGACTGAGACAGAGAACACTGAACATAAATGAACAACATTTAAATCCTTACTAAATATACATACACATTGGCATATACTGTGTGGGAATAAAAGTAAAAGGAGTAAATCCCATCCAATGTGGCTTAGATACGGAGTAAAAAACAGGCATTTAAATTATACAAACAAGAGGGGACAGAGACTGCTTTACGGGAATACAAGGAAATCAACAAGGCTTGCAAAAGTGCAATTAGACTGGCTAAAATAGAAAATGAAAAATGAATTGCAAAAGAAAGTAAGACTAACCCTAAAATATTTTTTAAGTATATTAATGGGAAGAAGGCGAGGAAGGAAGCTATAGAAACATTACAATGTGACACAGGTCGTCTGAAAATTAGTGACCAGGAAAAGGCTAAATAGGTTATTTTCTTCGGTATATACTAGGGAGGTACCAGTGGTTGGGACGGTGCAACATAATGGGGCTACATTACCTTTGCAAAATAATTGGTTAACACAGGAAGTAATCCAAAAGAGGTTGGAAAAACTAAATATTAATAAAGCCCGGGTCCTGATAGAATACATCCAAGGGTACTAAGGGAACTGGGTTCTGTAATAGCCAAACCATTATATTTAATTTTTCAAGATTCACTCAACACAGGGTCTCTACCAGATGACTGGAGAAAAGCTGATGTGATACCTATATTTAAAAAGGGAGCAAGAGCAAATCTGGGGAATTATAGACCAGTGAGCATCACTTCTGTAGTGGGGAAGCTTTTAGAAGGGTTAATAAGGGATAACATACAAGAATATGTATATTTGAACAGGATTATAAGTAGGAGTCAAAATGGATTTATGAGAGATAGGTCATGTCAAACAAATCTAATTAGTTTCTATGAGGAGGTTAGGAGGAACCTGGATCAAGGCAACTCAGTGGAAGTAGTCTTTTTGGATTTTGCAAAGGCTTTTGATACAGTGCCACTGTGAGGAATTGAAACTCTGCTGGCTTTTGAACCCTGGTCCCCAGGCTGCTGAACCTCTTCCCTACCACTGCGCCAGCCTGCCTTTGTGAATTTCATTGAGATCTGATAACCTTGACTCTGCTAGCAATAGTATCAGTGCCTAAGTCTCTTCAGCTGTGCCTGGTCAGGTGTCTGGTCCTTGGCCTATATAAGGCACTTCCTGTCAATGTACCTTGCCAGATTATTGTGGTTCCTGTTCCCTTCAATAAAGCTTGTTCCTGTTTCACCAACAACTTGCTGAATTGGATTATTGCTGACCTAGGCTGCTGGTCTCCAAAACCTTGTGATTCCTATATCATTACAGAATAATCTGGCCCTTTCATGGAGACCACCGTGTCAGATTCTGCATTGGCCCAGCAGGTTGCTTTATTTGCAAGAACTGTGCAGACCCAGGCACAGACCATTCAAGTGCTGCAGGACCAGGTAGCTGAACTGCAAAGTAAAGTTCAGTCATTGCACAGTGAGTATACCAGCTACAGGGCACATGATGTTGCGGCTGCTACTGTTACACCTGCACAAGATGCCTGCTTGCCCCTACCAGAAAAGTTTGGAGGAGATCGCAAAAGATTTAGGGGTTTCCTAAATCAATGCCGCTTGCACTTCATGATGTTACCTCACCGATTTCCATCTGAAAGAGAGAAGGTGTGAATTATTTTCTCCCTATTCAAAGATGAAGCCCTGGCTTGGGGCTCCCCTCTTCTGGAACAGGACAGTCCAGTCTTGGGTAATCTAAATAACATTCTTGAGGCCATGTGCCTAGTTTTTGATGACCCCAATCGATGTGCTACAGCAGAAGCCACTCTCCTTCATTTGCATCAAGGGAGGCGCTCTGTGGCTGAATATGCTGCTGAATTCAGACAGTGGGTTGCTGATACTACCTGGAACCAATCAGCCCAGAGGTTCCACTTCAGAAAATGTCTCTCAGAAGCTATAAAAGATGAGCTAGCTCGTGTTGATCTTCCTGCTGACTTTGATGCATTTGTGAGTTTGGCTATCAGTATTGATCGGAGACTGTCTGAAAAAAGATTGGAAAGACAAGGCTCTTTTAGACCAAGTGCTACTCATATTTCCTATTCAAGAATTTCTACTCCGACCCCACAAACACCTACAGACTCTGAGCCAGAGGCTATGCAGGTAAATCTAATAAGAGGGCCATTGTCCAATGAAGAAAAACAGTGGCGACGCACTCACAATTTATGCTTGTATTGTGGTAGTGCAGGGCACTATGCCATCAATTGCCCTAGCAAAACCAAAAGAACAATAGCTATGGCTGCTGAGGGTGATTCGACACCAATCACAGATTTCAGATCAACTGGATTCTGTCACACAACCCTTGTTTTCTCTGGCTCATGGCAACATCCTCATTTTGTGGTGCCTATCACGTTGCAATGTGGTGATCGTAAAATTTCAACTACAGCTATGATAGATTCTGGAGCAGGCGGAAACTTGATGGACATTAAATTTGCAGCAGGAAATAGAATTCAGTCTATCCCTAATTCTTCACCTGTGTTAATGGAGACAGTAGACGGTTCTCCACTTACGTCAGGCCCGGTTACACATGAGACTGTGCCTTTAAATTTGACTCCGGGAATGAATCACCATGAGGCTATATCTTTCCACCTAATTTCCTCAACACAGTTTCCAGTGATTTTGGGGGTACCTTGGCTTGCTCTGCATAACCCACAGATTGATTGGAAGACCAGAACTTTGTCCTTTCCTTCAGAACACTGCTTAATGAATTGTCAACCCTCTAAAGTAACACCTGTTGCCACAACAATTAATTAAATGGTTGCTACAAACTTGACTAAGCTTCCTCTACAATATCGGGATTTTGCAGATGTCTGTGATAAGAAGAATGCTGATCAGCTTCCACCCCACAGGCCTTATGATTGCCCAATAGAGCTGTTGCCTGGGGCTGCTATCCCATTTGGCCGTATATATTCCCTTTCTGAGCCTGAATTGAAAGCTCTTCGTGAATACATACAAGAAAATCTTGCCAAAAGCTTTATTCAACCATCTACTTCTCCAGCAGGAGCTCCTATATTCTTTGTAGAAAAGAAAGATGGCAGCCTACGGCCATGCGTTGATTACAGGGACATTAATAACATCACTGTTAAAAACCGCTACCCCTTGCCTCTCATTCTTGAATTTTTGGAGAGACTTCGCTCAGCTAAAATATTTACGAAGCTTGATCTTCGGGGAGCATATAATCTGGTTCGCATAAGACCAAATGATGAATGGAAAACAGCTTTCAGAACCAGGTACGGGCATTACGAATATCTAGTAATGCCATTTGGGCTGTGTAATGCCCCTGCAACTTTTTTCAGCATCTTATCAATGATGTAGTACGAGATCTCCTGGATCAGTTTGTTGTGGCATATTTGGATAATATCCTAATATTTTCGGATAATCTTGAAAACCACAGAAAACAGGTCCGTATAGTTCTGGAGCACCTTCGTACCCACCACCTATACATTAAACTGGAAAAATGTGAGTTTGAACAAACAGAAATTCAATTCCTGGGGTATGTAATAACTCCCAAAGGTTTAGGTATGGACGCAAGTAAAATGAAAGCTGTGCTGGACTTGCCCATCCCCAAGAATGAAAAAGATATTCAGAGATTTGTGGGGTTTGCCAATTTTTACAGGCGTTTCATTAAGAATTTCTCTGCCGTTATTACACCGATCACTGAACTTACACGTAAAGGGACTCCTTTTCAGTGGTCCGATAAGGCTGATACCGCATTTTCCTGATTAAAGACTCTGTTTACATCTGCCCCCGTCCTGGTACATCCTCAGCCAGAATTACCATTTATTGTGGAAGTTGATGCTTCTGATTCAGCTGTTGGTGCTATACTGTCTCAAAGGACTGGACTTAAGATGCTGTTACATCCGTGTGCCTTCTATTCCCGCCAGATGGTGCCAGCAGAAAGAAACTATGACATAGGGAATAAAGAACTATTGTCTATAAAAGCTGCCTTCACCGAATGGAGACATCTCTTGGAGGGAGCCACCTATCCAATTACTGTCCTCACAGATCTGGAATGTATTCGATCAGCTAAGAGACTGTCAGCCAGACAAGCAAGCTGGTCCCTATTCTTCTCGAGTTTTCATTTTTTGGTTACATACCGTCCTGGCTCCAAGAATGTTAAGGCGGATGCCTTTTCTAGAATAGCTGACCCCCTCCATACTACCGTAACCAAGACCACCATCTTGCCGGTGGATATATTTATAGGAGTCACATTTCCTTCTAATCTGATGTCTCGCATTAAAAAGGGCTACGCTGAAGACCCAGTTCTTCATGATCCTACTCGTGATATCCATATGACGATGCTTAATGGGTTTTGGATTTTTCAACAACGTCTGTTTGCTCCGGAGTCAGTGCGACTGGACCTTTTACGTCTCTACCATGACTCAAAACCAGCAGGTCATCCAGGAATCCGAAAGACACAAGAGCTACTCGCCCGATCCTTTTGGTGGCCCAAGTATTATGAGGATGTTAAGAAGTATGTGTCCTCTTGTGATGTATGTGCCAGACATAAGATTCCTCGCTCATCCCCTGTTGGCTTGCTTCAGCCTCTTCCGATTCCTCATCGTCCCTGGGGATCTATATCCATGGACTTTATTGTGGAACTACCTCCCTCTAAGGAACACACTACCATTCTTGTGGTTGTGGACAGGTTAACTAAGATGGGTCATTTCATACCAGCTCGTGGTCTCCCTTCAGCTAAACAGACGGCTGACCTGGTTATTCAGGAAATATTTTGCTTGCCTGGAGTGCCTGATGAAGTAGTTTCTGACAGGGGAGTGCAGTTTACATCTCGTTTTTGGAAACATTTTTGTTCTAATCTAGGTATTAATGTAAATCTGTCGTCAGCTTTTCATCCACAAAGTAATGGACAGACTGAGCGAACCAACCAGACTTTGGAGCAATATTTGGGGTGCTATATTAGTTACCTGCAGGATGACTGGCTGGATTTTCTACCCACGGCGGAGTTTGCCTATAACAATGCCCAACACTGCTCCCCTTCTTTGAGCCCATTTTTTGCCAACTATGGTTACCATCCAACCTTTCTAGTGAGTCTCCCAATTACTACTTCCATTCTTGCAGTCACTGATCGGCTAACCACCTTACGAGATTCCCAAGACCTGTTGAAGGAGACTCTTTCGAAGGCTCAGGAATGTTACAAGAGAGCTGCTGATAGGCATAGACCAGGGGCCCCAGTTTATCATGTTGGTGACAAGGTTTGGCTGTCAACAAGGAATCTTAAGCTTAAGGTTCCTTCTCATAAATTGGGTCAGAGGTTCATGGGACCTTTTGAGATCATAGCTCAGATCAATGCTGTCACTTTTTGTTTGCAACTTCCATGAGAATACATCCAGTGTTTCACGTTGCACTGCTGAAACCTTTCCATGTCAACACTTTCCCTGGCCGAGCCCTGCCTGCCCCACCTCCAGTCCTCGGGGATGGTGAGGATGAATATGAGGTGGAGAAAATTCTGGACTACAGGATCTTCCGCAACAAGCTTCAGTATCTGGTCCGCTGGAAAGGCTATGGTGAGGAGGAGAGTTCGTGGGAACCAGCGGACAATATTCACGCTCCTGATCTCCTTCGGTCCTTTCATGTGCAGTACCCTGCTAAACGGGGTAATAGGGCATCCAGAGGCTTCACCTATAGAGGCGGGGGTAATGTGAGGAATTGACTCTGCTGGGTTTTGAACCCTGGTCCCTAGGCTGCTGAACCTCTTCCCTACCACTGCGCCAGCCTGCCTTTGTGAATTTCATTGAGATCTGATAACCTTGACTCTGCTAGCAATAGTATCAGTGCCTAAGTCTCTTCAGCTGTGCCTGGTCAGGTGTCTGGTCCTTAGCCTATATAAGGCACTTCCTGTCAATGTACCTTGCCAGATTATTGTGGTTCCTGTTCCCTTCAATAAAGCTTGTTCCTGTTTCACCTACAACTTGCTGAATTGGATTATTGCGGACCTAGGCTGCTGGTCTCCAAAACCTTGTGATTCCTATATCATTACAGCCACATGGGAGACTATTGTGCAAACTAAGAGATACAGGAATGGCAGTAAAAACCTGCTAATGGATTGAGAGCTGGCTAAAAGACAGGAAGCAAAGGTTGTTGTAAATGGAACATGCTCCGATTGGACTAATGTGGTAAGTGGGGTTCCTCAGGGTTCAGTATTAGGTCCTCTCCTTTTTAACATATTTATTAATGACTTAGAGGTAGGATTGGAGTGTGGTGTCTCCATTTTCGCTGATGACACGAAGTTGTGCAAGGTAATTAAATCAGATAATGATGTGCTTTCCCTCCAAAGGGATTTACATAAAATTGAGGAATGGGCATCTAAATGGCAGATGAGATTTAATAAGATTAAATGTAAAGTTATGCATCTGGGAAGGAAAAATAGAAAGGCAATTTATAATCTTAATGGAGCAAATCTAGGTGTATCATATGTTGAAAGGGATTTGGGAGTGCTTATGGACAACCATCTAGGTAACAGTGCTCAAAGCCAAGCAGCAGCTGCAAAGGCATATAAAATATTAGCATGTATTAAGAAGGGTATAGAAGCCAGGGAAGCAATTATTCTTAACAATAATTCTGCCACTATACAAATCTCTAGTACATCCTCATTTGGAATAAGGAGTACAATGTTGGGCACCACTTGATAAAAAGAACATTTTAGAGCTGGAAAAGGTACAGAGGAGGGCAACAAAACTAATAAGGGGAATGGAGGGGCTAAGTTATGAAGAAAGACTAATCAAATTAAATGTATTTTCTCTAGAAAAAAGGCATCTAAGAGGAGATATGATTACCTATATAAATACATCCAGGGTCAGTATAAAGATTTGTCAAGGGAGCTTTTTGTGCCAAGAGGTTTTCAACTGACAAGAGGGCATCCCTTGAGGTTAGAAGTAAAAAGATTCCACCTTAAAGAAAGAAAAGGGTTCTTCACAGTAAGGGTGGTTAATCTGTGGAATTCTCTACCAGAGGAGGTGGTGACAGTGGATTCGATAGATAACTTTAAAAGAGGACTAGATTTATTTCTCATTAAAAAGGGAATTAAGGGTTATCATGGATAACAACTAATTAATTAATAGTTAATCTGCATATTGCAGATCAGAGGAGATCTTAAAAGGTTGAACTTGATGGACTGAAAGTCTTTTTTCAACCTTAAATACTATGGGCCCTATTAAATTCGAGCTGCGGATGAAATCGTATCTCGCAAAGGCAGTTTTCCTGCTGTTTGCGAGTACCAAATCTCTCGCAGCCTGCTTAGCGTTATGACTGTGAGAAAATGGCCGAGAATAGGCTCCGAGAGAGCTACGTAGCCATAAATCTATGCATGAGTCTCGCATATCGTAAGAATCCCTACGTGGACAAAAAGTCCACGCAAGGGATCCGAAAGCCTCTACGTGCTGCCTCGGAACAGACCGAGACAGCAGTGTGAGGCTCCCCCCTGCACCCTATACACATCCCCATGCTGCAGGGGTCTCTATCAGGACCCCTGCAGCACCCCCACATTAACCCCTTGCAGTGGGGGTCCCCGATCTGCATAGATCAAGCCCCCCCCCCCGCTGCATTTAAAACTTTTAAATTCCCCGCCGCGGCTCCTTAAAGGGGCCGTGGTAAACTATTACCCAATCCCGGCCGCAGCACTTAAAATTAACCCCCCTCTATGCTGGGGGTCCCCATCGGGACCCCCGAAGTGTCCCCACATGAACCCATTGCAGGGGGGGGGCCCCGATCTGCATAGATAAGGCCCCCCGCTGCATTTAAAACTTTTAAATTCCCCGCCGCGGGTTGTTAAAGGGGCCGCGGCACACTATTACCCAATCCCGGCCGCGGCACTTAAAATTAACCCCCCTCTATGCTGGGGGTCCCCATCGGGACCCCCGAAGTTTCCCCACATAAACCCCCTGCAGCGGGGGTCCCCGATCGGCACCGATCGTGACCCTGCTGCAATTCAATTTTAAATTTCCCGCCTCGCGGGTCCTCAAAGGACCGTAAAGGTCCTGAAAGGACTCGCACTAAAAATATTAACCCCAGGCAACTATAATTACCCCATTAACTCATGGTGGTCAATCCAGACCACCATAAGGCCTAAATTAACCCAATAACTCATGGTGGTCAATCCAGACCACCATAAGGCCTAACTTAACCCATTAACTCATGGTGGTCAATACAGACCACCATAAGTCCTAAATTAACCCATTAACTCATGGTGGTCAATACAGACCACCATAAGGCCTAAATTAACCCATTAACTCATGATGGTCAATACAGACCACCATAAGGCTCTATTTAACCCCATCAGTCCCATAAGGGTATATTATTACCATTATGGGCCTGTTACAACCCAACATTAACCACATAAGTGCCATGATGGTCCTCAAGGACCATCATGACACTAACTACAAACACTACACTATAACCCCCAATAAACCATTTAATCTAAACTAACCCCCCTCTACACTAATCTATTAACACTTACACTACCTACCTCTGCGCTCTAAAAAAAAAAAAAAAAAAAAAAACTTGTGAAAAAGCTGTCAGCCAATCAAAAGTCGTCAATGTGTGAGCCAATCAGGATGGGATACACCCCAATATCCCACCCTGATTGGCTAAAACACTTGTCTATCTTTCTGGGAACCAATCACAAGGCTCAGATGCCTTCAGCCAATCACTATGGGATACACCCCCACGGAGTGATTGGTAGAAGACATCTGCGCATCCTGATTGGCTCCTACATTGACGACTTTTGATTGGCTGACAGCATTTTCAGCCAATCACAAACCGCCAATGCCAATTTCCTCCCGGAAACGACTCCGGGAGGTTCATTAGCGTCGGGGAGGTCTGCCAGTGCAGACCTCCGTTAGTTTTTTTTTTTTTTTTTTTTAGAGCGCGGATGGTTCCGTGGCCCAGCCGGGGCTGAAGGAGAGAAGGCCGGGGACATCGCGGGGAGGTAAGTTAAATGTATATTTAGATGTTTATATGTGTATTTTATTTATTGTTTATATATTGTATTAATGTATTCATGTATTGTTTTTTTTTTTTTAACAGGGCCGCGCCGGAAGAGCTAAACAGTGACGGGAAATGCTGTAAAGGTGAGTATATTATTTAGAATGTATAGAATGTTTATTTATTGGATGTTAATGTTTTGTACTAATTTTTTTTTTTGTTTGACCCATAGGTTATTGATCTGAAGCAACATCTTAAAGGTAAGTGGTCTTAATTTATTGATTTTAGCTTTGAATTAGGGTCTGTGTATGTAGTTAGGATTTTTTGTATATTAGATAGATAGGGGGATGTATTTGATATAGTTAGGATTTATTTTAAATTAAATAGATTGTATGTTAGATAGATAGGGGGTATTTGATTTGGACTATATGTAATATATTATATTTAATATATTATATGTAATGTCATGTATTGTATGTAATGTATTATATTTAAAATATTATATTTAATATATTATATGTAATATATTATATTTAATATATTATATGTAATGTCATGTATTGTATGTAATGTATGTAATGTATGTAATGTATGTATTGTATTGTGTTTATCTGTCTTTCCTTTTCAGGTGTGTAATTTTTTTATTTTCTGTAGTGGGGGGTTGGGTTGTAATGTATTTTTTTTTTTTCTGTAGTGGGGGGTGGGGTTGTAATTTGTTTTTTTCTGTACTGTAGGTTTTTTTGTTTTCTGTAATGTAGGTTTTTTGTAATTAGAGTGTTGGGGAGGTTTATTAGGGGGTAGGTAGTGTAGGTAGGTAGTGTAAGTGTTAATAGATTAGTGTAGAGGGGGATTAGTTTAGATTAAATGGTTTATTGGGGGTTATAGTGTAGTGTTTGTAGTTAGTGTCATGATGGTCCTTGAGGACCATCATGGCACTTATGTGGTTAATGTTGGGTTGTAACAGGCCCATAATGGTAATAATATACCCTTATGGGACTGATGGGGTTAAATAGAGCCTTATGGTGGTCTGTATTGACCACCATGAGTTAATGGGTTAATTTAGGTCTTATGGTGGTCTGTATTGACCATCATGAGTTAATGGGTTAATTTAGGCCTTATGGTGGTCTGTATTGACCATCATGAGTTAATGGGTTAATTTAGGCCTTATGGTGGTCTGTATTGACCACCATGAGTTAATGGGTTAATTTAGGCCTTATGGTGGTCTGGATTGACCACCATGAGTTAATGGGTTAATTTAGGCCTTATGGTGGTCTGGATTGACCATCATGAGTTAATGGGTTAATTTAGGCCTTATAGTGGTCTGTATTGACCACCATGAGTTAATGGGTTAATTTAGGCCTTATGGTGGTCTGGATTGACCACCATGAGTTAATGGGTTAATTTAGGCCTTATGGTGGTCTGGATTGACCACCATGAGTTAATGGGGTAATTATAGTTGCCTGGGGTTAATATTTTTAGTGCGAGTCCTTTCAGGACCTTTACGGTCCTTTGAGGACCCGCGAGGCGGGAATTTTAAAATTGAATTGCAGCAGGGTCACGATCGGTGCCGATCGGGGCCCCCCGCTGCAGGGGGTTTATGTGGGGGCACTTCGGGGGTCCCGATGGGGACCCCCAGCATAGAAGGGGGTTAATTTTAGGTGCCGCGGCCGGGATTGGGTAATAGTGTGCCGCGGGCCCTTTAAGGAGCCGCGGCGGGGAATTTAATAGTTTTAAATGCAGCGGGGGGCCTGATCTATGCAGATCGGGGCCCCCCCCTGCAATGGGTTCATGTGGGGACACTTCGGGGGTCCCGATGGGGACCCCCAGCATAGAGGGGGGTTAATTTTAAGTGCCGCGGCCGGGATTGGGTAATAGTGTGCCGCCGGCCCTATAAGGAGCCGTGGCGGGGAATTTAAAAGTTTTAAATGAAGCGGGGGCCTGATCGGTGCCGATCGGGGACCCCCGCTGCAAGCGGTTAATGTGGGGGTGCTGCAGGGGTTCCTATGGACCCCTGCAGCAAGGTGTTCATGTGAGGACACTTCAGGGGTCCCGACGGGGACCCCCGCATTGAGGGGGGGTTAATTTTAGGTGCCTGGGGGGGGTTTTGGAGTACCCCCCACGGCAGGGCTAATGTGGGGGACTGCCGCGGATGTCCCTTTTAGGACCCCCGCAGCACTTGATGAGGAGTGGGAGCCTGCGATATCATCTCGCAGGCTGTCACTCCTCATGTACATTTACGCAGTGTAGATACGTACGGCCCTGCTGCGTAGCTCATACGTTGCTCACAGCAGGGCTAATTTAATAGCATTGTAAGTCAGAGAAACTGTGCAGTACGTAGGGCTTAAGTAGAAGCCTCTTATTTACGAGGCTGGAATTTAATGAGGCCCTGAGTAACTATGTAACTATGTAACCTGGAATGTTAGAACTATGAACCAAGGCAATCTAGATGTGGTCAAGAATGAAATGACAGGTTGATAGGTTAAACATTGATATCCTGGCAATTGGTGAACTGAAATTGACTGGAATGGGACATCCCACAGAAGAAATGGAGTAGTCATCCTAGTCAATCAAAGAGTGGCCAAATCAGTGCTTGGTTACAACCCAATAAATGACAGAATGATTTCAATTTGAATTCAAGGCAAGCCATTTAATATCACAGTGATCCAAGTCTATGCTCCAACCATGGATGCTGAAGAGGCTGAAGTTGTCTAGTTCTATGAAGACATTCAACACTTCATAGATATAACACCAAGAATAAATGTTACTATCATCATAGGAGATTGAAATGCTAAAGGAGGGAACCAACAGACACCTGGAATAACTGGCAAATTTGGCCTTGGAGTACAGAATAAAGCAGGTCAGAGATTAGTAGAATTTTGTCAAGATAATTCTCCGGTTGTTTCAAACACCCTCTTCCAACAGCCTCCAAGATGACTCTACACATGGACATCACCAGATGGACAACATAGAAATCAGATTGACTATATACTTTGCAGGCAAAGATGGAGGAGCTCTATACAGTCAGCAAAAACAAGACCTGGAGCTGACTGCGGCTCAGACCACGAGCTTCTTATTGTAAAGTTTAAAATTAAACTGAAGAAAGGAGGGAAAACCATCAGACCAAGTAGATACAAAATAAATAATATCCCATGTGAATATGCAGTGAAAGTAAAGAAAATATTTAAGGGACTAGACATGGAAGATAAAATGCCTGGAGACCTTTGGACCGCAGGATTTCAGTTCTTCACGGCGTAGTGTATTACCAATTGTTTTCTTGGTGACTATGGTCCCAACTCCCTTTAAGAACGTGCTCCTAATCTCATCTCATTACCGGTTACCTAAAAGACACCGGGGAGCCAGAATTCTTGCTGATTAATAGAAGATCAAATACTTATTTCCCTCACTGACCTGCAAATCAATTTATAATTTTTTTGACATGCGTTTTTCTTGGTTTTTTTTTTTTTGTTATTCTGTCTCTCACTGTTAAAATACACAATTAAAATTATAGACTGATCATTTCTTTGTCAGTGGACAAACGTTCAAAATCAGAAGGATCAAATACTCCCCCCCCCCCCCCTACTATATATGAACCAGGATTTACCAGATGTGCATGCTAGGTTCCACAGAGCAATAGGCAAAAGTGATCAAATTTCCAATGTCTGCTGGATAATAGAGAAAGCAAGATAGTTCCAGAAAAAACATTTACTTCCTCTTCATAGACTACGCTAAAGCCTTTGACTGTGTGGATCACAACAAAATGTGGCATGTCCTTTAAGAGATGGGAGTACCAGCTCATCTCATCCTCCACCTCAATAATCTGTATGTGGACCACGGTCAGAACCAAACGTGGGACAACTGAAAGGTTCAAGATTGAAAAAGGAGTGCAGCTAGGTTGTATATATTGTGACCAGGATGGCCGCAAATAGCTCTGGTTTCTAAAATAAAGGGCTGACACCGACTTCAAATGCAGCAAATTGGTTTATTTGTAAAAAGGAAATTAACAGTTGAAGCAGTAGCTCTGCTTAAAATACCGGAACATAAATAACTTTGTCTCTGCGAGGTGGGAGAATGCCACCTTGTGGCCAGGTATATACAGTCCTTAACTTGGGAGACTGCCACCTTGTGGCCAGGATACCAACAGTCCTTTAACTTGTGATAGTGCCACCTTATGGCCAGGATACAAATATTTCCCTTTTACTTGGGAGACTGCCACCTTGTGGCCAGCTTGTCAACAGTCTTTTAAGCTGGGGAGACTGCCCCCTTGTGGCCAGCATACGATTAGTCCTTGAGACTGGTGAGAGTGCCACCTAGTGGCCAGGAAACAACAGTCTCTTATCATGTTGAAAATGCCAGCTTGTGGCTAGGAAACACACAGTCTCTTACTTGGTTGAAAATGCCTTTTCTTCTACAGCTTCTGTCAATGGTGGGTGAAGCATAGGGGCCACCCTTCTCTCCCTTATGCTTCACCCCAGGGACCCTTGTCACCCTCTGGGGATGAGGGACTATTACTTTCTCTCAACGCACACTTCTCCCTGGGGCCTTTGTGCTTCTTATCCTCATATGGTGAAAACATGTATCGGTCACCAACCTGTTTATCCCTTGTTGCATCCAGCTTCTTAGGGATGGGGTCTGGAGATAGTCCTTGCTCAGTGGAATATCTCCGATACCACAGAAGTCCTTTCTGTGAACCAACTCTGGAATATAGTAGTCTCTCTCTCAGGCTCTGGTGCAATTTCTGCTTCCAGCAGACTGTGTGAACGTACTGCGTTCCTCTATATGTCAGATAGCAACAAGCGTCCTTCTTTGGCTTGCTTCAGTCTGAGGCCTTCACTCACTGGCTACTCTCTGCTAGGCCAAACAGGGCCTAACTGCAGGGGAATCAATAATCCCTTCACTTACTTGGCTTTACTTGTATTTTCACCTCTGGCGTCTATAGTTGCTCTTTCAGCTCAGTTCTTCCTGTGACTGCAATCAGCACCCTCTTCTCACTGTTGTAGTACTTGCAGTCCCAGTAAATCAAGCTTCACACAGCCCACTGTATTTCCACACAGGAACAGTCTTCACTCTCTGTGGCGTGCTTCTGTCAGCAGCCCACAACCTGCACAGAGCCTAGCCGGCCACACCTCCCTCTCCAGGTCTGCTTTCCGGCTTTTAAAGGGCCGTTGCTCCCATTAGGAGTTCTTCAGAAGTTTTAACTACTTCACTTCTGACAAGAACTCCATACTCCACTTGCTTGTCATACTTCAAAGGAGCAAACGATCACAATATATATATATTGTTTTTTTTATCTAGGAAATATTATTAATGTTCATACAACATAACAGATGAAAATGTACAAACTTTACAAAAACAAACACCAGGAAAGAAAGAAATAATAAATAATATAGAGAAAAAGGAAGTACAAAGTTAATTTGTATACGTCTTACAATTTACATAGTTGTGATATAATAGATTTTTAATACAAAGTATATAGAAAACCCTTCTACAACATGATGTCTTTTACTTTTCCCTAAAGTAAATTTTTCTATAAATCACGCTATATCAAAGTAAAGAGAATTAAGTAATTGAAACTCTAGTTTTTCTCCCCCCCCTTACCTTCCTTTACTTCCCTCCTTTCCTCTTCCTCTTCTACTTATCTTCTAGTATACTATACTCTAATTCTCGCTTCCCGTTCTCTCTTACTTCCTTAGCAAAGGTTAACAAAAACACAACATAACATAAATTGCACTGTAATTGGAGGAGAATGAAGTAGAGTTACCACATCACAAACCAAACTATTGGGCTTTTTAGCTATATTAAGAAAGAAGTTATTTTATTAATTCTGGGTTCCAATACTTTTGTCCCAAATCGACCACTTATGTTGGTGCGATGCGGTAATATCCATATCACTAAGATCAACCTCCATCAATCTATTTATACTTAGTATTTTTAACTTCCGACCATGAAGGTAAATGCCTAAGTTTCCACTTGGAGACAATTAACCCCTTAGCAACCATACAAATTTGTATCAGAAAGCCGTTCAAATCCTGGGGAATGGTCTTGGAAACAAATGAAACAATAGAATTTCAGGGCAAGGAATAAATAACCTGATAGTTGCTCAATATAGAAATATGTAAAAATATTTGTTTCCAGTACTTCTGTATTTTTGGGCACCCCCATCAGACATGTAAATATGTACCAACTTGTTGGCAATCCCTCCAGAAATGTTTCATATTGTCTACTTTTCCCATATGATATTAATTCAATGGCACTATATGCCATCTATTAATTATTTTGAAATAGGTTTATCTATATGAAGCATTTTTTATATATTTCTCAGTAAATCTAAATTCTCTGTTTTATTTTTCTAGAGGCCATGTGATTTTCAAGTCCTCTTCTCACAATCTCAGTTTGGGGGATTTCGAAATTTTCAAACTATTCTTATAGCATGTTGAAATAGGATGAACCTTGTTTCTGGACAACAGTAATTGTTCATACTCAGTTAGTTGTCTATTTTCCGTAAAGTTAAATTGAATTACGACCAACAATTTTCTAAAATTAATATATTCCAACCAGATTCTTACAGAAAATCCATATTTACAACATAATTCATTAAAATAATAAATTAGTTGATTGGGTAAAGGTCTCTCAAATACATAAAGGCAGTTTTTAACATGGCCTTAAGAAGTCTTGAATCTAAATATTTGGCTAGAAAAAGGATAGGTATAATCGGACTTGGAAATGGGATTAACTCATATTGCACATTAATCTTAATCCACTTCTTAATGAGTATCTAATAACTTTAGCCTTAGAGACAATATACAAAACATGTGTACCGTCTAGAAATAAAACAGCAGATACAGCTCCTACAGAGATTAAATCATTTTCCGTTTGCCGCCAGTGTTTAGAGTCCACTTTTAGCGTTATGTATAAATTTACCAATGCAAATTTGCAACCGTTTAATTATATAAGATGAAACCCTATATGGAATACAATGCATAACATAACTGATTTTCAGCAGAAGAGTACTTTTAACGGCCATAATCTTACCTGACCACAATATATTCAAATGTCTCCAAGTGGAGATAATCTCTTTTATTTTATTATAAACTTCTTCAAAATTCATTTTAATCACTTGCTTTATATCGGGATGCAATATTATCCCTAGATGTTTAACCAAGGGTTGCCATTTATATGAGAAGAGACCTTTTAATAGTTTATTATCTTAATTCAATGTGTTAATGATCAGTGTTTCAGACTTTGCAAAATTCAATTTATAATTGGACACTAGGCTATATTCATTTATTATATGCTTAAGACCATTCAAGGAGTTTATAGGATCTTCTAACGTCAAAATATTTTTTACATTTCATTAAGAGCTGCCAGCAGGGGTTTAAGTATCTCCTGTTGGCAAATCCGATAATAAAGACTAATAAATCCTTCAGGACCTGGTGCGGAAAAGAGTTTTAAACTTGCACATCAAAAATATAGTTGTGAGCATGCGAGCCATTGCTCATGCTTGCGGCCTCGCACAGCGAATCGAGGGGCAGCATTTGCGGTGGTGAAGCATCTCAACGTCCCCGCAAATGCGGATCCTCGGGAAGCAAGGGTCCGCATTTGCGGAGGTGGAGGCTCCAACGTCGGCTGTGTTAACACACACAACTTTTTAAAAAAATAAATCTCGAAGGCGCCTCACACCCGGTTACACACACACCGCGGCTGAGGGCCTCAGTTGCTGGCATGGAGCGCCGAAGTCGCTCCATGCCAGCAACTGAGGCCCTCGCTTCTGCAAATGCGGGTCCTCGCGAAGCGAGGGGCCGCATTTGCAATGCGGGTCCTCGCAAAGCACTTAGGGAATCAGGCAACCTTAACGTAACAGACACCCACACGCACTAAGAATCCCACTATAACGGCCGACCCGCGCGCAACTAAAAACAGTGAAAACACACCAAATACTCACAAAAAACGACATAAAAAGCTTACCCATAGCAACGGGGGGCACCCAGGACCTCCCAAAGTGAAGTTACACCTCCATTTAAGTCCAAATTCCCGAGTTCAGACACACGAAAATCCGCTAAGCGAGAGAAAAAATGGCCACCGAAAAAAACGAAAACGAGGCTCACCTCGGAAACCTGCATTAACCTCAGAACCAACCTTAACGTAACAAACACCCACACGCACGAAAAATGGCGGAACTGCTCGCACCTACAAACAGTCAAAACACACCAAATACTCACAAAAACGACATAAAAAGCTTATCCATAGCAATGGGGGGCACCCAGGACCTCTCAAAGTGAAGTTACACCTCCATTTAAGTCCAAATTCCCGAGTTCAGAGACACGAAAATCCCCTAAGCGAGAGAAAAAATGGCCGCCGAAAAAAATGAAAACGAGGTTTAAAGACCCAAGACGGCTCAGCCACCTACAACTTACCCGCAGGGGATCCAAGATAAGCTCCGAGCCCTGCATTAACCCCACATTAACCATCACAGTGGGGGTCCGCTATTGGGGACCCTCGCTGCAATCAAAATTCAAAATTCCCGCGTTACAGCTCCTTAAAGGACCGTAAAGTTCCTTAAAGGACCCGTTGTAAAAGAAAAAAACATTAACACTGTCTCCCTGTCAATCATGGGTGTCAATACGGACCCCCATAAAACCCTCATTAACCCTGTCACTCATGGGGGTCAATAGAGACCCCCATAAGCCCTTCATTAAGCCTGTCACTCATGGGGGTCAATACAGCCCCCCATAAGCCTCTATTTAACCCCATCAGTCCCATAAGGGTATATTTACACCATTATGGGCCACATAAGTGACACTAAGTATAAACACTATACTGCACTAGACCCCCCCAATAAAACATTAAATATCACACATGGAGGCGCCGGAAGTGACGCGCACGCCAGTGTGAGACTGCCGTGTCAATCTGCATGGAGGACGGACGCCGGAGATACATGTCTCTTTCCTGCACAGAGCCAACGCTAATGCTCTAAATAATGGAGTAAGGCTGCAAAGCGGCGAATTTGAAAAGAGCCTGAAAATATCCCAATCTGGAAGCGGACAGCCATAACAGCCACTTAAGCCAGGAATGCCCCCTTCCAGGTTAGATCCCGAAGGTATATAAAAACTCTGGGTGACTTAAATAATAGAAACTGGCGTGGTAAGTAAGGAGTGAAAAATAAAACCCTATGGGGCGTCATAACAATGTGGAGATAGGAAAAAAAAAAAAAAAAACTCATCAAGCTGAAAGACATCAGCTGGAGGTGTACTTCGCTGAATAACGTTATACTCACGCCATACTCACGCCACACTCACAGCCCTACACAGTAGGGGCCCAGAAAAGAGTTACCTGGCAAGGATATACTATATAAGAAGCCAGCATCGCTGGCACATAACCTTTCTTTCCCCTACCCACCTTCCATATCGTACACTAAAGGACTGCGTTTGGAGCACGGGAAGTAAGGGTGGCGAGTGGAAGCTGAAGAGGTGCCGGTAGCGCTGCGTGCTGGATTTGTTCCGTTTTGCCTGGGAGGAAGGGTAAGTGGCTTGGCTGTGGCTGATACCGCCCTTTATTCCTATATTCTATGGTATATAGTTTATGCTGTACAAAGGAAAATATCTTCTATAATAAGTGGACATTGGTACATTAAACATCTTTTGTAAAAAGATCAAGAGGAAAAGTGGTTCAGGAGCCCCCACCCCAAAAAAGGAGAAAGAGGGGAAAGGAAAGGGAGAAAAGAGGGGAAAGAAGGAGGAAGGAAAAAAAGAAAAAAATATATCCCCCCCAAAGTGGACTACTAAAACAAACCATAAACTGAAAATCCAGAAGAATAAGAAGACTATAATCCCCTTAAAAATTATTTAAACCTGCTACCTGGAGAGTTGACTACTATCTCCCGCCAGGAACTGACAAATAAAACTAATTATTAGAACTGATGTATTATAACCTCTAAAAACAACTAAGCAGGAGAGAGAAGGAGAGAGGGGAAGGAAAAGAAAGAAAAAGGGGAAATATATATATCTCTACCTATTGTTAAAATTAAACAAAAAGAAAAGAATTATTTGCCTAAGAGAAGGAAGGAGGGAGAAAAGTGAGCAAAGGTGTGGAGGCTAAAGGGTCTGAAGTGAAGAAGAAAAAGGAGGAGAGAGGAGAAGAAAGAGAGAGAGAGAAGGTTGAGAAGGAAACTTTAAAGTAAAAACAAGTGGACTACAAAAGCCTAAAAATGTCCAATAAAAAAAGTAATACAATTAATAAAACAAAGCTAAAGGAGAAAATAAAAGATTCAACAAAACAAGCAAACTTCTTTTCCCCTAGAAATAAAGGAAATACCTCAGACTCCTCTCACACGGATACCAGTTTAGACCCTATAGAAAACCAGTACCGCGAAAAACCCTCTCAGGAAAATCTGGAAGACGACTCCACTCAAGAAGAGGAAACACTTACATGCTCTAAACTAAAATCTATCTTGAAAGAATTTCAAGTTAACTTGACAAGAGACCTTTCAAAACAAATGTCTGAAATTACTGAATCTATTAACAATATATCTTTAAGAATTGAAGCCAATGAAAATGTATGCGATAAAATTATAACGGACAATAATGCTATCCTTAATTGTTTATCTGACTTAGAAAATAAAAATGAGGAACTCTATATAAAAATCAATAATTTGGAAAATAGAGCTAGAAAGAATAATCTGCGCTTGAGAGGGATACCTGAAACACTCCAAGGAGAAGATCTGGAGTCATATGTTAAAGGATTGTTTAACCATTTGGTACCGGAAGTAGAGAAAGATCAATGGAAAATGGATGAACTGTTTAGACTTCCTCTAGCAAAAACAATGGACAAATCTATACCTAGAGACATTATATCAAAATTACATTTTCTTTCTTCAAAGGATTTGGTCTTAAAAAACGCCTTCTTAAAGAAACAGCTAGACCATCCATATGACAATATAAAAATATTTCAAGATTTATCAACGTATACGTTGGGGAAAAGAAGGGAATTTACACAAATTACTAGAACACTTAGGTTAAAAGAAATCAGATATAAATGGGCTCAGCCAGCAGGTTTATTAATTTATAAAAATTCAAAATGGGTTAAAACAAACTCAGCCCATGAAGCTATAGAAATATTAAAGGAATGGGATATACATATAGACAGTAATACAGAGGTAACTAAAAAATTAGATCTGAAAGCAGGAAACTTAGATTGGAAAAAGAAAAAAAATGTTATATAATCCCCGGCAACCGTAGAATTGAGACATGGGTACTCGAACATATGGGAGTAGAAAGTTTAATGCAAGGTATAGAGAATAATAATAAGCTCACATACTGGTAGTAGGGTTAGGGGGACAGACAAATACCGGTTAACATAAAGATTATTAAATAAAAGGGCTACAGTTAGAGGGTCATAATGATTTTTTCTTCTGAACGGAATATAAGTGGTAGGGTGAGAGATAGACACTATCAAACACAAAGATCTCTATAAAGAAATCATAGGTAGAGAATCACGTTTTTACGAGTTGGAGATAAAATTTTAAAACATTAATGTTTCACATAAAATGTAATTAATTAGTTAGATGAGATAAGTAAGTAAATTTTTTACATTTGAAGAAGTAAAATAGTTGGAATAGTAATTGATAATAATCAATGAAGACTAGAGATATTCACTGGGATAGTTCACTTGTAAATTATTATCTACAGAATAGAAACTGCACTGAACACTATATGGAAACACTGGATAAGAAAATCAATAGTAGGGTGTAGCAATTAAATTAAGATTGGTTATATTCACTTTGATAAATAACCGGCAGGCAAGTGCCTCCAGAAAAGAAATTGCACTGTATAATATAGGATATTTTAAAAGATAACTAAGGGGATAAATAGAATTACATAGAGAAGACCCCATTGACTCCTATAAAAATGCTTTTCACTGGGATAGTTCACTTGTAAATTATTATGTACAGAATGGAAACTGCACTGAACACTATACGGAAACACTGGATAAGAAAATCAATAGTAGGGTGTAGCAACTAAATTAAGATTGGTTATATTCACTTTGATAAATAACCGGTAGGCAAGTGCCTCCAGAAGAGAAACTGCACTATATAATATAGGATATTTTAAAAGATATCTAAGGGGATAAATAGAATCACATAGAGAAGACTCCATTGACTCCTATAAAAATGTTTACCTTATGATATCCGTTTCTCCTCGGATAGTTGAAATTTAATAAATACTTTCTGGTTTTAGATGGTATGGGCATAATCAGAATTGTGTAGACATGATTATAGGGGGGGAAGCCAAATTTAAGTAAAAAACAGATAATTTTATAATATATGCTTAGGGAGATTCTCCCCCCTAGACTGTTCGAGGAACAAAGGATAATCACTATAAGGGTGGTCTGTAGCAAATGTATTATAGTGTTTATGTCCCCCGGAACCCTTATTTAAAAAAAATTGGTACCCTAGTTCTCCCCCCCTTGCTCAGTAACAGAGCGATATATTTTTCACTTCCCGAGAGCAAATGCGTCTTGCTAAAGATCAGCTGACTTCTTTTGTTAAGCTACAGCTGGTCTTAAGACTACCCTTACATCCTTGTAGGGTGGTCTTTCACTGTGTGTATTTTTTTTTTTCCCTCTCTCTCTCTTTCCCTCTCGCGTGTTAGGGAAGTAACCGAGGAACATTACATATACTCTTTTAACAAATTAAAATGCAAATAAAAATAATTTCACATAATGTTAATGGTCTCAACTCTCCAACCAAAAGAAAAACGGCCTTTTTAGAGTATTATAAACTAAATGCGGAAATTCTATGTTTGCAAGAAACACATTTAAAAAAGGAAAATTTAAAATATATGAATAATACAAAATATGTGAATAGAATAGACTCTACCTTTAAGAAAAAATCAAAAGGAGTTTCTATCTTATTTAAAAATTGCCTGAAACTAGTAGAAGAAGGGAGTAAGATAGACCCAGAGGGCAGATATATTATATGGACCGGTCAGATCGACGGGTGTCTAATAACACTGGTTAATACCTACCTACCAAATAAAGGTCAAATAGGTTTCCTTAGGAAACTTCTCAAAGAAGTTAATAAAATTAAAGGAGGTTTGTTAATAATATGTGGCGATTTCAATATGACATTTGACGATAACTTAGATAAACAAATAGTTGGATCAAAGAAACTGATGCCACAAACAAATTGTATTTCAAAAGCTTTTCGTAAAATTAAGGAAGATAATAATCTGATAGACTCATGGAGGATCTTACATCCAGGTGTACGGGAATATACTCACTTCTCATATAGACATAACTCATTTTCCAGAATAGATTATATATTAACTGACCTTCCAACGTTAAAAGTAATTAAAAGGATAAATATCCATCCTACACCATGGTCAGATCACTCTTTAAATGAATTAATTATACAAGATCTAAATACAAACATCCAAAAAAAAAAGAGTAGTTGGAAGATGGACTCCTGGCTCTTGAAGGATGAAGAATTTGTGACATATTTGAAAAAAGAAACACTGGAATTTTTGAAAATCAATAAGCCATCCGTTAATTCAAATATAACCTTGTGGTGTACGTATAAAGCATATATGAGGGGTATATTTATTGCTAAAACAGCTGAAATGAATAGGTCAAGAGGTAAGTCTTTAAGGACTCTCTACCTGGATTTAAATAAGATGAAAGATATCTTTAGGGAGACACCAAATAGTGAAAATAGTAAAGCAATAAAAGATATAAATAGCCAAATTCAAAAGATTCTCCAGCTTCAATCAGATAAAATACTATGGAAATTTCAGCAGACACAATTTTTTAAGGGGGGAAAACAGGGAAATTTCTGGCTAATAAATTGAAGAAACAGTACATTAAAAATAATATCGAAAAAATTCTAGATCTTAATAACATCCCTCAAACGCATCTAGACAAAATAGGATTGGTATTCCAGGATTACTATAGCAACCTATATAATCTAGAGAAAGATCATCAATTAATTAAGCCAGGAATAGAAGAGATTAAACAATATCTAGACAGTATAAAATTCCCCAAAGTATCGGAAGCCCAACTTACTTCCCTGAATAAGCAAATAGAAAGTATTGAGATATCTGAAATTGTGTCCAAAAATAAAAAAAATAAAACTCCTGGGGTAGATGGATTTAATAACTTATTTTATCGATATTTAAGTAAAGAACTAAACAGTACTCTATGTAACCTCTTTAACGAGATAAAACAAGAAGTAAGGATTCCATCAGAATTAACGGAAATAAGAATAATTAATATATTAAAACAAGGAAAAAATCCTGAAGATTACAAAAACTATCGCCCAATCTCCTTAATTAACGTTGATATTAAAATTTATTCTAAAATCTTGGCCAATAGATTAAGCAAAATTATACCTTCCCTAATTCATTTAGACCAAACAGGTTTTATCTCGAATAGACAAGCGTCGGACAATACTAGGCGTCTGTTAGACATCTTGTACTATATAAAAAAAAAGAGGATCTCCTCCCTGACCCTGTCATTAGATGCAGAGAAAGCCTTTGACAGGGTCAGGTGGGACTTCCTAGAGAGTGTTCTGGAGAGTTTTGGCCTAAAAAGTTTTGCGTCAACAGCAATAAAACCCCTTTATTTAAATACTATAGCACATATTTCATCTTCACAATTTAGCTCGGGTAAATTTTTTATATCAAACGGTACTCGTCAGGGTTGTCCAATGTCACCATTGCTCTTTGTCTTATTTCTCGAACCTTTACTGATTAAAATTAGAGACTCGGCAGAAATAAGAGGGATCGAAATAGGACAAGAGGAATATAAAATAATGGCATATGCGGATGATATTATTATAACAATAACAAACCCTGAACACTCCTGTAGAGCACTCCAGACCAGCCTGGAGGAATTTGGTAAATTTTCCTATTTTAAAATTAACCAACAGAAAACCGAAGTTCTGACCCATAACATACCATTAGAAGAAAAAAATAGGTTAATGAATGCATATTCCTACTGCTGGAAGTCCTCCCATATAATACACCTGGGGGTAAAATTCCCAGATTATATAAAAAATATCTTTAAAGATAATTATAATGATATATCGAAACAAATAAGAAGACAGGTGAATGATTGGAGATCTATACAGCTACCATGGTTATCTAGAATAAACGCAGTTAACATGAGTTTAATTCCTAAAATTACATATATAATGAGATGTCTCCCAGGTAAAATACCGGTTTACTGTATAAAGAACATTCAAGACATACTAGATGACTATATTTATCTGGGGAAAAAAACAAGAATTAAAAAATCTACAATATGCAAGAAATTGGAGAAAGGGGGTCTAAATGCTCCCTCTATTAAAGAGTTAAATAAAAAAATTATTTTAACACAAGCAGCCGGATATAATTATAAACAAAATAGTCCTAGATGGTTAATATTAGAGGATTCCCTATCGGGTAGAATCCCAATAGATAATATATTATGGACCTCCGAGTACAAACAGAAAGGGAATTTAGAATTGCCTCCTAATATTAAATATATTATCAACATATGGCATAAAAATAAAATAAAATTATCAATAGTGCAGTCCCCTTCTTTGGCAGCTCCAATAGATTTCCTTAAAAATAATTTGAATGGATTATTTCTATCCTTACTAAAACTATATAATATTAGAAAAGTAGGAGACCTATTTGAAAAAGGAAACTTAATGGAATTGAAAAGACTCAAAGAGAAATTTAATATAGATAAAATTACCTGGTTAGACTATGAAGGTCTACAAAGACACCTTACTTTCCTAGGATACAAAAATATTAATATGAATAAAATCTGGAAAATGGAAGAGTATTTAATCAAAGATGAATCGTCACACATTATTTCCAAATTTAGTAATATAATTGATGAAAACACTCCCTTTGAAAAGAGTGTGGGTATATTAGCCTGGGAAGATGACTTGAAAATCATAACATTGGCGGAAGATTGGACTAAAATTTTTAGTATTGTTAAGAAATCATCAATTAATTCTTCATACAATGAAATGATGGTCAAGTTAATCCATAGATGGTACTACGTCCCTTATAGACTAAAAACAATATATAACAACCTAGATGGCCTATGTTGGAAACAATGCGGTCTATTAGGCACAACTATTCATATGTGGTGGGATTGCAAAAAAATTAAAATATTCTGGACGAAAGTAAGTAAAGAACTTTCGGCTCTCATTGGTAAACAAATTCCTTGTAATCCGATAATACTTATTTTACATTCGCAAATGGAAATCTTCCCATTAGGGGAAAGATTATTAATATCACACATTTGTCTAGTTGCTAAATGGTTATTACTGAAATATTGGAAACAACCACAAGTACCCTCCTGGAAAGAATTAGAGAACACTATCTCAAAAAATAGAGAAATGATGAAACTAGAACCGCTGGTTAATTCCCGAGATAATATCCCTAAGGCCACTCGTATAATAAAATGGCAGCTCTGGGACCAATATTTAACATCAAGCTAGATAAATGGGGGCGATGAGATAGCTATTGACAATGTTCCCGCGACGAATACCAAGGGAGAGGTAAGGTGAGAGAGAGTGAAATTTCTTTCTTTTTTTTTTTTTTTTTTTTTCCCTCTTTCCTCCCTTTCTCCCCACCTTTTGTTTTCTGTTGATTGTAAATTTTAAACTGGAGAGATACCAGATATGTGTATATTCGTGTATTGCCTATTATTCTCTCTTGTATGGTGTTTATGAATAAGATAAAAATAAACTATAAAAAAAATAAAAATAAAATAAAACATTAAATATCAACTAAACACCCTCTACACTAACCTATTAACATCTACACTACCTACCCCCTAGTTGCCTGGGGTTAATTTTTTTTAGTGCGAGTCCTTTCAGGACCTTTACGGGGACCCCCAGCATAGAAGGGGGTTAATTTTAGGTGCCGCGGCCGGGATTGGGTAATAGTGTGCCGCGGGCCCTTTAAGGAGCCGCGGCGGGGAATTTAAACGTTTTAAATGCAGCGGGGGGCCTGATCTATGCAGATTGGGGGCCCCCCCTGCAATGGGTTCATGTGGGGACACTTCGGGGGTCCCGATGGGGACCCCCAGCATAGAGGGGGTTCATTTTAGGTGCCGCGGCCGGGATTGGGTAATAGTGTGCCGCGGGCCCTTTAAGGAGCTGCGGCGGGGAATTTAAAAGTTTTAAATGCAGCGGGGGGCCTGATCTATGCAGATCGGGACCCCCCCCTGCAATGGGTTCATGTGGGGACACTTCGGTAGTCCCGACGGGGACCCCCGCATTGAGGGGGGGTTAATTTTAGGTGCCTGGGGGGGTTTTGGAGTACCCCCCACGGCAGGGCTTATGTGGGGGACTGCCGCGGATGTCCCTTTTAGGACCCCCGCAGCACTTGATGAGGAGTGGGAGCCTGCGATATCATCTCGCAGGCTGTCACTCCTCATGTACATTTACGCAGTGTAGATACGTACGGCCCTCCTGCATAGCTCATACGTTGCTCGCAGCAGGGCTAATTTAATAGCATTGTAAGTTAGAGAAACTGTGCAGTACGTAGGGCTTAAGTAGAAGCCTCTTATTCACAAGGCTGGAATTTAATGAGGCCCTGAGTAACTATGTAACTATGTAACCTGGAATGTTAGAACTATGAACCAAGGCAATCTAGATGTGGTCAAGAATGAAATGACAGGTTGATAGGTTAAACATTGATATCCTGGCAATTGGTGAACTGAAATTGACTGGAATGGGACATCACACAGAAGAAATGGAGTAGTCATCCTAGTCAATCAAAGAGTGGCCAAATCAGTGCTTGGTTACAACCCAATAAATGACAGAATGATTTCAATTTGAATTCAAGGCAAGCCATTTAATATCACAGTGATCCAAGTCTATGCTCCAACCATGGATGCTGAAGAGGCTGAAGTTGTCTAGTTTTATGAAGACATTCAACACTTCATAGATATAACACCAAGAATAAATGTTACTATCATCATAGGAGATTGAAATGCTAAAGGAGGGAACCAACAGACACCTGGAATAACTGGCAAATTTGGCCTTGGAGTACAGAATGAAGCAGGTCAGAGATTAGTAGAATTTTGTCAAGATAATTCTCTGGTTGTATCAAACACCCTCTTGCAACAGCCTCCAAGATGACTCTACACATGGACATCACCAGATGGACAACATAGAAATCAGATTGACTATATACTTTGCAGGCAAAGATGGAGGAGCTCTATACAGTCAGCAAAAACAAGACCTGGAGCTGACTGCGGCTCAGACCACGAGCTTCTTATTGTAAAGTTGAAAATTAAACTGAAGAAAAGAGGGAAAACCATCAGACCAAGTAGATACAAAATAAATAATATCCCATGTGAATATGCAGTGAAAGTAAAGAAAATATTTAAGGGACTAGACATGGAAGATAAAATGCCTGGAGACCTTTGGACCGCAGGATTTCAGTTCTTCACGGCGTAGTGTATTACCAATTGTTTTCTTGGTGACTATGGTCCCAACTCCCTTTAAGAAAGTGCTCCTAATCTCATCTCATTACCGGTTACCTAAAAGACACCGGGGAGCCAGAATTCTTGCTGATTAATAGAAGATCAAATACTTATTTCCCTCACTGACCTGCAAATCAATTTATAATTTTTTTGACATGCGTTTTTCTTGGGGGTTTTTTTTGTTTGTTATTCTGTCTCTCACTGTTAAAATACACAATTAAAATTATAGACTGATCATTTCTTTGTCAGTGGACAAACGTTCAAAATCAGAAGGATCAAATACTCCCCCCCCCCCCCCTACTATATATGAACCAGGATTTACCAGATGTGCATGCTAGGTTCCACAGAGCAATAGGCAAAAGTGATCAAATTGCCAATGTCTGCTGGATAATAGAGAAAGCAAGATAGTTCCAGAAAAAACATTTACTTCCTCTTCATAGACTACGCTAAAGCCTTTGACTGTGTGGATCACAACAAAATGTGGCATGTCCTTTAAGAGATGGGAGTACCAGCTCATCTCATCCTCCACCTCAATAATCTGTATGTGGACCACGGTCAGAACCAAACGTGGGACAACTGAAAGGTTCAAGATTGAAAAAGGAGTGCGGCTAGGTTGTATATATATATATATATATATTGTTTTTTTTATCTAGGAAATATTATTAATGTTCATACAACATAACAGATGAAAATGTACAAACTTTACAAAAACAAACACCAGGAAAGAAAGAAATAATAAATAATATAGAGAAAAAGGAAGTACAAAGTTAATTTTTCTATAAATCACGCTATATCAAAGTAAAGAGAATTAAGTAATTGAAACTCTAGTTTTTCTCCCCCCCCTTACCTTCCTTTACTTCCCTCCTTTCCTCTTCCTCTTCTACTTATCTTCTAGTATACTATACTCTAATTCTCGCTTCCCGTTCTCTCTTACTTCCTTAGCAAAGGTTAACAAAAACACAACATAACATAAATTGCACTGAAATTGGAGGAGAATGAAGTAGAGTTACCACATCACAAACCAAACTATTGGGCTTTCAGCTATATTAAGAAAGAAGTTATTTTATTAATTCTGGGTTCCAATACTTTTGTCCCAAATCGACCACTTATGTTGGTGCGATGCGGTAATATCCATATCACTAAGATCAACCTCCATCAATCTATTTATACTTAGTATTTTTAACTTCCGACCATGAAGGTAAATGCCTAAGTTTCCACTTGGAGACAATTAACCCCTTAGCAACCATACAAATTTGTATCAGAAAGCCGTTCAAATCCTGGGGAATGGTCTTGGAAACAAATGAAACAATAGAATTTCAGGGCAAGGAATAAATAACCTGATAGTTGCTCAATATAGAAATATGTAAAAATATTTGTTTCCAGTACTTCTGTATTTTTGGGCACCCCCATCAGACATGTAAATATGTACCAACTTGTTGGCAATCCCTCCAGAAATGTTTCATATTGTCTACTTTTCCCATATGATATTAATTCAATGGCACTATATGCCATCTATTAATTATTTTGAAATAGGTTTATCTATATGAAGCATTTTTTATATATTTCTCAGTAAATCTAAATTCTCTGTTTTATTTTTCTAGAGGCCATGTGATTTTCAAGTCCTCTTCTCACAATCTCAGTTTGGGGGATTTCGAAATTTTCAAACTATTCTTATAGCATGTTGAAATAGGATGAACCTTGTTTCTGGACAACAGTAATTGTTCATACTCAGTTAGTTGTCTATTTTCCGTAAAGTTAAATTGAATTACGACCAACAATTTTCTAAGATTAATATATTCCAACCAGATTCTTACAGAAAATCCATATATACAACATAATTCATTAAAATAATAAATGAGTTGATTGGGTAAAGGTCTCTCAAATACATAAAGGCAGTTTTTAACATGGCCTTAAGAAGTCTTGAATCTAAATATTTGGCTAGAAAAAGGATAGGTATAATCGGACTTGGAAATGGGATTAACTCATATTGCACATTAATCTTAATCCACTTCTTAATGAGTATCTCAATAACTTTAGCCTTAGAGACAATATACAAAACATGTGTACCGTCTAGAAATAAAACAGCAGATACAGCTCCTACAGAGATTAAATCATTTTCCGTTTGCCGCCAGTGTTTAGAGTCCACTTTTAGCGTTATGTATAAATTTACCAATGCAAATTTGCAACCGTTTAATTATATAAGATGAAACCCTATATGTAATACAATGCATAACATAACTGATTTTCAGCAGAAGAGTACTTTTAACGGCCATAATCTTACCTGACCACAATATATTCAAATGTCTCCAAGTGGAGATAATCTCTTTTATTTTATTATAAACTTCTTCAAAATTCATTTTAATCACTTGCTTTATATCGGGATGCAATATTATCCCTAGATGTTTAACCAAGGGTTGCCATTTATATGAGAAGAGACCTTTTAATAGTTTATTATCTTAATTCAATGTGTTAATGATCAGTGTTTCAGACTTTGCAAAATTCAATTTATAATTGCACACTAGGCTATATTCATTTATTATATGCTTAAGACCATTTAAGGAGTTTATAGGATCTTCTAACGTCAAAATATTTTTTACATTTCATTAAGAGCTGCCAGCAGGGGTTTAAGTATCTCCTGTTGGCAAATCCGATAATAAAGACTAATAAATCCTTCAGGACCTGGTGCGGAAAAGAGTTTTAAACTTGCACATCACATATAAAGTTGTGAGCATGCAAGCCATTGCTCATGCTTGCGGGCTCGCACAGCGAAGCGAGGGGCAGCATTTGCGGTGGTGAAGCATCTCAACGTCCCCGCAAATGCGGATCCTCGCGAAGCGAGGGTCCGCATTTGCGGAGGTGGAGGCTCCAACGTCGGCTGTGTTAACACACACAACTTTTAAAAAAAAAAAATATCTCGAAGGCGCCTCACACCCGGTTACACACACACCGCGGCTGAGGGCCTCAGTTGCTGGCATGGAGCGCCAAAGTCGCTCCATGCCCGCAACTGAGGCCCTCGTTTCCGCAAATGCGGGTCCTCGCGAAGCGAGGGGCCGCATTTGCAATGCGGGTCCTCGCAAAGCACTTAGGGAATGAGGGAACTTTAACGTAACAGACACCCACACGCACTAAGAATCCCACTATAACGGCCGACCCGCGCGCAACTAAAAACAGTGAAAACACACCAAATACTCACAAAAAACGACATAAAAAGCTTACCCATAGCAACGGGGGGCACCCAGGACCTCCCATAGTGAAGTTACACCTCCATTTAAGTCCAAATTCCCGAGTTCAGACACACGAAAATCCCCTAAGCGAGAGAAAAAATGGCCACCGAAAAAAACGAAAACGAGATTTAAAGACCCAAGACGGCTCAGCCACCTACAACTTACCCGCAGGGGATCCGAGATAAGCTCCGAGCCCTGCATTAACCCCACATTAACCATCACAGTGGGGGTCCGCTATTGGGGACCCTCGCTGCAATCAAAATTCAAAATTCCTGCGTTACAGCTGCTTAAAGGACCGTAAAGTTCCTTAAAGGACCCGTTGTAAAAGAAAAAAACATTAACACTGTCACCCTGTCAATCATGGGTGTCAATACGGACCCCCATAAAACCCTCATTAACCCTGTCACTCATGGGGGTCAATAGAGACCCCCATAAGCCCTTCATTAAGCCTGTCACTCATGGGGGTCAATACAGCCCCCCATAAGCCTCTATTTAACCCCATCAGTCCCATAAGGGTATATTTACACCATTATGGGCCACATAAGTGCCATGATGGACCATCATGACACTAAGTATAAACACTATACTGCACTAGACCCCCCCAATAAAACATTAAATATCAACTAAACACCCTCTACACTAACCTATTAACATATACACTACCTACCCCCTATTAACCCCCACCACTCTAATTACAGAAAATAAAAAAGCCTAAAGTCACACAAAAAAAATATCTACATTACATGAAATAAAAAACCTAGCTCACAAAAAAATAAACTACATTACACAAAATAAAAAAACCTAAGTCACAAAAAATAAAAAAAGGAACATTACAAAAAAAAAAAACATTACAACCCCCCCCTCACTACTGAAAAAAAAATAATACACACCTGAAAAGGAATCTCATAGAATACAAATACATACAATAGAAATACATACAATACAAATACATACAATTACCATACAATTACAATACAATACACATCACACAATCTATCTAAATAAATAGCATAATCTAATATACATGCTATCTATATAATAATACATTCCCAATCTATCTAAATAAATATCACAATTTAATATACAATACATCCTAAAACGCATACCCCTAGCTAACATACAATAAATGCTATCTATATATTAACTAATCTAAGTCTAAGCTAAAATAAAATAATTAAGACCACTTACCTTTGCAGATGTCAATTAGGATCAGCCACCTACGAAAAAAAAAAAAAAAAAATTAGTTCAACTCGTTTACAGTTCTAAAATAAACATTCTATTCATTCTATACATTCTATACATTCTAAATATTCTACTCACCTTTCCGGCATGTCCCGTCCGGCATTCTTTAAATCCTTCTCCGGCGCGGCACCTGTTAAAAAAAACTACTACATTAATAGACATACATCAAAATAAAATAAATATAATCTACATTATACTTACCTCCCCGCGATGTCTCCGGCCTCCTCCGGATCCTCTTCTGCCACACCCTGTAAAAAAAAAAAAAAGTATACTTACATCCGCACTACCGGACATCCCCGACGCTAATGAGGCTCCAGGAGACTTTTCCGGAAGAAAACAAGCAATGGCGCCTTCTGATTGGGTGAATTTGATAGACATCGTTTTCAACCAATCAGGAGGCGCCAATGTGTGAACCAATCACAAACGGATACACCTTAAAATACCACTCTGATTGGATAATGCACCTATCAATCTTTATTTAAACCAATCACAAGGCGCAGATGCCTTCAGCCAATCACAATGGAATACACCCCCACAGGGTGATTGGTTGGAGCCTCTGCGCATTCTGATTGGTTGCACTGACAATAGCCAAACACAATGGAATACACCCTCACGTACTGATTGGTGAAGGATTTGCGCATTCTCATATGTTATTGTTAATATCAATCAATATTACAGCCAATGGGAAGGCGCAGATGTCTTCACCAATCAGTACGTGGGGGTATATTCCTTTGTGATTGGCTGATGGCAATAAAGCCTTAGGATTGGTTCAAATAAAGATGGATAGGTGTGTTATCCAATCACCGTTGTATTTTGGGGTGTATACTTTTTTCATTGGTTCACAAATGGGGTCTTCTCATTGGCTGAATTTGATAGACAGCGTTTTTTTAGGGAATCAGAAGCCGCCATTGCAAATTTTTTTCTGGAGCACTCCATAGGAAGGTCATTAGGGCGGATGTGTGTCTTTTTTTTTTCTTTTCTTCATGCGACGAGGCCGGAGACATTGCGGAAAGGTAAGTATAATGTAGATTGTGTTTATTTAAATTTGGTTTATGTTTACTAATGTAATGTTTTTTTTTTACAGGAGTATCGCCGGACAAGCAAAGATGGATGACGGAACATGGAGGACGTGACATGCTGGGATGTGACATGCTGGAACGGGACATGCTGGAAAGGTGAGAATAATATTTAGAATAGAATGTTTAGAATGTTTAGAATATTTACAATGTTTAGAATGTTTAGGTATTTCATGTAAACGTGTTGTATTAATTTTTTGAATCTTTTTTACCGTAGGTTGCTGATCTGAAGAAACATCTCAAAGGTAAGTGGTCTTAATTATTTTATTGTAACTTACAATTAGGGTAGCTATTATACATATAGATAGCATGTATTGTATATTACATAGATAGATAGGGGGATGTATTATTAGATAGTATTGTATATTAGATAGTGGGATGTATATTACATTATATAGTGGCATGTATATTAGATAGTGGCATGTATATTAGATAGTGGCATGTATATTACATAGGGGTGTATTGTATTTTATTTCATTGTATTGTATTTTATTTAATTGTGTTGTATTGTATTATATGTATTTATTATATGTATTTCATTTTCAGGTGTGTAATTTTTTTTTACATTTTGTAGTGACGGGAGGTTGTAATGTATTTTTTTATTTTCTGTAATGTTCCTTTTTTTATTTTTGGTCACTTAGGTTTTTTGTTGTTGTTCTGTAATGTACATTTTTTTGGGGGGGTCATTTTAGTTTTTCTTATTTTATGTCATGTAGATTTCTGCTTTTTGAGGAATTTAGTTACTTGAGGCACACAGTACACTCACATTGTGTGACAAACAGCATTTCAACACTTTCTTTTATTGACCGTCATTTTTTGACGGGCAAGTCGCTAGTAAAAAATATTTTTCTGTTATATCAGAATTCAACATACTGTGATGAATGTCAAAAATTTGGGGTAGTTTAATTTTATTTAAAAAGCTATTGATATAATCCAAGCAGAGTTTAATGAACTTATTGTTCTCTGCTAAATTATATCATTTTTGATAAAATTTACCAAATCTTTTAATTTATTTTGGGTTTGTGATCACAACATTGTTGTAAAAAATTATCAATTCTTTTCTTACAAGATTTTTTTTCAGTTTATTTGCTAAATTCCTTCTGGCTTTGTTCCCAAAAATGGTAAAAATGTTTTTGAAGAGACTAAAGAGACTTATCCACTAATAACTGTTCTATTTTTTTATCTGGCTGTGACGATCCGAGAGTAGGGGCTATACAAGCCAAGAGCAACCTGCAATACACTACAGCTTATCTACACACAAGGACCGTTGGGGTCTTTGAAATCTCAGCACCAGCACCTTGATATCTGGCTTCTGTATCAGTCAGAGTCTCTCCATCAGTAATCAGTGCTTCCGGGAGTCCCAGTTACCTTCCTGTGGTAGTGACCAGGACAGGTTACTTGTAGGGTGGAAATAGGTTCAGTATCCCAGCCACCATGAACATAATGAGAGATACACGATTTCTATATAACTCCAAGTAAACTGATTTATTTTTAAAAATGACAGCAGTTTTTATAGGGGATAGATACAGAGGGGTATACACAGCACAACAATGAGAGGGCGTGATAGAAAAACACAAGAGATAAACTCCACATAGGGTCTAACAGATCAATAGGAGATAAATAGGAGTAACGCATCCTGCCGTCTCTAGCACATATCAGATGTGCTTACCGTATATACTCGAGTATAAGCCGACCCGAGTATAAGCCGATGCACACATTTTACCTCACTATACTGGGTAAAATGAGTGACTCGAGTATAAGCCGAGGGTGGGAAATGTGCTGCCCCCTGTGTCCCTCTTGTGCCCTCTGTGTCCCCCTCTCTCTCCGTGTCTCTTCTCCCCTCTCCCTTCCCTTTGCCTCTTCCAAACTTTCCCTTCCCTGTGTCTCTTCCCCCTCCCTTATCACCCTCCTCAACCCCACTCCTCAACCTCCCACCTCATCCTCAACCTCCCTCCTCATCCTCAACCTCCCTCCTCATCCTCAACCTCCTTCCTCATCCTCAACCTCCCTCCTCATCCTCAACCTCCCTCCTCATCCTCAACCTCCCTCCTCATCCTCAACCTCCCTCCTCAACCCCCCATCCGAAACCCCCTCCTCAAGCCCCCATCCTCATCCTCCCTCCTCACCACCCCATCCTCATCCTCAACCCCCCCATCCTCATCCTCAACCCCCTCCTCAACCTCAATCCTCCTCATCCTTAACCCTCCTCAACCTCAACCCTCCCTCAACTATCAACAGGGCTGAAAAACTCGGCTTATACTCGAGTATATACGGTAACTTAATCTGGCAAACAATGGAACAAAGCAGGTTTACAAGTACAATAGAGGTGTCCATGCAGATAATCCAGTGGCTGGAGCCAGTCTGTCTGTCCCCTAATGAGCTCAATGGGCCAACATCCAGGCTGAGAAGATGGTCCATGACACTGGCCTTGAATCAGTCTAATCTGTTCTGAAGATTGCTTATTTGGATTTTTTTTTTTTTTTGACAAACTAACTTGGCCAGGTATATATACAATTGTCTTAAAGGTTTCCCACTCTAAGTTTTACTTTGTACCTGACAACTATTAAGGAGTCCTCCAACATAGGCCTTGTGGGCTGCCCATACAGTAACATTTGATGTTACTGATCCACTATTTATGTTGAAACAATTTTGGTTTATACATAAGTTAAAGTCGCCACAGAATATTAGACAACCAGACAAAAAAAATTCTTCAACAAATTTAAGGTATGGTTAATAAATCTGACCCTTATTTGGGGGATAAATATTAAGAATAGTATATTTAATGTTGTTAATACAACCTATTCATAGGGCATAGCGCCCTTCTGCATCAATTTCTATAATTTCTTCTTTAATGGATAATGTCCTATTAAAAAAATGGATGTACCTCAGGCCTTTTTCATAAAGTTGAACTACACCCCAAAATATAATGATTATTAAAGTATTTGAAGGCCCTATCGGTCTGCCAATGGGTTTCTTGTAAGCAGATGATATTCGCTTTTACTTTATAGAATTAAATGAAAAACATTTGTCTCTTTCCCGGAGCACTGAAACCCTGGATATTCTGATTTACTAATTTAAGTGTCATCTAATTGGATAGAACTATTCTTATAATGGTCTGGTGTACATGCAGACTCCATGTCCGTCTCTCCCAGTGACAGTGCGACACAAATCAGCAAACTCCATAAAACATACAACACAAAAACATACACTTGAAGGTACATTTTAAACCAAGGCAGCACTCAAGCGGGGCAAAATAATGAACTTAAATAAGTTCAAAGAGACAAAAATATGCAGCATTTAAAAACACAAGAATTTACCAAGAAAGAAATAAAGAGACCATACCATTTTTCTATGTCTCTGAGTGAACTGATTTATTTTTGAAATGACAGCAGTATTTATAGGGGAGAGATACAGAGGGGGTGTACACAGCACAACAATGAGAGGGTGTGTCAGACAAACACAATAGATAAACTCCACATGGGGTCTAACAGTACCTTTCTGAGAGCAAAAGGATTAACCTTCAATGCACATCCTGCCGTCTCTGTGTCTGAGTGGTCCAGACCTTAGATAGAGGACATGGCAGATGGGATTAACTTAATTTGCTAACAATAGGCCAGAGCGGATTATAACTACAATGGAGGTGTCTATGTACATAATCCAGTGGCTGGAGCTAAGATGTCTGTTCTTTAATGAGCTCAATTGGCCAACACCCAGGCTGAGAAAAAGGGATCCGTTACATTGTATTTCTTATTTACAAAATCTCACACACTATTAGCATGTTTACAAAGTTAAACTAGCCAGTTTAAAGTGCAGTGCACATTCTATAGAGAAAAAAAAAACATTTAACTATCGGCACCTCATAATAAACTATGATGAATAAATGTCCCTTCAGAATATCCATGTGAATCAAAGTATTATTATAAATCATACAATACGTATCTTAAGGCGAGTAGACTTTAATAACTTTAAAATCCAATTGAAAGCTCTACAGATTCCTAAAGACTCTTTAAATTAATAATTTCGTAGGAAACCCCTATTTATAGCTTATTGTATTATCTTGCAGAAATGTGGTGATGTCTCTAAATTCGTTTTGTTTAGTTATAGTTTGAAAAGTCTGAGAAGATTTCTAAGTTATCATAAGGAGCTTCAATTTTTTTTTAATCAAACAAATTTCTTGTTATTTCCTCTTTATATAAGAAATAATGTACTTTTATAATCACATCTCTTGGTGTGTCTCTCTGTAAACTTTTAGAGAGAGGTATACAATGGATTCTATCATTCATTATCTCTTTTGAAAAATTTGGTTTAACCAGATAAGACAAAATTAGTTACGTATTTCGCAGTTCTGTATGCAAAATATTCTCATTTATGCCCCTTATACAAACATTGTTCTTCCTAGAGAAATCCTCTAGTTTAGTATATTTTCTCTCCAAATAATGGGTTTCCTCCATAAGGCTACATACTTGAACTTTAATCTTTTGTTGTTCATTTAACATTTCTTTTTGTTTTGAATCTAATCTATTGAAGAATGGTTTTAACCGCTGTCGAGTTTTTATTTATGTTGTTAATTCAAGTACTATTGACATTTTAAATTCTAACAGAGATTCCATGGAAGACATTGTTAAAATATCCTTAACTGGGTTAAATACACCTGAAAATTCTTCCTCTTTTTCTCCTTCCCCTGAATCTGATTGGGACAGTGAGGAATCAAATTGAACAGAAGATATACCACCATTCTGAGAATTATCCAAATCCTTATTCTTCCCTCCAGAAGAGAAACAATTACCTGGTGGCTCAAAGCTCATCTTTTTTTTAAATATATTTTTCTTTAGGTTTAGACATTTAACTGTCTTAATTTCTTAAATGTTTTGACTCTTGAATTTTGCATAATATTAATTTTAAGAACAAAAACTGGCACTCTATTTCATTTAAGATCTACTCTTTTGAACAGGCAGAGTTGCTACTGTACAGCAATTTTAGTATTCCTTCTCATATGTGAAAGGTGAATAATCTCCTATCTTTCTTTTACAAAAACAATACTCCCTGGATAATCATTTATTGCTCTCTAAGATGACACAATAAAGCTTGTATACATAGGACACTTAAAAAAAAGTCCATTACCGAAATGCTTCAATATGTTTAACCAACAAGCAACTCAGTCAGAAAATTGTAGTAGTATTACATAAGAGGAAATAGTCCAGGGTAATATAATTTACCACTTCTTCTTAAGGGCTCTTAAGTTTTTCAGCAAAACAGAGTTTGGATTCATATGTCCATCCATATTCTTCAATATCCATATCAGCGATGCATAGAAAAAGACCATCTTTTAGGACTGTTCCATACAATTATAGTGATAATCCCAACGACCTGGGAGATATATCAACTCATCTCAGGGCTTTAGTCAAAGATGGGGCAATATTTTTTATAGCACATGTAGTCCAAAGCCCCTTAGCCAAAAAGAGACAAGTATTGAATGTATCTAGGCCTCTTCGTTTATGCCAACATTTATAAGGTATTCAGGCCAAAAAGGAGAAACAAAAGGAAAGATGATTCAAGCGAATCTCAACACTTTACATAATCTTCCAGGAGATGCCTAAATAACCTGAGTATTCACTTTGATATATCTATAAGCATAGTATGCAAGACTACTTGATAAGCTTTGCATAACGTGACATATAAGGGATTGCAAGTGAGCTTCTCTCTACTATATAAGATCTGTCCTTTAGTTTGTATATTGCCACCTTATTTATTCAACTTATATGCAGCGTACATCATGTGTAAGGCAGGGCTAGATGAATCCAAAGCCGGAATCAATATTGCTGGAAGGAATACCAACAACCTCAAATACACTGATGATACTACTTTGATGGCTGAAAGTGAGGAGGAACTAAAGGACTTATTGATGAAGGTAAAAGAAGATAGTGAAAAAGTTGGCCTGCTACTCAATGTTAAAAAGACAAAGATTATGGCAAACAGCAATCTCACTTCCTGGCAAATAGAATGGGAAGAAGTGGAGGCAGTGACAGATTTAATTTTCCTTGGATCCAAGATCTCTGCAGATGGTGACTGTAGTCATGAAATTAAAAGACATTTTCTTCTGTGGAGGAAAGCTAAGGCAAGCTTGGACAATCTTGTAAGAAGTAAATATATTAAACTGTCAAAAAAGGTCCCCATAGTTCGAACTATGGTATTCCCAGTAATAACATGCGGCTGTGAGAGCTGGATCATAAAGAAGTCTGAGCGCAGCATAGAATTGATGCCTTTGAATTGTGGTTTTGGAGAAGACTGCTTAAAGTCCCTTGGACCTCAAGAAGATCCAATAAATCAATTATTCAGGAAAACAAGACAAACTGTTCATTGGAAGGTATGATCATGAGGCTGAAGCTCAAATATGTTGGCCATATCATGAGAAAGCAGGATTCCCTAGAAAAGACTCTGATGATGGGAAAGATTGAAGGCACAAGAAGAAGGGGACGACAGAGTTAAGATGGATAGATGAGGTCACTGAAGCAATGAACATGAAATTGATGGAGCTCAGATGGACAGTAACTGAGAGATGCATCTGGCGTGCTGTGGTCCATAGAGTCACAGAGAGTCGGAAGTGACTGAACAACTAAACAACAACAGAGAGTTTTGAAATCTGAAGAACAGAGCCCTTTATAGAATTATTTGCGGAGCCACTAATTTGTTCCAAATATAGTTGTGACATAAGGAAATAAGGAATAAGGAAAATGTAACAGCATAGTGATGAAACAGCAAATCTAATATAATGTTCCATTTGGTATTCAGAAGATCAACAGTTTCATTTAATCTCTAATATATTCTGAGAATTAAAACCTAATTCTTGTGGAAGCTTTAACGTTTTCTCGATAAAATACTTACCAGCTCTGTAGTCGTATAAAAATGTATGTAATTAAATTATTGATACACACATCTCTGTCCATCTGTTCAGAAAATTTTATATCCTTCAAGTAATATATTTGAACCATGCAATTATACAAGTCTTGTCCTCTGAAATACAGCAATCAACACATTTAATTAAGGTCAGAACAGATGTTCAGTTTATCATAAACAAGACCTTTTCCCATTCACACCATTGAAACATTATCTAGAGGTAGGACATAGATAAAATATTCATATAGGGATTATAAAATCTGATGTTTAAACTGTTCAGGGTAAAAAATGAAATATTGGCTGATAAAGTTTTGATATCATATGTAATCAAATGTAATGATCATGACTTTTATAGGAAACAGAAAAGCAAAATTGTCTCTCTAGTGGATTACATAAGAAAATATACAGAATAAAGGATATTAATAAAGACTTAAGGGTTGTTATCTGTTTGAAAGTATACATATATGTTAATTGAACTCTATTAAATTAAAATAGAGTGCCTGTTTGGCAGATAATAGCCTAAGAGAAATAAATATGTTCACACATTATTCTCATTTATTATGTTGTACATTGTACAATTAATGCTTAGGATTGCATTATAATACAATCACAATCAATGGTGCTGATACAGTATTATACTTTAAGTAAACAATTATTCCTGTCTATTTCATAATAGGTTAAACAGTTTTAGTTATGTAAGGCAATAGTAAGTATTAACAAAATGCCTATGTTATTAAGTGCTTTTTTTAATTAAGTTCTTATAGGTAGGTACAATTAATTTAAAGATTATCTAAATACCATGAATGAGCAGAATTTGAGTCCACCTACACCAAGGGGTGGGAAAAAATGAAACAATGCACTACTCAGAAATTTAATGAACAAAGTCAAATAAACAAAGTCAAACCTGTTTATTATAAATACTTTACATATATGCATGTTCACATTTCTGTGATTGTATTAATAGTAACCAGTCTTGACAAGAAAAATTACTGAAAAGGGTTGTTTCATTGGGAAAAGTTTGTGGTATCCTTATTCCATGTGAAAAAGTTTTGGGTTCTGAGATACTGTCATTTGACCCTATTCTATTGTCCAAATAGTACTTTTCTACACACTTAAAACTGCTATTAAAATTGCCACATATTCTATTAGCTTTATTCAATACTATTATGAATTATCTGCCCCCAATCGATATGGGCCAGCCACGAATGCAAATTCTGGCTTACAACTTCATTGGTTTTAGCACACCTCAAACATTATGAGCATTAATTATTTACAGTTACACAAAATTTATATTCTATTAGACCTATAGGTCTAGCTTGCAAATAAAGTCTGACTCACAACTGATAAAATAATTCTGTCAAAAATATTTCTAGTACAAAATCAGACACGCAAGGACTTTTTCAAACACTTATTAGGGCTGTAGTAGCAATTAAACACACACTACTGTAATTTGTGAACTTTAAAAAAGTATATATATATATATATATATTCATTTACGTATTTGAGTCATCATTTCTATATTGGATTAAATACTATTGGCAATATTACACATCCACATGAAATATATCTATTACCAGGGGAACATACACCACAGTACGCAAGAGGTTAATTTAAACTGGAAACACACAGGGACCACAACAGGTGCTCTAATGCAATGACTAGTTATAGGATAGACACACGTGCTGACACAGATCATCTTCCCACATCCATGGGAAGGTATGTCAGATACACCAGAACCTTAGTTCTTAGAAAATGAGGTGTGGGAAATGTCAGCATGGGCAGCCTCAGGCCTTTAAGAAAGGTAGAGGGGACACTGATGCTGGCTACATGGGTATTATGTTACATAGCAAAGGCCAGGCAGTGCATTAGAGGCACAGGAGCATGGGGATTCAGGGACAAATCATGACAAGGGGATTGCACAAGCTGTTGAGGAAGGCCAACAAACACACAAAGAGACTGTGGAGAGGCACATGAAGCAACAGCAAACTGACCTAATTCAAGGTCAAACTTGGATACACTTAGGCATAAATGTATCCAACTGTGCATTAATGTAATCGGTGCGTTGTAGGCGTATCCCAGAAGGACAAGATGCTGTCTGGAAAAAAAGGGAAAAACTAAGCGGTTAAAGGTAATATTGTATAATAATAATGATGCATAGCATCAACTAGGGTCACATGTGGTCAGTACACCACGGTAACCAGAATCTGATGAATAGAAATCTCATCATACATCACTCCATTTAATTGAAGTAACCAGTAATTCACATAACACTTTCATGTGGTCTGCATCTGATCAGGACTATGTAATCCAATTCATTTAAACACATACAGTTTGTTCAGAAATTTTAAATTTGCAAAAAGGTGATTTAAACCTAAAAAAGGCAGAAAAGTATAACAAACTAAAACAAAAAACATGTATGTACAGTACAGTGTTAATTACCATAACGGTAACAATAAACCAACCTACCTGATTTTCATCTGCAAGCATTACAAACTATTAGGTAGTCATCATGACACATCACTAGCCATGACCATTAATAAGGATGCTTAGGGGTAACCACAGTCAGTGGTCCATGAGTACTGTCGCCATCTCAATATGATATTGTTTAGCCACATTGATATCACATTCATCTGGTATACAGGTGTTATCATATTTAAATGATTCTTATGATACCATGATGTCTGAACAACTAATCATTAATACAGAGTGGACACAAGGGTCAGCAGCCACAATGTCTGTTACTAACATCAGCCAAAGGTATGTGTCCTCACATTTATATTGTGGAGAGGATGACATGCTTCCCTAATGCATATATTAATGCTGGCTTTGCTTAACATGCCATTGTGGGACTTTGCAAGTCCTCTTGCTCCTGCATAAGGGACCAGCATCTCCCCAATAATGGCCTCCAATGGTAAATATTGGGATTGAGGTCTGCTGTGGGCGGGCATGGCTGGGTGAGGAAGTGGCAGTGGTGGTGGACCAGTGGAAGGGGCTGGGGCCTTGCTGTAATCTGTGGTGTTGGTGGTGGGCCTTGTAGTGGTGGGGGCAGCCAGGTTGTGCAGGTCATGGGAGGAGGAAGAGGTTGTGGTGGTGAGGGAAATTTCCTTTGTTTGGTCTAGTGGGAGGGCCTTGGTGGCAAGTCAATTTGTTGGAGGAGGGGGCCAGTGGTGTCAAATACCATGGGTGTGGCAAAAGGGCCAGCAGGTGCTACCACTGACCACATAAAGCTGGAATCAGCCTCCTCATCATACTAAGGGCCCTCTGATCCTCTCCTTGCATCATCATCCTGTGACTGGTTCTGTTAGTTGGGCACATTCCTGCACATCTGGCTCAGATGGAGCCGACACTCCTGCCTCTGGCTCACAAGCAGACCCAGTCCTCCTGCCAGCTGAAAATAAGAGGAAAATAGTATATGTGATAATTATATTGAATGATCCTTTGGTTGTTGTGTGTCCCTATCTATCTTTCATCTTGTTGTCTTGAACCTGGGTGGTTAACTTAATTTCTATTATCTGGAGCTATCATTTGCTAGATGTGATCAATTCTTTGGATTATGAGCTTGGTTGTTATTGCAGCATAACGATATCTTCTGACTGTGGACAGGCATCCTGTCCTCCCTCCTCTGACCCTGAGGCCTGTCCCTCCTCCCCACTACCCTTCAGGGATCAGGCTCCTCCCCCTCTGATCCTGTGCAAGGTGTGCCTATCACTATTGACGAATCCCTCCCTTCCTCTCCTTCATCTCCACTCCCTCTCTCCCCCTTCTCCTACACTCAGCTCCACTCCCTCTCACCTTCCCTCTCTTACCATCACCTTCACTCTATTAACCAATCTTTCCACCCTCACATTGCCTCGCCTCCTCTCTGTCTCTCTCCACACTAACCTCCACTCCCGCCAGCTTCATCTCTTTCTCCTCTCATCCTCTTTCCCTTTCCCACTTCTCTCCTTCTCTCCCCTTCTTAATCCATGCTCCATAACAATCCATAAAAAATCTAAGGATACATCAAAGTAAGTGTATATGCATATATTTATCATGTAAAAAAGGTATATTTTGAGTGTATTATTTATATGTTAGGGTATAGGGTGAGGGGTGGGGTGTGTGTATGTAGTGACCTATCTATATGTGTACCTATGTGTATTATTACTCTGTGTGTATGTACAGTATATTATGTGTTATCATTTAATACGTGTTTTGATTGATAAAAAATAAGTATTTGAGAAATATAAATCAATAACCTGCTCTCCAAAGTCACCTACTTATCTCTCCAAGACCAAAAAAACTCTAGGTCTGGGACCTGTGTGCTAATTTGTGAAAATCTACAACACAGTCAATGCATGGGGTGTCAAGCTTGTAGCTTTATTATCTCTCCATGTCAATCACTGATCTGTTAGGCTTTTCTATTGGCTCTTAGGGCTGTGGAGCACACTTAAATTGCAGGATTTGTTTCACAATGCGAGCGTCATATAATCATATATCCTAAAAGCTTGCGAGCATGGGCAGGGTTATTTGTTTAGGCTTAAGGACATACATTGTGGGCTTGATTCTACAGAATACATCTTAACATTTATATATATAAAAAAAATCTTGTTTGTGGGGTTCTCATAGAATATGGCCCAATGTTTTTGTATCCCAAATGTATTTGATGGAAGAGTTAATTTGGAAAATTCTAATAGCTCCCCTTATTGGATTGTTACCTTGTTGTAAGGGCCATGATCAGATTTCTTATTAGAAGCAGTAGGCAGCTGTTTATTGGCACCCTAATTATAGGAGCCATGATTACTGTGATAAAAACTTATTTGTTTATTTTTTACATAATTTCCTAAAATTACTGCTGGCTGCCATACCCAAGATTGCCTTGTTGAATTTGGGAAGAGGAGTGATTAGGCCGAAGACATGAGTTTGTGGAGTGACAATCCACTAATTAGAGACTGATTTGAGTTACTGATATGATAGGAGCACATGGTAGTTGCAGTCACACTGCATGCTAGAGAAAAAAGGCTACAATTTATTGTTTATAGTACCACTCTGCCAGAGTCTGACAGCAGCTACAGAGTTGTTTGCGTCTCTCTCAAAGCATTAAGCCAGCAAGAGGAATTGAGACGCTGCTTGGTTTAAAACATTTTTTTTAAGATTGTAGCAATCATTCCTATAAAACCTTGGCTAATAGATAGGGAGAACATGGAGGCAGAGACATTTTTTTTATTTCCCTGGGCTTAAAGATTACTGTGGATTGTAACTGCAGGCAGAAAATCAAACTATGTTTGCCTCTTGAAAAGAAAGTTATGGCAAATATGGTCAAGAAAGAGCAAATCACATTGTCAACAAAGGTCCATCCATACTCAAGGATATATACCAGACTGCTCACTGGAAGAACTCATCGTAAAGCTAAAACTCAAATACTGTGACCACATAATGAGAACACACACACTAGAGAAAATTGTGATGCTAGGAAAGATGGAAGGCAAAAAGAAGAAAGGACGGCAGAGCATAAGATGAATAGTGTTACAGAAGCAATGAACATACACTTGCAAAAGTTTTGAAAAGCAGTTGCAGATAGTCCATAGAGTATTAAGAGTCAGACTTGACTGAATGTATGACCAAACAACTTTTTAGTTTTGTCATGAAGTATATTTTTTATTAAACTATTTCTTTATTAATGAAATATTATGTTTTTTTTTTTTCAGGATCACAATCTAAATGGATTTCAATGGCACACATTTGGTAAGACAAACTTTGCCTCAAACATTTAAACTTTGAGATAAACATTTTCATCTTTACATGTTGCAAGCTATCGTATTAACATGCAAAAGAACCTTACAGCAAACCAACATCCCATTAGTGATTATCACTGTAAATACTGAGCAATAACATCCATTAAGTTTATTTACAATTGTAGAATATTTTATTTTTTTATTAGACAGTGACAAATATTAAAACCAATATACAAAGATAACTTTGGCATTGAAAATTAGATCCACCATCGCCAAATATTATTTATAAATGTTATTTTAGAAGACACTCCTGTATAAAATTCATCTGAAGTTGAAGATATAAGCACACATAATAGTTGTCAAACTGCAATTCGTCGTCACGCTTGTGAGTCTCGCGTAGCGAGGCGAGCCGTTGAAGCACAGAAGTCTTCAGCCGTTGAAGCACAGAAGTCTCAGAGCAGTTGAGACATTGAAACTCTAAACACTTAGGCGAGCTTAACGAAGCGAGGAGAGCAGTTGAGGCATTGAAAAGGACGGGTCTTAGCCAGTAATGCAAGGTGAGCAGTTCAGGCATTGAAGTACACGGGACTTAGCCTCCAAGCAGTTATGAAACGCGGGACTTAGAAAAAAAATTGCAAGGCGCAGAACTTACAAAAAAAAATTACGAGGTCGGAAAAATGCAAAGTTAACGGCCGAACCTCACAAATCGAAAAACACAACAAAAAAACCTCACACACAGCACGGGGGGACAGGCAGGTCGTCTGGGAGTGAGGTTGCACACGAATTTAAGTCGAATTTGCCGAGTTCTGCCACTCGAAAATCGGCTAAGTGAGAAATAAAATGGCGGCTGAAAAAAATGCAAACAAGACTACACGACCCTGAACCGTGCAACACACAGCCAGCCGAGTACCACTAACTAGAGTGATCAGGATTCATTGGGCCTTGTCAGTAAGGTGTAGCTGAACTCCTTAGGCACAGTGAGCAAGGGGTCCACATCTGGAGTCCCGTTAAGCCTGCGTGGCATCAGAATTAATTAGGAATGGTTTACAGCATAAAATGTTTTATGCACAAAAGGCTATATATTTGTGAGATTGAATATCTCTGAATAGTGGATGAATAAGCTGAGTGGTCACATACGGTATTAAAATGGCTTATACACATGGGAATGATAAAGCTACTCCAAACTGGTATAGTCCAGTCCACCATGTGGTGGTTAAAATATTCCTTTGTGTGGACATCTGACCTGATCTGAACAATGAGGTGGAGTGGAGGAGTATTTGGAGTGGGATTGAACTACAGGCTTAAAAGAACAGTTCAAATCAGAAATCAGCCCTTCTCTTGACTATTATCTGTGTTGCTGGATGGACATTGTAAAGGACTGGTAACTTCCCAAACACACTTGGACATAGCATTAATTATAAAATTAACTTCTGCTAATTTAAGAGATGTTGTTTTATAGTATTATCATATATATATATATATATATATATATATATATATATATATATTATTTATTGTATTTTGATACATAGCCTCATTGAATAAATTGTTATCGTAGAAAACAAGAGGTTGTATCTTAATTTACACTGAGAATCTCAGAGCACGAGATTTGAGTAATTATTATTATCATCATATTTAATATTATGAATAATAATATAGTAATTAACTAATTACACCCAATTTAAAACATTTAATGGTGAGTCTGCCCATTTTTTTACTGTGTACATTCACTTGCATTTGGGGGGGGATTTAATCCAAAGTCTCTATGAAGTTACAAGTGAACTTACCGGATGAAAAAAAGGAACCTGGGATATTGGTGATATTGGTTGAGTGTTTTCTACGAATAAGTCGTTGGCCATGACGTTTTGGGATCCAAGGGGCAAACCAGAGTGAGACGCAATTGGAGTAAGGCAGACTTCATTTCTGGGGATCAGTGATATCCAGATGGAAGAATCAAATTGGGGTGCACACCAAAGGGATTTGTGACCGTGTTGAAGACACTTCAAAGTGTAAGTAATGGAGATTATTGCAAAATATGCTGAATATAGCTATTTTGAACCAGTAATTGTTGAAAATCATAGTATGCTTAGCAGAATACCTAATATGTGGTTGCAATGTGAGAAAGACAATAAGCAAATTGATAAGAAGTGGTGTTTAACAAAAGAGAGAAATAAGTTGCAGAACTGTATGAAGTTGTTAATGTATATTAAAAATAGGATGAATATGGATATAATGGGAATTCTTCCAGTTGTAGCAGATACAGAGAACAAAAAGGAAACAGACAATTGTCCATTTGGTTTGAATGCAGAATATATTGATACATTAGAAGATAATTATGAGGCTAGGGGAGGAATGATAGCTTTCCTTAGAAAATGTTTAGCTGATCAGCAACAATCATTTGCAGTGATTGATAACAATGAGCCAGCTTGAACATCAGAAGAGGAAGGTAGAATAAATTTTGCAGATGACGATCAACAAGTGACAGACATAAATGATGTAAGGGACAGTTCTGACGTTAGTAGGAATATGCCAGACTTAACCCCTCACATCTTCTCCATGGGTTGCGTATGGGGAGTGTCCCTATATAATTCTGGATACATTTTGTTACCATAGTGCTTAAGGTAAAAAGATCACACCCCAGAAAGAAACAGAAGGCAGCCTGGTCACAAATGGGTCCATGTGGACTAATGTAAATTGTATAAAGGGACAGAGGTCCCAGATGTCGATATTTCTGTTAAGAACTAAAACTTATCTATTCAGATTTGGCAATGAAGAATCAACACAAAGATGCAAATATACTTATTTTTTTGGGACTGAATGTACAATGTTATTAATTTGAAATAATCAGGAGATTGATGGACCATGAAATACCTCCCTCACAAGGCAAAGATCAAGTCATACGCAGGCAATCAATGCATGGGCAAAGATATGGAGCAGTGACAATTTGGAAGAACCATGCTTTGATCACATGAAATTAAGTGGGAGAGGGATTGTGGACATTTTTGGGACCAAAAGTCATAATAACATGAATGGATTTTGGAGGGACAATCTGGGTAATAAAAATAACTGGGAATGCAAATTGACAAACTGAGGAAAATGGACTATAGATCTGATAGGTAAATATATTAGGTTTTCCCTTAGTCTTAAAAAACCCTGTTATGTCCATGAATCAGCAAGGATATAGCATAACAAAAGTTAGCACTGAGAGCATGCTCAAAGATGGTGCAAAATAAGAGTTAGTGGGATCTAACAGGGGTGGACAAGTAAATACATCATTAACAATAGATGAGGGGAGGGAATCTACAACAGTAGCCCTTCCTTTTAACTATTCTACTACCCTTGCTCCACCAAGGGTGGATAACTATGCTGACAATCTTATGTGCAGGGGTAAGAAAGTACTTTCCAGTGGTCCTTTTCAAATTAGTTCTCTGAACCCCACACCAATATTGAGGGATGATACATTTCAGCTGATTTAATGGCGAATAAGATTGACTGGTGGCTAATTTCTAAACACTTTCAAATTTGTTCCACAATTACAGCTACTATGGAAAGGTCTTTAATTAGATGGGCAATGGGCACCAGAAAAATAAATAAAAGGGACATTGTTGATACAGTGTTGGGAGGTGTAGGAGCAAACTGAAATGAACAGGTTTGCTTCTGATTACAAAGAGTTATGGATGAACAGTTGGCTGGGTTGCAAGTGAAATATGTGCAGAGCTCCTTCACTAGTACTAACCAGAGGAACCTACCAGAATATCTATGATGTTATATCACTGGGAACTCGGTACCAGAATCACATGTTTTACATCATGATTTAGAGTTTCCCAACTTCATAGTGAATGAGTCCACCATATAACAAGTAGATTTTTAAGGTTGTATGAAATTCCCTACCAAAATGTTATGTTTACCCAATCAAGTCAGAACAGTATTTGATTCATGCTGGCATAATCATTTATACTGCCAAGGGTTTGTAGAAAAGGTTTAACCCCAAGATATGACATTCCCCTTAGGACAGGGAAAGGCATGTTTAGTTTCATTGAAACCAAAAGATGAGATAAACGTATGGTTCAAACATATTTGAATTTGTATATTTAGTGAACAAATTACTCAGGGAATTTACTGTGTCATAGAATAAGTTCACAGCAGTTTAATCTCACAATGCCACAGGTACTAACTTACAATAAAACCCTTAAAGATGATCAGGTACTGCTCCAACACCTACAAAAACTTGGAGAACAGGTACACGTAAATTTTTACCATCAACAGCAAGAACTCCAAAGGATTGAACATACATTTTCTAATCTGTCTAGTGCATCCTGGTGGCAGAAATAGTCAATTGATTTTCAAAACACTCATCATGGGGTTCTGCTTTGGGAAATGTATTCCTACATCCATTTATCATTGTATTAATAATATCTATATTATGTATTGTCATTCAAATATGCATGTGTTGCTATCTAAAATTGATGATAGCACATATATATCATTTGTACTATGGTATATGTATGGAGATGCCTCTAGTAGTGAGGCGAGCCTTTAAGGCGCTAACACGCACAGCACTTGGGCATTGAGCGACAAAGGCGCTCATCGTCTGCGAGCCTCGCATAGTGAGGCGAGCTGTTAAGGCACTAACACGCACAACACTTGGGCAATGAGAGGCACTCGAAAATCAGCTAAGCAAAAGTGGCGGCCAAAAAAATGAAAACGAGGCTAGACGACCTTGGACCACGCAACAAATCGCCAACCGCGTACCACTTTCACACAGGAACGTACAAGGTACAAATTACATTACTACAAAGGACACCAAATAATCGTGACAAACAATGCTACTTTACCCTCCGAACTTGCACATCACAACATTACGCATCTACAGTAGCGCTTTACACAAATAAACAAACAGTTTGCCCTCGCGCACACAGCCTACTTCTAATGCTCAGCTGGGACATTCATAAAAGTATCTCCACAGGCCAACAACAGTCCAACTGGACATTATATGCCGCAGGAAAATGAAAAAAGATTGTTAGCTCTTCAGCCTATTGATTGATGGATGTATTAATTACAATTAGGTAAAGTATATTCATTTATTAAGTAACTAATTAATTGATTATTATTTACAAAAATATAGACATATCTATCTGTCTTTGTGATGAGTGCAGAGGCGGCTCAGAGGAGCAAAAGTACACCAGAGGAGAGGCTCGCAATGTGCGCTGAAGGTCCTCACAGTACAAAAACCTTCACATTGTGTGTCAAACAGCATTGCCATGGCTTCACATTTTATTGACCGTCATTTTTTGACGGGCAAGTCGCTACTATGCATTATATTAATTATTGTATTTTGATACATTGCCTCATTGAATACATTGTTATCGTATTTACACTGAGAATCTTAATTTACACTGAGAATCTCAGAGCATGAGATTATTATTATTATTATTACTTTTATTTGTAATGCGCCAACATATTTCGTAGCGCGATACAGGGGAAAAGAACAAGAAAAAATATAATTTTAACAAACTGCCAAAAATTGTTTTGAGCTTAGAATCTTTGTAGAAAGTGTTTTTTCCAAAGCACTCTACAAGATTGAAAACTCTCTACTTACAATCTAAAGGATTTAGAGTAAGTATTATTATAATCATAATTACTATTATGAAGAATAATATAGTAATTAATTAATTACACCCAATTTATAACAAGTTCCCTATCACCCTTAGGGAGACTAATCCCTAAGGGTATTTTGATTTGCATAAACAAAACAACAAAGTTAGAGGTGCTCATTAATTGGTTAGTTTTGTAGACATGATAACCCACTCTGAGAGCAACCTCTTTTAGCTCAATATAAGAACCTTCCTGTAAAGTCCTGTGTACCTAGGTACATCATCAGTGTGCAATGCATGCTGCATCCTTTTGCTCGGAATCTAAATGGGGTATTGCTATATATATACTTAACCTAAGAACTGCGTCCATTATAACAACTAAGTATAAAAGAGACTTACACAATCTTACTCAATCAAAAAGAACTGCCATAAAATGTTAAAAAACCCCGACATCACCATCAAACCAGCAGACAAAGGAGGTGCAGTTGTTATCATGAATACTCAGGGCTACATAAATTAAGCCAACTGACAACTGTCTGACAACACCTATTACAAGAAACTGAACCAGGACCCTACAGAAAAATATGCTCTTTAACTGAAAAAATATATCAAGACATTCCCTAAAAATATACATCAAGAATTAGAACAACTCATCCCCACCAATCCTACAACTGGGACTTTCTACCTACTTTCAAAAATCCACCATCCAGGCAACCCAGGGAAACCAATTGTTACAGGTATGGACACACTGACTGAACAGATATCTGGATTTGTTGAAAACATCCTTAAACCATTAGTTAGTAACACCAGTAGCTATATACAATACATCATCAGTCCTATTAAAATTCAAAGCCCGTAGCGGCATCGGCATGCCCGCAAAGCCTGCAGGCTTGAAATTTGGCTGCGTTACAGATCAAATAAATTTAACCATTCCGAGAGTTATGAGCCATAAACGCAAACCCGTAAACTATTCCTGCACACGTTGGATGTACGGCCGTAACCAGGTTCAAATAGTCAAACCCATACGGGTTTAGACGGAGCCAATGGCAAATGAGATCCTCATCATTATGTCACTGAAAATGGAGGTTAGATTTCAAAGCCTTAATGGTTTTAATTACAGGTTTCGATCGGACCTGCATTCCAGAAATAATGCAATATTAATAAATTAGTAACTATTATATTCTAGTCCATGCAAGTTCCATTCTATGTATTAACACATTGATTGCCGGTATCAATATAACTCGGAAATTAAAACGAAATAAAAGTATTTTATATTGCAGATTTGCGAGCTTGAGAATGTTGTGCTATTAATTTTAATACCTAACATCAATTTCCCTTTAATTGAAAATACTGTAGTTTGTGTATATTTGCATTTACAGTGCTACGGATAGGACTTTAACCCCCTTGTGGGTCCTCTCTAGTACCATTGACTTTTGGCTCCATTTGCGGGTTTGAACACCAGTGGATTTGTAACAATTTAATAGCAATTTTCAAACACAACAGTTACGGGCTTGACAGATCAAAGGATTTGCGGCTGCAGAGTTAAAATTTCGACATCCCATAGGGTTTTTACGCCTGTAACCCGCAGATCATTAGTGGGTTGCTTTGCAGGGCCAATTTAATAGCCTTAAGTCTTGCAGGCTATGTTATGGGCTATGGTTTTGCACGTTGAGGGAATTTAATAGGGCTTTAATAGTCTCTTTACAGCAACATCCCACACAAAGATGGCACTGAGGCTTGCTTTAAGTTTCTTTCAACACACATTCAAAACCATAAATAAGACCCGATGTTATCATTAAACTAATAGAATATATCCCTAACCACAACTATTTCACTTTTAACAAAAATACCTACCTATAGATGATGGGGAATCCCATGGGTACCAAAATGGCTCCACAATACGCAAATCTATTTATGGCCAATCTAGAAAAAAACATTCTTATCTGTTTCCATTTACAAACCATACAGATACTATCGTTACATAGATGATCTGTTCATCATATGGACAGAAAAAAAATAAAATGGATTTCTCTATAAAACAGGTAAGCTTCTAGACACTACTATATCCATCACCAATGACACTCAACACTCACTTGTTTATAGGAAACCCACAGACAGATGTAGCTACCTGCACAGCTCCAGTTTCCATCCCTCCCACACCAAACAAGCCATCACCCTTAGTCAAGCTATTAGATACTTCACGTATACTAGTGAACACATACCTTCCAATTTTAGAGAAAATACAGAAAATAATCAAAGATTTACAACCATTACTAACTGAAGATACTTAATTAAAAGATATATTCCCTAAATCTCCAATACTTGCATTTAAACAACCACCAAACCTGAAACAAAAACTTGTCAACAGAAAATTGGCCAATGAATAACAACAAGACCTATAACATCAAATGATCATATACATGCACATCGTCCAATGTGACACAGACTGTTAGATTGGAGAAACCAGCCAAAAAATACACTTAAGGATGAATTTACACAGACATTTAATAAGAAAGCATAGTGGAGGCAGTTATTGTACCCCTGTTGAACACCATTTTAGCCAGAATGATCACTCCATCCAAAACTTAAAAGTCTAAATACTCAGAGGAAAATTTAAAAGCATCCAAGAGAGAAAAGCATTTGAAATAAAGATGATCACATTCTTCAACACTAAAAATACAGGACTTAATATGACTTGGGTTTTCTATCACATTATCACATTTTCATGTGAATTTTTCTTATTTTATCAAAACAGGCTGGCACTCTTAGTGACATGTTTGTCCATCAGGAAGGATATTACTGTGGACTACAGTGCTCTGTTTTTTCATGTATATATTGATGTATATGTGTACATATTATTTGTATATATGTTTCCTTTACTATGTTGTGTTTATTTCCCCTACATGTATTTACCTGATGAAGTCAGATGCGGTCTCCACTTTTTTTGCATCTGCTGTTTTTCTTCAAACTATGGTTTCCATCTTATTTGGAGTATAGCTTCTGACTTGATAAAGAGAGGTTAAAGCTCTCGGAAGCTCATCAATATAAACAAGGCGTTTGTCCAATGCAAAAGGTATCATAATATACTGCAATACTAATTATTAATATACTAGCGACTTGCCTGTCAAAAATGACTATAGGCAATAAAACTGTAAGGCAGGTAATGTTGTTTGCCAGAGATATTAATTTTTTGGGTGGTCTGAGATACTTCAGCGCTCATTGCAAGCCTCGCGCTGACTGCCTTCGGTGCTCATCATGTGGCTCGCAATGAACGCCTTCAGCACTCATTGCGAGGCTCTTGGTTGTTGTATTCTTTTTTATCAGAGGCGCTTTTCCTGTCATTAGAAGGTTGGCGCTGATCTGCTTTTTGCGCTTATTGCAATTCTGTCTCCATGTGTAGTTTGTGTGCTATGATCAGTGTTGGCGCTAGTTGTGAGGCGTGCAGTGAATGGCTTTTGTGTTTATTGTGATAGTGTTTTTTTTTGTTTATATGTATTTTTGTATGCTAATTAAATAATTCATAAATTAATAAATGTATATCATTCACCTATTTGTAAGTAATATATGCAGGAAGCATCGTGCTGAAGAGCTGACAATCTGTTTTGATGTTCCTGTAGCATACAATGTAGGTTTGCACTGTTGTGGAGCTGAGGTGTAAGTGTCAGCAATGTGTGCAGTGTGTGGTGTAAAAAGGCTGCGTGCGCGAGGGAAAGCCGTTAGTGTAGCTGTGTACTTCCGCATTCTGTAAGTTAGTGTTGTAAAATGGCGGTGAATGTGTATGTGGTACGCGGGTGTGGATGATTAAGCGTCCTTGCTAAAAGTGTATGTTGTAGCTCCTAGGACTTTTTGGAAAAGCTGTATGTGCTTGGTGGTGTTTTGCGGCTACTCCACCATTCATAAATTGATTTAGAAAGAGGGAATGAATTAGGATTTAGCAAAGCAGTTACCTTGCTCAATGCTGGTTGCTTTGATAGGTGTGATTCCTCATCACATTAGGCTACAGGAGTGGCACTGCATACAAGAAGGGCTGATGACTGATTAACTGTGTAGTGTGTGTTTGATGATTGTAATAAAATTTACATGCACACATCCGTCCAATGGCTCCCTCCTGTGACTCCAGTGTGAACCTTTGTAAAGGCTTATTCATAGCTTCAGGAGCTTTTACTAGCAAATTTGCTGAACTATTACATGACTTGTGCAAAAAATAATCCTGTTAAACGCACTAACTTGTACCAGGGTTTTTGCCCGTAGCTCTCTATCACTAACAAATGCTTGCAGCCTGCATAAAGTATACGAGAAGTAACTCTACGGATTGTACCCACTACCTAACATGAACACACTAAACTAGCCTTAACATCCGCCTATATATCTATAGAAAATCCATTCTCATGGCAGGGAAGAGGTAAAATAATAAAATGTAATTAATGCTGGGTGTTATGCGCCTATGCCTATGACATGATCCCCCATGAGGTCGCTGGTATCACCTGGGACTTCCCTCAAATTCAGGGGCCACAGGGCTCATCACCCCTCACCCTTTGTGCTTTAGGTTGAGGAGCTCATTTACCCATGGACTCCTATGGGGCTTCTAACCTTATCATGTGGGTCCCCACAATTGTCAAACACACATCTAAAAATAATCACTGTACTATGCTGAGTGGGGGTTCCATGGGATACCTGGGCTCACTGGAGGTAGCATGTCATAAACTGTGTGCTTATAAACCCCTCAATTTTATTTTTTTTATTATTTATTTAACTTATGATTTCAGGCAGTATTAGCTCCTTAATCAAGCAATTAATTAAGCAATCCAGGCATCTCTGAGGCATTTTTATGCCTTTACGGGTTGATGAAGGAACCCAAAGGCTAGTTGCAAATTACAAGCATTTGTGAAACTGTCGGGTAAACTTTAGACTTTAATATTATTTTAAGAGCCATACAGAAAAACAAAAAATGCATTTGTCATGATTTCTTGCTTGCCTCTACATTACTACTGCCAGCCGATTGTACTGGTCTTTTGATAATTCTAACAGTCCCCATTTGTAGGTCTGTCACTAGGTCTAAATACTGACCCCTGTCCCATAAGTCTGTCTCCTGTCCAGCCACCACCAGCGTTACTCTGCAAGGGTAACGTCTAATGATTTTACGTGTCAGATTCTAACTTCTTGAATGTCAGTACTTCACAGACATTATTAGTAAAATAAAATAAAAATCTCCAGCATGCAAAAATATTCTGTTATTTAAAAATGTCCAGGCTGTTTTAAATCCATTTGACCACTGTATCTATTCATCCCATTGATTAGACAGCAACACGTAATTGACAAACCAAGAAGTTATTAATATTACAGCAGAGAAAACGTAACTTACTGCATATCTCTATATACCGACTAAGGAGCCTTTTGAATGATTTTATATATTCAAAATGTACTTTTGTGCTTGCAATTACTTGTCTTTATCATATACTAGCGACTTGCCCGTCAAAAAATGACGGCAATGTGATGTATATGTTTGTCAAGTTGTTTAGTTATTAACATATATTTTTGACACTTGTAAATATTTTAATATGAACGTGTATTTTTGTAAAATGTTGATGTAATGGTTTTTTAAAATGTAATTTGTATCTGAAGAATTGTTAACTTTAATATACATTGAATGAATAGGAAAGCAAAAAGTAAAAAGCCTTCTTGAAACGTTACGAATTTTAACATGAAGTTTAAAATATATGTAAGCAATAACCTTCAAAGTATATATTTTGAAACTTTAACTTTATTTTTTATGTAAGTTTAGAAGTTGACAAAACATTTGTATAATTTTGAACATTATAAACAGGAACATAGCGAAAACATTTTGTAACCTAATTTTTTATTAAAAGTATTAACATTTGAATGTAAAAACAATTGACCTTTAAATTAATCAGTATTAACATGCAATTTCTATCACAATAATTGTTAACTTGAATATACATTGAATATAGAGGAAGACATACAGTAAAACTCTGCTTAAAACGTACGTAATTAAAGTAATTCATTACTGAGCACATAAACTGGCGATAAACATTAATGTAGTTAGTAATCTTAAGATAACAGACAATATTTACATTGTGACTTAAAAGGTGCTTGACCTCTTAACATCCACTTTGTAATCTGTTGAATGAAATAACTTGCAAATATATTTTTTAAACTTGTAACATTAGAAACATTAACATAGTGACTTAACATTTTAACATAATTTTGACTAACAATGCAAGGCAAGTATTTTGTGAGGCGAATCATTCCTAAACAGTACTTTCATTAATTATGACTGAATTAAACAACCAATTGTTATGTATTTTGCAATGCTTTTAAAAAATGTTGGCATCTTGAATTTGTATCCTGCAAAGTTATAGTACTTCATAGTAGACAATGTTTTTAGTAAAAATACGTCCATCTTCTAATAAATCACCTTGACTTTCATTGTTTTCAATGTAAACTTTAATAGCCTGTGGATTTTTGCACCGTGACAACGCAACGTACAATTGACCATGTGCAAAAACTGGTTCTTCCAAGTAAATACCCACAGATTTGAAAGTCTGACCTTGTGATTTATTAATGGTCATGGCAAATGCCATAATAATGGGAAATTGTCTTCTTTGAAGTATAAAAGGGAGACTACTTTCACTTGGTGCTAAATCTATTCTTGGTATGAAAACTCTCTCTCCTTTATGGGTCCCAGTTAAAATTTCAGCATCTATAAAATGGTCCTTTAATTGTTGAACAATTAATCTTGTGCCATTGCATAGGCCTTTTTTAGGGTTCATATTTCGCAGTAACATGATAATTGCACCTTTCTTTAGCTGCAAAATATGTGGTGGCATTCCAGAAGGAGTTAAAGAGTTAATGAATTCAGTAGAAAAGTTTGCCTGACTTTCATTGTCATCAGCAAGTACAGAATCAGCACTGTGATAATTTCTTTGTGGTGCATTAATTTTTTTTAAGATTTCATTATTGAGTATTAATGCATCTTTATTTTTACACGTCAGTATGACTTGGTTGGCAAGCTCAGAATATTCTTCGTTATTTATGCTCCCTTCAAATATTGCCGATATAATATCTTGTTGACAAATCATCTGAGGTGGGATCTCTACAGTGTCGTCAGGTAAATGTAGTATTTTTTCTGTTCTTCCTTCTCCAATTTTAATAAGCCAATCATTGAAATCAGTTTGGCCTTCTGATCTCATATTTTGTTGCAGTTGAAGATGGGTAAAATGTTTCCATACTGTACTTGACTTTATACATGTTTCAATAATGTCTGTTCGATTTCCATGTACAACGACAGGTAATGTTTGTCTAAAATCGCCACCCAACAAAATTACCTTTCCACCAAATGGAAAAATATTATCCATGACTTCACGAAGCAAACGGTCAATACATTGGAGGGCATAGCATGACATCATTGTGGCCTCATCTATTATAATTAATTTACATTTCTTCAATTTCTTTGCTTGTAAGGATGTCATGCGAATATCTGACACTGAATTTTCCAAAATAGGCACTGGCAGTTTGAATCCACTATGAACAGTTCTTCCACCTTCTAATAAAAGTGCAGCAATTCCAGTAGTGGCAAACGCCATTGCTATTTGTCCTTGTGCTCGTACTGAACTCATTAATAAATTGTACAAATATGTTTTCCCTGATCCGCCAGGTCCATCAAGATAGAAATAACGCTCTGTCACCATGTCATCATCTATAGCATTTTTAATGGCATGAAATGCTTGCAATTGTAGTGTATTTAAAGTTGCAAGTCTTTCTTGTGTTCTTTCTGCTTGTAGTTGAATGTCATAGTCTTCAAAGTTAATGTCATCTATTAGACCTGGATCAGGCAAATTAAAACTTGCACAACTTAATCCATGAGTTAAAAAGACTTCTTGAATTTCCATTAAGGCTTTTAAGTGTGCAATGGGTTCATTGTATCGTCGCATAAAGTCTTCAGCCATATTACTTTTAAAAGTCTCCCACAAAGCTAATGCATTTGGAGCATTTGAGAAGATACAAATAAAAGCAAATTGTTCTCTCATCTGTCGTGGCATTTGACATTGTGCTGCTTCTTCTAAACATCTTTCCCACTCTGTATCATCAGCGAGTAAGTTTCTATTTCTTGCAGCTAAATGGAAGGATTCATATACAATGTCATTAACAGTTCTTAATTGTTCAAAACTTTGTGCTCCTGGAACATTTAAAAGTAATATCCGTAAGCAAAATCGTTCAACATCTCTTGGACTGACTGTGTAAATTCGTGGAATTATTTTATTGCCTCTGGTTTTTCTTGCTCTCCATAATCCATTCACAAAAACATAGTGATATGGAATTTCAATATATAAGTATTGTGTTGCTTGAGCATCAGTGGAATTTAATGCAAACCATGCAGTTAGTGTAGTGTGACGATCTTCACTTTGGGCCAATGCATTCATTTCATTTCCAGAATGGAAATAGACTAAATGTCGTTGTGGCAAATGTACTGCTAACCTATATACTGCATGTGATCTATCATGCATTTCAAATTTTAAAAGTCGCCACATAGCTTCTGGCGCACTGACATAGCGAGCATCTACATGAGATGCAAGTTCATCATGTACTAACTCACTACTTTCAGGGTTGTCTGCACTTTTGACGACTACAGTAGCTGCATCGTAACCTTTGTAAATATATTTGTAGACATATTTAATGGATTTGATGGAAGTGCAGGCTTCTACGTTGATGTGGGCGTTGTACTTCATGAGTAAATGTGGATTGTAGGGTACTACATATCTATTGTCCACTTTTTTTCCACGAATAATGGCACTATCTCCTTCTCTTCTTTTATAAAGTGGATATCCATCACAATTGGCATATGTTTTGTCTCTATAATCTTTTGGAAAATCTTTTGAACATTGATTATTTTCCATACATGGTGATTGTGGATTAAGGTCTCCACAGGGTCCATGAATCATGCGATGAGTAACAATCTCATATAGTCTACCATATAGTTCTGGATCCGGTAGTTCAGCAACTATGACTGCATCCACTTTGTCCGAAGTATCTAATTTATCTTTCTCTTGAAGTATTATGAGAAGATGTGCATGTGGAAGGCCTCTTTTTTGAAATTCAATGGTATATACATAAGCAAGACATTTGCCAAATAACTGATTTATAGTAAAGTCACGTATCAATTCATTTAATTTTATCTTAAAAACTCTGGCTACTAAATCTGGTCGATCTGAAGCACTTTGTCCAAGAAGTAGATTTTGATTAATTTCTGGCCATTGTGGATTACATGTAAATGTCACAAATAAATCTGGTTTTCCAAATTTTGTCACAATAGCCATAGCATCATTGTATCTTTCTCTCATATTTCGAGGAGATCCTTGAAAGGAAGATGGTAAAATGATGGCTTTGCCAGCTGTCATGTCTCTGCTTGTAGCCACGTCAGCAACATAGTCCATGAGTCCACAATATTGTTCTACACGTAGTTTATCTTGTTGATATTTTATAAAGTTTAAATTATTTGCCTCAACTTGCAAATATGAATCAATAATCCATTGTTGTGTTAGTTTTCCACCACATAAAATGGGATTAAATTCATCTCTAATGGCAATTTGAGCAACTTTAAATTCAAGCATAGAAACATTATTTCGGATTCTGGCTTTAGCATTTGGGTAACTGGGAAGGGTTAATTTTGGTTGCCAACCTGCTTCTCCGTGTGGGAAAAAGATGGGATATGTCATTGGATCTAAATTTGGACTTAAGATATTAATATTAATAAATGGTTGGTCCTCATTTCTGGGATATACTCTAATGTCTCTTTGAAATGGTGGTTCTCCTTCATCATTGTGAAAGACCATTGCAACCTCATTTGATGTTGGCAAGTTATAACGACGTTTATCAGTATGTCTGTCTCTTTTAAGCACCATATTAACCTTTGGCATGGGTAATTGATGTCTTTGTGCATGAAGTAGTTGTTCATTTTCTACTTCTGCCAATTTTTTGTAAGCTTTACTGTAGGGATTGTTGTCCATAATGTTATTTAGCTCTATAAAAACACTGGGTAAGCATTTTTTATTTTCTTCCATCTGCATACGTTGGTCAACAGCTTCCATTGTATCTAGGACATATAGTTGAGCGAATTTTCTTTGCTCTCCTTCCTCTGGATGTAAATGTGAAGTCCGATGATAAATTTGTCCTTGGACTTTAAAACAGTAAGGACCATGTCCTGGTACATTAGCAGCCAATGTTGCCCCCATAGATGCAAATGATATGGCACTATTGTAGGATCTTATGTTTGTCTTAAAATTTTTGTAATTTGGAAAAGTAGGTTCAGTCATAATATTTAGTAAATAGGTTGGAAATTGTTTCCTTTGTGGAAGTTTGAACTTTCCTTTTTGACAACAACTAATAAATTGTCCATCTCGGGGTCTCTCCTGTTTAAAATAATAAGCCTCACAAAATTGACATTGAGTAGTCATGTCCCCACAACTATGAACCTCTACTGCTAAAGACTTCATTAAAGGACAATTTGCAATGCATATTGGATGTTGACTTTGATATTCATCAGAAGAAAAGTCATGAAATGTTTCAACAACAGGTTCTAAATGTTTAGTTTTTTTCTTAGATTTTCTTGGTATATGTTGGACTTGTTCGGTTGAAATTTCCTGTAAGTTTTTAGTAAGAGTTTCTAAATGTTTTTTTTTTGTAGTTTTTTTTTTTGGTCTGTCTTGACTGGTATGTTGTAAAATGTCATCTGATGTTTTAGGAACAGTTTGTAAATGCTTTATTATTTTTTTATTTATTTTGGTTGTATCTTTCATTTTTGCAGCTGATATTCTTTTATTTGCAAGTCTTTTGCGTTCTTTTTCTCTTCGAATTTCTTTCTCCTCCGGTGTCTGCTGGGCGGCCCATCTCTCTTGTCTTTCTCTAGTTTGACGTCTTTTCTTCTCTTCTTTGGTCTCGTTATCAGCCATATTAATCTGTAAACGGAAACAAATAAATGTAATTGTGTATATTTAAATTTGTAATTCCTGTTAAAGATTATTGTGCACAATTGTTGAAATAAAAGGCAAATCATGAATGTATCATTGATATTTAGTTAAATTTATAATTCCTGTCTTCAGTGGCTCAGAATTTGTCCAATGGAATACTGCTGTAAATAAGCATGTAACATATTTATTTAAAATAATGGTTTTATTTATTAAAAACTTTGTTTGTGGATAGATATTTACCACTGCAAAACTTCTTTGCTGAAAATAAAAGTGATGTGGTTATTGAGCTATGTATTGCATAGTAGCAATTTAAATAAAATAAGGGAGATAGTAAATGAATTAATTTATTTTTCTGTTGAGACGGATGCAACTGAAAGCAGTTTCTTTAGTGTTATACTTTAGTAGTTATTATAGTTTACCTTGGTTGAAGTGTGATTTAAATCCGAATGTTTGTTGGTCCTCGTTTCAAAATCGTTGTGCAATGGTGTGGTCCTCTGTCGGAAGTCCTCGTCCGATGGTGTGGTCCTGTGGCGATAGCCCCTGTCCGATATTGTGGTCCTGTGGCGATATCCCTCGTCCGATGTTGTGGTCCGTTGGTGAAAGTCCTCGTCCGATGGTCTGGTCCTGTGTTGAAATTCCTCGTCTGCTGGTCTGGTCCTGTGTTGAAATTCCTCGTCTGCTGGTCTGGTCCGAGTCCTCGTCCGATGGTCCGGTCCTCTGGAAAAAGTCCTCGTCCGATTGTCTTCACGCAGTATCTGTTGTAATGTAAAATAGAAAATGTTGTTTGAGTGAAATGTCTTTTAAATAAGTAAAAAATGTATAAATTTTGCTGTATTGTATCAGTTATGGTTATTTTTTTCAAATATTTTTTTTTTAACTTTCTGTACAATCCCAAGACTTTTGTTATTCTTATTTAAGGTTCTTAGTAAGGCTTGTGGGTTGTGATATATTAAATAAGAATATGAATTTATTTTGGTATGTGTTTATGTTAGTTTTTGTACAATCAAACAAGTACTTATTTATAGCCATATTTAATTTTCCAAAATAGCAATTGAATAAGGGCCTTTGGTTACTGCATTTGTTATATTGTGAGCTCCTCATTCAATTGTGTTCTGGCCAATGGAATAGAGCTCAATATCAGCACAGAGCATATGTTTTTACGGAATTTTGTATTTAGTGAACTTGTATCCAAAAGGAACGTGTTCACAAAAGAAAAATTTCCTTTAAAAAATATGCTCTGTGCTTATATAGAGCGCTATTGAAATGGGCAAATCACATTTGAGTGAGGCCCTTGGCCATTAAAGACATATAGGTCCTCATTGAATTGCAATTTTGCCAATTGAAGAGGGCTCTATATAATCACATAACATATTTATTGAGCAAAGTTTTTAGTTATTGAAAACCTTGATTGTGGTTAGAAGTTCAGTAACTAAAAAGTTCTGTTTCAAAAATATGTTATGTGCTTATATAGAGCCCTATTGAAATGGGCAAATCACATTTGAGTGAGGCCCTTGGCCATTAAAGACATATAGGTCCTCATTGAATTGCAATTTTGCCAATTGAAGAGGGCTCTATATAATCACATAACATATTTATTGAGCAAAGTTTTTAGTTATTGAAAACCTTGATTGTGGTTAGAAATTCAGTAACTAAAAAGTTCTGTATAAAAAAAATGTTATGTGCTTATATAGAGCCCTATTCAAATGAGGAAGTTGCAATTGAATAAGGCTCATGGTTATTTCTTGTTTATACTTAATACTTTACCTTGATAGAAGTTTTGAATGACAGACGGTCCCCTCCTGCCAATCTTAATCCGCCGGTCTTCTTTTAGTGTCTGTTTGAAAAAGAAAGTGAAATAGTTATTTGTATATTTATAATTTGTCATCTAGCAAAGCATGGCCTTTTGAGCATGTAATGTCTTGTTGTATCTTACCTCTTCAAATTTGTTGGTGTTCTTTAAAAGGGATTGTGCTTCACAGTGCACGGTGCAAATTGTTGAGAGACGCTGTTGATGCAGAGTCTGTTTGAATATTAAACGAAATAGAAAGATTCAGCTTTATCTGATGTATTGAATTGTAGTAAATTAATTCAATTAACCTTATTTTTTGTTGGGGGCTACACACATATGTCACATACATGAAGCACATTACATAGTTTAATGTAATTATTTTGTGTACGTGTGACATATCAGTATACATGAGTCAAATTTAAATGGTTAAATTAACCTTATATTTTTTTTTCCAACACACATAAATGTGTGTGTGTGAGATGTAACTATAGATGATACACATATATGTGCGTGTGACATATCAGTATACATGAGATATAATGTCATTAAAATGTAGTTGTTTACTGATTTTGTTGTAAGCTAATTTTGTTGCATTGGCAATACACATAAATGTGCGTGTCACATGTCACTATACATTATAGACATATATGTCGGTGTCAGATGTCACTATAAAGGGGCAATACACAGAAATGTGCGTGTCAGATGTCACTATACATTATAGACATATATGTGCGTGTCACATGTCACTATACATTATACACATATACGTGCGTGTCACATGTCACTATGAAGGGGCAATACACAGAAATGTGTGTGTCAAATGTCACTATACATTATAGACATATATGTGCGTGTCACATGTAACTATACATTATAGACATATATGTGCGTGTCAGATGTCACTATACATAAAGCTCTGTTTAATTTTTTTTGGGAGCCTATACACATAAATGTGCCATACATGATGACTACATAAATCCTAGTTTATTTTTTTATTTGTTTGACCTGACCTGATAATAAAATGTAATATATTATAGCTTACCTGTCAGTTGTAATTTGCACAATGTAAAGTAGTAAATTAGTAAAGAATTGTCTTCTCAAGTAAAAGCAGCAGTTATCTCAGAAGTAACTCCGTTGATCACCTGAGGAGAAATGTATTTTTTAGTTGGAAATAGCCAGTATTTATAAACTTGTAGAAAGTTCTGGAAAGTGAGACCGTTAGAACGCAATACGCATGCGCTATTTGCGTTCCAGCTTACAATTTGCGTTCCATCCGCCATTTTAGGCGTATTACTGTTCAAAATGGTGTTTAATATGATTGTGATACGTTCCGCATAGTATGTGTTTCATTATTGCGAGTAAGTGTAGTGTAGTTACGTCTGGAGCCTCGTTTTCGTTTTGTTCGTCGGCCATTTTTTCTCTCGCTTAGCGATGGTATTAGTGTCTAAAGTGTTTATTTTGATTTAAATGTAGGTGTAACTTGTTTTTTTGAGGTGCTGGCTGGTTCCTCTTGCTGTAGGTAAGCTTTTTATGTGTTTGTTGTGTGTCTTTGTTAAGTTTTAAATGTTTGTATGTCGGCGTGTTGCGTCCGATGTTTGCGAAGTCGTAATGTGTGGTAACGTGTCTCGTATGGTGTTTGCGTGTGTAGCCTCGTTTTCGTTTTATTCGTCGGCCATTTTTTTTTGTCGCTTAACAAACTATTTAGTGTCGAAACTCTTTTATTTTGAGTGCAATTAAGTTGTAAGTTGCATTTTTGAGGTCCTGGGTGCTTCCTGTTTGTGTAGGTAAGGTTTTTATGTATGTGCTGTGTGTATGTATTGTGTTTGTAATTTTGTAATGTTCGCGAGTTGCGTCCGAGTGTTGCGAGGCCGTAATGTGTGTGAACGTGTGTCGTATGTTGTTTGCGAGTGTCGTAATGTGTTTGAACGTGTGTCGTATGTTGTTTGCGAGTGTCGTAATGTGTTTGGCTGTAAACTTTTTTTGTTCAAGGGTCGCAGTTGCTGCAACTGAAGACCTCGCTTTGCGAGGTCCTCAGGTGCTGGCATGGAGCGCCTGCGGCGCTCCAAGCCAGCAACTGAGGCCGTCGCTTCGCGAGGGTCCTCAGTTGCTGGCAAGGAGCGCCTTCGGCGCTCCATGCCAGCAACTGAGAACCTGGCACAGTGCCCTCGCTACGCGAGGCCCGCGACTCGCTGCGCGAGCCGCGGCCCTCGCTTCGCGAGGGTCCTCAGTTGCTGGCAAGGAGCGCCTTCGGCGCTCCATGCCAGCAACTGAGAACCTGGCACAGTGCCCTCGCTACGCGAGGCCCGCGACTCGCTGCGCGAGCCCGCAGCGTTAGCAACAACTCGTACGCTCACAACTATATATGTGATACTATTACACTAGTGATACAATGCCTAAAACTTAAATTATCGGGGACCAGCATTTTGCTATGCACGGACCCTAGTGGAAAGTAAGGTTGGTTAGAGGGCTTGGAATGGTGGCTCAGTGAATTTAGGGGATTATGGCCCTATTGAATTGCAAGCCCGCGGTTGACTTTATACCAGCGTAAGTCTGCAGGCCGGAAATTACAGTGCAATTCAATTGATCAAGCCCACAGCTACCTGGCCAAAAGCCTAACCCGTAAACCATGCACCAGTAAGTAGCATTTCAGAGCATGATCATGATCAATTAAGCAAGGCCATAACTACTTATTTAGAAACGCCAATAGTAAATTAGGCTTTCGTCATGTCATGACATCAGTAAAATATGGAGGTTAAAGGTCAATCCACAATGATGATTTTGACAACCTCAGGGATTTTCAGTCTGTAACCCGCAAATAGTTGGCCGGTAGCACAAAGACACCAATTGAATAGCAAATGAGTTTATGGGGTATATTACGGACTCCAAATAACTAACAATTGCTCAATTGAATAGAGGCCTATGTATTTAAAGATACCTTCATTGCGTTGGAGGTAGAGACGGCTAAGGGTTTTGAGGTACTCCGGGGTGTACTCATTTTTCTGGGCCGACCAGGATTTCAATAATAATTTCAGACATTCAGGCTCCGATTAAAATGAACGGGGGAGCACCAACAATGGCTAAAGTCAAGAATTTCCTAATTTGTGGTTAACCACAAGACAAAGGATCAAAGGGATATCACTTGACAGATCACTTGACACCACTTAACCTTTGTCTATTGAAACAAGTGTTTCACGTGCTGTTTTGACAGCCTTGTTAAAGAGTCATTGTAAGTACTCTTCATGGTGTGAAAGAGCACAAGATTGTATGTTAAAATTATCTATTTTTTTTAATAACGCTAATAACACCTAAAACGCTAAAGTCTTAGGTCTGTTTACAAACACATTGCTGACTGTTCCATGAATAACAACATATGCCAACATGCAATGTGAAGGCACAGTGAACAGATTTATATTTTTTCCCTGAACTTCAGGAATGTATTTTCTGCATTTAGCGTGGTAAGTTAGGGGGTTAGTGTTAGGGTCTTGATGGTTGGATAGGGTCCATTACCAACTTTACCATGGAGATCCTAGAGACCCCCATGGTAAAGTTGGTAATATTAGGTATACCATAAGGGTTCATAGGAACTACGTTGGCATAGGGATTAATGTTTGGTGCCATAGTATCCCCCAAGGTTGTTCTTGTTTAGTCGTTCAGTTGTGTCCAACATTTGTGATGCTATGGCACTCAGATCACTAGACACATCTGTCAGTCACTGATGAATTTTTATTACTGTAGTTACAACATCTATCAATCTCTAATTCTAACATCATCTTCTTCAATCATTCCAATCATCACAGTCTTCTATAGGGAATCCTGTTTTCTCATGATATGATCAAAATATTTGAGATTTTCCCTCATGATCATACCTTCCAGTGAACAGTTTGGCTTGGATTCATTCAGTATTGGTTGGTTGGGTCTTCTTGCAGTCCAAAAGACTCTAAGCAGTTTTCTTCCCTACAATTCAAAGGCATCAACTCTACAGTGCTCAGCTTTCTAATATTAGAATACCATTGGGTTTCATAGGGTCCCTTTATGGTAAAGGAGTTAATGTTAGGTGCCATAGGGGTTCATGAAGAACTCCATTGTTATAGTTAGGGCTCTGCCACCCCAAAGTACAAGGGGCTGATGCTCCTCCATTTTTCATTGGAGGCAGCAGATGCCAGGAAGAGGGCTTATTAAGACCCACATTCATTTTTCTATAATTATTTAAAACTTTTCCCTGTCCGTAAACTGGCAAGGAATGGTATAGCTTTAAATATAGTGAGTGCTGTTACATACCAGGTAACTGCTCTTAGTAGTGGTGCTGTGGGAGTTGGAGTTTGCACATAAGTATTTGTCTCTCTGTGATCACTCAAAGAGCCTTAAAGGATATTCAGTAAGTCTCACGGGAGACAAAGGTTAGGTAAAATCTATTTTAGCAGCAGGTTACATACGTAGCAATCACTTCTAATGGTTTGCTGCAGGTGGAATGTAATAGATACGTAGCTCCCTATGTGGAAAGTTCACTCAGAAGACTCCTCACAGGAACCGTTTACTTGACCCGTAAGAGTGCACCCAAAGTCTTGTGCTTGGTGGCTCCAAGTCTTGCCCTCCTGCTTTATACATTGAGGTATGTTTGTGCCTCTTTCCAGGATGCCTCCAGTACTTTGACCAGTCAATTGTTTTAGGAAAGACTTATTGTGTTATCTCCACAATGAGGCTCGTATTGCAGCAAACACATTCCCTCATGCATCCAATCCTTACAGTAATTAAATCTACAATAACAATAAAACATGTGTTACTATGAATTGCTAAAACCTATTACAGCATATCCATTACACTGCTGTAATAAAAGCAACCCTTCCACAAATCCCAGTCTTTATTACAGTCTTATGTCATCACAACTATAGGACATCATTATTAATTAAAAATAATCTTAACAATAATCTTAATCAATACATTTTGTGTGTAAATGTAATCTATTTTTGAATTCTTGTTATATTTAACATTCCTCTGACCCAGTGGAGCAACAAAAATGTTAGTACAGATATGTCCACTAAACTCTTAAGAATGTATGTGAATAATAAAAAGGTAACTTTCATATACATAAATCCAAGAATTCAAAAATGATATCTTCATATAAGAATAGTATTTGAATCCAATGATTCACTTCTCAGTGGATAATGTATAGTACATCATTTAAAATACACAATTATGAAGAAAGGGAATAACAACAAAGGAGCTGCAGTAGTGTTATAGAACAAATAATATCCAATAAAATAAAGCAATAATATTTACAAAAGAGGGGATCAGAAAATATGCATATCCATAAAACAAGCGTAAATGCAGAATATGACGACCGACCTCTTTGTTACTTTTATGTACTTCCTTGAATAAAACTCCTCAATGAAATGCATTGGAGGCCCTATTTTACATCCACACTTGCTATACGTATATACAATTTTTCTGATGACCTTTTTTTTACAAATAGTATTGATGGGTTTTTAATAGATGATATTTTTCTACAGAACGATATGGTGTTGAGAAATTACAGTGGCTCTTTACCTTTAAGAAGAAGAAGGAGATTTTTTTTTCTTACCGACATTAATTAAAGGTAGTGAGAGTTATAATTATTTTTTTTGTAAATAGAAACTGGATAATGCATTTACAGTCTGTGTAAATTTTTTTATATATCTAGCATGGAACAGCTGTTACCTGCTCATTTGATGTACTCCTCTAAGAAATTATATAACTATCCAATCTTATTCTTAATAATCTATCCAATAAAATTATCACTTATTTTCCCAATTTCATATTACATTATGTTAACTTTTTATGTTCTCTGAAAAAAATATTAACAAAAATTAGCACATAGATGGAGATTGGTAAAACTTCATAACAATTGTTTAGTATTCATAGACATTTATTCTGCATTTGAAGTGTACCAATCTAAGAAACTCTAAAATAAAAAGATTGTAGCCTGCAGAGACCAGGAAGTCAAACTCGTCTAAGACTATTTTACCAAATCACAAAATACAGTTATAGTTGCTTAGCATGCTGTTTTAATTAACCGAGCAGGATTCGCACACTTCTATATTTCCTTTTGATATGTCCACACACCGTGGAATGTACATAATCAAATTGTTAAGCTATAATCATTAAGCACAAAAGGTTATCATTAATTCAAGAATATATAAAACTAGCGAATTGCCCGTCAAAAAATGACGGCAATGAAATTGTAAGGTAGCTAATGCTGTTTGGTGTATAATAATGAAATATGTAATACATTAATAAATGAATATACTTTACCTATTTTGAAGCATTGTGTTGAAGAGCTGGCATTCTGTTTTGATGTTGCTGCAGCATTAGTGGTGTGGAGCTGCTGTGTAAGCGTGCTGAATGTGTGTAGTGTAATACTGTGCGTGCGCGAGACCAAACCGTTAGCGTACTCGTGTATTTCCGCATTGTTCTAAAATGGCGGGTAATGTGTGGTATGCGTCTGTAGCGGAATATCCGTAGGTGTTTTGTGGTGTTTTGCGTGTTTCTTGGGGTGTTTTGCGTGTTTAGTGTGTTGTAGCCTCGTTTTCGTTTTGTTCGGCGGGCCGCAAGCGTGAGCAATGGCTCGAGCGGGCTCGCATGCTCACAACTATATATGTGATACACACACACACATTATATACACACACATTATATATATATATATATATATATATATATATATATATATATACACACACACACACACATTATATACACACACATTATATATATATATATATATATATATATATATATATATATACACACACACACACATTATATACACACACACACACACATTATATACACACACATTATATATACACACATACACACACACACAATATACACACACATTATATATACACACACACACTATATATACGCTATATATATATATATATTAAAAAAACACACAGTATATATATATATATATATATATATATGTGTGTATATATATATATATATATATATATACACACACATATACTGTGTGTTTATATATATATATATATATATATATATATATACATATACTGTGTGTTTTTTTTTAAATATATATATATATGGTTTTGTTCCTGCCATGACCTGTACACTATATACAGAGAGCAGACATATAGTTTAATGCACAAATACACAATATTTTCAGTATATTTTAGTAAATCTCTGTGTAATTTTTACTGAAGATAAACAAACACAATGTTGATATACTTTAAATTAAAAAGTCAGTGAGTAATTACAAAGTGATTGATCAGGGGGGCATCTTGTGCTCTTCTACACGTTTATATTAATAGACCCAACATGTGTCCTGCTGTGTAACCACCCCTTGTGTATCACACATGGCATATAATAACATACTGCAGAAAAGACACACACACAACCAGCTCCCTGCTTTATATGTGCTTGTTATCATCATCCATTATAATGACAGCATGCTTCCCATGTCATACTTACCAGTTGCTGTCTTGCACCGTGCTTGTGAAGATGCATGCATAAAAGGCGCATGCGCAATACAAACTGGAAAGAGCAACTGCGCAGAGCGTTCAGGCACGCACATGTGCGGTGACGTATACTTGGTGTTGCTGCGCGTGCACTGGCTAGGGAAATCGTGTACTCACAGCGACGCTCGGGCGCTCCATGCCAGCAACTGGCAACAACTCACACTGTGCGGGGGGTGAACCCGAACCGGGGACTGGGCGGCCCTGCGCGGGGCATTGTGGGGAGGAGGTGGCTGCTCCATTCCAGCAACTGAGGGCCGCGAGCCGCGGACCGCAAGCGTGAGCAACGGGCCGTACGCTGCGGGCAAGGGCCTCAGTTGCTGGGATGGAGCGCCTTCGGCGCTCCATCCCAGCAACTGAGGCCTGCAGCTCTCGCTATGCAAGGGCCGCGGGCTCGCTATGAAAGCCCGCAAGCGTGAGCAACGGCCCGTACGCTCACAATTATATATGTGATTATTATAAAAAGGAAAACTCACTTTGAAACTCATGACAGTTGTGACAGAAAGTACCAAAGCAACTGTACTGGTTACTCCTGCTTATTTCTCCTATCTATGTTCTCATTCAAACACAGAAAATAGGACTGAATCCATAAAAATATTGTTGGGAAAGATTAAATTTTCTAAATAATAAAAAAAAGTTTGATAGAGTAAGGTGAGACAATGGCTCATTCAACACTTGCACCAAAATGGAGGGCGATGGACACATACCAGGTCTCCTGAGTTGAGATAGGAGCCCCTTGACCCGGCAGGACCAGAGGCATGCAGAAAAAGTGGCGAGATGGGGGTGGCTGTTTTGACGCCATTCTGACATTTTTTATGACTGAAGTTTATGATAATGTTTTTGTTAATGATTTTTGTTTAAAAATAAAAATGAATGTTTTTATATTGTCACAGAGGCTGATGGAGAAGAGAATCGGCTTGCCAGTGATTAAATGGGTGAGTCCCTACCCTACAGTGGTATGGCTGTTACATCACAGTAGTCCCTCAACGTGGGTTCAGGGTGTAGGGTGTCCCCTCAAATGTATTATTTATCTTTTGGTTATTCTGCATTTGTGTTTACTAATAAACGGTGTGGCCTGTTTGCATTCAACACTTTGTTTGGATTTAGTTATTATGTGGTAACATACCATTTGGGTCATGTAAATGTTATAAATATTTATTTATTATTATGATCTGCAACTGTATATGTCCTAAAATAAACATTAAGATGAAGTTGATACTGCAATATCTTATAAATGTATATATGTTCTTAAAAATAATTGTTTATATGAATGGGATTTATTTTTCTAGTCATATAAGCAGGGTTTATGTAAAGTTATACCAATTTTGTTATAAAAGTCTGAGAATGTATACAGTCTTTTTGGGTATGAGTCTATCAGCATGGCACATTTTGACTTGGCAAGATTTGCCCACTCTTCTTTGCAAAAACACTACAAATCTGTCAGATTGCGAGGGCATCTCCTGTGCACAGCCCTCTTCAGATCACCCCACCGATTTTCAATCGAATTCATGTCTGGGCTCTGGCTGGGCCATTCCAAAACTTTAATCTTCTTCTGGTGAATATCAACGCTTTCATTAAAAGGAAAACGTAATCAGAAAAATTGTGTCTTTGTTATAAATAGTAGATATCTACCAATATGAATCACCCCTGCATCTTGCTTCATAATTTACTGCTAGTTGATCAAGATTATAGTTACTGTAGGACACATAATTACTCTGACACGTACTGCACACACAGAATTACCCAGTAATTGCTGGAGAGGTAATATATCATTTTCCAATTGAATGTAGCAACTCTCTTTATCGGAAATAAATAAATGAACATTGTTGGTCGGTAGGACCATTTTAGAAATTCTGGAAATCCAATACCTAGGGCCTCATTCTATTAGCGGCCGCAGCCGTTGCGGGGCCGCAAGGACCGGCCGCAAGCTATTCGGCTATTCTATTCCCCTTCGGCCGGGGATTCCGGCAGGCTTGCGGCCGGTGCCTTGCTATCTCTTGCGGCCGCTCGCGCCGGAGGAAATCCTTTGATCTTAAACGGCCGCAAGGAAATCGGCCGTAAGAAATTCCTATTTGCAATTCAATTGCTCCGGGAACCCTCTCTGCAAGGCTAAAAGCGAGCCGCAGCTTACTTGCAGGAAAGAGGTCCCGCTAGCACCAATTAAGCACATAAAATAGCCCAAATAAAGCCATCCTGCACTTTGCAGAGTCTATAAAGTGATAATCGGTGTTAGCAAAAATAGCACATACTTACCCTATACTCAAATCCGTAAAATATATATTTTTTAATATCCGTAAAATATCCATGTAAAAAGTCCAGAGGGCTTGGAGCACCTCAGACCCGCCCACGCCGCAGCCGGCAAATAAACAGTTAATTTGAACTCGGGTTTGGGCTGATGTGCAAGCTTGAGAGTGGGTTACTTTTAATCCTCATGTCCCCCAATATGATCCCTAACATTTACAGAGCTGTACAGTGCAGGCTTGAATTTATTTTTGCGTTTTTAAGATATGCGGCCGGCCGTAAGAGGAGATCCTTGCGGCCGATTTACGGACGGTAATAGAATGAGGCCCCAAGCCTTTACAGGAAAAATAATTTACATGTGGTCACAATAAAATGTGAGATCTTTCTTTTTGTCAAAGATTGATTGTTTATTGGTTACTTTTAAGTAACTAAATCACAACATGTAAATCCTTTAGAAGATATTAAAGTATTGAAATAATAACATAAATTAGCAGGTGAAATTACATTGTTTCTTTTGTCAAGATCAGACAACTTGTAGATATGTCAAAAGGTTTTGATCATTTGAAAAAGAGCATGGTCCAATATTACTTATTATCAAATTACATTTCCAAAGTAAGTTCTGATAGAATAACCTTTTAAGACCAAAACATTTTCTGTGAAAAGGAATTACAGGTAGATAACTAAAACAAAACATGTAATCCTCTACACTTCACTTCACTTTGGCCGGCATATATCCGATTTCGATATCCACCAATGAGAACCAGTCTAACATTTTGCTACGTAAATAAGCATTGGATTATTATGGGATGTGGTTGCTGGCTGCACACACTTAAGCACTGATTACATCGCGACACATCCCACCCTCGATGTCCACCACTGGGAATCACTCATGCATCATGCTACCAATTGATCGAAAATATAGATGTTGAAGGACACATACTCACTCTGATATTTGCTGTACACACTAAATCACACTGTGATGCAAAATTGCTGGATAAATGTAACAGCTCTCTTAATCTGAGGGGCATCAATAAACATTGGTAACACATAGCTTGTATCCAGTATATAGCAATCACAAGGAAAGTTATAGAAACTCTGGAAACAAAATGAGATGTAAGGTCTTTCTTTTTTATGTTGGAAATTGATATTTAAAAATAAAGATGCACAATTAGTTACTTGAAGGTAACCAGATCGAGGCATATGATTCCTGTACCTTATACCCCCTTCTCGGTATCTTCAACTTCCAATATCCACTGACAGTTAAATTTTCTATATTGTGCTATATAGATAAGCATCAGTTACTGGGGAATATGGTCTTTAGGGGACACATAGGGCCATATTAAATTTCAGCCTGGTAAGTTCAACATGTAGATCTTAAAGCCTACGTGCATGAAATTCTCCTGAGTTACGTTGCTATTAAATAAAAAGGGCCTGCGAGCAATGTACGAGAGAAGCAAAATCTTAAGGCACTCTTCTCGCATGTTGGATGTGCCGCCGTGCTAAGATCAATTAGTCTTACACGTAGCAATGGATTAGACTTAGCCAATGGCAGGAGAGATTGCCATCATGGCTAATGAAAGCCTGCGGGATCACCCGCAGGCTTCCGACATCAGCACTTGCAGCGGGCGTCCTAATTGGGACCTCTGCAGCAGTTAAAAACACAAGCCTTGCCACAGGGGGTACTTCAAGTCCCCCCCCGTACCCAAAATTACCCCTTTAATGTTGGGGGTCCCCTTAGGACCCCCGCAGTGCCCCCATATGTTCCCGTGCACGCAGGGTTTCGATTGCGATCCCCGTTGCTTTTGAAAATTTGAATTTCCCGCTGGGAGTCCTTAAGGGGCCCACCGCACACTATTGTGCAATCCTGCCCCCTGATCGGGACCCCCGCTGCATTTAAAATTTAACATTTCCCACTGCGGGTCCTGAAAAGACTTTAAAAGTCCTTAAAGGACCTGCGCTGAATAAAAAAATTAACCCCTGCAGAGGGGTATTATAAGTACCCCCCCGGGCATCTAAAATTAACCCCATCACTCATAGGGGTCTATACAGACCCCCATGAGCCCCTAATTAAAACCATCAGTCCCATAAGGGTTTATACAGACCCTCATGGACACTAATTAACCCCAATATTAACACTATAAGTACCATGACGGACCTCCAGGATCCTCATGACGCAAAGTCTAAGCACTACCCTACACTACACTATTAGCCACCCCAATACACCAAGAAATCAAAATAAACCCCATCTAAGTAATTAACCCCCTCTAGGTAATAAACCCCCTCTAACTAATCAACCCCATCAAAATAATTAATCCTATTTAACCCTCACTATACCTAATTAATCTTATCACTAACCACAAAACCCCATCTAGACCTATTTAACCCTAACTGGGCCTATTTAACCCTATCTAGTCCTATTTAACACAATCTAGTCCTATTAAACCCTAACTTGGCCTATGTAACCCTATCTAGTACTTTCTAACCCCACCTAGTCCTATTCAGCCTTAACTGGCCTATTTAACCCTAAATGTACTTAGTAACCCCACCAAAAACATAAATACATACAATTAAACCTTTAACTACATACAATTCATACCCCTAACTACATACATTAATACCCATAAGTACATACAATAACACCCCTAACTACATACATGAATACCCCTAAATACTTACATTAATACCCCCAATTACATACATTAATACCCCTAACTACATACAATGAATACATACTATTAAACGCCTAAATACATACAGTAAAAAACCCTAAATCTCCCCTAAAACAACCCCCCTTACTTAACCTAGAATAAGGTAAATAAGACCACTTAACTTGCCCAAATACCCCTCCAGGAACGATGGTTTTCTTGCCTTCGTCCCTAACATAAGGACCCTTCCTAAATGTCCACAGGTCCAGCACCCCAAGGATGAAAAGAAACATTAAAATGAATAAATACATAACATCTAATCAAAAACATTCTAAATAGTACACTTACCTTTCAACGATGCCCCCGTCCTCCCAATTGTTGGGAAAGAAGAAATATATATAACCCCTCATATCATGCTACATCATTTAAAAGCATATTTAGAAAAAGAGAAAGTGAAAAGGATTAATCATTATTTTTTACTAGCGACTTGCTCGTCAAAAATGACGAGGCAATAACATTTTAAGAAACGGGAATTCTGTTGTAAATGTAAACCGTTTTGTACTCTGAGGACCTTCAGCGCTCGTTGCGAGGCTTGCACTGAGCGCCTTCTGTGCTCTTTGCGAGCCTCTCCTGTTGTGTACTTTTGGTCCTCTGAGCAGCTTCATCATTCATGATAAAGAGATATATATTTTTATGTATATGTAGTTAAGTAATAATGAATTATTTATTGAATTAATTAATATACTTTAAGTATTTATAATTTATATATCCATCCAGCAATAGCCTGAAGAGCTAACAATCTGTTTGTATTTTCCGACAGCATAGAGTATACAGTTTAAGTGTTGGTGCCCGTGAGCATTTTCCGGCTTTTGTAATAGTGTACTTTCTAGTTCGTAGTTTGATGTGTAAAGTACCACTCGTTTGGCAGTGTTTTGCGTGGTCTGGGGTTGTGTAGCCTTGTTTTCATTCTTTTCGGCAGTCATTTTTTTCCTCGCTTAGGCGATTCCATAAATTTGCGCTCCACCTCAGTCCCAGATGTCCTGGCTGTTGCCCCATGCTGTCTGCAATGTTTTTGTACATTTTTGTTGTTGTATTTAGTGTGTTTTTTTTTTGTTTTTTTTCGCAGTTCGTCCTTTAATTTCGTCTTTTTTTGCGTCTCATATCTTTTTTTTTTCTAAGTCCCGTATTGGTCCATTTTCCAGCTTTTGTAATAGTGTATTTTCTATTTCATAGAAGAGTTTGATGTGTAAAGTGCTACGCGTTTGGCAGTGTTTTGCACGGTCTGGGGTCGTGTAGCCTCATTTTCATTTTTTTCTGCGGCCATTGTTTTCCTCGCTTATGCGATTTTCAAGTGTCAAAAATCATCTAAATCTGCTTAAATTTGCGTTCCACCTCACTCTTAGACGTCCTGGCTGTTGCCCCAAGCTGTCTGTGATGTTTTTGTATTTTTGGGGGGTATTTAGTGTGTTTTTATTGTTTTTTTGTTTTTGCAGTTCGTCTGTTAATCTCATCTTTTTTTGCATCTCGTATCTTTTTTTTTCTAAGCCCCGCGTCTCATATTTTTTTTTCCTACGTTTGTCAACCGCTTGCAGGGCAAGGCGATCCCGCGTTTAGGAAGTGTTTTGTGGCTAAGTCCCGCGTATTTCATTGCCTCATCGTGTTTGTGGTGATAATTGTAGTGCGTTGTAGTGCCTTAACGGCTCACCTCGCTACGCGAGGCTCGCAGGCGATGAGCACCTTCGGCGCTCATCGCCTAAGTTCTATGTGTTAACGGCTCGCCTTGCTTTGCAAGGCTCACAGCGATGAGCGCGATTTCTAGTCACTAATAATATAATTCTAATTCTTTAACTCAATTCTTTAAAGAACGTTATTCAAAAGAACTCTAATGACCACAATATTCTTTTGACTCTATAAATTGTGAAGAAGAATGAAGATAAATTATTACTTTCACTTAAACCAACTGGATACATAGTGATGAGTAAAAAAAACAATTTTGATCTCCTTGTGGAGGAGAATCTTTTCTGAATCACCTCCCCTGATGGATGTGCTCATTTCCATAATGATGTTGAAAGAAGTGTCTTGTAACAGTAGTTGATTTCATATGCTGGATTAGGTCTCTTTCTGAATTGTGTATGTTACTTTTATGTTCCTGAATTCTTAATAGAAAAAACTTTGCCAAATCTGTTAGTGACAAACTGTGCATGTTCCACATGCAATGGAGCCTTTGAAAAGAGTTTCTCTTTTAGGTGTTTTTTGAAAGTGACTTGAAATTAACATGTCCTTTAAGTCCTGACCTCTTCTGTAAGCAAATTGTGGCTTATCAGGGATTAGATTAGAAAGGGCATTTTTAAATTTTAGAACATGTTAATGTCGATTAATGATCTATTTGACTCTGTATGATTGTGCATTGCAGGTCATGAGAATTCTTAAGGTGTCTTCAAATTTATTTTTATTTTCTGGGTAGTGGATAGCGAGGGTGGGATGTGCTTAAGTAACTTTGTGTCCCCTATTGACCACATCCCTTTATAATTTGATGCTTATTTACATAGCACATTACCGCACTGGTTCTGGTTGGTGCGTATCAGGAGTTGGAAATATACCACGATTGGAATGTGAGATGTAAAGGATTACATATTCTGTTTTACTCATCTCTCTGTAATTACTCTTATCAGAAAATATTTTGGTCTTTAATGGTTTTACTATCAGAACTTACTTTGGATATGTAATTTAATAATGAGTAATATCGGACCATGTTTTATTTAAAATGATCAAAGCCTATTGACATATCTACAAGATGTCAGGTCACCAGTGGTTGAGTCTGATCTTGACAAAACAAAACAACCAATGTAATTCCACATACTGCCAATCTATGTTATCATTTCAATACTTTAATATATTTAACAGGAATTACATGTTGTGATTTTATTGTGACCACATGTAAATTATCTATCCTCTAAAGTCTTGGTATTTGATTTTTTGAATTTCTATGATTTTCCTGGCAGTTGCTACAGTATATACTGGGTACAAGTTATGTGCCAACAATGTTCATTGATATCCTTCCAATCAAGAGAGTTGCTACATTCTATTGGACAATGATATATTACCTCTCTAGCAATTCTGCATCACAGGATGATTCTGTTTGTGCAGCGAATGTCAGAGTAATTTTATTTCTAACACTAACTATTATTAACTTTTTGTTATTATTAACTTTTATTTGTAACGCGACAACATATTCAGTAGCACTATACATGGGAAGAGAACAGGGAAAAATACAATATTAACAACTGAAGAAAATGTTATTGATCAATTGGCATTCAATTACAAAGCACAATGCGGGATGATTCCCATTTGTAGATGTCGAGGGTGGGATGTACCCGGATGCTACTAGTGCTCAAACAACTATGTGTCCCCCAGCACCCTAATCCCTTAATAATCTGAAGCTTACTTATATGGCACAATGTAGGACTGATATGTCTACAAGATTTCAAGTAATCAATTCTCTAGTCTAACCATGAGTGCAACGTAAAAAACTGTGTTTTTTTCCATTTTTCTGTTTTATTTTCCCTATGAGCCCATATGCTATACTCGATTATAACAACAGAGGTCCCTATGGACCCCATGGCAACTACAAATAATCCATATAACCATGGGGGTCCCTACGGACTCCCATGAACCACTAACTGCTACTATGAGAGCTTTTATTGACCACCACCTTTCCTTACATTAACACCCCACCCTAGTCGACCTACACTAAACTAATTTTAAGGCAAATACCTTTTTGGTGAGCTGAAGAGAGGATCAAGGATCGTAAATCAATGCAGAAAAGGACCAGTGTTCATAGGGCATTTCTTTTTTGAATTCTGCAAGGAAGGGTATAAAATATAGTGAGAGTTGTTACATATCATATAACAGCTTTCAGTAGGGGTTTAGCTGGTGCTGTGGGAATTGAGTTTGTTCACTGCGAGCCTTTACAAGAACACATATGATATTCAGTAACTCTTACTGGGACCATGTAATAGCATTTTGGGTAAGATCTCCCTTAGCAACAATGGACAGTTCATACGTAGAGATTACTTGTAAGGGTTTTCTTGTAAGGAATTGCTGCAGGAGGGAGTAATAGCTTCATAGCTCCCTACGGGTAAATTTCACTTACAAGAATCCTTACGAGAGACATATAACGGATCCCTGTGTCTTGGCGGATTATCAGTCATGGCAAGACGAGCAGAATGGAAAACTGCATAGTAGTAAAAAATTGTGTCAAAGCTTTCTTTAGAGATATTAAACAAAAAAAGAGAGTGAGACAGAATTAGACTTAATAAAGGGATATAAAAGGTTTCATGATATTACTAGGTATATAATATACCTATGCATTTTTAGTTACTTTTATATATTTTGTTTTAGTAAGGATCAATCAAAAAGCTCTCTCAGGCACAGGATGCAAATTGGCTCTTACAGGCACAGAGTGAACATTGGCTTTTACAGGCTCAGGTTGCACATTGGCTCTTACAGACACAGGATGTACATTGGCACGTACAGACACAGGATTCATATTTACATGTACAGGCACAAAATGCAGATTGGCATTTACAGACATAGGCTGCACATGGCACTTACACAGGCTCCCCATTTTCACTTGCAGGCACAGGATGCAGGCACAGGATGCAGATTTGGGGGCCGAGGGGTGCGGCAGGGGCCAAAAGTGCAGAGGTGGCCACTGTGGGACATGGGAGCTGGGGTGGGGGGGCACGGCAGGCCATGTCAGGTTGGGCAAGGGACAGCACTGGGTCCCCCAAGAGCAGGCGGTAGATCCACCCCTGACTTGGACATAGTACCTATCTACTTTGACAATTTCTTTGTATTGCAGATGAAATGTGACAGAGTTAATATTTGCTGAAGGGAGCTCCAGTAAGTGATAACATAATTAACACAGATTGAAAGAAGATGAATTTTACTGGTCTTCTCAAAGTTAAAATTGGGTCCAGATAATGAACATCCAAGGGTATTAAATGAGAATAACTGAACATTTTATTCAGCCATTGTTCAGAAGAAGAAGTAGTTCCAGATGACTGGATAATTGAAAATATAGTAACGTAGGACATATATGAAGATATTCAGTGGTGTAGTGCAGCACAGAGAATTTCAGGGTTCTTGATATGTAGATATGTTTTACTTTCCAGTAATAAGGTTTGTTGTTACCTGTACTATATGGGGACTTGTTCAGTCATATGAGCTGTTTATAGCATTTTGTGTGATCTGAATTGATGTCTGCCATTTGTTGAGGAATTTATATCTTGTATGTTCCCTCATTCATCTAAATTATAGTATTGTAACCCATCCAAATCCATAGTCTCACTTTGTCACAGTATGCAGAGAGGTTAAGAATATTGTGATAGAATCATACAAGGGGTGTATGTAAGTAGCAGACTTACCAGAGCCCTTTTTCCCCATGGGAGTGAAAGAGTTAAGCCTCCTGCAACAGACTAATCAAGCCCAGCTGCATTCTGCCTTTAAAAGGACTACTGAGCACTCAGCAGGGTGGGTTCAGTCTGGACTGAGAGCCAGGAGAGACAGCTCTGCATGCTGAAGTAAACCCACAGACTTTTGCAGCTGAAAACTTAAAGGCCTGTATATGTGAACACTTTATTTTTGCATTAGTTGATGCTAGTGAGGAAAACTGATATTTATGTTTAGTTAGTGCTTCAAGGAAAGCTAGGCTTTGTTTTGTATTATTTTTGTTTGTACCTGCTGACAAAGTTTTCAGTAAAGCTCCTTAAAGCTACAACGCCTCAGGAGATACTTCATTACAGAGACTGTCAACAGGGCATTGACCTGGGAAGTGGCAGCCAGCCTGTCACAATATAAAGATGTTTTTTTTTTTTGTAGTAATGATTTTTTTTTTTGCTCTGGTAGTTCTGGTATATTCTTTTGGTATTCCATTATTGAAAGCTCACATTAGGTCTGGTGGCAAATGTGGGTTGACACTTGGAGAACTTATGGATAGTCAAAGTATATAGTTTAGTGAAGCACAAAAAATTGCAGGGCTTTAGAGTGAATATGTTTTACATTCCAGTAATAAGGTCTGTTGTTACCTGTCCTTTATGGGGACCAGGAATTTGTATGTTCTATGTTCCCTCATCCACTTATCATCTAAATTATAATCAGTCATGATACTAGATAAATATGGTATTTTATAAACAAACAGAGGAGGAGATGTTTTGATGCATTTCCTTAGTATGGCTTTGCATGCAGCTATGAATATGGGAGGTGAAATTGTATATACCGTATATACTTGAGTATAAGCTGACTCGAGTATAAGCCGAGGCATCTATTTTACCACAAAATACTGGGTAAAATGAGTGACTCGAGTATAAGCTGAGGGTGGGAAATGTGCTGCCCCCTGTGTCCTTTTTGTGCCTTCTGTGTCCCCCTCTCTCTCCCATGTCTCTTTACCCTCTCCCTTCCCTGTGTCTCTTCCCCCCTCTCCCTTCCCTGTGTCTCTTCCCCCCCCTCTCCCTTCCCTGTGTCTCTTCCCCCCCCTCTCCCTTCCCTGTGTCTCTTCCCCCCCCTCTCCCTTCCCTGTGTCTCTTCCCCCCTCTCCCTTCCCTGTGTCTCTTCCCCCCTCTCCCTTCCCTGTGTCTCTTCCCCCCTCTCCCTTCCCTGTGTCTCTTCCCCCCCTCTCCCTTCCCTGTGTCTCTTCCCCCCCTCTCCCTTCCCTGTGTCTCTTCCCCCCCTCTCCCTTCCCTGTGTCTCTTCCCCCCCTCTCCCTTCCCTGTGTCTCTTCCCCCCTCCTCATTCTCAACCTCCCTCCTTATCATCCCTACTCATCCTCAACCCACCCATCTGCAACCCCCTCCTCAACCTCAACCCCCCTCCTCATCCTTAACCCATTCCTCAACCCCCCTCCTCATCCTCAACCCCCCTCCTCAACCTCATCCCTCCTCCTCAACCTCATCCCTCCTCCTCAACCTCATCCCTCCTCCTCAACCTCATCCCTCCTCCTCAACCTCATCCCTCCTCCTCAACCTCATCCCTCCTCATCCTCAACCTCTCTCCTCATCCTCAACCTCTCTCCTCATCCTCAACCTCTCTCCTCATCCTCAACCTCTCTCCTCATCCTCAACCTCTCTCCTCATCCTCAACCTCTCTCCTCATCCTCAACCTCTCTCCTCATCCTCAACCTCTCTCCTCATCCTCAACCTCTCTCCTCATCCTCAACCTCTCTCCTCATCCTCAACCTCTCTCCTCATCCTCAACCTCTCTCCTCATCCTCAACCTCTCTCCTCATCCTCAACCTCTCTCCTCATCCTCAACCTCTCTCCTCATCCTCAACCTCTCTCCTCATCCTCAACCTCTCTCCTCATCCTCAACCTCTCTCCTCATCCTCAACCTCTCTCCTCATCCTCAACCTCTCTCCTCATCCTCAACCTCTCTCCTCATCCTCAACCTCTCTCCTCATCCTCAACCTCTCTCCTCATCCTCAACCTCTCTCCTCATCCTCAACCTCTCTCCTCATCCTCAACCTCTCTCCTCATCCTCAACCTCTCTCCTCATCCTCAACCTCTCTCCTCATCCTCAACCTCTCTCCTCATCCTCAACCTCTCTCCTCATCCTCAACCTCTCTCCTCATCCTCAACCTCTCTCCTCATCCTCAACCTCTCTCCTCATCCTCAACCTCTCTCCTCATCCTCAACCTCTCTCCTCATCCTCAACCTCTCTCCTCATCCTCAACCTCTCTCCTCATCCTCAACCTCTCTCCTCATCCTCAACCTCTCTCCTCATCCTCAACCTCTCTCCTCATCCTCAACCTCTCTCCTCATCCTCAACCTCTCTCCTCATCCTCAACCTCTCTCCTCATCCTCAACCTCTCTCCTCATCCTCAACCTCTCTCCTCATCCTCAACCTCTCTCCTCATCCTCAACCTCTCTCCTCATCCTCAACCTCTCTCCTCATCCTCAACCTCTCTCCTCATCCTCAACCTCTCTCCTCATCCTCAACCTCTCTCCTCAACCTCTCTCCTCAACCTCTCTCCTCAACCTCTCTCCTCAACCTCTCTCCTCAACCTCTCTCCTCAACCTCTCTCCTCAACCTCTCTCCTCAACCTCTCTCCTCAACCTCTCTCCTCAACCTCTCTCCTCAACCTCTCTCCTCAACCTCTCTCCTCAACCTCTCTCCTCAACCTCTCTCCTCAACCTCCCCATCCTCAACCTCCCCATCCTCAACCTCCCCATCCTCAACCTCTCTCCTCAACCTCCCCATCCTCAACCTCCCCATCCTCAACCTCCCCATCCTCAACCTCCCCATCCTCAACCTCCCCATCCTCAACCTCCCCATCCTCAACCTCCCCATCCTCAACCTCCCCATCCTCAACCTCCCCATCCTCAACCTCCCCATCCTCAACCTCCCCATCCTCAACCTCCCCATCCTCAACCTCCCCATCCTCAACCTCCCCATCCTCAACCTCCCCATCCTCAACCTCCCCATCCTCAACCTCCCCATCCTCAACCTCCCCATCCTCAACCTCCCCATCCTCAACCTCCCCATCCTCAACCTCCCCATCCTCAACCTCCCCATCCTCAACCTCCCCATCCTCAACCTCCCCATCCTCAACCTCCCCATCCTCAACCTCCCCATCCTCAACCTCCCCATCCTCAACCTCCCCATCCTCAACCTCCCCATCCTCAACCTCCCCATCCTCAACCTCCCCATCCTCAACCTCCCCATCCTCAACCTCCCCATCCTCAACCTCCCCATCCTCAACCTCCCCATCCTCAACCTCCCCATCCTCAACCTCCCCATCCTCAACCTCCCCATCCTCAACCTCCCCATCCTCAACCTCCCCATCCTCAACCTCCCCATCCTCAACCTCCCCATCCTCAACCTCCCCATCCTCAACCTCCCCATCCTCAACCTCCCCATCCTCAACCTCCCCATCCTCAACCTCCCCATCCTCAACCTCCCCATCCTCAACCTCCCCATCCTCAACCTCCCCATCCTCAACCTCCCCATCCTCAACCTCCCCATCCTCAACCTCCCCATCCTCAACCTCCCCATCCTCAACCTCCCCATCCTCAACCTCCCCATCCTCAACCTCCCCATCCTCAACCTCCCCATCCTCAACCTCCCCATCCTCAACCTCCCCATCCTCAACCTCCCCATCCTCAACCTCCCCATCCTCAACCTCCCCATCCTCAACCTCCCCATCCTCAACCTCCCCATCCTCAACCTCCCCATCCTCAACCTCCCCATCCTCAACCTCCCCATCCTCAACCTCCCCATCCTCAACCTCCCCATCCTCAACCTCCCCATCCTCAACCTCCCCATCCTCAACCTCCCCATCCTCAACCTCCCCATCCTCAACCTCCCCATCCTCAACCTCCCCATCCTCAACCTCCCCATCCTCAACCTCCCCATCCTCAACCTCCCCATCCTCAACCTCCCCATCCTCAACCTCCCCATCCTCAACCTCCCCATCCTCAACCTCCCCATCCTCAACCTCCCCATCCTCAACCTCCCCATCCTCAACCTCCCCATCCTCAACCTCCCCATCCTCAACCTCCCCATCCTCAACCTCCCCATCCTCAACCTCCCCATCCTCAACCTCCCCATCCTCAACCTCCCCATCCTCAACCTCCCCATCCTCAACCTCCCCATCCTCAACCTCCCCATCCTCAACCTCCCCATCCTCAACCTCCCCATCCTCAACCTCCCCATCCTCAACCTCCCCATCCTCAACCTCCCCATCCTCAACCTCCCCATCCTCAACCTCCCCATCCTCAACCTCCCCATCCTCAACCTCCCCATCCTCAACCTCCCCATCCTCAACCTCCCCATCCTCAACCTCCCCATCCTCAACCTCCCCATCCTCAACCTCCCCATCCTCAACCTCCCCATCCTCAACCTCCCCATCCTCAACCTCCCCATCCTCAACCTCCCCATCCACAACCTCCCCATCCTCAACCTCCCCATCCTCAACCTCCCCATCCTCAACCTCCCCATCCTCAACCTCCCCATCCTCAACCTCCCCATCCTCAACCTCCCCATCCTCAACCTCCCCATCCTCAACCTCCCCATCCTCAACCTCCCCATCCTCAACCTCCCCATCCTCAACCTCCCCATCCTCAACCTCCCCATCCTCAACCTCCCCATCCTCAACCTCCCCATCCTCAACCTCCCCATCCTCAACCTCCCCATCCTCAACCTCCCCATCCTCAACCTCCCCATCCTCAACCTCCCCATCCTCAACCTCCCCATCCTCAACCTCCCCATCCTCAACCTCCCCATCCTCAACCTCCCCATCCTCAACCTCCCCATCCTCAACCTCCCCATCCTCAACCTCCCCATCCTCAACCTCCCCATCCTCAACCTCCCCATCCTCAACCTCCCCATCCTCAACCTCCCCATCCTCAACCTCCCCATCCTCAACCTCCCCATCCTCAACCTCCCCATCCTCAACCTCCCCATCCTCAACCTCCCCCTCCTCCCCAACCTCAATCTCCCCCTCCTCCTCAACCTCAATCTCCCCCTCCTCCTCAACCTCAATCTCCCCCTCCTCCTCAACCTCAATCTCCCCCTCCTCCTCAACCTCAATCTCCTCCTCAACCTCAATCTCCCCCTCCTCCTCCTCAACCTCAATCTCCCCCTCCTCCTCCTCAACCTCAATCTCCCCCTCCTCCTCCTCAACCTCAATCTCCCCCTCCTCCTCCTCAACCTCAATCTCCCCCTCCTCCTCCTCAACCTCAATCTCCCCCTCCTCCTCCTCAACCTCAATCTCCCCCTCCTCCTCCTCAACCTCAATCTCCCCCTCCTCCTCCTCAACCTCAATCTCCCCCTCCTCCTCCTCAACCTCAATCTCCCCCTCCTCCTCCTCAACCTCAATCTCCCCCTCCTCCTCCTCAACCTCAATCTCCCCCTCCTCCTCCTCAACCTCAATCTCCCCCTCCTCCTCCTCAACCTCAATCTCCCCCTCCTCCTCCTCAACCTCAATCTCCCCCTCCTCCTCCTCAACCTCAATCTCCCCCTCCTCCTCCTCAACCTCAATCTCCCCCTCCTCCTCCTCAACCTCAATCTCCCCCTCCTCCTCCTCAACCTCAATCTCCCCCTCCTCCTCCTCAACCTCAATCTCCCCCTCCTCCTCCTCAACCTCAATCTCCCCCTCCTCCTCCTCAACCTCAATCTCCCCCTCCTCCTCCTCAACCTCAATCTCCCCCTCCTCCTCCTCAACCTCAATCTCCCCCTCCTCCTCCTCAACCTCAATCTCCCCCTCCTCCTCCTCAACCTCAATCTCCCCCTCCTCCTCCTCAACCTCAATCTCCCCCTCCTCCTCCTCAACCTCAATCTCCCCCTCCTCCTCCTCAACCTCAATCTCCCCCTCCTCCTCCTCAACCTCAATCTCCCCCTCCTCCTCCTCAACCTCAATCTCCCCCTCCTCCTCCTCAACCTCAATCTCCCCCTCCTCCTCCTCAACCTCAATCTCCCCCTCCTCCTCCTCAACCTCAATCTCCCCCTCCTCCTCCTCAACCTCAATCTCCCCCTCCTCCTCCTCAACCTCAATCTCCCCCTCCTCCTCCTCAACCTCAATCTCCCCCTCCTCCTCCTCAACCTCAATCTCCCCTCCTCCTCCTCAACCTCAATCTCCCCCTCCTCCTCCTCAACCTCAATCTCCCCCTCCTCCTCCTCAACCTCAATCTCCCCCTCCTCCTCCTCAACCTCAATCTCCCCCTCCTCCTCCTCAACCTCAATCTCCCCCTCCTCCTCCTCAACCTCAATCTCCCCCTCCTCCTCCTCAACCTCAATCTCCCCCTCCTCCTCCTCAACCTCAATCTCCCCCTCCTCCTCCTCAACCTCAATCTCCCCCTCCTCCTCCTCAACCTCAATCTCCCCCTCCTCCTCCTCAACCTCAATCTCCCCCTCCTCCTCCTCAACCTCAATCTCCCCCTCCTCCTCCTCAACCTCAATCTCCCCCTCCTCCTCCTCAACCTCAATCTCCCCCTCCTCCTCCTCAACCTCAATCTCCCCCTCCTCCTCCTCAACCTCAATCTCCCCCTCCTCCTCCTCAACCTCAATCTCCCCCTCCTCCTCCTCAACCTCAATCTCCCCCTCCTCCTCCTCAACCTCAATCTCCCCCTCCTCCTCCTCAACCTCAATCTCCCCCTCCTCCTCCTCAACCTCAATCTCCCCCTCCTCCTCCTCAACCTCAATCTCCCCCTCCTCCTCCTCAACCTCAATCTCCCCCTCCTCCTCCTCAACCTCAATCTCCCCCTCCTCCTCCTCAACCTCAATCTCCCCCTCCTCCTCCTCAACCTCAATCTCCCCCTCCTCCTCCTCAACCTCAATCTCCCCCTCCTCCTCCTCAACCTCAATCTCCCCCTCCTCCTCCTCAACCTCAATCTCCCCCTCCTCCTCCTCAACCTCAATCTCCCCCTCCTCCTCCTCAACCTCAATCTCCCCCTCCTCCTCCTCAACCTCAATCTCCCCCTCCTCCTCCTCAACCTCAATCTCCCCCTCCTCCTCCTCAACCTCAATCTCCCCCTCCTCCTCCTCAACCTCAATCTCCCCCTCCTCCTCCTCAACCTCAATCTCCCCCTCCTCCTCCTCAACCTCAATCTCCCCCTCCTCCTCCTCAACCTCAATCTCCCCCTCCTCCTCCTCAACCTCAATCTCCCCCTCCTCCTCCTCAACCTCAATCTCCCCCTCCTCCTCCTCAACCTCAATCTCCCCCTCCTCCTCCTCAACCTCAATCTCCCCCTCCTCCTCCTCAACCTCAATCTCCCCCTCCTCCTCCTCAACCTCAATCTCCCCCTCCTCCTCCTCAACCTCAATCTCCCCCTCCTCCTCCTCAACCTCAATCTCCCCCTCCTCCTCCTCAACCTCAATCTCCCCCTCCTCCTCCTCAACCTCAATCTCCCCCTCCTCCTCCTCAACCTCAATCTCCCCCTCCTCCTCCTCAACCTCAATCTCCCCCTCCTCCTCCTCAACCTCAATCTCCCCCTCCTCCTCCTCAACCTCAATCTCCCCCTCCTCCTCCTCAACCTCAATCTCCCCCTCCTCCTCCTCAACCTCAATCTCCCCCTCCTCCTCCTCAACCTCAATCTCCCCCTCCTCCTCCTCAACCTCAATCTCCCCCTCCTCCTCCTCAACCTCAATCTCCCCCTCCTCCTCCTCAACCTCAATCTCCCCCTCCTCCTCCTCAACCTCAATCTCCCCCTCCTCCTCCTCAACCTCAATCTCCCCCTCCTCCTCCTCAACCTCAATCTCCCCCTCCTCCTCCTCAACCTCAATCTCCCCCTCCTCCTCCTCAACCTCAATCTCCCCCTCCTCCTCCTCAACCTCAATCTCCCCCTCCTCCTCCTCAACCTCAATCTCCCCCTCCTCCTCCTCAACCTCAATCTCCCCCTCCTCCTCCTCAACCTCAATCTCCCCCTCCTCCTCCTCAACCTCAATCTCCCCCTCCTCCTCCTCAACCTCAATCTCCCCCTCCTCCTCCTCAACCTCAATCTCCCCCTCCTCCTCCTCAACCTCAATCTCCCCCTCCTCCTCCTCAACCTCAATCTCCCCCTCCTCCTCCTCAACCTCAATCTCCCCCTCCTCCTCCTCAACCTCAATCTCCCCCTCCTCCTCCTCAACCTCAATCTCCTCCTCCTCCTCCTCAACCTCAATCTCCCCCTCCTCCTCCTCAACCTCAATCTCCCCCTCCTCCTCCTCAACCTCAATCTCCCCCTCCTCCTCCTCAACCTCAATCTCCCCCTCCTCCTCCTCAACCTCAATCTCCCCCTCCTCCTCCTCAACCTCAATCTCCCCCTCCTCCTCCTCAACCTCAATCTCCCCCTCCTCCTCCTCAACCTCAATCTCCCCCTCCTCCTCCTCAACCTCAATCTCCCCCTCCTCCTCCTCAACCTCAATCTCCCCCTCCTCCTCCTCAACCTCAATCTCCCCCTCCTCCTCCTCAACCTCAATCTCCCCCTCCTCCTCCTCAACCTCAATCTCCCCCTCCTCCTCCTCAACCTCAATCTCCCCCTCCTCCTCCTCAACCTCAATCTCCCCCTCCTCCTCCTCAACCTCAATCTCCCCCTCCTCCTCCTCAACCTCAATCTCCCCCTCCTCCTCCTCAACCTCAATCTCCCCCTCCTCCTCCTCAACCTCAATCTCCCCCTCCTCCTCCTCAACCTCAATCTCCCCCTCCTCCTCCTCAACCTCAATCTCCCCCTCCTCCTCCTCAACCTCAATCTCCCCCTCCTCCTCCTCAACCTCAATCTCCCCCTCCTCCTCCTCAACCTCAATCTCCCCCTCCTCCTCCTCAACCTCAATCTCCCCCTCCTCCTCCTCAACCTCAATCTCCCCCTCCTCCTCCTCAACCTCAATCTCCCCCTCCTCCTCCTCAACCTCAATCTCCCCCTCCTCCTCCTCAACCTCAATCTCCCCCTCCTCCTCCTCAACCTCAATCTCCCCCTCCTCCTCCTCAACCTCAATCTCCCCCTCCTCCTCCTCAACCTCAATCTCCCCCTCCTCCTCCTCAACCTCAATCTCCCCCTCCTCCTCCTCAACCTCAATCTCCCCCTCCTCCTCCTCAACCTCAATCTCCCCCTCCTCCTCCTCAACCTCAATCTCCCCCTCCTCCTCCTCAACCTCAATCTCCCCCTCCTCCTCCTCAACCTCAATCTCCCCCTCCTCCTCCTCAACCTCAATCTCCCCCTCCTCCTCCTCAACCTCAATCTCCCCCTCCTCCTCCTCAACCTCAATCTCCCCCTCCTCCTCCTCAACCTCAATCTCCCCCTCCTCCTCCTCAACCTCAATCTCCCCCTCCTCCTCCTCAACCTCAATCTCCCCCTCCTCCTCCTCAACCTCAATCTCCCCCTCCTCCTCCTCAACCTCAATCTCCTCCTCCTCCTCCTCAACCTCAATCTCCTCCTCCTCCTCCTCAACCTCAATCTCCTCCTCCTCCTCCTCAACCTCAACCCCCTCCTCCTCCTCCTCAATCTCCTCCTCCTCCTCCTCCTCCTCCTCCTCCTCAATCTCCTCCTCCTCCTCCTCCTCCTCAATCTCCTCCTCCTCCTCCTCCTCCTCAATCTCCTCCTCCTCCTCCTCCTCCTCAATCTCCTCCTCCTCCTCCTCAACCTCAATCTCCTCCTCCTCCTCCTCAACCTCAATCTCCTCCTCCTCCTCCTCAACCTCAATCTCCTCCTCCTCCTCCTCAACCTCAATCTCCTCCTCCTCCTCCTCAACCTCAATCTCCTCCTCCTCCTCCTCAACCTCCTCCTCCTCCTCCTCCTCCTCAATCTCCTCCTCCTCCTCCTCAACCTCAACCCCCTCCTCCTCCTCAACCTCAACCCCCTCCTCCTCCTCAACCTCAACCCCCTCCTCCTCCTCAACCTCAACCCCCTCCTCCTCCTCAACCTCAACCCCCTCCTCCTCCTCAACCTCAACCCCCTCCTCCTCCTCAACCTCAACCCCCTCCTCCTCCTCAACCTCAACCCCCTCCTCCTCCTCAACCTCAACCCCCTCCTCCTCCTCAACCTCAACCCCCTCCTCCTCCTCAACCTCAACCCCCTCCTCCTCCTCAACCTCAACCCCCTCCTCCTCCTCAACCTCAACCCCCTCCTCCTCAACCTCAACCCCCTCCTCCTCAACCTCAACCCCCTCCTCCTCAACCTCAACCCCCTCCTCCTCAACCTCAACCCCCTCCTCCTCAACCTCAACCCCCTCCTCCTCACCCCCCAATGACTTGGCGCGCATGTGATGTCACATGCGCGCCACATCAAGACCCGGAAGGAGTGGAGGCCGGAGCAGGTAAGTGAGGGGAGAGGGGGGTATTTAGAGCGGTAGTATGAGGGGGGGGGGGTTAGAATGAGGGGGGAGTTGAGGATGAGGAGGTGGGAGGGAAAGAGACACAGGGGGTTAGAGGGACACAGGGGGGAGAGACAAGGAGGGGGTTAGAGAGACATGTGTGTGTGGGGGGGGGGGGGGGGGGGGGGGAGTGACTCGAGTATAAGCCGAGGGGGCCCTTTTTAGCCTTAAAAAAAGGGCTGAAAAACTCGGCTTATACTCGAGTATATACAATAATACATTATTCATGGTTACCAAGTACACAGCCTAAGTAGTTAGCAGTGTTATTAAATACAAAAATATAAATATATGTTCAAAGGTTCACAGTGTGTGATTCAATATTTAACTTGCATTCCAGACAGAATGTTGTAATTTTACTTTTTGGGGTCTGAGGTTGCCTAGGTAATATTCCCGGTGGAGTATTTATGACTTTAGATACCACAGATTGCTGCTCCATGTTATTTTGTAGATGTCTAGGAAACCTCTGACCAGAAGAATAAAGTCTGAGATGTGTACTTGGCAAACGAAATATGGTTTAACCATTGCAGAGTTTTCAAGGCCGTAATCCGTAAACCATTTGGATCCTGAAAAAAGACACCAATTGAATAGCAAATTAACTTGGACCCTCACTTACTGGCTATAGTAACTTGCAATAGCTCAATTGAATCGGGCTCATGGATTTTATAATGAAAATTGTTTTAACAGAATATTGTTTGTACTAAATACAACATTGCAAAAAATAGATTTTTTTTAATCATTTGATTGTATATCTGTATTTATGTTTTGTTATTTATTTTTATTACTACAGTATATACTTGAGTATAAGCCGACCCTAGTATAAGCCGAAGCACCTATTTTACCACAAAATACTGGGAAAACTTAGTCACTTGTGTATAAGCCGAGGGTGGGAAATTTGCGGCCTCCTGTGTCCCTCTTGTGCCCTCTGTGCCCCTTTCTTGTATCCTCCTCTCCCTCCCTTCTGTCTCTTCCCCTCCTCTCCCTCCCTTCTGTCTCTTCCCCTCCTCTTCCTCCCCTGTGTCTCTTCCCCCCTCTTCCTCCCCTGTGTCTCTTCCCCCCTCTTCCTCCCCTGTGTCTCTTCCCCCCTCTTCCTCCCCTGTGTCTCTTCCCCCCTCTTCCTCCCCTGTGTCTCTTCCCCCCTCTTCCTCCCCTGTGTCTCTTCCGCCCTCTCCCTTGTGTCTCTTTCCCTCCCCCTCCCATATCATCCTTCTCATTCTCCCTCCTCAGCCCCCCTCCTCAGCCCCCCTCCTCAGCCCCCCTCCTCAGCCCCCCTCCTCAGCCCCCCTCCTCAGCCCCCCTCCTCAGCCCCCCTCCTCAGCCCCCCTCCTCAGCCCCCCTCCTCATCACTTTACCCCACTCTAATTACCACCCCCTCTCCCATTCCCCTCTCTTACCTTCTATCAGCTGCACCTCCGCGGGTCTTCCGGCTGTGTCGGGACTCAGCATATGCTAATGACGTGAAGCGCATGAAGCGCACCTGTACATACCATTTTATTTGTACATACCATTTTTTATATATATATGCCGATGAAAACCTAAATTCTGCATAACTTGGACCAATATCTTTATTAAAAATTAATACTTTTGCCATGCTGCATCCTCAGTTGAAATATTTTTCACCAAGAATTCCAGGGTTAACAAACACAACCCGCTAAACAAACATCAGATACACAGGGATTAAGGATTAAATATATTAATAATTTTACAGTGGACTGCAGTGGCCAGTCTGACATGTGCCAAGCATTTTGTGACATTTATACTACTATTATATTGGTACAACTACTATTATGCTTGTAGATAATGAAAAGAACACAATCCCACCAAATTAGGGTAAGGATGATTTATATTTAAAATAAATTTATTTTGATTGTCTTATTTTCTTTAAAGAATCACTGAAGAGTATTTTGCTTTAATGATGATGGACATTCTGTCTTTGCTCTTAAGAGGAAGAAACACCTGAGGGAGGAGGGAAGAACAGTGAACACAATCTGTATTCAGTTCTGTTAAAACATCTCCAAATAGCTAACTTGAAATCAGACTTTATGGTAGAGGAAGATCCCATAAAATAATCCTCATACTTTAGATACATACGGACTGCAGTCTATGATGGAATTCCCCATGACACCGTAAGAGTAATCAAAATATACAATTTTATCTAAAACTGCTTTTATGTTCCTGTCTTGTATACCTGTTAATGTTGTTTCATCACAAGCATATGAAGTTTTACAAGACTATAGAAATATTTTAAATAAGTGAATCAGAAGCGTAACGTCAGGATTTTTGCACTTACAAGTTGTCATAATATATAAACAATATCAGTACACATCTTTAATATTATTATAAGATACACTCTAACAATTTATAGCCATAAGCATTAAATGTGACTTTTTAACTATCTTAGAAGAACTATTGTTTTTCTTTGTAGGTCACATTTAATCTCATTCATATTGCACCTCTGAGAATGCCACTGAGGAGGTACTATAAATCGAAGTCTAGCACTCTCAAAAAACCAAGGAGAATAATAAACCATTTTTAAGAAAAGTAAATAAGAAAAATAAAGTGATAGCCTATAAAGTTTTGTATAACATCTGTCTGCAATTTTATTTTATATTTAAAATAAGTATCTTATATGTAGGACATTTAAACCGCATATAATATTGAGCATAGATCAATAGATATTATACACAATAAAGCCAATATATATTAGAATAATTTTAAGAATTAAAGGACCACCGAAATGTTCCCCTACTATATGAAGTAGATTTTTTAATTAGCTATTGATCGTTAATAAAATTCATATTCAAGGGATTAAGAAGAGCAACATTCAAAATGAAACTTACTTTTAAGTACTGGGATATACCATTTAAAAGATCAAATGTGGAAGGTAGCTTTGTTTGGAAAGGCATCTGCTAAATTTTCAGACACCAAGGCCCCCATTCAATTGGCCAAATTGTAAATACTGGAGCTTGTAATGTAGTCCATAAAAGTTACTGATATTCAATTAGCTACATTTTGCTACTCACAATCCATTTGCGAGTTACAGACTCAAAATCACTGCGATTGTAAAAAACGTAACTTCGATCCATCTAATCCTTTGATGTTTCAAGCCCGCAAATGTTACCATTTTCAATTATAAAAATAAAAGGATCTTGCACATTACTTCAAACACATAAATGGTAAATGTATAAACAAATTCTAGGGCTGTATGTGTTAAGGAGTACTAGAGAGGACTTGCAAGTGGGTAAACACCTGTTCATAACACTATAAAAGCAAATATACTACACACTACTGTAGTTTAAAATACTGGGAAAGTAACAAAAGCTGAAATAAAAAAAATATTTGTTTTACCTTTTATTTCTGTGTTATATCAATCCCAGGCATCAAGGAGTTAATATATATCAGGCCACTCACATGGACTAGCACAGTTTCTTTACTCATTTTTATTGATTTCTACTTTGCTGGATTGCGAGTCCGATCGCATAAAGGATTTCTAAACACTAACTGATTGTAGTTTAAACTCTATGTTTTACTGACGTCATGATGACGGTCCCATTTACTATTGGCTCTGTCTAAATTGTAACTTACGGGCTTGCTAAATTGATCATGATCATGCCCTGAAATGCTATGCACAGGTTCATAGTTTACGGTTTTAGACTTTAGCCCTGTAATTGTGGGCTTGAGTCAATTAAATACAGCCAGAATTGTTACAAATTTCTATCCCGCAGACATGCGGCTTGTATGAAGGTAATTACGCCTTGCAATTGTATGATGCCACCACCTGTATCAACACAATGATCTTTAATGGCTGCATACTTGTTTTGTTAAAGTGGTTTAATTTGCTGTTGGAGCAGCCTATCAATGATTCTACATCCTCCCCTTAAAGGGCCACAAGCTTTATGGATTTTTGGCTACATCACATATAATAGTTGTTGTATTGTCATGTTAAAAGTTATGGGCTTGCGCATGCGCAATGAGCACCGGAGGCGCTCATCGTGCGGCCCGCACAACTCGCACAACTTCCCTGCAATGAGTCCCGAAGGCCAGTACGACTTTGTGTAAGAAATTGTGGCCTCTCAGGGTCCCTGTGAGGCATGAAAGTGAAGGATTGCCCGGAGTGAGGAGATGCCCATAAAGTAGACGGTAGGAGAGGCTTGCAATGAGCGCTGAAGGTGCTCATTGCGAGGCATGAAAGTGGTGGGTTGGTCGCGGGCCGCGCGCGCTCATCGCGAGGCCCCCAACTTAGAGGGGTGAGAGCCTTGCATTGTGTGCCAAACAGCATTGCCAGCCTTTACATTTTATTGCCGTAATTTTTGACGGGCATGTCACTAGTCACTATATAGATTCCATGCAAACATTGAGAAATAGTTTTAGCTTTTTCTTAAAATTAGCATACAATTCATAATTCGTTAATAATAATAATTTGTGGCCAATCAGAGGCAGCTGCAACATCTTAGCAGTATGGGGAATTCAGTATCTGTAGCAAAGCATCATGGGATCGGCATGTGCTGCTACACTGGCTGGTAAGTTTGTGCACCAGTTTTTTTTTCTTGGTTAGTATAGGGTGCCTATGTAGGTAGCACTGTGGGTGTGGAAACCAAATCTTTTTTCAATAAAATAAATCTGTGTGTCTGTAGAATGACTCAAAGTAGTGTTTGTTTATAATATAAGCAGCATGTATACGATTAGAAAAATAAAAAATAGGGAAACTTCGATATACCTGTAATGCATACCTAGATTAGATGGGTGTTGTGCGGTGCATTTTTTTGTCCATAGCATAAACAGATAATAATGTTAGTTAGTTACATACTTAACAACATTTTTTTTTATTTCTTTGTAGTACAGTATTCCTTTAACACATATAGCCCTATTAACTTCCCCTAACATGTAAAACCGTTGCCTGTAACGTAGCCTGTAAGACATATGGCTATTAAATTGGCGCCGTAACACAAACTGCTGCTGATCTGCGTGTTTGGAGCGACAAAAGCCTACAGGTCATGGAACGTGGAACTTCACGGCCGCAAATCCTTTGTTCTGTTAAGCCCGTAACTGCTACGTTCCAATTTAGCTACTAAATTGCAACAAATTCACTGGCGTTCAAACCCGTAACACGCAAATGGAGCCAAGAAGACAAAGGGTACTAGAGAGGACCCGCAAGGGGGGAAAGTCCAATCCGTAGCACTGTAAATGCAAAAATACATACACTATTTGTTGTGGAAATAACACAAACATCCTTAAATTTTTTGTGTATATATATATATATATATATATATATATATATATATATATATATATATATATATATATATATATATATATATATATATATATATATCTATATATCAATTATAATTTTTTTCAGTAAGTGTGACACTTGGCTAAGATGTAAGCTGTGAACCAATATTTTCCATTTTGCAAGATATAAGTTATGAAATAGCTAAGTCTGCATGACCCATGCAGTTTCAACTACAGACAGTAAAAAATTTTTTTGGCATAAACAAATTATGTTTTTTAGTCATCAACAAAGTCACCTCTTGCCCTTTGCGCAGAAGATAAGCAATAAGTATTTTTTGCTCATCTAGTGTGATGTGCCAAGGACATGTTTGATAAGTTCTGATCATAGGTGTTATAGCTTATTGGATATCATAGTGTAAACAGTCTTTCATTGGTTTTTGGTGGGTTACACCATGTTTCTGGGGGTTGGGGATGAATTGTGCCATTGTCTTTATGTAAACAAGTATAAAAGCTGTGTTTGTTGGTATTTCAGTGAACAGCAACGGCCATTTTTGGATGTTTTGTTTCTGACTCACATTTTTGCCTAAATAAACTCTATAATAAGAAAATAATCAGAGGACTCTGTTTTTTGTTATCATGACTGGGTTTCTGAGTAAAAAGTGGTATGTGAGTATGGTAATTTTCCAAACATACTGTGCATATAATAAAAGGGAAAGTGATGTTAGGTATTAGGATTAATAGCACAACATTCTCAAGCTTGCAAATTGGCAAAATAAAATACTTTATTTTCACTTTTATTTCCATGTTATATTGATTCCAGCAATCAGTGTGTTAATACATATAATGGAACTTGCATGGACTAGAATATCATATTTACAGCTTAAACAATATTGCACTATTTGTGGAATGTGGGTCCGATTGTAACTCGTAATTGAAACCAGTAAGACTTTGAAATCACACCTCCATTTTTCAGTGACGTAACTATGACAATCTCTGTTGCCATTGGCTCCATCTAAACCCGTAACTACGGGTTTGACTAACTGATCACTCATACAACATTCAACAAATGGTTTACTGGTTTGAGTCTCAAGCCCATAACTCGCAGGATGTTCTATCTTGATCTTGATAGCCCTGTAACGACCAAATTTCAAGTCTGCATACATTGCACGCGTCCCGATGCCGCTACAAGCTTTGAATTTAAGGTGAATGTAGATCTGCATCATTGTTAAAGTAGATATTAAAATATAAACACTAGGTGGTTTAAATGTATATGCAAGTGAGCTGGGTTATGAATGCGTCTGATAGAGGGGAATTAGTAGTGTATGATTACATTTATTTGCTTGCACTATGTTTTTTTAGACTCCTGAGAGGGTTCATTTGTGTAAAAATTTACCCTGTCTATGTGAGCATGCTCAGCTTTGCAGCCAATCGGCAATGCTGTATGCAGCCAGCTAGATGAAGCTGCTACACTGGGTCCTTAAAGGATCAAAAATCGACATGCAAGTAAAAAATGCTTGAGCAGTTACACGGTTGTTCTTTAGACATACACCCTCTCCTTCATAAATTCTGACAAATTATAACTAAACATTTCAGCTTCTTCTTCCCATTCCACTTTGTCTTTTTAGGCGAATGCTTGATTTATGGTCCTGCAATAACCTGCAAGTTTTCTGTGCATGTGTCTCTGTGTGAGTACATATGTCTCTGTGCAATTCACTGGGGCTGGGAGAGATCTCAGGGGCAATTCACTGTGGCTGTGGGAGGTGATAGGGTAAATCACTGAGGCTGGGGGAGGTGTTGGAGAAAATCACTGGGGCTGAGGGAAGTTTCACCTGGGATGTGGATAAAACAATCAGTGAATGAAGGTACACAGACCTTGTTCTGGGTATTACAGAAATCTAAAGGAAAGAAGCAGCTCAATTCACAGACCCAAAAAATACAATGTATTATGTATGCTAATTTTTATACTTTACACACTCCTAAAAAAAGATTCTAAATGTTTGGAACTTCCTCTTTTCTTCCTGTTGTCTGTCATGAAGGGTGTTACAGCTGTGACCTAAAGCTCAAAGGAGGAGCTTCTCACTATCAGAACAATGCTGCTGCATGCAGACCCACGGTGTGTCACTTGCAGCAGTTGAACCCCCTCCTCTGTTGTTGAAACCCCTCCTCTTCGCAGTTGTGAAATATGGCACGCTACATGAGAGAGAACAGAAAGAATAGAGGAAGGTAAAATTAATTTAGATGTCTAGCAGAAAGAATTACATAGAATATTTTCTAGAGTTCTAAAGAGTCCCTTTAAGCATCTTCTATAAAAGGAATTCACTAATACACAAGCATATGCATGCACAGTGTTCGATTCATCTACATCTGGTATAAGGCAAGGACAGACCACTAAAAAATATCTGCTATATAAATACAAATGCTCCAATAGCCTAACTGAATTGAAATTATAACTGGGCAAAATAATATGTTTGCAATACTGCTTTTTTAAATGTGTGTATAATGTTTAGATAAAAAAAAACATAGGTATCATTCTGGAACTGTTATGTATTAAATGAATGCTGCATGTCATGTGGTGCTATGACCTATTGCATACAGACTAGACATGTAGAAAAATATAATTTATAAAGATCATTGTTAGTTTTCTATATAAATTAACATTTGTGAAATAAATGTAATGACAAATAGTTTATTTGTCAGGCGCCATATATAATATACTATAATAATGAAGATTATAATGATGAATGCAATATAACACTCACATTTCATGGCAAAAAAGGAGAAAAATATGGTAGGACTTCATGGAAAGTAATATATTTAGTTTTCATTGGGATTTATTTTCAGTTTAGTGTCTAGCAAAGACCTTGGTTTGAACCTATTGGATGGCTAGTACATACCAAATCATTCTTTGTGCAGTTAATACTGCAAGCACTTTCTTCAGAGATGGATTATGTTCATTAATCTATCATTTCCCCCCATCAGTTATGATTATAGCACACCAAAAAGACAGGAAATGCTTAGTGAAATTTGTGGAAGTAGATGAAAGGCAAAATGGTCCAGCTCAGAACATAATTTTCTTTATTCACATTCACAAAATTCCTTCCTTCCTCAGTATATTTCAATCTACTTACTTATATTTGATGCACAGAAATGCATGAATTCCAGACAGTTAATTTGGCAGGTGTCATGCAGGGAACGTATTAACAACATTTGTACTAATAATTATGAAAAAAAATCAATACACAGGATATGACTTCTGCAAACTACTTATAATGTAAAGGTCTCTTTTTAGTGTACTTGTCTCTGCTGTTAATTTTCTAGTACACTGTCCTGTTAGTTTTTGAGAAAACAAAATGAAGCCAAGCGTGGTATGAAACTAAAAAGTGACATGCATAAATGATGATATTTACAGTTTCTTTAGTATTAATCCATTTGTCTGTGACATTCTTTTGAGTTATGTAAATGATGAGATGAGAAGTAAAAAACAGGCATTTAAATTATGCCAACAAGAGGGGACAGAAATGTACCTAAGTACAAGGAAATCATCAAGGCTTGTAAAAGGGCTATTTGACTGGCTGAAATAGAAAATGACAAGTTAGTTGCAAAGGAAAGTAAGACTAACCCTAAACTATATTTTAAATATATTAATGGTGTTAAAGAAAAATATTTTAATTACCCACATCTTGCTTTGTGCTTAATATTTTTAATTAATGTTTAAAAGTCACAGTAGACAAAATGTTTTTTGTGTGTTCATGAATTTCTGTCTTGCTTGTACGAGTTTGCTGTGTCATTTGGTGACATCAATCACCCAGCCATCCAGATTCTGCAGATACAAGATAAGGAAGCCCAGAGCTGGGAAAATGTGCAGGAGACTTTCACTGGTTGAACCACGTCAATGGAACATCTTCAAGAAAATATATAAACCCTGTTTTCTCTGATTGTAGTGGGCCGCCAGCAGAGTTACTGGTGAAAGTGCTAAAATGTAGTCACTTTGCTTTTGTAAATTGTTCATTGTACAAATAATAAATTTTAAATTTGGACCAGTTGTTTCACGTTGTCTGATTTCCATAACAATGGGAAGAAAGCCAGGAAGGAAGCTATAGGAACATTACAATGTGACAAAGGCCGTCTGATAATTAGTGACAAGGGAAAGGGCAGATGAGCTAAATAGGTTCTTTTCTTTGGTATATACAAGGGAGATACCAGTGGTTGGGACACTGCAACAAAACAGGGCTACACTACTTTCACCTAATAATTGGTTAACGCAGTAAGAAATCGAAAAGAGGTTGGAAAAAATTACATTTTAATAAAGCCCCAGGTCCTGATGGAATACATCCAAGGGTACTGAGGGAACTAGGATCTGTAATAGCAAAATCATTAAATATAATTTTTCATGATTCACTCAAAACAGGGTCTCTACCAGTTGACTGGAGAAAGGCAGAGGTAATAACTATATTTAAGAAGGGAGCAAGAACAAATCCAGGAAACTATAGATCTTTTAGCCTCACTTCTGTAGTGGGAAAGTTTTTAGAAGGGTTAATAAGGGATAATATACAAGAATATGTCTGTTTAAACAGGATTATACATAGGAGTCAACATGGATTTATGAATGATAGGTCATGTCAAACAAACCTAATTAGTTTCTATGAAGAGGTAAGTAGGAACTTGGATCAAGGCAACTCAGTGGATGTAGTATTTTTTGATTTTGCAAAGGCTTTTTGATACAGTGCCACATGTGAGACTAATGATCAAATTAAGGGATACAGGAATTGCAGTAAATATCTGCTCATGGATTGAGAGCTGGCTAAAAGACAGGAAGCAAAGGGTTGTTCTAAATGGAACGTCCTCCAAATGGACTAATGTGGTAAGTGGGGTTCCTCGGGGTTCAGTATTAGGTCCCCTCTTTTTTAACATATTTATTAATGACTTAGAAGTAGGATCTCCTCTTTTGCTGATGACACTAAATTGTGCAAGGTAATTAAAGTGGATAATGATGTACTTTCCCTCCATAAATAAAAAAAAATGGTTGAATATGATTAAATGTAAAGTTATGCATCTGGGAAGGAAAAATAGCCATGCAATTTATAATCCTAATGGAGCAAATCTAGGGGTATCAGATATTGAAAGGGATTTGTGAGTGCTTGTGGACAACCACCTACGTGCAATGCCAAGAAGCATCTACAAAGGCAAGTAAAATATTAGCATAACATGCATTAAGGAAGGTATCGAAGCAAGGGAAGCAAATATACTTCTGCCACAATACAAATCCCTTGTACGCCCTCATTTGGAATATGCAGTACAGTTTTGGGCACCACTACATAAAAGGACATTTTGGAGCTGGAAAAAGTGCTGATAAGGGCAACAAAACTAATAAGGGGAATGGAGGGGCTAAGTTATGAAGAAAGATATGAGTACCTTATATAAATATATCCAGGGTCAATACAAGGCTTTGTCAAGTGAACTTTTTATGCCAAGAGGTTATGAACTGACATGGGGACATCCTTTGAGATTAGAAGTAAAAAATGTCACCTTAAACAAAGAAAATGGTTCTTTACAGTAAGGGTGCCTAATCTGAGGAATTCTCTACCAAGGGAGGTGGTGAGAGCGGATTTGAGAGATAACTTTAACAAAAAGGGATTGGATATAGTTTTAAATAAAAAGGGCATTCAGGGCTATCCTGAATAATTAGAGAGGGAGTATTGATCCAGGGAGGAATCTGACACCGGTATCTGGGTTCAGGAAGGAATTTAATTTTTTTGGGGGGCAAAGTTTCACTTGGATTTTTTCTGTTTGCCTTCCTCTGGATCAATTAACAATTAATCTGCATATTGCATATCAGAGGAAATCTGAAAATGTTAAACTTGATGGACTAAAAGTCTTTTTTCAACCTAACTATGTAACTATGCCTGTTAACATGTTAACAGGCATACTACAAATGAATGTGTTTCTAATACTGAAAATCTAACAGTATTGTGTAAAATAAAATTGTGACTTTGTCTATAAAACAAATTGTACCTTAGATATAAAAGTGAAATAGTAACTATGAGCACAATAATTTGTATATTAATAGAAAAAATGCTTTATTAGATAACAAAAAGAATGACACAATAGTTAATAAAATCATACGCCAGCATGGATATGGGGTATGCGATGAACACCATTATCTTTACAAAAAGGGAATAAAGGAGCATATATGTAAGATTATAGTCTCCTGTATTATTATTATTATTATTATAGTTTATTTATATTGCGCCAACATATTCCGTAGCGCTGTGCATTAAATAATTTCAGACAGTGATAAATACAGATTAACATTTAGCAAAGGAAGGAAGGCCTTGTCTTTCAGCTAGGAATCCAAAGTCCATGGTGAATTCCCAAAGTACATAGGATAGAAACTCACAGACTTATCTAAGGGATAGTGAGTGCTAAAAGAGGGAGAGAGATGTGATAAGCGTGTTAGGGTGGAAGGTGATACGCTTCTTTAAAGAGATGCATTTTCAGTGAGGTTTTAAATGTTTTGAGGCAAGGGGATAATCTGGTGGAGTGAGGCAAGGAGTTCCAGAGACCAGGGACAGCACGAGAAAAGTCCTGGAGGCGGGAGTGAGAGGAGGTGACAAGAGTTGTAGAAAGAAGGTCATTAGCAGAACGAAAAGGGCGGATGGGGAAGTATTTGGAGAGCAGAGATGTAAGGGGGAGCATTATTATTGAGGGCTTTGTAAGTTAGGATCATGATTTTAAATTTTATTATTGAGTCTAAGGGAAGCCAGTGGAGTGATTGACAGAGAGGTGATGCCGACACTGAACGTTGTGTACGGAAGATGAGTCTAGCAGAGGCATTCATAATGGATTGAAGTGGAGACAGTCGGGTGGTAGGTAGGCCAACAACAAGCGAGTTGCAGTAGTCTAGTCGAGAGATGATGAGAGAGTGTATAAGGATTTTAGTTGTGTCTTGTGTAAGATAGTGACGAATTCTGGAGATGTTTTATAGATGGAGAAGACAAGATTTAGTTAGTGATTGTATGTGATGGATGAAAGACAGAGCGGGGGCCAGTAGAACTACAAGACAACAGGCTTGGGAGGAGGGGGTGATGATGTCGTTATTGACAGTGAGAGAGATGAGAGGAATTGACGCTGTGGGAGAGGGAGGGAAGATTAGGAGTTCAGTTTTAGACATGTTGAGTTTGAAATGGTGGATGGACATCCAAGAGGATATAATAGAGAGGCAGTTGGAGACGTGTGTTAGAAGAGAGGGGTATAGATCTGGTGCGGAGAGGTAGAAATGGGTGTCATCTGCATAGAGATGACAATGAAGCCCAAAAGAGTTTATGAGGGTACCAAGTGAGGAAGTTTTGATGGAGAAGAGGAGGGGGCCAATGACAGATCCTTGGGGTACACCAACAGACAGGGGGTTAGAAGAAGAAGAGGTGTCAGAGAAGGAGATACTGAATGATCAATTTTGTAGGTATGATGAGGTGGAAATGGGTGGAATGGGTGGAGTGAGAGGTAGGTGAGTGTGAGAGGTGAGTGAGCAGATACTATTGGAAGGTGAAGAATGATACAATGTATTAGCCTGATTCTGAATTTAAATGTTATTCTAATTTAGCTAGGATTTTCTAGAGGCGGGTGGGGAAGAGGAGAAAAGGAGAGGCGAGTAGGAGAGAGAGATGGCCCTGGGGAGGAGGAGGAGGAGGTGAGTAGTGGTGGATCCTAGGGGGGTTGGGAGTTTGGGGGAGGGACAGGCCTCACAAACAGGTCAGGGAGGCAAGTATCCCCATCCACAGTCAGCAAAACAAGAGGCTGTTGTCTTCCTCTGTGCTATCCATGGCTACCTTGTGATTCTTGTAGGGGAGGGAAGTCAGGCCAGGGCGTAGGGCTCAGGCGTGGAAGGAGGTACCAGACCATGGCCTATAATGAGTGGGAGAGGGTCGCCAGGGAACTTCTGAGACAGGTGCCCATCACTGGAGCTTCAGACCTGGTGGCCCAGCAGGACCAAGCCTCCGTGTCAGGCGAATATCACATACACCAACATGCACCCACATGTACATTACACACACTACACATGTACACAATGACCAACAAGGACACTGACATGCCAGCTCCATGGAATTAAATCCATGAAGCTGAGAAATCACTGTCATTCCTGGGCACAACAACAGTAATCAAAAATAGAGAGTCCATTTATTGGTGTGCCCACTGCAGCCTATGCAGTTACAGACCACAGCTGGAATCAAGATAGCGTTATGAGACAAGAACGATCAAGACTAAGAGCCAAAGAATAGATCACATCTAGCAAATGATAGCTAATCTGAGTTGCAATTAGGAGTATTATCCATGTTCAAGCCTAGATAGTTAGGAATGCACACAAAACAATATATTATTCATCATACTGATAACATATAACTTTATTTTCTCTCTTTCAACATCAAGGAGGTATGGGTCCAGTGGTGAGCCAGAGGCAGGGATGTCGGCTCCATCGGAAGAGGAAGTGGAGGAGCAACCCCCACCGCAGGAACCGGCGCAGAGGGAGGAGGAGACAAGCAAGGCCGTGGGGCCTGGTTTGGAGGAGGAGGATGTCATATGGCTGGTGGGGTCACCATCAGGCCCTCCGGCCACACCGCCGGTATTCGATTGCACTATCCCCCTCCTCCAATGACTGAAAATATCGCCAGGGCCCTCCCACCGGAGTGATGACACTAGCCAGTCACTCCCCCCCCCCCCCCACATCAGTGCACTGGGCTGGCCACCACCACCACCGGGCCCAACTACACCACCTCCATATCTGCAATGCCCTCAGCCGGGCCTCAGACCCTCCCCACTCCCACACTGCCACCTCCTCACCACGTCACCGCCCAGGGACCAACATCCCCAACATCAGGCGAGGGTGAGCAGGTGGAGATGCTGGCCCTCATGCGTCAGCAGGTGGACTGTCTTCGGTGGAACCAGCCAATCATGCAGAATTAATGCGCAGTCTGGCAAGTCCTACCTAGCTTGGCTACTTAGGATTGTGGTGAACCAGAGCGCATTCCAGGGAGTGACCAAGATGCGATCTGGTCCCCAGCCCCGCCTCCTCCACCCCGGAGGCAACCCGCAGCTTGGCCCTTCCTCTCCTCCTCCAACCATGCCTCCGCCACTGCAGGTGCCGCTGCCTCCCGGGGGGTTGTCTGCCCCCCCCCCCCCACACCAGCTGGGAGACGGCAGCCAGCCACAGAGGATTTGGGCCCTGTGCCTAGGCAGAGGAGGACCTAGAGGCTGTGCATATGTTTGTGCCTTCTCAAGAGCACGCTTCAGTGAATATCTATTGGTCACAATGTTAATCTAATATAGCCTGGCTACAGAGTTTTGGATTTTGGCCTATGTGATGGTGATATTTTGTATGCAGATACCCCACATCACATGGTCCATGATCCTCTTTTCTGTGGACACACAGGGCTCTGTTTAACATTTCACCAATTGATGGTCGCTGCGGAATGCTGTTGAGAAGAGATGCTGCAGTCCCTATATTTTTTAAGGCCTTTTTTTTTCTTCCTTTTTTTCTTTTAGGTACAATTCAGGTCCATGAAGGCATCTTCTGCATCTGCAATCATTGTGAGGGAAATGTATGAGGAGTAAGGTTTTCCCAGTGCCTCTCAGGTAGGCATTCCTTCAATGACAGCCCCACCCCCCTAACATGTAGCTCCCACAATCTTAAAGCTATTATATAGCCGGATATGATTGTTGTTAGATTAAATGTAGACTAATACCGCTATGGAGGTGGAATTGCAGTCTCACAATGGTATGTTAATGACAGCCAGCATTAATATATGCACTAGTGACGAATGTAATCCTGACCTCAATATCAGTCTGAGAACAGGTCCTTGGGGTGTCCTCTCCATATTAATGGCTATTTGCCCATATTACTGATTATCCAGAGACCTAGCTAATAGTTAGTAATGCTTGCAGATGGGAATCAGGTGAGTTGGTATATTGTTACAGTCACAGTATTTAGCACTGTACTGCATGTAGCATGTATGTAGATTTTTTTATCCTCCTCCGCCTTTTTTTAGTTGACCACTATTTTCAGATTTTTGTTTTGTTAGCACACTGTATGTGTGATACTGGATTGGATTGCACAGTCCAGATGTTGACTCATCTGTTTCATTGAGCAGATTTAGACAAGTTTTTAAGAGCTATTCACATTTATGGTTTCTTCAATTAAATAGAGTGATTTCTGATGATCCTTTTTTTCATCATATCCCGGTTGCAGTGGGGTAGTGACCACATGTGATCCTGGTAGGTGCTATGCATCATGCTTATTCTAGACTATCACATTACCCCCTGTAGGTATACCCTTTTTACCACAAGCCTCTTGCTGTCCCGGGATCCACCCACACCACACTCATGATATTAATGCACAGTCTTGACCATTTCTGATTGTGCTCTGTGTATAAAATAAAGCTTTGTTATACCATTCTAACCATGTCAGTGTGTTTTCAATGGTTGGGGTTATGGGACATCCACATACATCACATTTGTATCACATTCCTATATATGTAAACTAATGAGCTACTATGCAATAGATCAATACATATAACAATAATAATAGTCATAATAGCATTAGATATAATAATATATCTCATATACAGTAGAATCCTGGTTATCTGGCACCTTACTAACCGGAACTCTCAAGCAACCGGCACCAGCATCAATTCCCCATTTAAAAAAAACTCCCGCTAAACCAGCAAACCCGGCTCTATCTGGCACTATTCGGCAGTTCGAGACTGCAAAAAAAAAAATACAAACTTTTTGTCTAATTGTTTCTTCTTTGCCTAAATTGCCCAGTTTAGGTGCTAATGCCTTTTTAAAGGGGTTTTGGGGCATTTAAGGGTCATTTAGACCATTTTTTCCGGGACTCCCGATTAACCGGAAACTACACTTATCGGGCCTTGAAAGATCAGAGGCTTCAGGAGGCTGTAAGTTACAGGTTTAACCATCGCCAATTTTTCAAGGCCGTAACTCATACGCCATTTGGAGCTCGCAAAAATACGCCAAGTGAACTTGCAACCTCACTTACGAGCTACCGAATCAGCCGTAAGCTCAACAAAGAGCCGATCAGGAGGCAGGGAATATGGTGGGCTTGGCTTGCCCGCCTTGGGGGTGGATCTATGGGAGGCACCTACAGAGCAAAAAGTGCAGGAACATGCAAACAAAATAAAAATTACACACTTAAACAACCACAAGATGTCACTGCAGGATAACAAATACAACTGTTCCTAGTTCAGCAGTGAATATGCTACATAATGTGAAACAGAACGGTTCTTTAGAATCTGAAATTCTCTTACAACCCCATTATACTCCCCCAATGTGAAAAACCGTAGCCCGTAACGGAGGCTGCAAGACTTACGGCTATTAAATTGGCCTCTTAGAGCTACCTACAAATAACCAGCGGGTTACATTCGGAAGAACCCTAAGGGATGTCGAAATATGAACTCGGTTGTCGCAAAACCTTTGATCTGTCAAGCCCGTAACTGTTACATTCTAAAATTGCTATTAAATTGCTACAAATTGTTACAAATTCCATGTCATTCAAGCCCGTAATTTTACGGCCTCCAAATAGGACCTGCAAAGGGTTTACATACAATTTCTCACCACTGTAAAAGACAATAAAAACACACCAGTGGACTTTAAAATATGGGGAAAGCATGGAAAGGCATTACAATTACTTGTACAATAATCTCCCAATAAAAAATAGGCATTTAAAAATATTTTATTTCATATGGTGGAATGGTCATTCTTATGCCAATATGAAAAGCCATGCTGCAACATGCATAAAGCAATTAAAGACAAACTATCTGATTGGATAGCAACACAAAAACATAAAACTGATGCCATATTAACCATTTCTCACTCACAGAGGCTCTAATGTGGACCCTATATATATATGATTGCATATACATCTCGCTCATCACATCTACATTGGTAAAACAAATAGAGGCCAATTACACCACCACATCACATATATCAAGTACCCATGGAACATTTAATTATTAGTTGTTCAGTCCTTCAGTCGTGACTGACTCTCTGTGACCTTATGGACTGCAGCACATTTTGCTCAGTATCGGCCTGTGCCAGTTCCTTCTCTAGTGGACTGGGATTTGTCTGACCTCTCTGCTATCACCTGCCCACCTACACTGGCCCTGCATGGTATAGCTCACAGCTTCTTTGAAGTGCACAAGCTCCTTCACTGCCACAAGGCAGCAAGCCAGAAAGTGAACCAGGGAAAACACACCACACTAATCTACTCTAACCCATCAGAAAGAGCCACAAACACACATGGAGGCTGTGAAAAGGCACGTGAAGCAACAGCCAACTCACCTCTATCAGGGATTATCTACGCTACTGCCATCCTGTAAAGTCCCACACCATTGAAGGTGGCCATGTGCCAACATATATACTCATTATCATTAGCTGACCTCCCATTAAGAGTTTTACTATTCATCAATTCACAATATCACCTGTCATATTCCAATCAGGGAATGTTGATACTCCACACTATCACAAATTGGACCTGTCATGTGTATCAATCCTTTATTATCATATATTACCCAAATATCTTATGATCTTATTATTATTATATGTATTAATCTATTGCATAGTAACTAGGGCTCATTGGTTTGCAGATATAGGAATGTGACACAAATGGGATGTATGTGGATGTCCCATAACCACAGCCATTGAAAACACACTGACATGGTCAGAACAGTATAACAAAGCCATATTTCATACACAGAGCACAATCAGCAATGGACAAGACTGTGCATTAATCTCATGGGTGTGTTGTGGGCGGATACTGGAAGAGCAAGCGGCTGTGGGCAATCAAAGGACACTTAAAGGGTTAACTGTTAGACAACATCATACGGATAAAGCATAGCATCTACTAGGGTCACATGTGGTTTCATAGAAATAACCATTAATGTGAATACAGCAACCATATAGTCTCCATCTGCTAGATTAAACAGTTGCTAGAAATCACGGATCATGTGATACTAATCAATTCCATAAGTAATCGAGCAAAAAGCACAAAAAAACATGATATACAAGTCACCCACAAACAAATGTACATTACTGCTTGGCTGAGAAAGGATTACATTTAAAAAAAAAACGTTATTGATACAAAAAAAAAACAGAAAAATAATATACCCTATTAAAATATGCTTTATAAAAATATATACAATAGTCCACTCCTGTTATTGTACTATACTATATTCAAGGATTGATATACAAATTAATTAGTAAGGAGAACCTCATTTGCACTGTGTAACAGAGTTTGGAATATGACTCACTACTTGCCCTCTAAATAATGAATTAAACAGATCCTGACTATACTGATCTAAATAATATAATTCTGGCCTCTAAGGATATAAATTCAAAAAGTACATATAAGTAGGTATAAATTCCAGAAGTATATCAATTCCAATGTATTTGTCATTTGACTATAACTGTCAGTGACATACAGTAATCTATTAATGTACAAATACATTGTGCAAGAAACGCATTATGCAATTCACAGTCACTTAGGCACACATTCCAAAAGTACAAATGTCCCAGACAATTTCATTTTGTATTGTATGTCTTTAGAGCATAACTGTCAGTGAGATTATCTATTGCTATACTAATCAATTCCACACACATTATGTTTTCATACATTACTGCTGATTACCAAATAGATGATAGGAATCTGGAAAACAAAAAGAGGAGGTGTTAGAACAATCAGTGGCTGTTATTATAGTGCATTGTTTTTGCTCTGGACACTACAATAAACCAATTAACATGAATGTCATCTACGAGCAGTGGTAACCATATTGAGATCTGTCCTGTTCAATCGGCCTTCTCGGAATATGTTGAGGATGTGTAATACAACAACACTTGAACACAATCTTTCATAAAGAAGTACTATCGCTATCTAAATGGAATAGTTGTGCCATGCTGATATCACATCTCACTGGTATATGGGTGGACCAAGGCCAGACAGATTACACTGTCCACATTCCCCCTAAACACATGCGCATTGATCCTGATGTCAAACCAAGGAAATGATCCATTTTGTTTGGATGACATGAAATACATTAAACTGTTTTCATACTTTTAACGAGATAAGGATGGTCCCAAGACCTCCTTTTCCGCAGCACTGGGCCCCCACCTTCCGTGCCCACGCCCCGTCTCACTCTTTCATGTCTTGCTGGTGTAGGTGCGTGGGGTGCCACTACATTGGGTGACTGGGGATCAGGTTGACATGGTGGTGAGGTCTGAAATGAGGAGGCCAACGTCTCGGGTTGCAGTTGTGCAACCAAAGGCTGGAGAGGTATGAGCTGGAGTTTGGCTAATTGGATGAGTTGCTGTCTGTCCAAAATCGCCCGTTCGCCATATATCTCCATGCTTTGGTTGTGCCTCCTCACCTCAGAATGGAGTGATCTGGTCCTCGCCAGGTGCCTCTCATTCTTTTTTTTTTTTATTATTAACTTTTATTTGTAATGCGCCAACATATTACGTAGCGCTATACAGGGTATTAAAACAAGAAAAAGTACAATGTTATCAATCTGCAGAAAATGCAGAGCCCTGTTTTGAGCTTAGAATCTTTGTAGAAAGTGCTTTTTTTCCAAAGCACCCTACAAGATTGAAAGCTCACTACTTACAATCTAAAGGGTAGGGAATAGGCAGAAGCCTGGGCAAGAAAAGACAGATAAGGAATAACAAGAGTCAGGAAGAAAGTGAAGTTTACTTAGGTAGGAAGACATGCAAAGTTAGAAAGATTTCCATTTAGAAGGAAAAGCAAAGGATTTGAGTGAAAGTCCTTTGAGGTGAGTTGCTCTGGTATGTAATATGTTACAGAGCGTTCAAATGGGAATGTAAGGTGATGGGCCTTGGTTAGGAGATATATCTCAAGAAGCCAACAGGTGGTTATGTGGGAGACATGATGTGGAAAGGTTGAGAAGAAGAGCCGGAGGAAAAAGCAGGAGGTTATGAGGCAGAAAAAGGCAGGAGAAGACATTGTGTAAAGGATTATTTAGGTATAGTTAGCAGGTGTTGTTAATTGATTAATTGATCAGGTGTAGGAAATCTGAGAGACTCAATAAAAGAAGAGTAACCAGGGGGGGTGGGTGAGGGGCATGTCGGGAGGGCAGTGGTTGCAGGATCAGAGAGAGAAAGAGACAGAGGCCCAGAGGTAGTGTGGACACTGAAATAGAATATGAGAAGGATGGGCAATGTTATTTAACAGATAAGAAGCAATAAAACCAGGCTTTGGGGGTGGGTAAGCAAGCAGGATAAGAAGGGGGGTTGTTCAGACAAATGCATGGGTACAGATTTGCTTAGTGAAATTTTCAATCACTAAAATATCATATCAGAAAAACAGTCATACAAATATTGATAGTAAATTGCATACAGTAAAAGTTAAGATGGTTCCACATTGTAGTTAGATACCTTCAGAGAGGCTTCCAGGGAGTGTGTTTGGTTGCAGGATCAGAGAGAGAGAGAGACAGAGGCCCAGAGGTAGTTTGGACACTGAAATAGAATATGAGAAGGATGGGCAATGCTATTTCCCAGATAAGAAGCAATAAAACCAGGGTTTGGGGGTGGGTAAGCAAGCAAGATAAGGGGGGTTTCAGACAAATGCATGAATACAGATTTGCTTAGTATAAATTTCTATCACCTAAAATATCATATCAGAAAAACAGTCATACAAATATTGATAGTAAACTGCATAAGTACAAGTTAAGATGTCTCTACAGTGTAGGTATAAGATACCTTCAGAGAGGCTTCCAGTGAGTGTGTTTGGTTGCAGGATCAGAGAGAGAGAAAGACAGAGGCCCAGAGGTAGTGTGGACACTTCAGAGAGGCTTACAGGGAGTGTGTTTGGTTGCAGGATCAGATAGAGAGAGAAACACAGAGGCCCAGAGGTAGTGTGGACACTTCAGAGAGGCTTCCATGGAGTGTGTTTGGTTGCAGGATCAAAGAGAGACAGAGGCTCAGAGGTAGTGTGGACACTTCAGAGAGGCTTCCAGGTAGTGTGTTTGGTTGCAGGATCAGAGAGAGAGAGAGACAGAGGCCCAGAGGTATAGTGGACACTTCAGAGAGGCTTCCAGGGAGTGTGTTTGGTTGCAGGATCAGCGAGAGAGAGAGACAGAGGCCCAGAGGTAGAGTGGACACTTCAGAGAGGCTTCCAGGGAGTGGGTTTGGTTGCAGGATCAGAGAGAGAGAGACAGAGGCCCAGAGGTAGAGTGGACACTTCAGAGAGGCTTCCAGGGAGTGTGTTTGGTTGCAGGATCAGAGAGAGAGACAGAGGCCCAGAGGTAGTGTACACACTGAAATAGAAAATTCTGTTGTTTCTTGTGTGCCAGGTCCTACCTGGTGAAACAGGCCATGATTTACCTCAATGTCAGGAGTGGTGGTGTCGATGGCATTGTGGCTGATGTTGATGGCATTGGGGCCAGAGATGGCAACATTGGTGCAGGAGGTGATGGCATTGGGGCCAAAGGTGATGGCATTGGGGACAATGGTGACAGCATTGGGGCCGGAGGTGTTGGCAGCAGGGCCTGAGGTGACAGCAGCAGGGCCCGAGACAACGGCATGAGTGCCTGAGGTGACGGCAGCAGGGCCCGAGGTGTCGTCAGCAGGGCCTGAGTTGTCGCCAGCAGGGCTGGGGTGTTGGGGGAGCCCATTGTGTGCGAGGCCATGTTAGGAGAGCCCATTGTGTGGGAGGCCATGTTGGGGGATCCCATTGTGTGGGAGGCCATGTTGGGGGATCCCATTGTGTGGGAGTAGTTGTGGCCTGCCATGGCTGCAATATTGTTGAAGCAGGTGGCAGCTGTGATGATGGCTGGGACCAGGACATGGCTGGTGGAAGAGCTGGAACAGCTGGGCATGGATGGATGATGCTGTTGCGGGCCCAGGCAGTGATTCCCACTCCTGATATGATGGTGAACTTGAATGGCTAGCTTGTGTGAATGGTCCCGGGCCCTCTGGAATGTCCTGGCCTTCTTCGTCAACCACTCCCACCTCCAGTGGAGCCTCCCCCTGGTTTCCCTAAACAATTGCCAGCTATCTGTTTCCATATCCTTAACATCATTATCACCTGTGATTGACTGTGGTGCTTGTTTTACACAGAAGAATAATTACCTGCATAATGAACATTGTGGTTAATGGCTCATATAAATATGTGTATTACAGGTGCGGTGTGCCATCTGCATGTGCATCAGACACATGCTCTACTGCTGTGCAGTGTGTGAGACTGACCAATCTGTGACATGTTCCCAGCAATGGTTGTTAATATACAGCTGAAACATGGTCCAGGTTAGGACAGTATATGACACGCACATGCAGTCCTACAGAGTCTGTATCCACATATGCCGCAGTGGGCAGACCCAGGCATATACTCTCTTTTGAATGTCAACTCAATCTTGATATAATAGCAAATTGTACTCAGAGTCAGTTTGAAATGCAGGTATTGGCCAGACATTTAATTGATACAAATTATGAAAATTATATGTTTGCTGCCAGGATTTACAGGGTTATTGATGCCCCATATATCTTCAGTCACAACCATAGGGCGTACACAGATATTGTATGTCAGCTATCTATGCGTGTGGGCAGGGGTGTAGTAGCCAGAATAATTATAGGAGGATACAACTCATTGTATACACCAGCCAGAGTAAAAGCTTATTTATACATACATATAAACATCATGATATCTGCAGTATTTATCCACACCATCGCCCCCCCCCCCCTCACCACCCAAAGTACATACACCAATGTGTGTGGTGTGATATGATACTCACTCTGCATGGTTCTTGGCACACCCGTGTCCACCTGTCCTGCTAGTCCCACTACTGCCATTGGCTCAATCCACTCTTTCAGGATCTGCTCCCGTCTACAATAAGTGATGTTGGCTGGTGGCCCACCATGCAGCTCTAGCCTACTCTGCCATCTTCCTCTTCACCTTCAGAAGGCTGATGTCATATCTGCGTTTTACAGACCTTACTTCCCTATTTGCAACCCCTAATGCTGCAACAGCTGAAGCTATCTACTCCAGGCCTTTGCCTTCTGGCTAGGCCCCACATCTCTCCCACCATGTATGATCCAATAGCGGGCATGGATTTTACTGAAGAGGACGTCCATCTCCTCTGGGCTATAATTGGGGGTCCTGTACATTGCCACAGACTCTTGCCCTCCCAACTGTGCCTGGGGTTTCTGGCTGCCTTGTCCTTTCCCTGGGTCCGGTCCCTCATCCCCACTACCCCCCCCCCCAGGATCAAGCCCCTGACCCTCTGCCCCTACATCTTGTGTGCCTACATCTGGGGGCACATTCCTCCCACGCTGCTGCTCTCCTCCACCTAACCTCCCTGACCTGGTTCTCACTCTCTCCATAACTCTAGCTCTCCTCACTCTCCTCCTCTCTTCCTCTCCACACTCTCCTCCTCTCCTCACTCTCCTCACTCTCCTCCTCTCCTCACTCTCCCCCTCCGGTGTTCTCCTCTCTATCCTCATCTCCTCACTTTCCTCATCCAATTTAGGAAATGAAAATAAGGATAAATAAATATAATGTATAATACTATAATAGAAAAAAATAATGATCTATATAGCTAGTATCCTGGGTGCTTAACACCCCTTATTGTATCAAAACAATAAATATATTTTAAATATAATGTATATGTGGATGTGGTAAAACAAGAATGTCAGTATTATGTGTAGTATAGTAATTGTATGGGGGGGTAGATGTGCTGTGGCCTCTTGCTATATATAGCTATGTGTACGTATTAATCTATGTGTGTGAATTATTTGATATCAGTAATTATGTGTGTTGTAAATTAAGGGTTAATATATATAAGAGGTCAAAATATAAAAAAAACTTACAAAGCTCCTTCTCTCTCTCTCTCTCTCTCTCTCTCTCTCTCTCTCTCTCTCTCTCTCTCCAATGCTCACAAATCCACTAACGCCTAGACCTTTGTGTTCACTGGCTGAGCTACAACATAGTCAATGATTTACGGTTTTGACACCCTTTATAACCGATTCCTAACTGAAGTTCTCTGCTTTCTATTGGCTGTAAGGCCTGCGTCAAGCTATGTGATTACGGGTTTGAATCGTAAGGTTCGATTGCGTCTTGGCCCGCCTCTTAACAGCTTGCATGAGCGGGAAGGGTCTACGGGCTTGCATCTCCAGCCCGTAGGTCGCGGCATGGTTGAATGTAATAGCTCTGTAACGCAGCAGAATTTCCACCCCGCAGACTTGGCGGGTGGGTGGGTTCCGTTACAGGCTTGGAATTTAATGGGGTTGTTGATTAGGGAAAACAGATCTTCACAGCGAAATACTAGAAACAAATTTAGTGTCCCATATTAAGATTGATATGCCCAGAAACTAAAAGGAAATTCAGAGACAGATAAATGAGATGTTATTAAGATTTGTATGCCTGTTTTCTTATTTTCAGTTTGGAGTGAGGATATACAGAGTAAAACGGAAAATATTTAATATTTAGATTGTAAGTCTGGGAGTTTCAATCCTGCAAGGTGCTTTAGGGAAAGCGCTATGGACACCCGGATTCCAAGCTCTAAAACAGGGCCCTCCATTCATTGCAATGTGTGAATCTTGAACTTTGCCTGTAGCTTAACATATGTATAGCGTTACGGAATATATTAGTGCGTTACAAATAAACGATAATAATAATAATTTAATTGTGGCAGATCGGTGGGGATAAGAGGAGAATGGAGATGAATGAGATAAGGGATTGGGAAGTGTGATACACAAACAGTTTATAAAGTAGGGCAGGGTTGGCTGCATGTTTTGCACTTGTATCATTGTTCAATTCCAGTTCATAGTAGGTAAAAAGTCCTACAAGGTAAGGTAGTTGATGTCTGGCATTAGAAGATCAGCATAAATGTCCTTGACATATATTTCCAAGGGAATATGCAAATATATTGTGATATACCACTAATATGCAAAGTCACAAGGAAATTCAATGGATCTGATCTAATTAAGTACATAAATAAGGATATGGTTTAACTGAGGAAACAAGATTTAGGAGACAGTAGCAAAATGGGGGATTGTGACAAGCAGAGAAGAGATCTCTTGTTTAAAACATCCCGAAATAATATTGTTCAAAAGTGCTACAAAAGCTAGACACTTGATGCTTGCCACGAGAAGCTCTTCCAGACATTTTAGTAGATTCATATCTAGGGTCTACCATGTGGTGTCAGTTCAGCACTGCTTGCTGCCCTTTGACACCTAGAAGAAGGGACCTGTGGTCTTATTGGTTGGTGAATTAAGTTTTTATTATTTCACACTTTACTTTCCATGCCAGTGCTCTAAAGCAGGTAGTTGCACATCAAAGTGTAAACCATGCTTTCCCTGTTGGATATTTGCATTCATGATATATTGAACCAGGAGGATCAGAGGCTTTGCTGACCTTAGATGCAAGCAAAGTAAGATTTTCAAATGTTGTTTCTGCTTTTCAAATTGTGTATCTTGCAAAAGGGAGAAACTGGGCATACAGCAATATACAACATACGATGATCCTAGACTTTCCACATGGTAATACTTTGTACATAGGAAGAAACAATTAGGGCATTGTGTAAGTGCTCTTCATGGTGTGAAAGAGCACAAGATTGTATGTTAAAATTATCTAGTTTTTATTACACCAATAAAAGCAAAAAAATCATCTAAAGTTTTAAGTTTGTTTGCATACAAAGTGTAGGCTGCCTACTGGCTGTTGCATGAGTAATAATGTAGCTGAGCATGTGGTGATAGCAGTTTTCCCTGGACTCAGGACGGCACTGGCCAGTTAACTTATAACTGACCTGAGGTGATTCCAGCATTCCATGTTCTGCACAGACACACTTGTTAAGGGTTTTTCTTTTTTTTTCTTTTGCTCACTATACAGAGCTGTAGCTGTGGGTCTGACTGTGGGCAGTCAGTGACACATGTAAACACATATTGTATTTCATTTGATTTCTCAGTGAAAAAGAAAAAGTATTTCAACATGATTTTTGGAGACCTTCAAATTGAGCCTAATTAAGTGACCTTTTAAACAGCAGAAACAAAAGTACAGGACAATGCAGATGCAGCAGTGAACCAGACAAGACAAAGACTTGCATGAAGATTAGAGTCTTATGGAACTTTGGAGAGCTATCGGCTAGTTCTTAAATGACTCACTAGATGTGGATTGGCTGCAGGTGTAACTAAGGTGTGAAGTTAATAACCACATACCCATCTTTGCTAGGTCTCTTGCATAGCCTACTCATTCTGTGATTCACTACAGGCTGTGGATTGACTGGAAAATTATTTTTTATAGGCCGATCCCAAGGCATTCCAGGCAAGGTACTGCTGATAATAGGACTTGGGGTCCATGTTTGCAGTAAACTATTTGCCTCTTTCAAGGTTCACACAACATCAGTCATCCCTTCTTTGATAATTATCAGCTTAATAGGAAAGCTCCATTTATATGGAATCAAACAATCTGTTAATATTTTAGAAAAGGCACTCATTTGTTTCCACTTTTGAAGGATATCAACTGAAATATCAGGCAATATCTATAAACATGTGTACGGTTCTTGAAGTGATTTCTGTTCTTGGGTTCTGCCAAGAATAGACTCCCTATATGTACAGAAGGGTACTCTTGCTATAACATCTCTTAGGTTTAGGATGGGCCTACCAAGCATCCACAAAAGGTCAACAATTACTTCTCCTCAACCTTTTCCAGAATGCCTCTAACCCTTAAGTATTTCCTCCTAGACCTATTTTCAAAGTTATTCAATTTATTTTGAGCTATATTCAGATTGGAAAAAAAGTATGTTATTTTGTTCTTGCAGCTCTTTATTGTTTTTTTACCAAAGCATTCTTTTTTCATATCATCTGTTCTTGTGCCCAAGTGGATTATCTGTTTTTTTTAAAAATCTGTTGTCATTTAATTCCAACCTTATTGCTGTATTATATTCTCCTAAGCTTTGTTTTATAATTTGAAGAATAGGAGATTCACAATTTGAATCTCCTTGTGGGGAGGGAGCCATGTCAGCAGGAGGGAGTGCTCAAAACTCAGGCATCCATTTTTACTCCGCAAAACACACTCCCACTTAACCCCACAGCTACTAAATACGTTAGTTTGTTACATATTAACCTCCTTGGACTTTTCTACATTTTGTTGTTTCCCAACGTGGAATTAAAGTTGATCTCATTGAGGTTTTATGTCACAGTTACACAAAATTGTTCATAATGTAGAAAATACACATATCTTTCAACATTATTTACAATTAAAAATCTGAACACTTTTGATTGCATAAGGATTCACTTTATTTGTTGTGAAACCTAAATAAATAAATTAATAAATAAATAAACATTGGTGCAAAAAACAGCCTTTAGGCATATCATCATATGGGAAACTGGTCAGGAATGAGGACAAAATGGATGGAGCTAAATATGGGGTGATTCTAGAGGAAAACCAAATTCAGTCTTCAAGATACCTGCAGTTTCGACTTCCAATAAGGCAATAACCCTAACCACACAGACACACCTACAGTTGATTTATGGTCACTAAGCACCTGTTTTAGGATGTCCAAGTTAAAATCAATAGAGACATTTTTAAAGATTGAACAATTTCTGTTCAGCAAACGTTCCCATCCAACTTGACAGGTTAACACTATAAGAATGGGCAAATATTGAGGGATCCAGATATGCAAAATTAGTAAATCAAGAAACAAATTTAATTAATTTTTGTGTCACAATAAAATGTATTTTGCACTTGCAAAGTATTTAGTAGAGCCCTTCCTGGAAACATGTTCATCAATGACATAGGTATAAAAGTGTATTGTGTCCTGTTTCAGGGTACGCAAGAACAAATCAGGCAGGCACAAATCTGTTTTCTCTGTCCAGATCTCCAAATTGGGTAATGTCATGCCCCTTAAAGTCAGAGGCTACAGAAAGGTTAATCCCTTGTGGGAAATCTACATTTTAGAAAATGGGAAAAAGCTTAGATATTGTCCTTTTAAGGCTGTGGTGCATTGTTTCCAAATCAGAAAATGTGGTGAACTGTAGGCCTGCTTGTGAGGTTCAAAGATGGAAATGTAGTATGGGAATAAATGAATGCAGGAATTTAATAAAGTCAAGTAGCCTCCAGATCTACCCACAATTTCAGGTGAATAAGGATTTGGAAATAGATCTCAGATACGCTGATGATACTACTCTGATGGCTGAAAGTGAGGAGGAACTAAAGGACTTATTGATGAAGGTAAAATAAGAGAGTGCAAAAGTCGGCCTGATGCTCAAAGTTAAAAAGACGAAGATCATGGCAAACAGCAATCTCACTTCCTAGCAAATAGATGGGGAAGAAGTGGAGGCAGTGACAGATTTTATTTTCCTTGGATCCAAGGTCTCTGCAGATGGTGACGGTAGTCATGAAATTAAAAAACGTTTTATTTTTCTAGTAAAAAGTAAAGATATTAAACAAAGGTCCACATAGTTCAAACTATGGCATTCCCAGTAGTAACATACGGATGTGAGAGCTGGACCATAAAGAAATCTGAGTGCCGTAGAATTGACGCCTTTGAATTGTGGTGTTGGAGACGAAAGAGGCAGATATGGATAGATGAGGTCACTGAAGCAATGAACATGAACTTGATGGAGTTCAGAGGGGCAGTGACTGAGAGATGCACCTGACGTGCTGGGGTCCATAGATTCACGGAGAGTCGGACGCCACTGAATGACTAAATAACCAGAAAGGATTTGGAAAAGCTTCTGTTAATGTACCTAGGCCGAAGCTAGACACAAATTATAAAATGGCAATAGCTTAAGAAAAAATAAATTGCCTAATAACAACGATGTTGGAGCCCAGAACAAGTTGGGGAAATATAGTTTAAAATTAAAACCTTAGCCCTGACTGGTGCACTTCAACTATACTCCCAAGACTGCCTCCAAGGGAAGAGACGGAAGACCAACCATCAAATATAAAGAAAGCAAACAATATAAACAAAATGTGTTAGCATATTAAAGTAATAGTACTTATCCACCATTAATGGAAGCAGTGATCTGAGGCAATACATATTCTCAGTCAATTCAAATGTTATCAGAGACCTCCTTGCAGAGTAAGGGCCTCATTCAAATGATGGCCACAAAACGTCTGTATCTCTGCGATCCCTTACTAGGTGCTACGGCCCCTTGGCTACCTTGGTATTTAAAGATAAGGGGCTGCAAGCCACCCCTTCCTATGGCCGATCACAAGCCCTGCAATTGGCAGTTAGATTTGGTGGGCTTGTACCTGATTGCGGGCTGACGTTTTATTTTTCTAGTAAAAAGTAAAGTAAAGATATTAAACAATCAACAAAGGTCCACATAGTTCAAACTATGGCATTCCCAGTAGTAACATACGGATGTGAGAGCTGGACCATAAAGAAATCTGAGCGACGTAGAAATGATGCCTTTGAATTGTAGTGTTGGAGACGAAAGAGGCAGATATGGATAGATGAGGTCACTGAAGCAATGAACATGAACTTGATGGAGTTCAGAGGGGCAGTGACTGAGAGATGCACCTGACGTGCTGGGGTCCATAGATTCACGGAGAGTCGGACGCCATTGAACGACTAAACAACTAGAAAGGATTTGGAAAAGCTTCTGTTAATGTACCTAGGACGAAGCTAGACACAAATTATAAAATGGCAATAGCTTAAGAAAAAAGAAATTGCCTAATAACAAGGATGTAGGAGCCCAGAACAAGTTGGGAAAATATAGTTTAAAATTAAAACTGTAGCCCTGACTGGTGCACTTCAACTATACTCCCAAGACAGCGTCCAAGGGAAGAGACGGAAGACCAACCATCAAATATAAAGAAAGCAAACAATATAAACAAAATGTGTTAGCATATTAAAGTAATAGTACTTATCCACCATTAATGGAAGCAGTGATCTGAGGCAATACATATTCTCAGTCAATTTAAATGTTATCAGAGACCTCCTTGCAGAGTAAGGGCCTCATTCAAATGATGGCCACAAAACGTCTGTATCTCTGCAATCCCTTACTAGGTGCTACGGCCCCTTGGCTACCTTGGTATTCAAAGATAAGGGGCTGCAAGCCACCCCTTCCTATGGCCGATCACAAGCCCTGCAATTGGCAGTTAGATCTGGTGGGCTTGTACCTGATTGCGGGCGTCAGCCCGCAGATCAGGCTGCAAGCCAGCCAAACTAAAAAGACCAATATAAATTCAAAAAGCACTGTACAGCACTATAAATGATGGGGTACACATTGGGTGACATGTGGTTGACATGTATTACATTGGCTAGCTCCCACATTGCCACTAGCCAACACTGTAATTTGTGGCCACAGTCCACCAGGCTTGAAGATCGAGTTGCTGCCTTGGAGGTCATCCAAGTCCGGGATCCAAGTAACGCGTTCTCTAAGCACTTCTCTAAGCGGACTTGTGACCACAATTGTCAGTATTGGCTAACAGCGATGTGCCAGCTAGCCAATGTACTACATGTGATCCCCATGTCCCCCCTAATGTCCCCTATCAATTACAGTACTGTACAGTGCTGCATTGAATATATATTAAACTCTAAAGACACCCAAGCCCACACGATTACGGGTTTGGATTGAAATCTCCCTCCGCGGCTCCTTAAAGGGACCACGGCACACTAATGGTTACCTCAAGCCGTGGGGGTACTTACAGTACCCCGCGGCAATGAACATTAACCTCCCCATGCTGTGGGGTCCCCATCGGGACCCAGGAGCGTCCCCACATTAACCCTTGCAGTGGGGGTCCCCATCGGGACCACCACTGCATTAAAAATTCAAATTTCCCGCCCCACGTGAGTCCTGGAAGGACCTTAAAGGTCCTTAAAGGATCCGCAAGAAATACAAAATTAACCCTGCCCCGGAGGTACTATAAGTATGGCTCACTAATGGTTACCTCAGGGCGCAGGGGTACTTACATGAAACCCTATCTACAATACATTAAACCCTATCTACAATACATTAACCCAATCTACATTATATTACATTAAACCCTAACTACTTACATTAAAAACCCTAAATCTAACCTAAAATAGAATAAATAAGACCACTTATCTTGCCTAAATAACCCTTCAGCGATGATGGGTTTTGGGGTGCAGGTTGTACCCCTAGGAAAAATAGAATCATGAAACTAGTACAATATTAAACACTACATAGAAAAATAAACACTGTCAATCAGACTGCAGCCAATGAGAAGGTGCAGATGCCTTCAGCCAATCAGCCCGTGGTGTGTATCCCATTCCTATGCAATAGTGCCTTCTGATTGGTTTAAAAGGATTGACAGGTCCATCTGCTAATCAGAATGGGATATACTGTAGGGGTGTATCTCATTCTGATTGGCTCAAACCTTGGCGCCTTCTGATTGGCTGAAATGTGATTGACATGTGATTTATTTGTTTTACCGGAAAAAGTGCTAGAAGCTTCATTAGCATCGGGGAGCTCCACCAGGGAGGAGCTCTGTTAGATTTTTTTTGGGGTTTTTTTTACAAGGAGGAGGATGGAGACATCGAGGACAGGTACGTTTTACATTTAGAATGTTTATTGTATTTTATATTGGGTTTAATTGTGTACTAAAGTAATGTTTATTTTATTCCAGGGGACCAGCCAGAGAAGACAAGAAGAAGGATGGAGACATTTCGAAAAGGTAAGTTTAATATTTTGAATGCTTATTTTTTCTATGTAGTATTTAATATTGTACTAATTTCAAATTTCTATTTTTTCTAGGGGTACAACCTGCACCATGAAACCCATCATCACTGAAGGGACATCTAGGCAAGGTAAGTGGTCTTATTTATTCTATTTTAGGTTAGATTTAGGGTTTTTAATGTATGTAGTTAGGGTTTAATGTAATGTTATGTAGATTTGGTTAATGTTTTGTAGATAGGGTTAAATGTATTGTAGATAGGGTTTCATGTATTGTAGATAGGGTTAAATGTGTTGTAGTTAAGGGGTTAATAGTATGTAGTTAGGGATATATTTGTACTGTATTTATTGATGTATTGTAATGTTATGTATATTTGTGTATGTATTTTATTTGCAGGTGCGTAATTCTTTTTTTATTTTTTGTAGTGGGGGGTTGTGTAATGTTTTTTTTGTTGTTTTTTTTGCAGTGGGGGGTTTGTACAATGTTCTTTATGACTCACATAAGTGATGGGGTTAGATGGAGGCTTATGGGGGTCCGTATAGACCCCCATAAGTGATGGGCTTAGATGGAGGCTTACGGGGGTCCATATAGACCCCCATAAGTGATGGGCCTAAATAGGCTTAGATGGGGTTATATAGGCTAGGATGGGGTTACATAGGGCTAGGTGGGGTTAGATAGGCTTAGATGGGGTTAAAAGGGCCTAGAAGGGGTTAGATAGGCTAGATGGGGTTAAATAGGCCTGGATGGGGTTTAAATGGGGTTAAATAGTCTTAGATGGGGTTAGATGGGGTTAAATAGGATTAGATGGTGTAAGATAGGCCTAAAGGGGGTTAGATAGGCTAGGTGGGTTTAAATAGGCCTTGATGGGGTTAAATAGTCTTAGATAGGGTTAAATAGTCTGAGATGTCGATAGATAGGCTAGATGGGGTAAATAGGCTTAGATGGGGTTAAATGGGGTTAAATAGTCTTATATGGGTTTAGATGGGGTTAAATAGGATTAGATGGTGCCAGATAGGGCTAGAAGGAGTTAGGTTGGCTAGATGGGTTTAAATAGGCCTTGATGGGGTTAAATAGTCTTAGATAGAATTAAATAGTCTCAGATGTGGATAGATAGGCTAGATGGGGGTAAATAGGCTTAGATTGGGTTATATAGGCCTAGAAGGGGTTAGATAGGCTAGATGGGGTTAAATTGGCTTAGATGGGGTTAAATAGGCCTAGAAGGGGTTAATTACCCACAGTTAGGATTAATAGGGAATGGTTAGGGTTCATAGTGTAGTGCTTTGACTTTGTATTATGAGGGTCTTGGAGGACCCTCATGGCACTTGTAGGGTTAACCTAGGGTTTAAAAGTGCCATATAGGGGTCCATATAGACCCCTTTTGGACTGAGGGGGTTAATTTTAGTCTCATGGGGGTCTATATGAGTGAGGGGGTTAATTTTAGGTGCCGGGGGCGTACTTATAGTACCCCTGCGGCTTGGGGGTAACCATTAGTGTGCTGTGGGCCCTTTAAGGACTTGCGGTGGGAAATTCAAGCCCCAAAATTCTTCAGGCTTGAATTTTGAATTCAAGCCTGTGGCAGGAAATTTAAATCTCATAGATGCTGCAAGAGTCCTGTTCAATCACGATCGGGACCCCTCCAGCAAGGCAAGGTGTTAATGTGTGCACCTAGCAGGGGTCCCGATCGGACCCCTGCATTATAGGATTAATGTTAGGACACTGCAGGGTTCCTGTTCAGGCCCTCATTTATAGAGTTAATGTGAGGACACTACAGCGGTTCCAATTGAGACCCCTGCATTATGGGGTTAATGAGGGACGCTGCAGGGGTCCCGATCGAGTCCCAATCAAGACCCCTGCAGCCAGCAAAAGGCTTAATAGGAGGGTACGCAAGAGCTTCCCAGCCCTTGCGATGGCTCCAGGGTGAAAGTAAGCTGCGGCTGTTTTTTATTGTTTTACTGGGTTGACGGAGGGGTTATTGGAGGATTTGAATAGGGATGGGTGGTTTCATGCGGCCAAATCTGTTGCGGACGCGTGAGATCAAAGGCTTTCTCTGCAGTAAGCTGTGATGGGGGTGGCCGCAAGGGAACGCAAGAAGCAGGCCGCAAGCCTGTCTGAGCCCTTGGCCACAAGGGATTAGAATAGCTAAGTAGCTTGTGGCAACCCCTTGCGGCAACGCAGCTCCTACGGCCCAGATTTGAATGAGGCCTTAAATCAGCTTGATGAAAAAGAATTTGGGTGAGTGGGCAACAAAGGAATATATATATATATATATATACATATATATATATATATATATATATATATAAACATATACTATATAGTGTAGATTATTAACACTTTGGCGAGCTTTAATTTAAAAATAGTTCCCACATATGTATAATGTTATATAATAGACTTTTTAGTAGTAAGTAGATAATCTTTGATTAATCTCATATCTTGTGGCTATAGTCTATTTATCTTAACATAGAAATTGAGAGAGAAAAATAAATAAAAGTAGTACTTTATATAAAGAGTAATAGATAACTGGATTAGCCTTCCAGTGGAAGTGACAGAGTCAATCACAATTAAGAAAGTAAAGCATGTCTGATATAAACATAAGGCCACCTTAAGGCTTAATAAGCCAGACTTTTGGGTTGATAGAATGCTCAAACTAAGTGGGCTTTTTTAGATATTATCTGTCATCAAATCGTTGTTACTATATTTGAGGGAAGAGGCAAGAAAAAAGAGAGAAAAATAGACTGCCAAGAGAGAGAGAATGGAGAGGAAAACACAGAAATGCATTTGTGCTGTAGTCATGCAAGGCTTGAAATCTACTATTCATGCTTGATAATGTATAGTACCACTAACAAATTGCGGCATGACACAGGCTGCCTCCTGATCCCTTCCTTCCAGTTCCTACGCCTCTGCCTAATACTGGGGCAAACTATTACTAACATTTACTGGGTACAACATGCTCTAACTATTTTCAGTCTATGTGATAAATATGTGAGATTGTATCTCTGCCCTTCTATGCAATCTTCTAAATTTGGCACTCATTTTCAACTGCACAATACATTTCAAAATGCAAAAATTGAATTGAAGACTTTGCCATACATACAATTAAATAACATTAATTTCAGCAATACATTAAGCTGCCATTAATATTATTCAACGGTAAAATATCACAGAATATTACAAATGGCAACCCATTCATTAGCTCTACATTGATTTTGACTTTTAACTGTGTGCTCATTATCCAAACTTAGAGAAAAGATGAATTCTGTCACTGCTGAGATACAGAAGCTTAATTAAAATCACCTTTCAATGTCCTTATAAAATATTAGTACAGTGTTGTTTGAGTCTCCATTCTGTGTCATGCCAGATATTAAAATATATATTTGTTTCTCTTTTTTAAGTTTTATGTTACATACTATATATAAAAGAAAAAATGCATAATGACATTGATTATAAAATTACTTTACTGTTCCTGCTTTTGTCTCTGCTTCTGCTCTTTCGTCAACATCATATTTTAGAAACATGCTCTACAGGTAGTTTGTTATGCTGCTATTTCCAGAAACACATGAAACAACTGTTCCAATTTATTGATATGCGGTTGTGTTGTATAACTGATGTTATGATGTGATTGTTTCAGTACAGGCTGCCCTCTGTCTCTCTCTATGCCCTCTCTCTGTGCCCTCTGTCTCTCTCTATGCCCTTTCTCTGTGCCCACTGTCTCTCTCTATGCCCTCTCTCTGTGCCCGCTGTCTCTCTGTGTGACCTCTGAGAGATCTCTGTGCCCTCTGCCTCTGCTCTCTCTCTCTCTCTCTCTGAGCCCCCTGTCTCTCTATGTGCCCTATCTGTGTGCTCTCTATCTCCTCTCTCTCTCTGAGCCCTCTGTCTCCCTGTGTGCCATCTCTGTGCACTCTCTCCCATCCCTCTCTCTCTCTCTCTTTCTCTCGCTCTCTTACTCCCCCCGTCCATGCACAGAAAGCTCTCTCCCTCTTTTTCTCCCCCCCCCACATGCGCACATCTGAATTACAAATACTTCACAATTGCGCATGCGCAACATCGTGGCACATGCATAGTTGATAATATCAAAATTAACAGCAACGTGTGACGAATGCGCAGTGAGCATTGAGCAGGGGCTACACACACGTTGCAATTATGCTGCTGTAGAATCTACTTTTTTGATTACAGCAGATCATCTTAATGAGGTGTGTGGAGACTTTGAAAGTACAGGAATTTCCTATCAGCAAAATGGGAATTTAGCAGTTACAACTGTCAGTGTTCTCAGCATGGCTAAAATAAAGCTCATTAGTTTACAAGGAAGCACATTCCTGAGAAAGTACAGCTGCAAGAATCAAGCAAAAAAAACCTAGAGACATGCAGTAAAATATAGTTGCATACAAAGGTTGTGTTCATTTATTACATTTTTGTTTTGAAAAAAAAAATACTCATTATCATGTTAGCTATTCAAAAAGCCATATAGAAAGCACAAAAGCACAGAAGTCCATTAAAATATATCTAGTTTTCGGTGAGATTGTTTAATTTTGTAATTTATTTTAAATAATTCCTTTATTTTCTAATAGTGAATCATAATTTACTGCCTAATCTTATGAGAAATACTTAATTTTTGCTGAATTATTTGTTTTTCTAAAGTGTTAAATGGAAGAGTAATATAGAACAACCTAACTGTTTATTTATATGGGCTATGTAATTTCATTTACTGAAAATTATATTTCATTTGGAGCATGAAGAATAACCTGAGCTCATGCATCAATAACTAAAGAGTTCTGAAAATGAGTTGTATGTTCATTTTCAACACGATCTGCATCAAGTATGGTAATGATTATGGCTAATAGATTCGATTTGTTTTCCAGAAAGATGACTCCACATACATTTGCATCAAGTGTGGTTACAGTTATTGTACTTTATTTGCTTCAAAATAAATTGAATCTTTTCATGTGGAAAAAAGCCTCTCAATTTCATATGAATTATACAAGTTCAATATGTCTGCAGTTTTCACATTTAATTTGCAGATATTTTAGTTGAAGGAGAAATAAGTTTATCTCTGATCTAACTGTAAGGTTAGCAATTCCTACAGCAAGAATAATATTTAACTAATATGGAAGTATTTCTGTTTTAATATGCGCTAGTCTGATATGTGCTCCCTTTCCCTGTTCCTCTTCTTCTTTATCCTTCTTATTTTCTGACTTTTTTTCTCTGCTTGTATTTTACTTGTTACCTTATTGTTCTTTTGCAGAAAAGGCTCAATCCATGCTAATGGCCTATTGCCAGGAGACGATTACTCCACCATTTTTCCCTCTGTGGAGTCCTTCCTGGTATAGAGCTGTGGCTGTCCTCGGATTGGTGCAAGTCCTTGAGACTTTATCTGCTGGTTTTCAGGAAGTAAGAGGCATAGAGAGGGCCTAACATGTTAAAAACAACCTTATTGATTACATATTATCTTCAGTTAAACTGCACTTTGTTCAAACCCAAATGAAAATATAGTGGGCCATATATACTATTACCCTATTAAAATGTTCTGGATTTAAAAGGCAGTCCCCATAAGCAATGGAAGATGACCAGTTGGTCCCTAGGTCAAACAATTGAGAATCACTGGTTTAGAGGATCCAGGAGAGAAGTTATATGGGCCTGGTGGGTAAACACAGTGTAATAGGGCATGTTAAGAGTCTTTTAAATGGTTGTGAATGTGTTTGGAATTAAGAAGATTATTGGGCTTCACATGACTTAACGGCCTTATATTTTTTTAACACTTCTGGAGATCAAATTGGGATCTCTTACAGAAATAGTTTTTGAAAGAATCACAAACACCCTTAACTTCTGCACTACTCACACACTTTCTTCTGTATATCCTTGGCACACAGTCAATTCTTATGGTGAATTCAGCCTTCAAACTACATAGTCAATTATGAATCTACTTTATTTTCACTCCCCTACTGTTCTTCTATAAATTGTAAGATCTTTAGAGGAGAGATCTACATGTATCTTGCTTTATCATGATTAATTAATTACCTTTGAATATACTATATCATTTCTAATTTTCTGTAAATAGACCTATAAATAATGTTACTTTGCAAAAAATAATAATAATGATAATAATAATACAATATATGTATATTCATAACTACACTCTCTTCATGTCTGTTTTTGTATCATCCTCTCATTCCTCTCATAGCTGTTTCTTTGCACATGTATTCTTTCATTTGACCCTTTTGTGTATCTCTTGACCCCATTCTTGTCTCTATGTTGTTGTTTATTTTTTCAGTCATGCCTGACTCTTTGTGACCCCACATTTATAGTTATGTCTCTGGTCAGGCTTATACATACGGTTATCTTGGAAAAGATACTGGAGTGGATCGCCAGTTTCTTCCATCTTAAAGTAGTGATTTGTCTGACCTGCCCATCTTGGGTGACTCCACATGAGGTACACAAGCCCCTTCACCACAACAAGGTAGAAATCCAGAAGGGGGTTCTGTCTTTACACCTTCTTTATATATGATTATGCACCTATCTGTCCCTGTTTCTTCCTCACCCTTGTACCTTTCTATTTCTATGCATATGTATATTTTCATCATGAGTGTCTTTCCAACTTGTTAGGATGTATCTCTATCGTCAATTTATTTGTATCTCTACATGTACCACCTTTTTGCTTCAAAATAGTTTTTTTTTGTCCTTTCTCTTATTGTATCTATTTTTGTACACTACATGTCTCTATTTCCACAATATGTTTTTGGATTTTACTAGTATAATATACCTATCTATATCTTTATTTTTGTGTATGTTATTTTATTAAGGAGTAGTGAATAGTTCTGTTTTTTTTTGCATACAATCTTACGAATAGTTCCTAACTGGTTTCTTCCCTTTGTAGCTCACGAAGACAGTGTACTTCTAAGTCTTATAGCATCCAATCATTGGCAACACTTTGCAACATTTAAAAAATATATTATTCTTTATTGACAAATTGTGAACCTTATGTGTGAATGGAAAGCAATATAATCCACCATGTAAAAACATTATCATTTAAGTAAACACCATTAGAAACATTAATATGGACACAAAAAACAATACAAAATGTTATTAGATTTTGAAGATACATCGTTTATATAAATGTATATATTGTCATAGCATCCAAGCATTGGCAACATTCTGCCACATGTTACTTGGGAGAAGTCACTGACAAGATAAATTGTAAATAAGAGTCACAGAAGGTAGACCCAAACAAGTACAAGTTGGATTAATTTTAGGCAGAAACAACATTTAAGCACTTCTTCATAAAATAACGTACATATATGAAAAAAGTACATAGGTATATTACATTGTGTTGGTGAAAAGAGTGAAATAGACCCGGTGCTAAATGGTAAATGGTTTTATCATATATAATGCTTAAAACCAAAATATATATAAGATGACAGATTAAATAGCTTAAAAACAGCAATGGGCTTCTCCCTGTATCTTGTGGTAGCCTAACAGTGAAGGAGAAATGTAGGAGAAGGGGTGTCAGAGAAGGATACACTAAGGCCCCTATTCATTCGAACAATTGTAAGTTACTGGAACCTGGAATGGAGCATGTAAACTAATTGCTTTTCAATTGCTGTCTTTTTGCTAGTTGCGAATGATTTGCGGGTTAGAAGCTCAAAGACCCTGCAATTGTTAAAATCTTAACTCCGACCCAGCTAAGCCTTTGATCTTTCAAGTCCGTAAATGTTACAATCGCAAATCACTATTCAATTGCTACAATTCCTCAAGCCTGCAAATGTTTTCACACCCGTAAATGGCAAATGTAGAAGAAAATCCTACGAGTACCAGATAGGACTCACAAGGGGATTAAACAACTGTAAATGCAAATAAAAAAATCAATAGTGCATTTTAAAAGACGGAGAAAGCAATGTTTCATTTCCGTGTCATATCAATCTCGTGAATCAATGAGTTAATACATATCAGGCCCCCCACATGGATTAGAACAGAATCGCCATTCATTTTTATTATTTTGTACATTGCTGGATTGTGAGTCTGATCTAAACTTCAAAATGCTAGTTGATTGACGTTTAACCTCCATGGTTTAATGATGTCATGATGACGGTCTCATTTGCTATTGGCTGTTTCTAAATTGGTAGTTACAGCCATGCTAAATTGATTATGATCATGCTCTGAAATGCTACTTACTTGCATGGTTTATGGTTTAGACTTTCGGCCCATAAATCGTGGGCTTGTTCCATTGAATCACTCTGTAAATGGAGAAGATTTCAAGCTTGCAGACTTACAGCCTGGACAACATAAACTGTAGGGCTTGCAAATGAATAGGGGCCTGAATGTTCAATTTACAAAACAGGGTGTGACCCACAAAAGAGCCATGTAATTGATTAAGAAGGAGCGAAGAGCTTGGTGGAAAAGATTATGGATAATTGCTTCTAACGCAACATAGATATTTCAAAAAAAGTTGGAGAGAGAACTAGTGCTTTAACTTGGCAGGGAGTAGGTAATTTGTAAGGGCAAACTCAGTGGATTGTGGGGATAAGTAGTGAGGTGTGGCCAGTAGACAAAGTGGGGTAAGCAGTTGTTGACAATCTGCTCATTTAGTTTTGCAGCCAAAGGTAGCACAGAGTTGGGAGAGATGAGCAACACTTGCTTGTATCTAGGGAGATAATTGGATGAGTAACAGAAATGGAAGAGATATTTTACTCATCATAGATGTTCCACTTTAGATTTTTTTAGTATGCCATATGTTAAAAGAGAAAAGCAGTAGTTATGGTTAGAGCATCAGTGATTTTGTTGCTGGGGAGGAAGTGGTGATGGGACCAAAGATGGTTTTAAAGATATAGACCATTGCTAGGGGTCTAGGGCTTGGTGATTTGTGTAGGCCTTGCTAATGGAGAGTGTGCAGAAAGTATGGTTGCAAGAGATTCTTTATCAGGACAATTAGACCTTTAACACATTAAATTGTTTAACGTTACAATCATCAAATAACCAATATAGATAGTGTAAAATGGATACATTGAAAAGTCATGCTGTTTTACCCTTTTCACCCAAAGTCTTATGAAATTTCCACAGCACAATAGGGAGATTTACTAAACCATTGTTTAGGTCACATTGAGTTCCGATCATCTATGTTGTCAATTGTTCCTATAGCCATTGCAGTCCCAAGTGCAGGAAGCTAAAGGGTGTTTTCTGTCCTGTGCTCTGTAATCTTTCTGCAGGTGAGAGTGGGTGTGGTTTTGCCTGTATAAAGGTATATCTGTGTACACTTGTGTGGTGTTCTGTGTGAATCTGCTCTGTGAATAAGTGCGGGAAGCTAAAGGTTGTTTTCTGTCCTGTGGGCTGTAATCATTGTCCAGGGCCCTCATTCAATTGCGATTTGGCCAATTAAATAGGGGTCTAAATAAGCTCATAACATATTTTTTTTAAATAAGTTTTTAGTTAGTAAACATCTATCCAAAAGCAAGGTTTTCACTAACTAAAAACTTATTTAAAAAAATATGTTATGTGCTTATTTAGAGCCCTATTTAATTGGCCAAATCGCAATTAAATGAGGGCCCAGGTGAGTAGGAAGGATCTATTTTAACAGGGGAAGGAGCGAACTTCGGAGCTTGTAAACATTTCTAGTGTAAGTGCAGTTATTGTGTAAGTGTGCGAGTTTAAATAAAAAGAGCGTTTTCAAAGAAAATGGGTATTATAAGAAACAATAGAAAACAAAAAAAAACACATTTTGTTTTGTTTGGGTTAAGGTGCAGAAAATCGATGTAGCCTAGCATGGAGGGTGGGGCTGAAGATAGTGGGGATGTCCAGGGAGGTAGCTGGGTTACAGTTACAAGGGGAAGCAGGGGAATCAGGAGGAGGAGGCAGGCCAGTTCTGAGTTGACAAACACAAACTGATTTGTCTGATTGAGTCAATTCAGGAATGGCAAAGTTCCCTCTAATAGCCGGGAGAACAGTTCTACTGGAGGACTGAGAGGGCAGATTGGGCAGAGCAACAGATAGGTTTTGGTGGTAGGAGACACTATTATTAGGGAGGTAGGCAGAGTGATTTGTCACCCAGATCCTAGCAATCAAACAGTCTGCTGTCTCCCGGGTGCTTGGGTTCTGCATATTGTGGATCGGGTGGATAAATAATTGGGAGGGGCTGGAAATTAACCAGCAGTCTTGGTACATATTGGTACCAATGACAAAGTGGAAGATGGAGTGCCTTAAAGAATGAGTTTAAAGAAGTAGAAAACCGACTTAAGGCAAGGACCTCCAAAGCAGTATTTTCGGAGATACTACCAAGGAGACAGAAGCAGCTTAGGGAGGTTAATGCATGGCTAAAAAAGTGGTGCAGGACAGAGGCTTTGGGGTTTTTAGAGTGCTGGGCTGACTTCTAACTTGAGTACAATCTCTATAGCAGTGATGGATTGCACCTTAATGAAGAGTGAGCGTGTGTGCTAGGGGAAAGGATGGTAGAACGGCTAGAGGAGTTTTTAAACTAGTAGGTAGGGGGAGGGACTAGATAGAAGTATTTGGGTAGAAAGGGTAGAGGGGGGAAAGGGATCAATTATCTACCCATGGGGAAAGAGAAGGGGGAGTGTTACAATAGAAAATAGGGAGGTATTACTAGTTGACTCAAATACAGTGGCAAACACTTCACAAAAGCAAAGCCATAGCAACATAAAGTGTATGCTTGCTAAGCCGAGAAGTTTGACTGGGAAAATGGGTGAGCTTGAATTATTAGCGGTACAAGAAAAATGGGACTTAATAGTCATTACTGAAACATGGTGGGATGACTCATGACTGGACAGTTAATTTGGATGGTTATAACTTATTTAGGAAAGATAGGGGTAATGGTAGAAGGGGAGGAGAGATTTGTCGGTATGTTAAGCCTGAATTTAAACCTCTAGTCAGAGAAGATATTTATAGTGGAACTAGCGACAACATTGAATCTTTTTGGGTTGAGTAAAATAACAGAGGAGCTAATTCTAAATGCATATTGGTAGGAATATGCTATAAACCCCTGAATATAGTTGAGGGTGATGAATTGCAATTATTGCTGGAGATACATAATGCAGATAAGCATGGACAAGTTCTAATAATGGGAGATTTTAATTACCCTGAAATAAGCTGGATAAATGAGACCAGCAGTTCTGCTAGGTAACAGGTTTTTGAGTGCACTCAGGGAAAATTATTTGACCCAGGTTATACAAGAAATGAGGCTATCTAGGATTTAGTCATCACAAGTAGTCTTGATATAATATCACATGTTAACAGAGGGGAACCCTTGGGGAATAGTGATCACAATACAGTCTCATTTAAGATTGAATACAAAAAACAGAGTTGTAAGGGGCCAAAAAAAAAACTCACAATTTTAAAAGGGCTAACTTTAATGGGCTAAGGGCAGCAATACAACATAAAGACTGGCATAAAGAACTTACAGGGAAAAATACTGAAAATAAATGGGAAACATTCAAATCGTTACTAAATAAACATACTCATCGGCATGTACCATGTGTAAATAAAATCAATAGGAGTGAGTAACATCCTATGTGGTTTAAAGATCATGATAAGGAAATAAAACATGTATTTAAATTATACAAGAAGGAGGGAACAGAGGCCGCTTTACAGGAATATAAGGAAATCAACAAGGCTTACAAAAGGGTTATTTGACTGGCTAAAATAGAAAATGAGAAGTCAGTTGCAAAGGAGAGTAAGATTAACCCTAAAATATTTTTGTAATATATCAGTGTGAAGAAGTCGAGGAAGGAAGACATAGGAACATTACAATTTGACACAGGCCATCTGAAATAGTGACCAGGAAAAGTCAGATGAGCTAAATGCGTTATTTCCTTTGGTATACACAAGGGAGGTTCCAGTGGTTGGGACCACTGCAACAAAATGGGGTTACACCACATTCACCAAATAATTGGTCAACGCAGGAAAGAAGTTGGAAAAAAATAAAGTAAATAAAGCCCCAGGTCCTGATGGAATACACCCAAGGGCACTGAGGGAACTGGGTTCTGTAATAGCCAAACCATTACATCTAATGTTTCAAGACTCACTCACCACAGGGTCGCTACCAGAAGACTGGAGAAAAGCAGATGTGATACCTATATTTAAGGAAAGGAAGCAAAAGCAAATACAGGACATTATAGACCTGTAAACCTCACATCTGTAGTTGGGAGGCTTTTAGAAGGCTTAACAAGGGATAGTATACAAGAATATGTCTATTTGAACTAGATCATAAGTAGGAGTCAACACGGATTTATGTAAGAAAGGTCATGTCAGACAAATCTATTTAGTTTCTAGGAGGAGATAAGTAGGAACTTGGATGTAGTCTTTTTGGATTTTGCAATGGCTTTTGATACAGTGCCATATGGAAGTCTATTGTGCAAACTAAGGGATGCAGGAATTGCAGTAACTACCTGCTCATGGATTGAGAACTGTCTAAAAGACAGGAAGCAAAGGGTTGTTGTAAATGGAACATACTCCGATTGGACTAATGTGGTAAGTGGGATTCCTCGAGGTTCAGTATTAGGGTCTCTCCTTTTTAACATATTTATTAATGACGTAGAAGTAGGACTTGAAAGTAGTTGTTCCCCTTTTGCTGATGACACTAAGTTGTGCAAGATAGTTAAATCAGATAATGATGTGCTTTCCCTCCAAAGAGATTTGCATAAATTAGAGAAATGGGCATCTAAATGGCAGATGAGATTTAATACAAATAAATGTAAAGTTATGCATTTGGGAAGGAAAAATTGCCATGCAATTTATAATCTTAATGGAACAAATCTAGGGGTATCTGATATTGAAACGGATTTGGGAGTACTTGTGGACAACCGCCTAGGTAACAGTGCTCAATGCCAAGCAGCAGCTGCAAAGGCAAGTAAAATATTAGCATGTATTAAGAAGGGTATGGAAGAGAAGCAGATATAATTCTGCCACTGTACAAATCCCTTGTATGCCCTCATTTGGAATATGGAGTACATTTTAGAGCTGGAAAAAGTACAGAGAAGGGCAACAAAGCTTATAAGGGCAATGTGAAGAAAGACTAACAGAATTAAACTTATTTTCCCTAGAAAAAAGGAGTCTACGTGGGGATATACGGTAATTACCTTATTTAAATACATCCAGGATCAATATAAGGCTTTATTAAGTGAACTATTTGTGCGAAGAGGTTTTCAACTGGCAAGAGGACATCCCTTGAGGCTAGAGGATAAAAGATTTCACCTTATGGAAAGAAAAGGGTTCTTCATAGTTAGGGTAGTTAAACTGACAGCGAATTTGATTGATAACTTTAAACAGGGGTTAGATATATTTTTGAGAACAAAAAGGGCATTCAAGTTTATCCTATATACTGTAAGTAGCTAAAGAGTATTGATCCAGGGAGAAATTCGACCAGTATCTGGGGTCAGGAAGGAATTTTGTTTTTTTTGCCCTTGTCAGACAATTGGCAAAGTTTCAATTTTTTTTTTTTTTACTATTTGCCTTCTTCTGGATCAATTAATACTTATTAACAAATAATCCACATATTACAAGGATCAGAAAAGATCTAAAAAGAACGTGATGGACTAAAAGTCTTTATTCAACCTCAAATACTATGGGCCTCATTCTATTACCGGCCGTAAATCGGCCGTAAGGCTGCGATTCCTTGAGGGGGTTCAGTTAACTCGCGATTCTATTATACGGCCCCGCAAGGATCTCCTTTTACGGCCGGCCGCATATCTTGGAACCGGCCGTAATCTCAGAAATATAAAAACTCAAAAATAAATTCAAGCCTGCACTGTACAGCTCTGTAAATGCTAGGGATCATATTGGGGGACATGAGGATTAAAAGGAACCCACTCTCAAGCTTGCACATCAGCCCAAACCCGAGTTCAAATTAACTGTTTATTTTCCGGCTGCGGCGTGGGCGGGTCTGAAGTGCTCCAAGCACTCTGGACTTTTTACATGGATATTTTACGGATATTAAAAATAAAATATTTTACGGATTTGAGTATAGGATATTTATGTGCTATTTTTTCTAACACCTAAAATCCCTTTATAGTCTTCTCAAAGTGCAGGATGGCTTTATTTGAGCTATTTTATGTGCTTAATTGGTGCTAGCGGGACCTCTTTCCTGCAAGTAAGCAGCGGCTCGTTTTTAGCCTTGCAGAGAGGTTTCCCGGAGCAATTGAATTGCAAAACTCTTGCGGCCGTTTTAGATCAAAGGCTTTCCTCTGGCGCGAGCGGCCGCAAGCCTGCCGGAGCCTCCGGCCGTAAGGGAATAGAATAGCCGAATAGCTTGCGGCCGGTCCTTGCGGCCCCGCAACGGCTGCGGCCGCTAATAGAATGAGGCCCTATGTGACTATGTAACTATGTAATAACCAATTAACCAATTATATATATATATATATATATATACTGTATATATACCATAGTTATGAAGATCAAGTTAGCCGTAAGTGTCCCGTAATCTCGATGAATACGAGATTATTGCAGTATATAGTAATAACTTTTTCATTGGACAAACTTATTCATAATATAGTGACAAGCTTTCAAGAGATAAATCTCTCTTTATGAAGTCAAAAAGCAATACTGGTTCAAATATGCATAAAATTAGAAAAGTGGACTGAAAAAAAGAGGAAAAAAAAAATTAGAACATTTTTTGATGTTATAGGTTACAGGTACTTTTATTACAAGGTTTACTTCCATTTTCTCTTCTTAGTTGTTCATTGACCAATCTTCTGCTGACAAGTTTTTGTTTTAGCTATTCAAAATAAATAAGGCGTTTGTCCAATACAAAAGGTAATACAATATACTGCAATACTCATTATTAATATATATATATATATATATATATATATATATATATTAATAATTACTAGATTACTAAATTACTGGACATTCACAGCTGCTATACAAACATATAAGATAAGAACCACCAGGGCCCACCTGGTGTGTCCATTGTACCTATATAAGAAGCCCCAGTAAAGTCTTATATTTATTCCAGGCATGCTTAAGACCCTTACATGTGTTATAATTGACCTCTACTACTGGAATGTTATTTTGCATATTCAAGTCATGAAGACTTTCCCTCTAAGTTTTGTTTTTTAGACCATGAACCATTGTAGTTGCTCTTTTTTTAATTGTCTCTAGAACAGGACACATTATTCTAGATGAGGTCTAATTAGGAAGCTATAGAGTGGTAGTAGTCTCTCTATCTTTCTGCTGCTAATCACTCTACTAATATATCAAGCATCCGACTTGCATTAACAAATCTGAGATTTCAAATAATATTTTTTGGCTTAAGATTTGCTTTACTACTGTCTGAACACGCATTTTTAACTGTGAACTAAAAAATCTATTTCTATCTATTGAGAGAAAAGAAAGAGAGGCAAAGATGTTATAAAGTATATTTTCAGATATAATGATTTGTTTCATATACTGAAATGAGACCTTTCCTATTTTGTCCAGGCCAGAAGTGGTGTGCAGCAGCCACTGTTAGAATTTAGGATTTAGGGTTAGGGCTCGGGGTTAGGGTAGTGACAGATGATAAGCTTTACATAGGTTTACTATTTTACTATGAAAAGCTTATCATCTGCCACTCCCCTAACCCTAACCCTAAATTCTAAGTCTAGCCCTCAATCTTACAGCAAATTGAACAAAGCATTGGCGCTATGCCCCCTAGTGGCTTCTTCATGCCACTGCTGGTGTGCACGAAACAAGAAAGATCCCTGAAAAGTACACTTTTATATGAAATGTAGTACAATTTTATATTAGTTGTTGTGTCCATATTAATTTTTGTAATGGTGTTTCTTAAATGATAATGTTTTGAAATGGTGGATTATATTGCTTTCCATTCACACATAGGGTTCACGATTTGTCAATAAAGAATCGTATTTTTTTAATATTTCAGTTTGCATACATAAACTATTAGTTTAGGAAAGTAAAATGTTCCTTTGCCCTGTGAAATATGAAATCCCAAGTGTTAAATACCCATACACTAGTACCTTTATTTTTTTATTGGAAATATTAAAATTCAAGTGGAAGAATTAACCTGTCTGCCTCTAGCTTCCATGGGGAATTTTATTATTCAGATTTATTCATTACTAGACTTGCTTTTCATGTCTGGTATTTATATTTCCATTAAAAGCTTGCCACTAAGCTCATTTATATTATATTTTTGACAGAAAACATTGAGTGGTGTTAGAGAAAACGAATGTATCCTTATCAATATAACTGATGCATTTTTTAAATAAAGTTCTTCAGAAAATTAAAAAAAGGAAATAATTTAAAAAGGAACACAAATAGCCCAAAATCTCTTTATTTATAAAACTTTTTCTAGTTACAGTGTGCTTTTTAAAGCCATTATTACTGATAGGTTATCATAAAATTCAATGGATCTTAGTCTAACTTAGACCAACATAAAGATATCGGGGAAAATATACAAAAGGTTGGATTTTGGAGAACTGCTGAAAATGTTAAATCTGCATGCAGCAAATATTCTCTAACATTACACCCTTTGACCCATAATTTGTTGAGGACATATAACTATTAAGTGTCATGGACAATGCTTCTTACCTATATTCTCCAATGGAAAAACAATCTACTGGCAATGTCCAAACTTAATTTATCTTTGTACCTAAACAAAGAAACACTGCCCCATACAGAGATGGAGTTACCACATGTGCAAGCTGTGCAAGGTACCTGGGCCTTTCTCTGGGGGGTTACAATGCTGTCTAAATATATTTTTTCCCTCAATATAGTAAAGGTCTCCTCTGGGGCCACCACACCCACCCCAGCTCTCCTGACCAGGGACTCCCGATATGCCCTCTCTAGACTTTAAGGCTGCACAACCCCCCTCCCCACCAAGAACTGACTTAAATATGGGAGTGATCACTCACGATCATATCCCTATGTATATGTCCATTTATTTATCTGTATGAAGCCCAATTTATAACTATGAGGATTCCTATGGACACCCATGTCACCCAACATTAACCTTTTAACAATGGGGATCAAGGCTAAAAAAATGAAAATATGCCTAGAAAACGAGGCCTAACATATTTACCCATGTTTTGGTTACAAATCGCACACACTGTTTGTGATGTATGCTAAGCTATCCCCTTGGTATTGCAGTATTCTGAGTTTCTTCATGTAAAGCTAGTTATGTATATGTACATGTGACTCAGGTTATCTACTGTGGTTCACGACACCAAGCCAGGTAAAGTTACTTACTGTTAATCAGCCTTTAGGTTTAGCAATGTCAAGAATCGGGAGGTCAGGAACAAGTGGTTGGTGAGCTCCAGCCCTTAAATTAATACATATGGTCTGAACAACAGACACAAAATCACACCAGTTATCGTCCAATTTCTTTGAGCAATATCGATATAAAAAAATATGCCAAGATTTTCGCAAATATATTAAACAATATGATCCCTAAGATAATTCACTTGGACCAATCAGGCTTTACAAACGGTCGCCAAGCTTCAAACAATATAAGGCGTTTAGTAGACATAATGTTGTTTGCGAAAAAGAAAGATCTACCCACACTGATCCTGTCTCTCGACGCTGAGGAGGCATTTCACAGGTTCAGTTGGGATTTTTTAGAGGCAGTTCTTGAGAAATTCGGTATGGGTGCTTTTGCTTCTAAAGACATTAAAGCCCTTTACATTATTCCAACAGCTATTATAATAGGACCAGGCTATGAATCAAAGAAGTTTAACATCAGCAATGGCAAGGCTGCCCCCTTTGCCCCTCCTATTTATCCTATTTATGGAGCCACTTGCTGCTACTATAAGAGAAAACGAGGAGATTAAGGGGGTGGAAATAGGGGAGGAAATGTATAAGATCATACTTTTTGCAGATTACATTTTGTTAACATTGACCAATCCTATGAGCTCACCAAATATGAGCTCACCAAATATCTAAAAACAGATATAATACATAGAAATATAAACTTGGAATACAAGTTTAGTTTCTCTATTAGAGAAACAATGTTAGTACAATTGGAAGTCAAATTTCATAGAACATCTAGGAATAACATTTTCCTTCCAATCAAAACATTTGATGAAAGACAATTTAAGTACTTTGTTAAAACAAATGAATTTAACAATACCACTCAAAAAATTGTTTCAATCCGTGTTAGAGGCTTATTTACCTGGTCAAAAAAGCGAGAATTGAGAAGGCTACATCTAGCAGTAAATTCGAAAATGGCTGTTTAGGTACTCCTTTAATAAAAGATATTCACGATAATATTGTTATTGCAAATCTGATTGTTTTGAATTTCCAACATAACAAAGCTATATGGAAAAAAATAGAAGAACATTTTATGGGGGATAGTCCAATTTAAGCTATTTTGTGGCTTACTAATATCGAGGCAATTCCACCTAAAAATTTACCAGTTGGACTGAGAGCTATATTGAAATTCTGGTATAAGATAAGACTTCACCCATAGAAATGATTTTAACTAAAGCAAGTCAGTCTAACATGCCTTATTTGAAAAAAAATGGGGATTAATTTCATAGCTGACTTATATTCAGGAATCAACAAGGACAGAATGTCCAATTTGGAGTCTCTTGTGGTTAGAGGAAATGACTCTAAAATACAGTGGATATTAAAAGTCTACACATCCCTGTTAAAATGTCAGGTTTCTGTGCTGTAAAAAAATGAGACAAAGATAAATCATTTCAGAACTTTTTCCACCTTTAATGTGACCTATAAACTGTACAACTCAATTGAAAAACAAACTGAAATCTTTTAGGTGGAGGGAAGAAAAATACAAAATAAAAATAATGTGGTTGCCTAAGTCTGCACACCCTCTTATAACTGGGGATGAAGCTGTGTTCAGAATTAAGCAATCACAATCCAAATTGTGTTAAATAGGAGTCAGCATACACCTGCCATCATTTAAAGTGCCTCTGATTAACCCCAAATAAAGTTCAGCTGCCCTAGTTGGTCTTGCCTGAAATTTTCTTAGTCGCATCCCACAGCAAAAGCCATGGTCCACAGAGAGCTTCCAAAGCATCAGAGGGATCTCATTGTTAAAAGGTATCAGTCAGGAGAAGGGTACAAAAGAATTTCCATGGCATTAGATATGCCATGGAACACAGTGAAGTCATCATCAAGTGGAGAAAATATGGCACAACAGTGACATTGCCAAGAACTGGAGCTCCCTGCAAAATTGATGAAAAGACGAGAAGAAAACTGGTCTGGGAGGCTACCAAGAGGCCTACAGCAACATTAAAGGAGCTGCAGGAATATCTGGCAAGTACTGGCTGTGTGGTACATGTGACAACAATCTCCCGTATACTTCATATGTCTGGGCTATGGGGTAGAGTGGCAAGACGAAAGCCTTTTCTCACGAAGAAAAACATCCAAGCCAGGCTACATTTTGCAAAAACACATCTGAAGTCTCCCAAAAGCATGTGGGCAAAGGTGTTATGGTCTGATGAAACCAAGGTTGAACTTTTTGGCCATAATTTGAAAATATATGTTTGGCGCAAAAACAACACTGCACATCACCAAAAGAATACCATACCCACAGTGAAGCATGGTGGTGGCAGCATCATGCTTTGGGGCTGTTTTTCTTCAGCTGGAACTGGGGCCTTAGTTTAGATAGAGGGAATTATGAACAGTTCCAAATACCAGTCAATATTGGCACAAAAACTTCAGGCTTCTGCTAGAAAGCTGAACATGAAGAGGAACTTCATCTTTCAGTATGACAACGACCCAAAGCATACATCCAAATAAACAAAGGAATGGCTTCACCAGAAGAAGATTAAAGTTTTGGAATGGCCCAGCCAGAGCCCAGAAAATCTGTGGGGTGATCTGAAGAGGGCTGTGCACAGGAGATGCCCTCGTTATCTGACAGATTTGGAGTGTTTTTGCAAGGAAGAGTGGGCAAATATTGCCAAGTCAAAATGTGCCATGCTGATAGACTCATAGCCAAAAAGACTGAGTGCTGTAATAAAATCAAAAGGTGCTTCAACAAAGTATTAGTTTAAGGGTGTGCATACTTATGCAACCATATTTTTTTATTTTTATATTTTTTCTTCCCTCTACCTAAAATATTTCATTTTGTTTTTCAATTGAGTTGTACAGTTTATAGGTCACATTAAAGGTGGAAAAAGTTCTGAAATGATTTATCTTTGTCTAATTTTTTTACAGCACAGAAACCTGACATTTTAACAGGGGTGTGTGGACTTTTTATATCCACTGTAGTTGCTAAATGTAGTAAAGCTATATCCGACAATATTGTCTTTGCGAAATCAAGTGGTCTAGCAGCCTGGGAAGACGATTTATATTTGAAAGTCAAAAATTCTACCTGGTTGAAGTATTTTAGCCTGGTTAAAAAAAATACCTATTAATGCCACATACTCAGCTGTTTTTTTTAAATATCTCAGAGGTGGTACTTTACCTCTAAGATCATGGGGAAAATAAATCATATGTCAGGTGATCTATACTGGAATAACTATGGTATGCAAGCTACGACATTACATGTCTGGTGGAAGTGCGATCACATGAAGATTCTTTGGTTAAAATGCTTCTCAGAAATCTCAAAGATAGTGGGAAAACCAATTATTGGTACCCCCCAAATTGCCCTGTTACATGTGTATTTAAATCAGATAGCCCCTCAAGCTAAATATCTAATTTCCCATATTCTCTTGTGAAATCTCTACAAATAAAATACTGGAAACAACCGTTAATTCCCTCATGGAACAAAGTAGTTAACACCATTAACATTAATCGAGAATTGTTGTGGGAGAACCACATAAATAACACAATGAAAAAGGGTGTAAGAGGTAACTGGCCAATCTGGGATCTGTATATATTGTCTATTCAAGTGATCTAGTGATATTCTGACTCATATATGTTCTTATTGTGGATTTTTGCATTTCTTTTTCTGTACTCCTACTAAACGGTGGATTCCCCTGAGATTCCGGTAGTATTGTGGATGTGTGATGTATGTAAAAAAAAAAAAAAAAGACACACAAAATCAGAGTCTAGAACCATAATTGAGGAGAAAAGTTTATATCCAAAACACAGTTGTCACTGACACAGAAATTATTATTGTATAAAAAGTTCTAGCGTCAGCTGAAGAACCAGTCAAACTGCAACTGAGCTCTAAGCTATAACAGTTACAATTATGTTCTGTTTTCAAAAGCAGCTCATATCATAATATACAGTATATGTATATCTATCAATAAAGGTTGAGTTTTAATACTTTTGCACATACATTTCAACTTCATCATATATTATGTGAACTCCATCATATATTATGTATTTGGGTGAAACTTCCTGTTTAAACCTTTAACCTCTGCCATACTGATAAAGACAACTTTACTGTTTGTTGTAGCTGATAACTCATAAAGAAGTAAACATAACTGATTAGCTGTTCGTTTCCCCTGCAAAAGGAAAAAATATTATATTATACTCAATTGTTGAATTTTAGAGTGATTCAATGTTTTTTTTCCCCACATAGGAATTTTTTGATCACTTGTAGGAAAAACATGACTGAATGGAATTGTTTGGAATTTTGCAATATAATAGTGATCTATCCATGTGCTTTTTGGATTTTTTAGACAGTTTAAGCCATTTTGATATATAATAGTTAAAACTTTAAATGTAATGACCATGCTCGGTAGAGACTTGTGCACATGACCTACTGTCAGACTGCAAGGATTTTAAATGGTCAGTTATGGTTAGGTGATGTTTTTAATTAAACAAATGTTAGTTATGGTTTGCCTGCAATAGTGGACGGTTGCCAGAGTGTTAACATATTGTAAAAATACTTTATATTGGTTCACTAGACAGTGAACAGAATGTAAAATGCTTTATATTAGTTTACCAGATAGGGCAAGCAAACAAAATGTAAAATGATTTATATTACGTCTCCAGATAGGGGTGAGCAAATTTTGTTGAGGAAGGCGTAGAAATAGAAGAAGAACTAGAAGAAGAACTAGAAGAAAAATTAGGAGAACTAGAAGAAAAAAAACTAGGAGTACCAGAAGAAGACTAACTAGAAGAACTAGAAGAAAAAGAACAAGAAGAAAAAGAAGAACTAGAATAAAAAGATATAGAAACACTAGAATGAGAAGAACTAGAAGAAGAGCTAGAGAAAGAAAAAGAAATAGAAGAAAGAGAAAACTAGAAGAATAAGAACTAGAAGGATGAATTATTAAAAGAGCTAGAAGAAGATGCATTAAAAGAAGAAAACCTAGAAGAAGACTTAGAAAAACTAGAATAATAACTAGAAGAACTAGAAAACTAGAACTTGAAGAGGAACAATAACTAGAAAAAGAAGAACAAGAAGCAGAAGAAGAACTACTGCTGGTGATATATTATCCTGTTGTCTTGGTAATGTTCATTTTTGGAGGTGAGTGAACATTGAAAAATCTTTTTGTTAATCAATGTTACATTTTAATTACAGTAAATTAATATTCACTTGCCATTACAACTGAGTAAACATATACATTACTAAATCTTTTACTTTCTAATATATCAATGACTTTTCTAAATTGTAGAAAAAAGAGAGGTATATAGCAATAACATGGCTTTTTTTTTTACTTTGGAAGCTGGAACATATTCATACATACGTTGAATGATCAAATGGTAGCTTGATAATGTAGCAGGCTCAGTTGTTCCATAAAAAACTTAAATTAGAACATGAGTGTGATTATAGTCAAGAATAGCATCAAAGATTCAAGAGGTGTCATAGAATTTCCTTCCATAAAGTGGAGAAAAGCATTCTGCAAACCAAGAAGGATCTGCTGAGCATGTCAATGACTTTACCAAGATCGTTACTGATGAGGACCTAATTCCTGAGTAGGTGTATAATGCTCATGAAACTGTATTATATTGGTGGTGTACACCCAGGAAAGGGGAGTGGGTGACCTGGGCCTTATGGCCGACTTGCCCGGGGAAAGTGTATGCACAATACATCGCCTCTCCTTTTCCAGTGTAGTGATTGCCGCGTGACCACTGACTATCTTGGCAATCAGGAGGTCATTGCATATGGCCTATCCTACATTAATGTGTCTGTAGCAACACCCTCTCATTGGTGAACAGTGCTTTCACAGAGCTTGCTACCTTTTGGCGCGACCAAATGTCTGGCAGTATAACCAGATGGGTAGGCTGGACTCATAAGCCTTGGTTGGCAGCCAGCCTAGGAGACGGAAAACTCTGATGCAGCTCATTAGCCCTGTAAGGCCATCCATCTAGGAGAAGGACACTCCAATATAACACCTACGACTCAAGGACCTTACTGTCACCATCTAAGCTTGCTAGGCCATGACAGATGAACTGCGCACACTGCATCTCACCTAAAAACTCCATTGCACAGACCCAAGGGGGCATGTCTACATCTAGGACAATCAAAATTTTAAAGCCCATCAGCGATGGTAAAGGGGCAAAATGGCAGGTGGAAGATGTCACTGGAAGCAGCAGTATCAATCCTGTATGCAGGCAGTTCAGGTGTATGGGTCACCTGATGCTGACCCAGGAGATGGCATCATTCTTAATGACCAAGCAGCCTTCTATAGGGACAGCTCTGCTTGCTCCACATGGAGAGGGGCCTAGAAAAGGTGGCCTAAAGAAAGCTTATCTCTGCTTCACCCAGTTGGCTAACCAAGGTCAACAGGCATCTCCAAATGTTGTTGAAACTCAGTAAAAAAGAAAAGGCTCACACCTGCCTCATAAGATATATTTGGACTGAAACTCTCATGTTGAAACATCTGACCTATGCTTGACACAACAAAGCAACAACATGCTACAATTTTCAGTGTCTATGCCCCAACTCTTCAAGCAAGTCATGCAGAAAAGGACAGGTTTTACACCGACCTGGCAATCTTATACAAAGCATCCCTGCAGATGACAAGGTCATCATCCTCAGCGACTTTAATGCCAGAGTAGGCAGGGATTCAGAAGCTTGGAAAGGTGTACTTGGAAATCACGGTGTTGGAAACTACAATGACAACGGTCGCCTTCTGCTAGAGTTTTGCACTGAGCAGAAACCCACCATCACCAATACAGTTTTCCAGCAGAAAGACAAACTAAAGACAACTGGATGCATACTCGGTCCAAACACTGCATCTGGTTCGACAGCGAGACCTTCAAGATGTCCTGCTCACCCAAGTGATGCCCAGCGCAGAATGTAATACAGACCACTGGTGCACTGCAAACTTTAACTCCACTTCAATCCTAAACCAAAGAGGAAAGGGGCCCCAAAGAAGAAGTTACATATCAATAAACTCCAGTCAGTTGAAGTAAAGGTTATCTTCCAGATGAATCTCCAGTCAAGACTAGAAGATCGCAGATGCTTCACAGATCCCTCCTCAGATGCTCTATGGGAACATCTCAAAACCAGCATCCTGCAGACCTCTGAAGAGGACCTAGGTTTCTCCACAAAGAAAAACAAAAACTGATTTGACGAAAGCAGTTTAGAGATCCATGAATTACTGTTGGAAAAGAGATCCGCCCATCAAGCGCATCTCGCTCAGCCATCTTGCCTTAACAAGAAAGCAGCTTTCTGTCTTGTGTGCAGCAACTTCCAACGAAAGCTTAGAGAAATTCAGAACCAGCGGTGGACCAACCTCTCTAAAAAAAACTCAGCGTTGCGCAGATTCGGTGACAATAGAGGGTTGTATGATGCCCTGAAGGCTTTCTATGGCCCTTCACACCTGGTTCAAAGCCCATTGCGCAGTGCAGACGGTCAAACACTCCTTACAGACAAGGCGTTGATTCTGAACCATGGTCTAAACACTTTCAGACTCTATTCTATGCCAGCAGTCTCAGCGATCCGTCGTATTCCACAACAAACAATGAAAACAGATGAAATCCCTACTTTCGAAGAGACTGTAAATGCCATTGAGGAGCTAAAAAATGGCAAGGCTGCAGGAGTTGCCAACTGAGATCTGGAAACATGGGGGCCCAGCACTTCACACTAAACTCCATGAACTCTTTGTTTGCTGCTGGCGCCAAGGCAAACTGCCACAGGACTTTTGTGACGCAATCATCCTCCCCCTGTACAAGAAGAAGGCGAAAAGTCAGACTGCTCCAATAAGCAGGGGATAACTCTGCTCTCCGTTGCAGGGAAAATCCTTGCAAGATTACTCCTCAACAGACTGGTGCTCACTATCGCAGAATAACTCCTCCCAGAGAGTAAGTGTGGCTTTAGAGCCAACAGGAACACCACTGACATGGTTTTTGTTCTCAGCCAGCTCCAAGAGAAATGCAAAGAACAGAACAAGGGACTTTATGTGACGTTTGTCAACCTTACAAAAACATTCAACACTGTGAGTAGGAAGGGTTTATGGCAAATTGTGGAACATATAGGATGTCCTCCCAAGTTCCTCAACATGCACACGAAGACTAGCCAAGTTAGGCACAACAATGACCTATCTGAGCAGCAGGGCTGTGTTCTTGCACCCACTCTATTCACGCTTTTCTTCAGTATGATGCTGCAAAGGGCCACAACAGACCTTGATGTTGAATGAACTCTACATCCAATTGAAGAAGACTCAAGTTCTCCACCAGCCCGCACCTCAGGAAGATTACTGTCTTCCTCACATCACTATTGGCGAGTCTAAGCTGAAAACAGTCCAACAGTTTACCTACCTGGGTTGCATCATCTCTTCGGATGCAAAATTTGACAAGAAAATTGACAGCAGGCTGAATAAAAGAGTTTGGAAAAACAAGTGTACAAAAAGCTGTTGTGCTGACCACCCTTCTGTACTGTTCCGAGTCTTGGTTTACCTACCGCCACCACCTACGACTTCTTGAGCGCTTTCATCAGCGCTGCCTCCGCACCATCCTCAACATTCACTGCAATGACCACATCCCCAACACTGAAGTCCTAGAACAGGCAGGATTCACCAGCATTGAGGCCATACTCTTGAAGAAGCAGTTACGCTGGGCAGGTCACATCTCTATGATGGAGGATGATCGACTTCCAAAGATTGTGCAATATGGTGAGCTCACTACTGGAAATCTTGACAGAGGAGGGCCAAAGAAGAGGTACAAGGACTCACTGAAACAGTCCCTTGATGCCTTATTAACCATTGTCAATAGTCCGCCTTAGATTCAGACTGAAAGGCATGGAGAAGTACCATTCACCAGGCTGTCTCCTCTTTCGAAACCACATGCAGGGCTGGCCTTGAGGACAAGAGGAAACATAGAAAAAATGGTGTCACTACAGCATCCAACCAAGAACAAACCTTCTCGTGAAACCACTGTGGTCGAGTCTGACTGTCCCGCATTGGCCTCCTCAGTCACCTAAGAGCCCATAGATGTGGACGCCCATAGATGTGTTTCCCTATACAGGGAGTGCAGAATTATTAGGCAAGTTGTATTTTTGAGGATTAATTTTATTATTGAACAACAACCATGTTCTCAATGAACCCAAAAAACTCATTAATATCAAAGCTGAATATTTTTGGAAGTCGTTTTTAGTTTGTTTTTAGTTTTAGCTATTTTAGGGGGATGTCTGTGTGTGCAGGTGACTATTACTGTGCATAATTATTAGGCAACTTAACAAAAAACAAATATATACCCATTTCAATTATTTATTTTTACCAGTGAAACCAATATAACATCTCAAGATTCACAAATATACATTTCTGACATTCAAAAACAAAACAAAAACAAATCAGTGACCAATATAGCCACCTTTCTTTGCAAGGACACTCAAAAGCCTGCCATCCATGGATTCTGTCAGTGTTTTGATCTGTTCACCATCAACATTGCGTGCAGCAGCAACCACAGCCTCCCAGACACTGTTCAGAGAGGTGTACTGTTTTCCCTCCTTGTAAATCTCACATTTGATGATGGACCACAGGTTCTCAATGGGGTTCAGATCAGGTGAACAAGGAGGCCATGTCATTAGATTTTCTTCTTTTATACCCTTTCTTGCCAGCCACGCTGTGGAGTACTTGGACGCGTGTGATGGAGCATTGTCCTGCATGAAAATCATGTTTTTATTGAAGGATGCAGACTTCTTCCTGTACCACTGCATGAAGAAGGTGTCTTCCAGGAACTGGCAGTAGGACTGGGAGTTGAGCTTGACTCCATCCTCAACCCGAAAAGGCCCCACAAGCTCATCTTTGATGATACCAGCCCAAATCAGTACTCCACCTCCACCTTGCTGGCGTCTGAGTCGGACTGGAGCTCTCTGCCCTTTACCAATCCAGCCACGGGCCCATCCATCTGGCCCATCAAGACTCACTCTCATTTCATCAGTCCATAAAATCAGTCTTGAGATATTTCTTGGCCCAGTCTTGACGTTTCAGCTTGTGTGTCTTGTTCAGTGGTGGTCGTCTTTCAGCCTTTCTTACCTTGGCCATGTCTCTGAGTATTGCACACCTTGTGCTTTTGGGCACTCCAGTGATGTTGCAGCTCTGAAATATGGCCAAACTGGTGGCAAGTGGCATCGTGGCAGCTGCACGCTTGACTTTTCTCAGTTCATGGGCAGTTATTTTGCGCCTTGGTTTTTCCACACGCTTCTTGCGACCCTGTTGACTATTTTGAATGAAACGCTTGATTGTTCGATGATCACGCTTCAGAAGCTTTGCAATTTTAAGAGTGCTGCATCCCTCTGCAAGATATCTCACTATTTTTGACTTTTCTGAGCCTGTCAAGTCCTTCTTTTGACCCATTTTGCCAAAGTAAAGGAAGTTGCCTAATAATTATGCACACCTGATATAGGGTGTTGATGTCATTAGACCACACCCCTTCTCATTACAGAGATGCACATCACCTAATATGCTTAATTGGTAGTAGGCTTTCGAGCCTATACAGCTTGGAGTAAGACAACATGCATAAAGAGGATGATGTGGTCAAAATACTCATTTGCCTAATAATTCTGCACTCCCTGTACATCCAGGAAAACATTAACAGCAGAAGGCAAGGAAGCACCTGCCTGTGGCGCTCATCTCCACCAGTGCAATGAGCTCCTTTGTTGTTCATTGCCCAAGTGCTGCGGGTTGTAGGGATGAGTGCCTACGGAGCTCATCTCCACCAGCGCAATGAGCGCCTTTGGCGCTCATTGCTTGGCCTCAACTGCGGCCCTTGCTTTGCAATTTTAACATTGCGTTACCAACAACTTTTGGCAAGCCCGCAATTACGATAACTACGGTATATATGTGATGATGAAAAAAATTTAGGGAGTGAAAAAGATGACAGTGATGAAGACAAAACTGATGTAGTCTAACAACATTCCTATAACAATTAATTGACCTTGTCAGCAAATTAATTAAAGGACTAGAGCAACGTAGGGCCTTTACAACACAAGAACCGATAGGTTTGCATTTGTTGCATGAAAAATGATGCAAGGAAATATCCAAATAAATGAAGCAGCCTTGTTTGGATGAAATTTAACATCACTGCCAAGAAGACTGTGTGTCCTGTGGCTTTGTTTTCATATATCCCAGATGTCACACCACCAGCATCAGAAATCCAAGATGAGCTATGCAACTACAAAACAGCTAGTAATCAGGACAGCTCTCAAACTCAAGAGCTTAGTGATTAGCTTAAAAGTTCCAATTAATTTTTTACAAAACAAAATGGGTTACTCTGTATTTAACGTCTTTGAGTTGTCTTATGTATGTAGGTATTACTCATTGTTCTTGTAAAGCATGTAGATAATCAAGCTCCATTGCTCATTTTTTTTATACTGTATTTTTATTATGATAAAAGAGAATACAAATATACAACAACATTGTTGTAAATACACTTCAATATGAATAAAAACAGAAAAAGAAAAAACACATTTTAACTTGTATAATATAACATAACAGTTTTAAAGTTATATATTTATTTTTCCTGTATTTCCTCTCCCCTTGTTTCTTCTTTCACCTTTTCTAAGCTCTAACAATAACCAATCTACCATTATAAGCAGTTTTTTATAGTAACTTAGTAATATTTCTTAAGACAGTATTTATCTTACATAAAAAATCAAAATATCAAATCTAACAATGTAAATAGCATTACTCGTGAACATTTTTTATTCCTCTTTTTACTTTAGTACTTCTGTTCATAACAAAGTACAGAAAAGAGGAAAGATACAGCAAAAATCAACTAGTATCATGGAGAAATTGATATTTACACCTGTGTGGAGATCCAAGGATCAAGCCAATACCAATAGGCAAAAAAGAAAATTAAGACTTAGCTTATAATAATATGTTATACCAAATTAAAAAAAGGAAAACAGCGGCAAATAAAAATCCTATGTACAAACAGAGATGTGGCACAGGGCTGCAGATTCAAGTCCCACAAAGAGCTCTACATAAACCTAAAATAAACCAAGTACTAATAACAGGTCTCAATACACAGCATAAACAGTCCCTACAAATAATAGCGGCATGCCCTATGTGGTAATGACTAGTACTGATGCCGTGTAAAGCTATATATATAAAGGGATAAGTGAGACCCAGAGAAAAAAAATCCTAATGTAAGACACACAGGGGCTAGAAGTCAAAACAAATAACTATGCACTGTACTAAGACACGAACACAGACTCATCCCTAATGAGCTGATTGCAGAGTTGCAAAATAGCTTAGATTCAACTGTATGTGCAGGGCTGTCCTATGTGGAAGGTGTACTTATCACTCCACGTTGTGAAGTATTGTCTACAGAGGCTGGTGGAGGACAAAAGGCTCAAAAAGCCTTTTAAATTTACAAAACGTGAGTGGATGGAAACAGGGATTAACCATTAACAATCACTTAGATCAGATACAAGTAAAATGTAAATACAGCAGCCAAATATAGCTTACATATTGCAATTGTAATAATAATGAGCGGTGGTGAATTAAAGAAATAATAAGCAGTTGCCTATTAAAACAAATACTGAACATAGTGGTTTGATCTCGATATTATATGCTATAATGACAGTAAACACATAAAGTAGAAGGTTAATTCATTAAACGGATGGCATAGTATTACACCAAAATGGGCTAGATCTAACTATTAAATAATCACACAAAAAATACACATGATTCAATATAGATCTACACAGAAATCTGTTGTTACATGAATATATATATAGTGCTCAGATTTATAGAAAAACGGTAAAATGAACCTGTTCATTGATGCCCCCTGGAATTGTAGTGTTTAAAAGTGTTATCCACTTACTTTCAACCTTTAACAATTCCTGCTCTATATCCCCTTTCCTGATACCCAGGTTGATTCTCTGCAGGACAAAACATTGGACATCTGATTGGGAATTATGTTGTAAAACAAAATGACGCGCCATCGTAGATAGAGTTCTACCTCTTTCTTGATCTTTGCATTTTTAATGTTGCCCGATTGTTCGCCCAACCATCTTCTTAGTTCTCTACACGTCATGCCCACAAATTTCAAATTACAGGGGCAAACTAAACAGTAGATCACAGATTTGGTACCACAGTTGTAGTGCTCTCTGCTTTATATATCTTGCCTGTTCTATCTACTATCTGTTCACCTCTGGTTATGTATGGGCAGGACATACAATTGCCCCATTGGTTACAGCTTTTTTACGCTAATCAAAGTGGCATTGTACAACAATGTCCCTCAAATTACGCAATCTGCGTCACATCATTTGGATATGGTCTATCTATAGGCAGTTTTTGCTCTTTTTTGAAAAAAATAGTTTTTTAAGCAATAATTTTCTAGTGAATAATTGAACATTGTTGTACAGTATGTATCAAAGAAGTCAAAATAAGCCGATGGTGGAAAAAGAAAGATCCCTTTCTAAAATACTAACTTGCAATTCAGAAAGTGTACAAGTGGATAGGTTAAGTATCATTAGCTACTACCAGTTTCTCCTTCTTGGCCATGTTTGCTTCTTGTATGTCTGCTCTGCCCATCTGTACCCCGACCTTTGTCTGTCACTTAGACTCCGTGTATGTGTTGGGTCTGGGGCACTCTCATATGAAAAGGTATGCCTCAATCGTAGTATGTTCTTGTACGTGTCCCTAAAAAAACTTGCGGTCTGTCTGGTTGGGTACATTCTGAGGTTTTCTTCGTTATATCTTAGAAGTAATTGATGATTCTAGGTCAGTAGATGACACTGTATTGATGTTGTGAGGAGTAGATCAGAATTTATATCCACGTCTTCGATTATTTTATATGGGACCAATTGAATACTTTGCCTGTTTCAAAGTATTTTGTGTCCCTGTTAAATGTATCTCTTTTAATCTGAATGATATCCAGTTCTTTCTTATCAAGTTCTAGTTTGATTCTATTATAAGTAATTTTAAGATCCTCAAGAGGCTCATATTGTTTTAGTTCTTTATTAAGGTTTAGTTTCTTTTTCTCAAGATAAACAATTATGTCTGCCTCGTAGTCAGAGAGTATTGCAAGTAATGTCTCAGAACAGGTAGTTAGCATCTCTTCCCATCTTTCCCTATATGGCTCTAAATGGAAGGTGAATGATGGAAATACCTTTAAACTAAGCCCTCGAGGCACCAGATGTTTTACTAAATATCTGACATATGTTGTTTTGTTCCAAAAGGCGGTGTGACCAGGTTGGCCGCGTATAGCGGTGGTTTCTTGAAATAAGGGCTGATACCGGCTTGAAAGTGCAGCAAATTGGTTTATTTACAGAAAGAAAATAACAGCTGTAGCAGTAGCTCTGCTTAAATTAACGGAAAATAAACAATTACTTCTCCGGGAGGTGGGAGAATGCCACCTTGTGGCCAGGTTGTAAACAGTCCTTTAAACTTGGGAGACTGCCACCTTGTGGCCAGCTTGTAAACAGTCTCTTTACTGGTGAAAATGCCACCTTGTGGCCAGGTTGCAAACAGTCTCTTGTTCTGGTAAAGTGCCACCTGGTGGCCAGGAAAGAAAATAGACTCTTTACTGGTGAAAGGGTTGCCACCTTCAGCAACCTCTGGGACACAGCTCCTCTCTGGGACACAGCTCCTCTCTGGGACACAGTCGCGGGTGAAGCATAGGGCCCTCCCGTCTCTCCCGTATGCTTCACCCCAGGGACCCTTGCATAACACAAACTCACTTGTATTAACTTCTGTCTTCTACTACATTTCTTCCCTGGGGCATAATACGTCAGCTACAACCGTGCTTAGGCCTTTAAGGCAAACTCTGCCTGGGAATCCTCACTAATCCCCTTCACTTACTGGGCTTCCTTGTACCTTCACCTCCTGAGTCTGTAGTCACTCTTCCAGCTCACATGACTTGCTGTAGTCCCTGTACTCCCAGTAACAGTAACGAGGCGATCCTTTACAGGTTAGTTCACAAACTTCACTGTACTTCCACACCGGATCACCTTCCACTCTGGCCTTGCTTCTCGCAGAAGCACACCTGCCCAGAGCCTAGTCAGCCACACCCCCTTTCCATGTCTGCTTTCCAGACTTTTAAAGGGCAGTCGCACTAATTAGGAGTTCTCCAGAAGTTTTAACTCCCTCACTTCTGTCCAGAACTCCGTACTCCACTTGCTTGTATAACTTCTAAGGGGCAAACGATCACAGCGGATAGATGTTTTTTAAGAAGTGACTCTAATAGTTTCAGACCTTCTTTTCAATCACCACTGGAAGATTGAAAAACACTTTCACTAAATGTGTTTTCCACTTCCTCTACCCATCGACTTTGTCTCAATTTAAAATCTTGATCCAAGGTATATAATTTGCTGTGCAACTGTAGTGTAAACGAATATCACACTGTATATCATAAACTGAAGGGCAATCCTTGTAGAAAGCTACAGAACATAGTTGTGAGCTGGCTCATACCACAGCCCCTGCTCCTTCCCAATGGGACACCAAAATAGCTTAGATTCACCTGCTTTCAGTATGTGCAGGGCTGTCCTATGTGAAAGATGTACTTATCAGTCCAAGTTGTGAAGTATTGTCTGCAGACTCTCAATACAGCTACTGCCGCATCTCTGAGGGAAGCCAGTTAGCCTGATACGCACGTTTCTCTATAATCAGCTTCTACAGAGGCTGGTGAAGAACAATAGGCTCAAAAAGCCCTTTAGATTATATATATATATATATATATATATATATATATATATATATATATATATATATATATATATGAGAGAATCTATGGTAATATTGAGATGATTGCATGTTTTTCTTTTTTTGTAGAATAATAGTCTTGGATGTTTTTTGTAGTGCACCATGAAAAGAAGCCTGCCATCAGCTATAGAAGGGAGGGGTGGATGCTCTAACATATTTAACTTGTATTTAGTTTTCATAAAAATCACAGATTGTATAATCCCTCCAAAAGATTTCAATTGTAAAATGGGAAATAAGGAGCATGTGTTAATCCTTTCATATAGGTATTTCTGAATACTGTACAGCTGCAGCTGGCAGCGAGATGGCAATAGACTTCATAGATATGTTGTAAACAGTGTGATTAACCCTTACTGCATGTCTCTTCCAAATCAAGATAACCAACAGTTTCATTGAATTCAAAGTAGGCAACTTAACTTGTTTGCTCAATGTAAATTTATAACCTTATAAAGCAGTCTTTACAGTGCAGAGGTAATCTGTCTTCCACATAAAAGGCATGTGGTATATATTTCTTTATTCATTTTATTTGAGTAGTAGCTGCTGGGTCTTCTCTTGATTTGAAGATTTACACAGTTTAGTGTACAATCCAGATATTGTTCTATGTCTTCAAATTGTGACACAGAATAGATCTCCGGTAGCCTAAGTTATCTAGATACAAGGAAAGCAATATCAGTTTTACCCACCTTTAGTAGGGTGTTTACCAGTGTTTAAGAGTCTCCTTTGTTCTGGGAGCACAGCCCTTGGATGGTTCAGCAGCAAACCTCAGGGAAAAAAGTTGTCAGACATTGATTTTTAAGCCAGCTGGCTCCTCATATGCGCAATCCCGGTCATATATATCAATTTGGTGATAAATAAGTCACTTTATATATGATTATATGGATTTTCATCAGAGTTCACGGAAAACATATCCACTCTCCTTGAATGTTATTTTCCAGCACTGCCTTAACCCACATGGGTATGGAGTTCACCAGAGCTTCACAGGTTGCCACTTGAGTCCTCTTCCACTCCTCCATAATGACATCACAGAGCTGGTGGATTTTAGAGACCTTGCACTCCCCCCACCTTCCATTTGAGGACTCCCCACAGATGCTCAATAGGGTTTAGGTCTGGTGACATGCTTGGCCAGTCCATCACCTTTACCTTCAGCTTCTTTAGCAAGGCAGTGGTCATCTTGGAGGTGTGTTTGGGGCCATTATCATGTTGGAATACTGGCCAGCAGCCCAGTCTCCGAAGGGAGGGGATCATACTCTGCTTCAGTATGTCACAGTACATGTTGGCATTCATGGTTCCCTCAATGAACTGTAGCTCCCCAGTGGTGGCAGCACTCATGCAGGTCCAGACCATGACATTCCTACCATCAAAAATGTACATCTATACTGAGGAAAGGTAGTTGAAATAATCCCTAAATGACAGATAAACGGATAAAGCACAAAGAACACAAAAACACTGATATGAGATGAAACCCTCAGTTTGAACGTAAACAGCGATGCAGAGAGAGTGGAGGCAGCATATGACATCATTAGGTAAATGCATATAGGCGGAATCAACACAACATATCATAGAAAACATATATACACATATAGACATATCGGTGCTCATTGCAGCCTAAGTCGTGCGGCCCTCGCAATGAGCACCTGAGGCGCACATCGCGGGGCCTGCAATGATCGCCTTCGGCGCTCATTGCAGCCCCGAACTGGGGGCTTCGCTTTGCAAGGCCCATAATATTTAACGTTGCATGATCAACATTCGTAAGATCCACAACTATTATATGTGATATTTAAATATAAATATATATATACAAAACCTATTAGTGTAGCATTCTCTATCTCATATTTATTTTGAGCAGTACCTATTAAAAGCAGCTCTCTATTATATATTTGAATACCTTAAAATGTTTGAACAACCATAGCTTTCTGTTGATTGGAATATGAAATTATAAACCAATTAAAGAGAAATGTAAAGCTCTTTAATAGTCAATGATGCGTCAAAAAGTAATTAAAAAATAATTAAAACCTAATATAAAAAATAGCATAGTAGGGGCCTATAAAAATATAAACAAAGAAAACCTGGACTCCTGAATGTTTTAAATATTTAAAAAAAGGGTGCTACGAAAATGTGCACAAAGAAAAGTATGTCTTTTTCTTCAATACCAAACAGCTATTAACAAGGAGAATATAGTGAACGATATCTTATCTTTAGAAAACAAGAAAATCCTTGTTTATTTAATCCTACAAATTTCAAAGGATTACATATTTTATTTATGGATTTGAAAACTTTTCTCTGCTGCATCACAAAGAATACTTTGTTTAGTATTAAAAGTAAATGTGTAGGCTTAATCTACTGAATATACAATATTCAGTCTCTTTCTCATCTAGCAGGAGATAAACCAGAAAAGCTTTAATCTATATATATATAATACATAACTAAAAATAATTCCGTCTAAAGCCGAATGGAAAATAAACCACATAAAGCAGCTGATAGAAAAAGACAAACACTGTAATTAACAATTGTTGATACTGAATGAAATAAAGAAGTAAAACCTCATAACTGATTACTAAACTTATCACACAGTTATCATAAAGCTGGGAAATGTTCTTTTCTTTGGCAGCTGCACTACATTATTCATTTTTTGCTGTTCTCTGACCTATTGGATTCTTACCTATGAATCTTAAATATCTTTTCCTTTTATTTCCTTCTAGATGGAAAAACTATTTTAGCAGATAAGAAGACCTGGCATACCTTTTATGTATACTTTTAGATCTAATTACATTGTGTTAAATTATAGGAAAACTGTGGACATTTCTTTTAATATTACAATTTTGAAGAAATACAATCAAAACTATGCAACATATTTCTAGCATAAAAATAAAAAAAAATACAGACTCTAATTTATATTTTTATATGGAATTATGCTACTTAGGAATCTACCATTTTGTTTTCAGCAGATCAACTTGCTATGATATTTTATATACATGGGAAGTGTGTGTCTGAATAACGCATTTACATCTGAAAGTGCTCGCAACACAGCTAAATGAAAGTTTGTTAGATTATACGGATACACCCAAAAATTATATCTATTGTAAACTATAATTTTTACGGTGATTCTTATTTTTTAAGTCTTTTTGTGATGCTGTGTTTGGCCCCATTTGCTCAGACGCGCAAATATAATAATTGTGGTTGTGGTACACATCACACTGTGGAAACGCTTTTAAAACTATATGAATTATAGTGAGAAAACATTTTAACATGAATTTTTCTTTGGGGAAAATATTGTTAGAAACATGTTTATAAATGCTTTTAAAATTTAATTATAATTGAACTAATTAAATAATAAATACGTGGCTTGTTATATTATAATTCATAATTCATGCAGTAATCACTTCCCCCATTGACTACTGCAATTCACCTCTAACCGGCCTTACCCAAACTAGACTCTCCCCTATGGATATATATCTAACCAGCTATTTCTCATCTGCTGCCCCACTCTGCCTAAGCCTTCACTGGCTTTCTAGTGAATGTTCGGCCACTGGACCTTGCGAACGGACCTCTATGTACTCTAGCAACTAATCATCATATGGACTAAGGCTGTTATCATAGCCAAAATATTATCATATATGCCCTAGTGTTTACCCAACCCCTGGTTATATGATCCAGACCCTCAAAAACTGTTTCCACAAGGTAACTGATGCCCAGAGTGCTTTATGTCCATTTCAACATTTTCTTACAGTTGCATTATGTGTATCATGGGTTCCACGGTGTGTACATTACAGGGCTAATAAAAATATTTTAAGGGTGGAATCACTTTAAGGGCAACCAGTAGCCACTTCCAGTAGCCATCTGCGATACCCATTTTATTTATCTACCCATGGGGAGGAGAAGGGGGGGGTTTACAATAAACAGTAAGGTATTACTAGGTAACTCAAATACAGTGGCAAGCACTTCAAAACAGCAGTCATTGCAACATTAAGTGTATGCTTGCTAGTGCAAGAAGCTTGCCGGGGAAAATGGGCGAACTCGAATTATTAGCTGTACAAGACAAATGGGACCTAATAGGCATTACTGAAACATGGTGGGGTGAAGCTCATGGCTGGACAGTTAACTTAGATGATTATAACTTATTTAGGAAAGATAGGGATAATGGTAGAAGAGGAGGAGGGATTTGTCTGTATGATTAGCCTGACTTTAGACCTGTAGTCAGAGAAGATATTTATGCTGGAGCTAGCAACAATGTTGAATCTTTGTGGGTTGAGTTAAATAGCGGAGGAGCAAATTCTAAATGTGTATTGGTGGGAATATGCTATAAACCCCCAAATATAGTTGAGGGTGATGAATTGCAATTATTGCTACAGATAGATAATGCAGCTAAGCATGGTCAAGTTCTAATAATAAGAGATTTTAATTACCCTGAAATAAACTGGATGAATGAGATCAGCAGTTCAGCTAAGGGGAGCAGGTTCTTGGCTTTGACGCTCATTGCAGGCCTCGACCAACCCACAACTTTTGAGCGCCTTCAGCTCCACACCTCTACTTTATTTGAAGTCTGGCAATGCTGTTTCCCACACAATGCCAGGCTCTTCCCGCTCTAACTTGCGGGCCTCGAAATGAGTGCCCTCTACTTTAGGGGCCACGTGATTAGTGCCTTTAGCGCTCATTGCAGCCCCCATCAAACTCGTAACTTTCAGGCCTCACGATGAGCGCCTTTGGCTGAAGGCTCTTATTGCGCATGCGCAGCCCGTATAATTTAACATAGTGTTACCAACAAACTTGCAATTACGACAACTATATTTCTGATATCAAATGATAAAATAGGGTAACCCTTGGGGAATAGTGATCACAACACAGTTTCATTCCAGATTGAATACAAAAAACAGTGTTCTAAAAGACCAACAAAACCTCTACGTTTTAAAAGGGCTATTTTAATGGGCTAAGGGCAGAAATACCTATACATCCCTATTAAATTCCCTCAACGTGTAAAACTGTAGCCTGAAAGATTTAGTGCTATTAATTTTGCCCTGTAAAGCAACCCGCTAATGATATGTGGGTTACAGGCGGAAAAAGCAAACGGGACTTCGAAATTTGAACTCCACAACCGCAAATCATTTAATCTGTCAAGCCCGTAACTGTTACATTCGAAAAAAGCTATTACATTGCTAAAAATCCATTGATATTTAAACCCATAACCCGTAAATGGAGCCAAAAAGTTGGTGGGTACTAGAGAATATACACACACTACTATATTTTCAATTAAAGAGAAAGTGATGTTAGGTATTAAAATTAATAGCACAACATTCTCAAGCTTGCAAATCTGCAATATAAAATACTTTTATTTCTGTTTAATTTCCGTGTTATATCAATCCCGGCAATCAATGTGTTAATACATATAATGGAACTTACATGGACTAAAATATAATATTTACTGATTTATTAATATTGCATTCATTATTTCTGGAATGCGGGTCAGTTCGAAACTCGTAATTGAAACCTGTAAGGCTTTGAAATCTAACCTCCATTTTTCAGTGATGTAATGATGACAATCTCATTTACCATTGGCTCCGACTAAAGGCGTAACAAACGGGTTTGACTAATTGATCATGTTCACGGCCGCACATCCAAATTGCGCAAGAATGGTTTACGGATTCGCTTCTACAGCCCATGACCCGCGGCATTGTTCAATTTAATAGCTCTGTATCACAGCCAAATTCTAAGCCCACAGCCTTTGCGGGTGTGCCGATGCCGCTACAGGCTTAAAATGTAATGTCACTGATAGACTGGGATAAAGAACTTACAGGTAAAAATACTGAAAATAAATGGACCATATTCAAATCCTTACTAAATATACATACACACTGGCATATACCATGTGAAAATAAAATGAATAGGAGTAAATCACACCCCATGTGGCTCAAAAATGACTTAAAGATCATGATAGGAAAAAGAAACATGTATTTAAATTATACAAGAAGGAAGGAACAGAGGCATCTTTATGTGAATATAAGGAAACAGTAAGACTAACCCTAACATATTTTTTTTAATACATGAATGGAAAGAAGGCAGGAAGGAAACTATAGGAACAATGTGAAACAAGCCATCTGATAATTAGTGACAAGGAAAATGCAGATGAGCTAAATAGGTTATTTTCTTCAGTATACACAAGGGAGGTACCAGTAGTTGCAACACAATGGGGCTACACTATCTTAACCAAATAATTAGTTTACTCAGGAAGACATCCAAAGGAGGTTGGAAAAAATAAATGTTAATAAAGTTCCAGGTCCTGATGGAATACATCCAATGGGTACTGACGGAGCTGGGGTCTGTAATAGCCAAACCATTATATGTAATTTTTCAAGACTCACTCACTACAGGGTCAGTACCAGATGACTGGAGAAAAGCTGGTGTGATACCTATATTTAAAAACGGAGCAAGAGCAAATACAGGAATTCTAGACCAGTGAGCCTCACTTCTGTAGTGGGAAAGGTTTTAGAAGGGTTAACAAGGAATAATGTACATTAATATGTCTATCTGAACAAGATCATAGGTAGAAATCAACACAGATTTATGAGGGATAGGTCATGTCAGAGGAGGTAAGTAGGAACTTAGATCAGGGTCTCTCAGTGGATGTAGTCTTTTTCGAATTTGCAAAGGCTTTTGATACAGTGCCAATTGCAAGACTGTTGTGCAAACTAAGGGATACAGGTATTGCAGTACATATCTGCTCACGGAGTAGGAGCTGGCTAAAATACAGGAAGTAAAGGGTTGTTGTAAATGGAACATACTCAGATTTAACTAATGTGGTAAGTGGTGTTCGACAAGGTTCAGTATTAGGTCCTCTCCTTTTTAACATATTTATTAATGACTTAGAAGTAGGACTCAAAAGTATTGTCTCCATTTTTGCTGATGACACAAAGTTGTACAAGTTAATTAAAACAGATAATGATGTACTTTCCCTCCAAAGGGATTTGCAGATGAGATTTACTATGAATAAATGTAAAGTTATGCATTTGGGAAGGACAAAATAGCCATGCAATTTATAATTTGAATAGAGCAAATCTAGAGTTATCAGATATATAGAAAGGGATTTGGGAGTACTGTACTTGCGGACAACCACCTAGGTCACAGTGCTCAATGCTAAGAAGCATCTGCAAAGGCTAATAAAATATTGACATGTATTAAGAAGGCTATAGAAGCAACGGAAGAAGATATAATTCTGCCACTATATAAATCCCTACTACGCCCTCATTTGGAATATGGAGTACAATTTTGGGCACCACTTTATAAAAAGGATGTTTTAGCTGGACAAAGTACAGAGAAGGGCAACAAAACTAATAAGGGGAATGGAGGGGGCTAAGTTATGAAGAAAGACTAACCAAATTAAACGTATTTTCTCTAGATAAAATATATCTAAGAGATATAAATACATCCAGTGTTAATATAAGGCTTTGTCAAGTTAACTTTTTGTGCCAAAAGATTTTAAACTGACAAGAGGACATCCTTTGAGGTTAGAAGTAAAAAGATTTCACCTTAAAGATAGAAAATGGTTCTTCACAGTAAGGGTGGTTAAACAGGGTGGACTTCTCTACTAAAGGAGGTGGTGAGAGCAGATTTGATAGATAACTTTAAAAGGGGTTAGATATATTTTTGAATACAGAGGGCATTCAGGGTTATCCTAGATAACTAGCAAAGGGAGATCCAGGGAGAAATCTGATCGCCAGTATCTGGGGTCAGGAAGGAATTTAGCTTTTTTTCCCCCTTTTGAGACAATTGGTAAGGTTTCAATGTGTAAGAAATCAACTAATAATTAAATAATTAATGTATTTCTACAAGTAATACGTTCTTTTGGACAAATCAATAAACAAGCATACCCATAAGTTAATTAAAAAGGATATATTTTACATAAATGAATATACAGTTACGCAATGGGTTTTAGACAAAACAGATAACAGACAAGAAGTATTAAGACAATATTTACAAATATAATACTGATATGAATCCTACATTATGTAATATAAAGATACAGGATAATACCCATTGTGGTCAGTTTTGGAAGTTCAGCCTCCATCAGGTTTCTCTTAGGTCAGGATCAGGCTCTGCTCAGCTGGGCTCATCTGGCACACTTCCTCTGGATTGCATTGAGGCTCCTTCAACCTGAGCCAGCCGGTGCTTGTTCTGGGTGCCATAGATTCTTTTTATATGATATTATGGTCCATGACCCAACCTCTCTACACATCATATATGGTTATAAGTTGAAATTTAGACTGTTGGTTTCTATACAAGTGGTAACATTACACTCATATACACCCAGCTGTCTAAAAATATACACCTAAGACTTGCTGTTTTTACTGTAAATAAGACCTTTGTGTTTCTCTGAGTTATTTTGAGCTGGGCTACTCACAATTTACTAACACAAGATTTCTTACAGTTGTATATAATAAGTTATATTTACAAAATACACATTGAAGTCATGTTAAAAAAATGCCTGTATATAAGCCATATTTTTACAAATGGGTTCTTTTTCTGTTTGCCTTCCTCTGGATCAATTAACAATTATTAACAATTAACAAATAATCCACATATTATAAGGATCAGAAGAAATCTAAAGGTTTAACTTGATGGACTAAAAGTCTTTAATCAACCTCAATACTATATGTAACTATGTGAACCAAAAAATAAAGATCATGCTCGGTTCGGGGCACATATACATGGTGTGTTTCATTTAGAAAGAATACTTTTTTTATTTATGCTACAGAGAAATTACACAACTTGTCCTGAGGATCAGTAGCTTGTGTTGAGAATCTGAAACTTATCCTTGAAACTCTGGTACATGACCCAAATTATCTGCTAATGGCAAGATACAGGCGTAATTGTTCTATACTAATCCTCTGGACCTCTCTTCAGCTCTTGACACTGTGGACCATATTTTAATTCAGCATCTGAAGGACTGCTGTTAACTGAATGATACAACACTGAGCTAGTTCAGATACTTCCTTCAATACAGATCCCAGATAGTGTCCTCAGGGGTAAATTCCTCTTCAACTATGCCACTAACTTGAGGAGTTCCACGGGGATCCTTTTATCTCCCATGTTTCCTAGGTGATAGAATAAGGCAATAGTCTATTCTAAGTTAGTATTGCAATGCCGATGAAACACAAATGCATCTATCATTTAAAGCAAGCACAAATAATTTCGTGTTACAGATTAATTATTGTGTTTCAGATCTTCTAGAGGTACTATTAATGGGAATATACCATCTTGTAAAATCAAAATTGAAGCATGTGACCAGCCTAGAATATAGAGAATTATAGATACATCATTCAGAAGAAGTGAAAACTTTAAGCATGGAACTTGACTGTAGATTAACACTTAAATGTCCAGTGTCGGTAGCATTTAAGTACTCTTTTACATCAAAAATATAGTAAGGCTTAAGCACCTAATTTCTTCATAGGATCTGGCTACACAGGTTCATGCCTTTGTCACTTTACAACTTGACTAATGAAACATATTAAACCTGGGACTTTCCAGATAAGTAGTCGCACTGACTGCAGGTAGTGTCAAATGCTTCAGCAAGGCAGCTGACATATAAGGCCTGCTCTTGTCATAAAAACACCTATTCAAATTTCACATGGATAATTTGTTTCAATGTTAATTTGCTCACCTTTAAAGCTTTAAATGGGCAGGGCCCCAGCTGCCTGACAGAACTCTTGGTTCACTAAGCTTCTACTCGTACTCTTTAATCAGTAAGTACATTACAATTAAATGTACCAAGAGTTCGCTTGGCATAATTCAGTGCTAGAGCTTTTAGTCATGCAACTCAGTTCTGTGGATCTCTGTATTCATTAAAGTCCCCATCATTGGACATTTAAAAAAAAAAAGCTTAAGAGTTACCTGTTAAAGCAACCTTTGAATACCTCAATATCTGGGTCAGTGTTTTGAGTCCAACTGGGAAAAAAGAGCTTCGCAAGTTCTTTTTCTTGTTATTTTTCTTATTATTATTATTATTATTATTATTATTATTTTTATTATTGTTATATAAAATACATTTTAATATATTTTTATTCAGTAAGTTTAATTTATATAATATTACATACCGTATATACTCGAGTATAAGCCGACCCGAGTATAAGCCGAGGCACCTATTTTACTACAAAATACTGGGTAAAATGAGTGACTCGAGTATAAGCCGAGGGTGGGAAATGTGCTGCCCCCTGTGTCCCTCTTGTGCCCTCTGTGTCCCCCTTTCTCTCCTGTGTCTCTTCTCCCCCCTCCCTTCCCTGTGTCTCTTCCCCCCTCTCCCTTACCTGTGTCTCTTCCCCCCTCCCTTATCACCCTCCTCATTCTCAACCTCCCTCCGCAACCCCCTCATCCTCAACCCCCCATCCTCAACCCCCTCCTCAACCTCAACCCCCCTCCTCATCCTCAACCCCTCCTCAACCCCACTCCTCATCCTCAACCTCCCTCCTCATCCTCAACCCCCTCCTCATCCTCAACCCCCTCTTCAACCTCCCTCCTCATCCTCAACCCCCATCCTCAACCCCTCTCCTCAACGTTAACCCCCCTTCTCAACCTCCCTCCTCATCCTCCCTCCTTATCCTCAACCTCCGTCCTCATCCTCCCTCCTCAACCCCACCATCCTCATCCTCCCTCCTCAACCTCCCTGCTCAACCTCCCTCCTCAACCTAAACCCCTCTCCTCAACCTAAACCCCCCTCCTCAACCTAAACCCCCCCTCCTCATTCTAAACCCCCCTAAATACCACCCCCTCTCCCTTTCCCCTCACTTCCCTGCTTCTGCTCCGGCCTCCACTCCTTCTTGACCCGGCGCGCATGTGACATCACATGCGCGCCACGTCATTAGCATATACCTGGTGCCGGCACGGTCAAGAAGGAGCGGAAAAAATATTTAGATCAGTAGGTCAATTGCCCTATTTAAGGCATACTACCACTTTGGTATTATAATTGTATCATATCCACTCAGACATTAGTCTAGACCACCTCTTTTAATTTAGACCATATTACCAGATTTGCTACTGAAGATACAATTGTATCACATCTACTTGGTCATTAATTTAGTCTCTTTTCTGATACTACTAAAATGGTATTGCATTACACGAGTAAAGCCTTTGTGCGCACATTTGCATGTTCCTGCCCAGATAACCAGAATGCAGTGGAATAACTGTATTTCTTTGAATTCTGAGCAGGAAATAAGTTTTTTTAACTTATTTTCGACATTTAAATATGAACACAAATATACTATTTATATACTGTACTGTATGGTGGAGGGCTTCTATCTCTCTTTTGATCATCATAAATTAAATGATTACTATGGTAAACTACCTCCTCACAAAATCTACTACACAAGCTATGAACCGCCCCCACACTGATGAGAGGCAGTAACCTTGAAACAGCTGTAAGTGGGTAGGATTCCTGGCTTGTCTATAACCTATCCTGAGCTTTGCTTAAAGCTGTGTAATACAGCAGGTATATGCTTAAAGGAAGCCATGTTTAAAATGTTATTGGATAACAAGAGTGAAGGCTTTGTGGGCACAAACGCCTGCCATGTCTTTTCATTTTTAATCATTCATTCTTTTTTTTTCTTTTTAAATATACTTAATAAAAATTAAAAAAATCATTGAGGAACAATTTAATACATTTGGGCTTTCTTTTGTAAGCGATCATAAAAGTACAATATTTTGGTTCTTCTAAACAAATGTATTCATAGCAATATGATCTGGCCCTTAGAACCTTTTTTGTAATCATAAAATAAATAGTTGCAGATCGCTCAAAATAAAGGAATTTATTTTCTTTATTTTCACCATTAAAATTTTATTTAAATAAATACATTTTATTTGATAGATTTTATAGATATTTTATAAATTAAGGTATTGTTTTCATTGTGTAATCCCTTCACATTATTCTCCTAAATAACCTATTTACAGTACAACCATTTAAGCAAAACATAGTAAAGTTGTATAGTGACAGAAAACAAAAAAAGGGCACTTTAAGTGGATGATGTAGAAGGCTCATCTTCCACCCGGGCTTGTTTTATAGTGAATTGGTCTATGGACATCTGCTTTCTCTCATTTTTGCGCCCATCCAGCAGAATCTGGTAGCAGGACAATGAGGCATAATTGCTGTATCTGACATTCCTGCTCCACACACAGTATCAGGGTCATTAGCCACAATCTCATTCATTGCGTTATGGATGGTACGCAGGTCAGTTCCTTGGGATACTCTGTGTCGGAGTCACTGCTGTCTGCAATTTCCTCAATTCCCTGCTCAGCCAGCTGTTGGTGGTCTTCATTTGTCAGGCTCTCGCCCGAAGCCAATGTCTCCAATGTCCTGGGCGTCTGCATACCACAGTCCAGCAGTGGTAACAAGGCCTGCTATCTCCTCTATGATGGGGGCTTCAGGTGGCACATCTGTGCACAGCTCTGGCCAGATACCTTTCAGACACTGCTGTGTCACTTCCTTCCAGGACAGATCGATGTTGATTACTGCCTGCATGATGTTGGATTTCTTCCAGAAATCCAACATCGATTGCTTGTCCTGGCTGTCCATCTGGTCGATGAGTTGGCGGAATGTGCGGCTGAGATAGTAGGCCTTGAAGGTGGTTATCACCCCCTGGTCCATCAGCTGAATCAACAAAGTAGTGTTGGGTGGCAGGAACACCACTTATACCGCAATGCAGCTGTCCAGCTCAGCCAAGTTGGTAGGGTGGCTAGGAGTGTTATCCATCAAGAGGAGAGCTTTTGGCTCAAGGCCTTTGCTCCTACAGTAGCGCTTCACTCATGGGCAGAAATGCTCAGAGAACCACTCCTTAAATATGTCACGGGTTATCCAGGCCTTCTTGTTGGACTGCCAGTTGACCGGCAAACTGCACTTGGGTATGCTCTTCATTGCTCTTGGAGTGTGGGAGTGGTATACCAGCAATGGCTTTATCTTAAAGTCACCATTGGCGTTTGCTCCCATAAGAAGGGTCAGCCAGTCCTTGGCCGCCTTGAAGCCCAGTGCTCTCCTCTGGTCATGGGAGATGAAGGTACGGCTCGGCATCCTCTTCCAGAAGAAGCCTTGTCCACATTAAAGACCAGATAAGGAGTGTAAGTGCCTCTCCACAATTTCCCTCAATTTCACGGGAAAGGCCTTTGCAGCCTCTGTGTCAGCGCTCGCAGCTTCCCCTGTGATCTTTATGTTGCAAAGGTTGTTCCTCTTCCTGAAGCGGTCAAACCAACCCCTACTGCCTGCAAAGCTCTCCGTCTCATCTGGTATTTGGGCCTGGATATGGCGGAAGATACTCCTGGCGTTTTCCATAATTATAGCCTTTCTCAGGGGCATGTTGTGCTCCACCTCATCGTCAATCCAGATGGACAGCCTCTTCTCCATCTCCTCCAAGGCGTAGCATCTGGATCACGTTATCTTTTTGGAGGAAGATGAAATGCTGATAGTGGCTGACAATTTTATCTTCTCCTTATTCTTAAGGATGGTGCAGATGGTGGAGGTTGCCAGTTTAAGGTCCACTCCAATGTCCACTTGGCGCACCACTTTATCCAAGTGGTCCAGCACCTGCAACTTCACATCCAATGGAATGCTCTGCCACTAGGTTAGCCTGATCCTCCTTTGCCTTAGACATCTGTATAACAGTACAAAAAATACAATTAATGGAGATTTTATTAGACAATTAACAATAAACAATCACATTAAGAGAAACAAGGGAATAAAAAAAAAAATTACTGTACTGTACCTCGCCACTGGGTGCAGTAGGGAGGATCTAAGGGTCCTTGATGGCAAATCTCTCCCGCCAACACCAACGTCTTTTAAAAAAAACCATTAAATGTAGGTTTTACAATTACAATTGCAGTAATTATGGTAACAATTAAAAATCAGATAATGATAAAAAAATATATATTTTACTATACCTTGCCACAGGCTACAGTAGGCAGGATTTTGGGGTCTTTCTCCAGCTTTCTCTTCTTTCTCTGTCCTAGAATGGTGCCCCTGAGAACGCTGTGAAGCGATTTGGAAGCGTTAAACGGAGTCCAAGTGAGGTTTAGGACCTAAAAACAGTGCTATAGCGGGGTATAGCGCTAAGCGGGGCATTGGGGACCAAAAAACGCTATAGCGAATCAGCACTAACCAGGGCAGCATTAAGCGGGATATACATGTACACATATAGATAGGTTACCCCGCCCAAATCCCCAACTTTTAAAATTAAACATAAATCATAAATATTATTTTCCGTCGTAAATATATGCACATATACTTTTCTTGATTTATCCCTATATTATTCTTGGGATTATGATGGAGGGTGAAGAGAGGAGGAGGGAGCAGTGGGGAGGAGATGAGGAGGACTGTAGAGGAGGAGAGAGAGGTGGCCCTGGGAAGTGGTGGAGAGTAGTGGAGGGAAGAGGAGGGGAGAATAGAAGAGTAGAGTGGAGTAGAGAGGAGTGGAGGGGAGAGTGGAGGGCAGAGTGGAGGGGAGAGGAGTAGAGGAGAGAATGGAGGAGTGGAGATTGGAGGAGAGAGGAGTGTGGAAGATAGTAGCGTAGGGGAGAGGAGTGTAGGGGAGAGTAAAGGAGGGGAGAGTGGAGGAGAGGGGGTGTGCAGTTGTCCATAGTGATAGACACATCAAGTTCAGGGACAGAAGGGGAGGGGCCTGATACCAGGGTGATGGTAGCATAGAGGAGGGACAGGTCTCCGGGTTAGAGAAGGGAGCGCAAGATCTTCGCCCACAGTCGGGAAGGCAAAAGGCTCAGGGCAAATGCTGAGCCCTGATTTAAACGCACAAGGATAATGTGGTCCTCTGTGCCATCTGTGACTGTCCCGATATCCTTTCAGGGTGGAGGGAAGCTAGGCCCGGGCCGAGGGCTCAGGCCTAGAAGGAGGTTTGCAGCTGCATTCAAAGCAGTGGGCTCAGCAGAATGGGATGTGCAGTCCATGAAGCACCGGTTTGGTGATGTCAGGGCCAAGCCGAGGAGGATGATGGCCAAGGAGGCCAGTGCAGCTGCAGTGGTGGCCCCCAAGTGACTGCGAGATACAACAAGTGGGAGAGGGAGCTCAACGAGTTATTGAACCGGGCACCCACCGCTGGAGCTCCATGCTTGGTGGCTCAACAGGATCCAGCCTCCATGTCAGGTGAATATCAGATACACCAACATGCCACCACAAGTACCTCAAACACCCATAGAAAACACACAAAACATGTAACTGTTGACCAACAATGACACTGAGCTATCACATATCAGCTCACTAGATTTAAGAAGCGATATATGAATCAGTCATGCGTCATTAATTCCATGAAGCTGACAAATCACTGTCATCAGTGGACACAACATGAGTAATCATTTAATAGGGAATCCATCCATGGGTGTGCCCACTGTAGAGTGCGCAGATACAGGCCACACCCAGAGTCAAGATAACCTCATGAGCCAATAACAATCCAGCTCATAACCCAAAAAATAAATTTAATCTAGAAAAAGATAGCTACCCATAGTAGAAATGTAGTGAAACATCCTGGTTCAAGACAACAGGTCAGATAGGAATGAACAGAAGGATAAAATGAACTAGGAAAGTTAGCAATGAAGATAAGCCAATGTATCATTCAACATAATTAACAAATATTCCATTATTTTCTCTTATTCAGTTGGCAGGAGGACAGGGTCCAGTGGTAAGCCAGAGGCAGGGGCATTAGGTCATTCTTAGCCAGATGTTGGTGACCATGCCCCCAACCAGAAGCTGGCGCAAGGCAGGAGGCAACAAGAGGAGCCGAGGGCCTGGGATCTGAGGAGGAGGACCCATACATCTGGGCAGTGGGGTCACCTGCTGGATCGTCAGCTACACCTGTGGCATTTGACCCTACTTCCCGCTCCTTCAACAACTTGGTACACCTCCCAGGCCCTCCTATTTGACCGATGTACCTAGATTTCCATCGCCTCCTCCTGCCATAAGAGCCACAAACTGTCTCCCGCCACCACAACCAGACCCACCACCACTACCATGAGAGAGCCATGCTCCAACCGAGCCACAGCCTTTCCCCACTGGGCCACCAGTCCCTTCCCCTCCTCCCCTCCAACCTCCATCCCTGTAATGATATAGGAATCACAAAGTTGTGGAGACCAGTAGCCAAGGTCAGCAATAATCCGGTTCAGCAACTTGTAGGTTAAACAGGAACAAGCTTTTATTGAAGGGATCAGGAACGAACAATAATCTGGCAAGGTACATTTGACAGGAAGTGCCTTATATAGGCCAAGGACCAGACACCTGACCAGACACAGCTGAAGAGACTTAGGTACTGATAAAATTGCTAGCAGAGTCAAGCTTATAAGGTCTCAATGGAATTCACAAAAGGCAGGCTGGCGCAGTGGTAGGGAAGAGGTATAGCAGCCTGGGGACCAGGGTTCAAAACCCAGCAGAGTCAATTCCTCACATTACCCCCGCCTCTATAGGTGCAGCCGCTGGATGCCCTATTACCTGGTTTAGCAGGGTACTGCACATGAAAAGACCGAAGTAGATCAGGAGCGTGAATATTGTCCACTGGTTCCCACGAACTCTCCTCCTCACCATAGCCTTTCCAGCGAACCAGATACTGAAGTTTGTTACGGAAAATCCGGGAGTCAAGAATTTTGTCCACTTCGTACTCATCCTCACCATTCACGAGGACTGGAGGTGGGGCAGGCAGGGAAAGTATTTTCATGAACAGGTTTAAGCAGTGCAACGTGAAACACTGGATGTATTTTCATGAAATTCGGGAGTTGCAAACGGAAGGTGACAGCATTGATCTGAGCATTGATCTCAAAAGGTCCCATGAACCTTTGACCCAATTTATGAGAAGGAATCCGAAGCTTAAGATTCTTTGTTGACAGCCACACCTTGTCACCAACGCGATAGACTGGGGCCTCCTTTCTATGCCTATCAGCAGCTCTTTTGTAACATTCCTGAGCCTCCAAAAGAGTCTCTTTCAACAGTGCTTGGGAATCACGTAAGGCGGTTAGCCGGTCAGTGACAGCAGGAATGGAAGTAGTAATTGGGAGACTGACTAGAAATGTCGGATGGTAACCATAGTTGGCAAAAAATGGGCTCAAAGAAGTGGAGCAGTGTTGGGCATTGTTATAGGCAAACTCCGCCGTGGGTAGAAAATCCAGCCAGTCATCCTGCAGGTAACTAATATAGCACCGCAAATATTGCTCCAAAGTCTGGTTGGTTCGCTCAGTCTGTCCATTACTTTGCGGATGAAAAGCCGACGACAGATTTACATTAATACCTAGATTAGAACAAAAATGTTTCCAAAAACGATACGTAAACTGCACTCCCCTGTCAGAAACGACTTCATCAGGCACTCCATGCAAGCGAAAAATTTCCCGAATAACCAGGTCAGCCATCTGTTTAGCTGAAGGGAGACCACGAGCTGGTATGAAATGACCCATCTTAGTTAACCTGTCCACAACAACAAGAATGGTAGTGTGTTCCTTAGAGGGAGGTAGTTCCACAATAAAGTCCATGGATATAGATCCCCAGGGACGATGAGGAATCGGAAGAGGCTGAAGCAAGCCAACAGGGGATGAGCGAGGAGTCTTATGTCTGGCACACACATCACAAGAGGACACATACTTCTTAACATCCTCATGATACTTCGGCCACCAAAAGGATCAGGCAAGTAGGTCTTGCGTCTTTCAGATTCCTGGATGACCTGCTGGTTTTGAGTCATGGTAGAGACGTAAAAGGTCCAGTCGCACTGACTCCGGAGCAAACAGACGTCGTTGAAAAATCCAAAATCCATTAAGCATCGTCATATGGAGATCACGAGGAGGATCCCGAAGAACTGGGTCTTCAGCGTAGCCCTTTTTAATGCGAGACATCAGATCAGAAGGAAAAGCAACTCCTATAAATATATCCTCCGGCAAGATGGTGGTCTTGGTTACGGTAGCATGGAGGGGGTCAGCTATTCTAGACAAGGCATCCGCCTTACCATTCTTGGAGCAAGGACGGTACGTAACCAAAAAATTAAACCTTGAGAAGAATAGGGACCAGCGTGCTTGTCTGGCTGACAGTCTCTTAGCTGATCGAATACATTCCAGATTTTTGTGATCTGTGAGGACAGTAATTGGATGGGTAGCTCCCTCCAAGAGATGTCTCCATTCGGTGAAGGCAGCTTTTATAGCCAATAGTTCTTTATTCCCTATGTCATAATTTCTTTCTGCTGGCACCATCTGGCGGGAATAGAAGGCACACGGATGTAACAGCATCTTAGGTCCAGTCCTTTGAGACAGTATAGCACCAACAGCTGAATCAGAAGCATCAACTTCCACAATAAATGGTACTTCTGGCTGAGGATGTACCAGGACGGGGGCAGATGTAAACAGAGTCTTTAATCAGGAAAATGTGGTATCAGCCTTATCGGACGACTGAAAAGGAGTCCCCTTACGTGTGAGTTCAGTGATCGGTGTAATAACGGCAGAGAAATTCTTAATGAAACGCCTGTAAAAATTGGCAAACCCCACAAATCTCTGGACATCTTTTTCATTCTTGGGGATGGGCCAGTCCAGCACAGCTTTAATTTTACTTGCGTCCATAGTTAAACCTTTAGGAGTTATGACATACCCCAGGGATTGAATTTCTGTTTTTTTAAACTCACATTTTTCTAGTTTAATGTATAGGTGCTGGGTACGAAGGCGCTCCAGAACTATACAGACCTGTTTTCTGTGGTTTTCAAGACTATCAGAGAATATTAGGATATCATCCAAATATGCCACAACAAACTGATCCAGGAGATCTCGTAGTACATCATTGATAAGATGCTGGAAAGGTGCAGGGGCATTACAAAGCCCAAATGGCATTACTAGATATTCATAATGCCCGTACCTGGTTCTGAAAGTTGTTTTCCATTCATCATTTGGTCTTATGCGAACCAGATTATATGCCCCCCGAAGATCAAGCTTTGTAAATATTTTAGCTGAGCGAAGTCTCTCCAAAAGTTCAGGAATGAGAGGCAAGGGGTAGCGGTTTTTAACAGTGATGTTATTAATGTCCATGTAGATGGTCGAATAAAACCTTTGGCAAGATTTTCTTGTATGTATTCACAAAGAGCTTTCAATTCAGGCTCAGAAAAGGAATATATACGGCCAAATGGGATAGCAGCCCCAGGCAACAGCTCTATTGGGCAATCATAAGGCCTGTGGGGTGGAAGCTGATCAGCATTCTTCTTATCACAGACATCTGCAAAATCCCGATATTGTAGAGGAAGCTTAGTCAAGTTTGTAGCAACCATTTCATTAATTGTTGTGGCAACAGGTGTTACCTTAGTGGGTTGACAATTCATTAAGCAGTGTTCTGAAGGAAAGGACAAAGTTCTGATCTTCCAATCAATCTGTGGGTTATGCAGAGCAAGCCAAGGTACCCCCAAAATCACTGGAAACTGTGTTGAGGAAATTAGGTGGAAAGATATAGTCTCATGGTGATTCACTTCCAGAGTCAACTTTAAGGGCACAGTCTCATGTGTAACGGGGCCGACGTAAGTGGAGAACCGTCCACTGTCTCCATTAACACAGGTGAAGAATTAGGGATAGACTGAATTCCATTTCCTGCTGCAAATTTAATGTCCATAAAGTTTCCGCCTGCTACAGAATCTATCATAGCCGTAGTTGAAATTTTATGATCACCACATTGCAACGTGATAGGCACCACAAAATCTGCCAACATGAGTCAACATACCCTCTTCACCATGAGCCAGAGAAAACAAGGGTTGTGTGACAGAATCCAGTTGATCTGCAATCTGGGATTGGTGTCGAATCTGTGCGCCCTCAGCAGCCATAGCTATTGTTCTTTTGGATTTGCTAGGGCAATTGATGGCATAGTGCCCTGCACTACCACAATACAGGCATAAATTGTGAGTGCGTCGCCACTGTTTTTCTTCATTGGATAATGGCCCTCTTATTAGATTTACCTGCATAGCCTCAGGCTCAGAGTCTGAAGGTGTTTGTGGGGTTGGAGTAGAAATTCTTGAATAGGAAATAGGAGTAGTACTTGGTCTAAAAGAGCCCTGTCTTTCCAGTCTTCTTTCAGAAAGTCTCTGATCGATACGGATAGCCAAACGCACTAATGCATCAAAGTCAGCAGGAAGATCAACACGAGCTAGCTCATCTTTTATAGCTTCTGAGAGACCTTTTCTGAAGTGGAACCTCTGAGCTGATTGGTTCCAGGTAGTATCAGCAACCCACTGTCTGAATTCAGCAGCATATTCAGCCACGGAGCGCCTCCCTTGATGCAAATGAAGTAGCGTGGCTTCTGCTGTAGCACATCGATTGGGGTCATCAAAAACTAGGCACATGGCCTCAAGAAAGTCATTTAGATTACCCAAGACTGGACTGTCCTGTTCCAGAAGAGGGAAGCCCAAAGCCAGGGCATCATCTTTGAATAGTGAAAAAATAAATCCCACCTTCTCTCTTTCAGATGGAAATTGGTGAGGTAACATCATGAAGTGCAAACGGCATTGATTTAGGAAACCCCTACATTTTTTGCAATCTCCTCCAAACTTTTCTGGCAGGGGCAAGCGGGCATCTTGTGCAGGTGTAACAGTAGCAGCTGAAACATCACGTGCCCTGTAGCTGGTGTACTCACTGTGCATTGACTGAAATTTATTTTGCAGTTCAGCTACCTGGTCCTGCAGCCCTTTGTATGGTCTGTGCCTGGGTCTGCACAGTTCTTGCAGTAAAAGCAACCTGCTGGGCCAATGCAGAATCTGTCCCGGCGGTCTCCATGAAAGGGCCAGATTATTCTGTAATGATATAGGAATCGCAAAGTTGTGGAGACCAGTAGCCAAGGTCAGCAATAATCCGGTTCAGCAACTTGTAGGTTAAACAGGAACAAGCTTTTATTGAAGGGATCAGGAACCAACAATAATCTGGCAAGGTACATTTGACAGGAAGTGCCTTATATAGGCCAAGGAACAGACACCTGACCAGACACAGCTGGAGAGACTTAGGTACTGATAAAATTGATAGCAGAGTCAAGCTTATAAGGTCTCAATGGAATTCACAAAAGGCAGGCTGGCGCAGTGGTAGGGAAGAGGTATAGCAGCCTGGGGACCAGGGTTCAAAACCCAGCACAGTCAATTCCTCACAATCCCATAGTCAACCACCAGAGGCTGCCCAGGGGGAGATGCTGGCTCTCATGCGTCAACTGGTAGCAATCAATAGATGGATCCAGTCTAGTATGTTCTCCAACAATGCAGAAATAGTGGGCATCCTGCGGAGGCAGCATAGGGAGGTGAGGAGACACCAACTCATGAAGGAATTCTACCACGCCGGGCTGCTCCAGAAGTTGATGAACCAGAGAGGGCTATTCCAGGTTGAATATTGATGCTCAACGCAGTGCACTGGTTCCAAGCAGCAACTTCTCCACCCCTGAGGCCTCCCCCAGCCATCCACGTCCTGTCCGCTCCTTACCTCCCGATAAAACCTCCGCCGCCTTGGTGGCAGTGACTCATGGGGGATGCCTTTCCATGCACCCCCCCTATACTAGGCAGAAGGTGGGCGTCCATGGGAGGGTTTGGGTCCTGTGCCAAGGAGGAGGAGGATGTAGGTGCTGCACACATATTGGACCATCTCAAAACACTCCTCAGTGACAATCTATTGGTCTAAATTTTAACCTAAACTAGCCTGGCTACAGAGTATTGGATCATGGCTTTTGTGATGGTGAAATATTGTACGCAGATGGCTACCTCCCATCGCATGGTCCATGATCCTCTTCTTTGTGGACACATACAGCCTTATTAAATTGTAAATGTAAATTTAAAAGGGCTCTATTCAAGCACAGAGCATATTTTTTTACAGAAGTTTTTGTAAATAAAATATGCTGTTTGCTTAAATAAAGCCCTTTTAAAATTACTGAAACGCAATTTAATAAGGCTATATGTGTCCACAAAGAAGAGGATTCTGTTTAATATTTTACCAATTGATGGTCACTGAGGAATGCTGTTGAGAAGAGATGCTGCAGTCCCTATATTTTTTTAAGCCCTATTCTGTTTCAAATGTATGTTTTATTTTGATTTTAGGCACAATTCAGGTCCATGAAGACAACATCTTCATCTGCAAGCATAGTTCAAAATATGAAGTAAATGTTTTATACTGACAGTGGATCTGAGATAGGAATTCCTTCAATGACAGCCCCTCCTAAACATGTTGCTCAGACTATATTAATTCAAGAATATATCCTGATTTATAAGACAAGATTGTTGTTAGCTTATATTCACACAAATACAGCTATGGCGGTGGACCTGCTAAGTCTCACAATGGTATATCAATCAAAGCCAGAATAAATACATGCAGCAGGGAAGGATGTCATCCTCTCTGCAATATCATTCTGAGAACAGATACTTGTGTCTGATGTAAGTAGCACTGCATATGGCTGCTGACCTTTGTGTCCTCTTCGTATTAATGCTTAGTTTTGCCGAACTTATGATACAATGAGTATCCTTTAAAATGTCCTAACACATGTGTAGCAGATGAATGTGATATCAATGTTGCTAAACAATGTAGTGAAGGTAATAGTACACCTGGACCACTGACTGTGGTTACAGCTAAACAGTAATTGTGAGATGACACATCATTATTAATGGTCATGGTTAGTTATCCACCATGGCAACTAACTAATTGTCAGTAATGCTTGCAGATGAAGATCAGGTAAGTTGGTATATTGTTACAGTTACAGTATTTAGCACTATACTGTACATGTACGTTGTTTTAGTTTGTTATCCTCGTCCGCCTTTTTTTTATTGGACCACCTTTTTTATGATTTTTGTTGTGGGAACACACTGTATGTGTGTAATTGGATTGGATTACATAGTCCAGAAATGTATGTATCTTTTCAATTAAGCAGGTGAAGACCAGTTGTAAGTGCTATGCGTATATGGAGTGATTTATGATGATCCTTTTTTTCATCAGATTCTGGTTACAGTGGTGTAGTGACCACATGTGACCCTAGTAGATGTTATGCATCATTATCATTATGCAGTATTACATTTCCCCCTTTAGGTATCCTCTTTTTCCCAAAGAGCCTCTTGCCTGAATGATTAGAGATGATATATGATTTAAAATTATTGTTGAGGATGCATTTTTTAGCCATACTATATCAATGGGCTCTCAGAAAGACAGGAATTTAGCTAGCTTTTTACAAATTTAATATGGAGGGAGGAATCAAATCTGAGGGATGAACATGGCTTTGGTTGAGGCAGGAAATTACCTACCTCTGTCTTTGCTGTCTGTGTTTAAATAACAATTACTTCAGCATTCAATAAAGCCATTTTTTTAAAGAATGTGGAGGATGCACACCTCTTCAGGATATGAAAGCAAGAGTCTGAAACCTGACTAACACAAGATTTTATTATATATAATTAAATGATTCAAATTACTCAGCTCTGCAGTCATGCTAATTAATTTATGTAATAATATAATCTGCAAAGTTAAGTATTAGAAGCAGAAATATAAAGACAGAGATTAATGGAACCCTGTGTACTTTGCTATCTTTACGTATAAACCTCTGCATTCTACACCAGTAAACACATAATTACATGACACAATACATATGATCTGTTCACCCATTAAACATAACCAAAAAGACAAAGCGTACATTTTCATCATTTATATTTCATATATATATATATATATATATATATATATATATATATATATATATATATATATATATATATATATATATATATATGTGTGTGTGTTATTGCAAGTGATAAAAGAATAGAACTAGAATGTAACTTTTTAAATAACGATGACAAATAAAAATACAAATGATCTGTTATAACTAACCAAGGAAAACAGTATTTATGTCAATTTAAGAGTCATAATAAGCCTCTAATTTAATGAAGTCTAGCTGAACTACACATTATCCCAGCTGTATACAGTATTGTAACAAATACCGAACAACTGAAGAGAGAGAAATATGTAGTTTCTCATGAAAATGTTTCAAATGGAAAACAGGATCAAATTAAACATAATCTAGAGATGCTGTAATAATCACTGGGAGTGCAATCACTGTCTAAGAAACTATAATATGTATGTCCCTTTGAATATCGCTTAAATAGTAAGCTGATCTGAGCATATCACCTTACTAATGTCTCCTTTAGAAAATCATATAGTACTGCTCTTTAATATAATATGTGAGAGATTGTGGAATGCTAAGATCTCTGTTTTAATTTATATTTCCCTAGAAATTCTGATTAAATAAAATAAAATAATATTTAAAACAACAAAATATCTTCAAGTCAGGGAATTATATGTTATAACATCGCTACGGCTGGTAGAGCTCAGACTATACAAATTGATCTTCATATGTAGCTGTTGAATTAACACACATGGATGATGCACCCCCCACCATGCTGGAGAACCGTCTACTGGCCAAAATGGTGGTGTAATATATAAATTCTACTGATACTTTATTGTTTTTAATATCAAAGGTGTTTAATTAGAAATTCTAGGGAAATATTAAAATACAAATATCTCATCAGCGTTTCATGATCTTACATATTATATTAGTTACAGCAAACAATATGATTTTCTATAGAAAACATTAGTATGATATTTTAGAAGACATTAGTAAGACTATTCGCTCAGGGGTCAGCTTAGTAGTCATGAAATATTATTGGTTTATCCCCATATGAACAATAATTTTTACAGTCTCTTATAGAGTATTTATGCTACCAGTGCAGGTTATTTTAGCATCTTTAGATTATGTTTAATTTGATACATGTTTGTATTTGAACATTTTCATGAGACACTATGAGTCTGAATCAATTGAGCAATCGTAAGTTACTGGAGACCATAAGTGAGGCCGTAAGTTAATTTGCTATTCAATTGGCGCCTTTTTGCGGGCTCCAAGCGGATTATGGATTACAGCCTTGAAAACTCTGCGGTTGTTAAACCTGGAACTTACAACCTCCCGAAGGCTTTGATCTTTCCCTTTCGCAAGAGTAACGATCTCTAAAATCGCAAATCAATATTCAATTATTACAATTCCTCAAGCGTGCAAATGTTTTCACACCCGTAAACGGCAAATGTAGAAGAAAATCCTACGAGGACTCGAGAGGTTAAAGTCCGTAGCACTGTAAATGCAAATAAAAAATCAATACTGCACTGTAAATGACGGGGAAAGCGATGAAAGACATTATAATTAATCGTACAACACCCTAAATATTACAAATCGACAATTCAAAATACATTTTTATATGTGTCATTTCGGGGTTATATCGTTTTCAGGAATCAATGAGTTAATAAATATCAGTCCGCCCGCATGGACTACAATAGTATTGGCATTCGTTTTTATAATTTTGTATTCTGCGGTTTTGCAAGTCTGATCGCATATCGGACCTCAAAACGCTAATTGATTGACATGTAACTTTCATGTTTTACTGAAGTAATGATGGCGGTCTCATTTACTATTGTCTTGCTCAAAATGGGTGGTTACGGCTTTGCTTAATTGATCATGTTCCAGACCTGAACTGCTACGTACGAGTGCATGGTTTATGTTTGGTTTTGGGCGTTCAGCCTGTAACTTGCGGGCTTCTTTAATTGGATAGCACCGGAATTGTAGCAGTAGGTCAAGCCCGCAACACGCCCACGATATACGGCCTGTATACCGTGAGATGCAGGCTTCTAATTGAATTGACCTCTATATATTTTTGTCTCTTGAGCTTTTAAGTATTTGGTTAGAGCTGGAATAATGTTTATAATTGTTTTATCCCTGTTTATTAACATATTATATATATATGTAATTGACATGCAGTAATTCAATATTTACATGTATTTATTTATTTTTTATTAACAATTTTTTTCAAAAGCTGTAGAAAAATGTTTTGAGCAACACTTGTCTTACTTTATCTAAATTGTCTATGAAGGTTTAAAGATTTTCTAAAAAAAATCTGATGATGTTTAAATCAAGTTTTTATTGTTTGCTTTCATCGTTTAAATCTTCATTGTATATGGCTTTTTTCTTGCTTTAGCCAATGTTAAATTTAACAATCCTGATTAAAAACGGTTGTGAGATTATTTTGATTGTATTTTTTAATTGTGCCTAATCATAGCCACACCTAGGCCCCTATTCAATTGAGCAATTGTAGGTTGTAAGGAGCCCGTAAACTAATTTGCTATTCAATTGGTGTCTTTTGGCAAACCACAAACGATCTACAGGTTAGAAGCTGAAAATCCCTGAAGTTGTCAAAATCATAACTCCAACCCATCTAAGCCTTTGATCTTTTACGCCTGTAAGTGTTACAATCACTAAAACTGCAAATCGCTATTCAATTTCTACAATTCCTCAAACCCGCAAATGTTTTCACACGCATAAATGGCAAATGTACAAGAAAATCCTACGAGTACCAGATAGAACTTACAAGATGGTTCCACACCTGATCATATCCTTGTAAATGCAAATAAATAATTAATACTAGAGTTTAAAAGACAGGGGGCCTCATTCTATTAGCGGCCGCAGCCGTTGCGGGGCCGCAAGGACCGGCCGCAAGCTATTCTGCTATTCTATTCCCTTACGGCCGGAGGCTCCGGCAGGCTTGCGGCCGGTGCCTTGCTATCTCTTGCGGCCGCTCGCGCCAGAGGAAAGCCTTTGATCTAAAACGGCCGCAAGAGTTTTGCAATTCAATTGCTCCGGGAAACCTCTCTGCAAGGCTAAAAACGAGCCGCAGCTTACTTGCAGGAAAGAGGTCTCGCTAGCACCAATTAAGCACATAAAATAGCTCAAATAAAGCCATCCTGCACTTTGAGAAGACTATAAAGGGATTTTAGGTGTTAGAAAAAATAGCACATAATTATCCTGTTCTCAAATCCGTAAAATATTTTATTTTTAATATCCGTAAAATATCCATGTAAAAAGTCCAGAGTGCTTGGAGCACCTCAGACACACCCACGCCGCAGCCAGAAAATAAACAGTTAATTTGAACTCGGGTTTGGGCAGATGTGCAAGCTTGAGAGTGGGTTTCTTTTAATCCTCATGTCCCCCAATATGATCCCAAGCATTTACAGAGCTGTACAGTGCAGGCTTGAATTTATTTTTGAGTTTTTATATTTCACAGCTTACGGCCGGTTCCAAGATATGCGGCCGGCCGTAAGATGAGATCCTTGCGGGGCCGTATAATAGAATCGCGAGTTAACTGAACCCCCGCAAGGAATCGCAGCCTTACGGCCGATTTACGGACGGTAATAGAATGAGGCCCAGGGAAAGCAATGAAAGACATTAGAATTAATTGCACAACAGTCTCAAGCTCGCAAATCTGCAATAAAAAAATATATTTTTTAAATTTTTATTTTGGTGTCATACCAATCTTGGGAATCAATGAGTTAATACATATCAGGCCACCAAAATGTACTAAAACAGTATCGCTGTTCCTTTGTATTATTTTGTACATTGCCGAATTACAAGTCTGATTGCATATGGGACCACTAAACGCTAATTGATTTACGTGTAACCTCCATGTTTTACTGACGACATGAAGACGGTCTCATTTACTATTAGCTGTTTCTAAATTGGTAGTTACGGCCTTGCTTAATTGATCTTGTTCATGCTCTGAAATGCTACATATCATTGCATGGCTTAAGGTTTCGGCTTTCGCCCTTAAATTGGGGGCTTGTTCAATTGAATCGCTCTGTAATTGTAGCAAATTTGAATAGGGTCCCTAATCTCTTAAAGGTAGCATGCACAAATGCAGAGTGGTGGTGAACAGAGAGGCTCCATCGTACCAAATGTCACTGTAAGAGGAAATATTCATTGATAAATATTTTTTCTAAATTGTCTTTATCACAAATTGTAGTCCAATACGAAAAATTATACTACCATTTACTAGTAGATGTGGAGGTTGGACTTGTACTTAACTGAAATCCCTGAATAATAATTATAATAATAATAATATAATGGCTCATATGATGTAATAATACAGTGTAATATTGAATTAACAATAATAATAATAATATTAATAATAACAATAATAATAATAATATTCTGTACTGTGATAATAGGTTACAAAAACCATTGTGCTCTTTCTTTTAATTCAAACAGAAAATAAATACAAAATCTTACAAAACTCCTTTGGAGCCTCTTCTTAAGTAGTGGTCATCTGCAAGACGGATCGTCTGTAAACCAGGGACCTCCTGTGTAACTATAAGTAATGACTACAGCTTGACAACTACCAATAATTGCGTTGATAAACTTAATAGATCACTGGCAATTAAAAAGAGAAGAAAAATAATAAAAAGTTTCTACTTTTAAAGCGTCATTTAAATAATGATCTAACTGCGGGGATGTGACACCCCTTGGATCTGGGGTGGCGGGGGGGGGGGCTGTATAACCGAATGGATCTTGAGTTGGCATGGGTTAAAATGTTGGCATGGGACAGCCCTGCTGTGAGACACGTGGTACTATCAACCATATTGTTCAGTCACACCATGTTGGACTGCTGGAACCATCAAAGAACCCCCCCCCCCCTTTCCTCACAGACAATCTCTGGAGAAGGGTGGCAACAGTAATATCTGACAGGAGGAAGCCACCTAGTGACACTACAATGTTACTTACCTCTCCTGAGGTAATAGAATAATTAGACAGCTCCCATTTGTTTGCAAAGCTGGATATGTGGCACCCTATTCAATATAAAAAATATAAGTATGGATCATGGGAGCCTATCCTCAGTATATCTTTGCCATAAAAGGGAGGGGGGGGTTGCATAATCAGGAGGCCAAGCCATCAGCTGGGAAAGGGTTGTTCATGTGTACCCATTTTTGTTTTAATAACCTGTGTGGCACCCTGGATCAGAACTGCTGCAGCCATGAGCGCAGGGATAGGAGTAGCATGTGTGCCATGTTATTTCATCAAGTCACACAATTGTATCCCTGAAGTTGAGTAACTTGTCCAAAGAACCCACTCTCTTGGACTAGCTTTACCACTGCGCTTGATGTCCAGGTGAACTTATACTGTCATGAAATGTAGGATTTTCCCGGGGTGAAGATATGGGGAGCTACCATTATGGTTAAGGTTATCAGTATTAATATTTAACCTATACTGGTAAGTGTTATGGGCAAGAGGTATCTCCCTTCTGGCTCTGAGCAGGGCCTCAAACGGTTGACCGCCCAGCTACAGAGGGACACTTTCTGTCTCTGTCTGTATGGTGGCTAATTGGTTTCCCCAATGAGTTCATAGAGTATAGAACAAAGGAATTGTCATTTAGATCCGTTTCTCAGCATCATGTGAAACAGAGGCTAACATTCTAACCTTTGAACGTGAATTTAATATTAAATATTGCTATTATAAAACATGAATGGATAATGTTATTAATGATGAGGCTAGCTCCTCATATTAGGACATTAAAGTGGTCCTTTATTTTAATTGTTTCCATTAAAAAAAATAGCATTTATGATCACTCATATTCTAGATTTCCTACTTTTAGGATCCTTTGATTTTCTTTTTTGAAGTGGAATGTTTGAAAAAAATAGAAAATAATCTTATCAGTTATATTTACTATTTTTAACTGGTAAATTCTAAGTTTACATAAATCTGATGCAAGTCCCCTGTTGTCCAGTAAGAGTTAAACATCATGTAGCTGAGTCAGAGTTAAATGTCATACTCTAATAATGTTCTCATGTTTAAAAATGCTCTTCATATTAAAGCAATAAAACTCTTCCAAACTGGAATTAGTTAAGATTATCTATTCATACTCTTTTCTAGGCAGATGGCTTTATTGGTAGAGGTGGCATTTGTGCACATCATGAAGAACCCTCAAGGCTTGGCATTCTGAAATAAAGAAGTTGTGTCCTGAAGCATGACATACTAAAACATAATCATCTGAAGCAAACATTTAGTGGCAGAAGGTAGGACACTATTATGTAGTCAAAGCAGTAATTCTCAAAATAAAGTCACAGAGTAAATGGACAAGGGAGAGAATGTAATTTCATGGTGACTCTATTCTTACTATCACTGGACTTCATAAAATATCTAATGAAAAGCAATTGAAACATAAAGGTCAATTATGACAACTCAATAAGCAAAAGCAAAGCACTGCCAAGGCTTCTTTGTAGGGGGATATATATATATATATATATATCAGATTTATCTACCAAGAATTCAACTCATTAAACGCATATACCATGACAAAAAATTGCTTATTATAAAGAAATAAGAAATCAGATTTTGCAACCAACTGAAAAAAAAATTATAATTAAAAAAAAATTCAGTGCCTAATTTTTAACAGTTATAATTACTGATATTTTGTATCATATATATACATTGCGTTTGTACCAGTACATGTGATCTTTGGAAGATCATTTTTTATCCTGGCTGACTGTAATGAAAGAATTCTTTATAGAAACAGCTCTTCTTTAAAAGTGAACTAAAAAAATCATTGTTTGTCCCCTGGGAAATTATGAATGAGGATTCCTAACTAGCTAAACAGTTAACCAGTTAACCTGCATGCCATGGAGGACCTATTCAGATCCTAATTAGGCATCACCCGCCTAATAAGCCATGGTTATTTAAAAACCCACCATTGTATCTAAATTAACCCCGGGATAACACTAGGGTCTCTAAAGTCTTCCATGGTACCCTAAAAGTAACTCCTGATGTGCCATGGGAGTCCTCACCAGTGTGTGGCTTTTGGTCACACTTGGGCAAGATGGCTACTCACATGAAAGAGGCCCAGGATGTAAGAATCTGTAATTCTGAGGCTTCTTAGAATAAAGTGAAGTGTTACTTATGTACAGTGCTACAGAATATGTTGGTGCGTAATAAATTAACTATAATATCACACATAATAGTTGTCAAACTATGAATCGTTGTCACGCTTTGCTAGCTTCTAAGAACTGCGTCCCTCGCACAAGCAGCACTTTAACAAAATAGATCTAACACACAATCACTAAATACGTACTTACACAAAAAAATACGAACCGTGGCTCTTACAACGCAAAATTTTGCATAATACGACCTGCAGGACTTAGAAAAAAAAATATTATGACCTTGCAAAAATAGGACCTTAACGGCCGAACCGCTCGCACCTGAAAACATAAAAAACACAATAAATACACACAAAAAATAAAGCTTACCCACAGCAAGGGGGGGGGGGGGGGCACCCAGGACCTCGCCAAGGGAAGTTACACCTCAATTTAAGTCCAAATTCCCGATTTTAGACACATGAGAATCCCCTAAGCGAGAGAAAAAATGGCCGCTGAAAAAAAAAAAGAAAACCAGGCTACAGAACCCTAAAGACTCAAAACACCACCAATCACAAACAGCTTTTCAAAAAAGCCGTACGAGGTACAAAATACACTTTTAGCAAGGTCGCTGCCACATACACATTCGCCGCCATTTTACAACACTAACTTACGTAAAGCGGAAGTACTCAGCTACCCTAACGGCTTTCCCTCGCACACGCAGCCTATTTACACCACACACTGCACACACTGCTGACACTTACACCTCAGCTTCAAAACAGTGCAAACCTACATTGTATGCTACAGAAACCGCAAAACAGATTGTCAGCTCTTCAGTACAATGCTTCCTGCATATATTACTTCCAAATAGGTAAAGTATATTAATTTATTAATTTATTAATTATTAATTATTTAATTAGCATACACAAATACATATACACCAAAAAAAACACCAAAAGCCATTCACCGCGCGCCTCACAACAAGCGCTGCTCATAGCACACAAAGCCTTGCAATAAGCGCAAAAAGAAGATCAGCGCCGACCAAAGAATAACAGCAAAAGCGCCTATCAGAAAAAAAAATACAACAACCAAAAGCCTCACAATGAGCGCGCAAAGGATCTCACACCACCAAAAAAAATAATGTCTGTGGCAAACAGCATTACCTGCCTTACAATTTTATTGCCCCGTTATTTTTGACGGGCAAGTCGCTAGTAATAATAATGATAATAAAAAAGTTTATATTATAATTAAAATGAGAGAGATAAAATGAATGAAGTGCCCCAGTAAAAAAATCATATCAAATAATCTCTTTAAGTTGCTTACTGCTAATGTAGTGTGTTCATGTTCAGTAGTTCATCCGTAGCATTGCTGTGGAGACCACTGAGATTCAGACATTGAATCTTCTGTGAGAACAGGTTAGAGTTAGAGAGCTACAGGCAAATTCTACTGGGTGTGAGTTAATAAGTCTTACAGTATTGTTTTTTTGCGGGAGCAAAGTCTGTACATTTTTACATATGCCTGTCAATGGCCTCCATTCCACCACTCCTATAAGAACTCCTGTAAGTCTGACTCTTGGCTATGGGGGTCAGCTTTACAGGAGTTCTTTCTTATGGGAGCCATGAAATAGAGGCTATTGAAATTCATATGTAAAATTGCATAGACTTTGACAAATATTTGTAAAATGCAACTTTTCTGATATGTAATACACATTCCTTTGAAAATCATTACTAGATCCTCTATGTACTAGAAATCATGCACTCACCATTACAACAGGCATTTTTTTTGCATCGTTCAGTAGTTCTCCAACTCTCAGTGACCTCATGGATCTTAACACACCATGGTCATGCTGATCCACTTTTAGTACTCATGGCAGAGATACTGAAGTGGGTTGCAATTTCCTTCTCCAGTGGGCCACAGCATACAGCTCCTGGTATCCCTAGGGGTCTCCCATCTAAGTACTGACCAGGCCCAACTCTGCTCGGGTTCAGAGTGGTGTGACCTCTTGGTTCCCTGACTTGGAATCAAACCCAGGTCACCGTGTTGAAAGCACTGAATTCTAACCACCAGGTAATCCTCACAACAGGCAATAATACTACATAAATTGGAATACATTTGCTGCTGTTGAATTCACATACAACATTTGATATTATTGCCAATTTCAATTTTGAATGCTAGTGGTCTGATAAATGTGGTGAGTAATGTTGGTGTGCCTTTTGTTTGTGTTTTATAGTAACACTTACTGCACAAAACACTCAGGGCCTCATTCAATTGTGATTCAGCCAATTGAGTAGGGCTCTAAATAAGCACATAACATATTTATTTTAAAGAAGTTTTTAGTTAGTAAGCATCTATCCAAAAGCAAGGTTTTCAATAACTAAAAACTTCTTTAAAAAAAATATGTTATGTGCTTATTTAGAGCCCTATTCAATTGGCCGAATTGCAATTGAATGAGGGCCTCAGAGTTTTAGCATGAAATCTAGGCCTAGGTTTGGGAAGAGTTTCAGTCAAAGTGATGGAGACTGCTCCAGTACAACGTTGGATTTATGATGTAGTTTGTTGCCATATTACTTTACAATGTATTATTTTCTTTTATATTTTTATATAGAAAATGTCATAGATTATTTACATTTACATGTTTTTGACTAATTTTCACATTTGTAATCTACCTTTTTCTACAAGCTATTTTTAAACTTTAATTTTTTTCATAGAGTCCTGGAAAATGTTACATTTAATACAATATTATAAAATACTATTTTGTATTATTGTAGCAACAGAACCAATTCTAGATTTATTGAGCATTTCCTATGCTACATCCGTGACACTATATTTCCAGCATGCAATTTAAATGTTTGGATGTTCAGGAAGTTGTATATTTATATGTTAGAAAAATTCTTCAAGATAACTGAAACGTGAAATGTGTTTTGCTCTCTGTGCATGTTTACATTTCTGTATGAGGGTGAAAATAAAATTGGTTTTGAAATGGAATCGACTTTTTGATGATTTGGGTATTAAATTTACAGAATGATAAGCTATATCCTCTGTGCTTATTTAGGACCTGTCATGCATTTCCTTGCAAAATTGATTTTCTGAAGAGAAAATATCACAATCTAAGCATATAGCAAAATATATGATAATATATGGAAAATAAGGGTTTGGTCATTTTTGATCACATTAGGTCCATTAACATACAAGCTAAGTGTCAAATGTTATTTATACGTAGTGTGTGATAGTTTAACCTGTACTAGAATTAAAGTTGTACACACAAAAATGACTCTCCTTATCCACACAAACCCATATAAGACCCATCACAATAGGTCACCAAAACAAAAGAAAATGAAGAAGAGATTCTCCACACCCTTTTAAAATCGTGTGGTGCCTCAGGGTGTTTCGGGTGGATCAGAAAGACTGCTCAAAATGGCAAACTTCATTGCCTCAATGTTTATGGTAGAAAAAAAAATGTTTAAATATCATTCAATAGAATAAGTACTTGCAATTATCTATAGTCTTAAATTATACTATATGTGGAGCCTCTGCTGTGTCATTTTAAATAAACAGCATATTATCCACTTTCCTTTCAAGTCATTAAAAATCAATAGTTTGGGATGAAAAAGCTTTAGCACATCCATACAATAAACAAAACTGGAAAACTAAGAGACTAAATGAGTTAAATAGTCATAACCTTCTATCAGTTTATACTGTAGTAAACCTTGTACAGTGGACCCTTGCTACCCGTCTTTAATTGGTTTCAGAAGCTAAATCAAATTAAAAGTTGGACTTTATTTACAATTATTAAAATAACAGCTACGCCGCAATAAGCCACAACATCCTTGTCTCAGCTGGACTGACTTACACTGGGTAATAATTACCACTTTACAGTAACCACCTACTTTGCTATGCAACAACAACAATTTAGACCATTACTAGAAAGCTATATATACAACAGCAGTCCTATGGATGTCAGTAACTGCATCAATGCATGTGACAGGAAATATATAGTTCAGTCCTATGTCCCATTTCAGGGACCTCCTATCTGGAGGGCTATGGTGTGCCCCCAAGCTGGCTGAAATCCATGTAATAAGCTAATAAAGTGCTAGGCAAAGCAAAAAAAGAGTATCTAATCCCAGAATATCCGTAGAATTTGGACTGACTAAATACACTGGGTAAGAATTACCACTTTCCAGTAACCACTTACTTTACTATGCCACAACAACAATTTAGACCATCACAAGAAAGCTATACACACAACAGCAGTACTATGGATATAAATAATTCTATCGAAGCATGAAACCAGAATCATATAGTACAGGCCTATGTCCCATTTCAGGGACCTCCTATCTGAAGAGCAATGGTGTGCCCCACAAACTGGCAAAAAACCCTGTAATAAGTTCATAAAAGGGCTAGGCAATGTAAAAAAAGAGCAAAGTAAGTGGTCACTGCAAAGTGGTAATACTTACCCAGTGTATTAAGTCAGTCCGGCTTAGACTAGGATTTTGTGGATTATTGCAGCATACCTGTTAATTTAATAATTGCAAATAAAGTTAAATTTTTTATTTGATTTAGTAACCTAATAGTGTTAAGCACTGGAGTGTCAGTAAGACTAAATATATTCGTTTTTTTGTGGTTCATTGGTTCCAGAAGACAAGACGAGTGACGAAAAGGGCGAGTATCAAGTTCCCATAAAGAGTAATGTAAATTGACTCATACAAGCACAACAAGTGCCAAGGTAAACGACAAGTCCTGAGGCATTTTTGCTTGTCAAAATGTGTTGAATACCAAATTCGACATGTTTCGAGGTAGTTGAGTGCTGAGGTATCACTGTTTTGCTCTTGCCCTTAAAATAATAAGGCAAGACGAGTGGCTAAAAGGACGAGTACCAAGTTCCCATAAAGAGTAATGGAAATTAACTCATACAAGCGTAACAAGTGCCAAGGTAAAGGAAGAGTCATGAGACATTTTTCCTTGTCAAAATGTGCTGAATACCAAATTCAACATATTTCGAGGTAGATCACTGTTTTGCTCTTGCCCTTAAAATAATACAAACAGTTATAGCATAGGCAGTCATTTCTAATAACAGCATGATTGGTAATAATGGTTTAGAAGTATAATTTGTTTGATATTATTTTCTGATTCCCATAAATTCTCCCTGTATTAACCTCTTAAACGCTAATCCCCAGCGTGACTCAGGGTCAATCTTCACTACCTAAATCGGTAACCCCCGAGCCATGCTCAGGGTTACTGCATGGAGGATGTGGAGGGGGCCCAGAGCTGCCAAAACTGCCTGGGCCCCCAGCACACTATCCCTCCATCCATCCTCCTTCCCCTGTTATCCTCCTCCTCCCCCCTGATCAACTTCCTCCTCCTTCCCCCCTGATCCTCCTTCTCCTTCCCTCTAACCTCCTCCTCACTTCCCTCTCCACTCCATACCCCCTATTTCCTTACTTTTCAACTGGATCCAATGAGCTGCCTGCTCATCTCTCTTCCTGCAGCGTGTCTTCTCACTGCCCAGTATATGCTAATGATGTGATGCGCTGACGTCAGAGCGTCACATCATTAGCATATACCGGGCAGTTCACTGCCGAAGTTAAAGGAGGAAGAAGATGATAATGGGGGAAGGAGGAGGAGGATATAATGAGGGGGAAGGAGGGAAGGGAGGAGGAGAAGGAGAATAAGGGGGGAAGGAGGAGGAGAAGGGGGGAAGGAGGGAGGAGAAGGATGATATAGAGGGAGGAGGATACGGAGAAAAGGAGCAGGGGAAGGGGCAAAGGGAGGTGATAGGAGAGGGAAGAAGTAAGGAGGAGGAAATGGGGGAGGAGGAGGAGGGAAGGGGGAAAGGGAGGAGGATAAGGGGGAGAGGGCGGTATGATTATGTTTTAACATTCTAAATACTGACATAATCATACCGCCAGGAGGGTTAATAAATAAATAATCTGCTGTCAGCACTCTATTCAGTTAAATTAATTACATGAGTAGGAATTCTATATAAAGCATGTTAAAACTGTGTTACTAGTCTAGATACTGAAATAAAAATCAGCTTTATTTGCATAATGGATTTGTGTCTCAATTCACTAATTTTTTACTATAAAGTTTACTATATTATATTTTTCATATTCTTAAAATCTAATTGTTTCCCATCTACATATTTCACTATCATTATTCTATATCCATATTGGTGGACTGTGGGTGTATTTATATGAATATGTTTTTGTATTTAATTGGTAATGGATACAAAGAATGTTATTTGCTAGACATATATACTATCACCAGTTATATTACACTACCAGGGAAATATCATGTGTCATGGGTAATTTTATACATTTTTAATAAATTATTTGTCTTTATTATCTGTATTTTAGAATTTATTGATATTGCTTCATGTATTTTAACTTTTTTATGATATAAGCGATACAGATTAAACATGTGATTGAATATACCATTATTGTTAGGTATATTACTACTATAGCTTGTTTATGCTTCTATATTGTATTATAACTATTGAATATCCCTTGTAACGAATAGTCAGTTTGAACCTAGATTTATATTTATACACATATGGACATACATATACAAAAGAAAAAATATGTGTTTTTCTCCTTGCGGATGAGATACTGAGGAAGCTGCTGGGAGCGTTGAGACGCGTTTATCCTATCATCACAATATAACTGCGATTTTTGTACCTGACAACCACACTAGCTTGTTTGTACTACTTCTGCAACAACTTTATCATTACTCGTAATAGTGATTTTTGTTTCACATTTTTTATTTCATTATTTATGTGGAATAATATTGTGTATAATAAAGTCCTTCTTTAAATCTATTGGACTTTGTACGATGTATTTCCACGAATCACTATTATTAGTTACTTCATTACTTATATATATACCTCATATTTTTTGAGGGTATTCAATTATTCTAGTTGCACATATTGCGTATCCAATAGATTACCTTTTGAATAATCTGCATTAGATAATGGTGCGCTTTCTCTTACCCCCCCCCCCCCTTCTTCTTTTAGTTTCTCAACACATGACTGCTTTTTGCTAGGTTTTTAGCATACATGGCTTTTTTGCAGTCATTAAGGTTCATGGAGTTATAATTTAAGCATGTAAAAATTAAATATTATACAACCACACACTTTCTTAGGTTAAGATATAGCTGTGTGGTTACTATATAGAGAATGGGAAAAAACATGCAATATATAAAAAATCTACTACCTCAGTTACTAAAATGACTCAGTGTAAAATAATTTATGGATCTTTAATTAAAATGGCAATATTATTTCATAAACTGTGACAGAAAATCAAGTGACAATTAAAATTCATCATCATGTAACATCTTTGAAACTGAAAATAGAATCATCCAAAGATTTTTGCTTGATTAGTTGTTAAAAATATCAGCATGTGTCCCATAGTTCAATCAACTTAATTGTCATACTGTCCATCAGTTTTATAAATGCTCATAAAATGAGAGAGCTGTTCAATTTTTGAAATGTAATAAAATATCGAATCCATAATTTGATGAATTCTGACTCGGATACAACAATTTACTGTTCATTAGAAACAGAGGCCACATTCACAAAACCTTGCTGGAAAAGTAGTTCCATTTCTCCATGTAAAATAGCTATTACAGTCTCAGAAAAATAAATGTTTTTGCAGCTCCTGTGAAGTTCAGTACATTTTGGCCCATAAGTATTTGAATATTATAATATTTTTGGATAAAAAAATCATAATTAAAGGATAATGAACATTTAATACTTATAAACTGTATATAAAAGGTTAAACACTAAATTGTAAAGCATTAATTAGATATACTTCTCCAAAAGGCTATAGAAATTCAGTTATTGTACTGCATTCAAATACAATAACTGTATTTCTCAGAATTCTGGGAAGGAAATACATTTTTAAACTAATTTTAGACGTTCAAATGTGAACTATATGGTGGAGGGCTCCTATCACTCTTTTGTCATGTGCTAAATGATGATGTTGTTGATAGCCTTTCCACAAATCTATAGTAGGAGTTAGGTACCAGCCCCACACTGATGAGAGCCATATAAGCTTGAAAGAGCTGCATGAAGGTAGGCTGTAACTACCAATTTAGATTAACAGCCAATAGTAAATGAGATCGTCATCATGACGTCATTAAAACATGAAGTTTAAACATCAATCAATGAGAGCTTCATTAAAATGCGATTTGGCCAATTGAATAGGGCTCCGAATAAGCACAGAGCTTATAAAGAGCCCTATTCAATTGGACAAATTACATTTGAATGAGGCACTTAGACTCACAATCCGGCAATGTACAAAATAATAAAAATGAATGAAGAAAATGTTCTAGTCTGTGTGGGTGGCCTCATATGTGTTAACTCCTTGATTACCAAGATTAATATAACACGAAAATGAAATTTTAATTCTGATGTCTTCCATCGCTTTCCCCCTGTCTTTTAAAGTGTACTATTGATTTTTTTATTGAATTTACAGTGCTACGATCAGGTGTTTAACCCCCTTGCGAGTCCTATCTAGTACTCATAGGATTTTCTTCTATATTTGCCAATAAAGGGTGTGAAAACATTTGCGGGCTTTTTGAAATTGTACCAATTGAATAGCAATTTGCCATTGTAACATTTACAGGCTTGAAAGATCAAAGCTGAAAGTTAAAAGGGCTCTATTTAAGCACACAGCATATTTTGTTTACAGAAGTTTTTAGTTAGTGAACTTCTATTCAAAAGCAAGGTCTTTACTAACTAAAAACTTCTGTAAACAAAATATGCTGTGTGCTTAAATAGAGCCCTATTCAATTGGGCGAATCGCAATTTAATAAGGCTGTTGATCACCAAGAACCAAAATGGTAGATTCTACAAAAAAAATTAGAGGCTGTATTACTATTTATTTATAAAAAAACAGCCTTTTTAAGTGTGGTTCTTTGAAATAATTTGAATTATATATCTGCAGTGACCCTTCATTTCAATATGACATAAATAATCTCATCAACTTCTGAGCATTTGTATGTTTTTGAAAACGGCATCTCTTTTTACAATGTTTTAGTTAGTATAAATATCTTAAAATAGTGCTAACGACAAAGTTAACAAGGAATTGATTTTTTAATATTCTGTGCTAAACATAATAAACTCTTTGCTGTGCAAGCAACATTTTAAGTGTCTCAGAATAAATTAATTATTAAATCCATATATAGCTTTATAGATTAGGTTATCAAAGTCGAAGAGCTCAGATGAGGGAATTTATAAGGCATATACCAGATGATTAAAATAAACAGAGGAAATGAAAGCTACAAAGTGCTACAAGGCATGTTAGTACAACAATATTTGGTAAAAATAATAATAACAGCATAAACATTTAAAAGTATGCATTGTGTTTAATATATTTAAAAAAATCGACAATATCCTTATGTAACATTTTAACGCTCTGCTATATACAAGTAAAAATATCATTCCAATGTTTTAAAATTTGAAGACAATTTATTTTCATTACATCACAATAACTCTGAGTCATTTCAGTTATAGGAAGAAGTCTCAGATTTATTTTATTTAAAAATAAACATTGTTTTCCAAGCTGCTTACTCTGCATTTGGATGCAGATTTAAACCCTTTACTGACCTTCATGCTGACAGCAGCACAATGCAGAGATCTACAGAGCAGTGTCTGACTCCTCCTTGATTCCTTGTGCAGGGAACTACACATCCCATGATTCCTTCCTGCACAAATTGCTATCACAGATTGGTATTAGCTGCCTGTGATTGGCCAAAACAAGTTATGAATTTTATGCTAAATATGCAGGGATTTCTAGGGGTGTTATCTCTGAAAATCAACTGCTTGCTGCTTTAGCAAACTTTTGGGGTAAGTGTAATAATGTTTATTTTGGGATTTTTCCATGCAAGTTAATGGATAATAGATTCTGAGTGGAGAGCATGTCTGTGAGAAGAGACATAGCATTTCAACAGTGAAATTTGATCCAATTAAGATTTGTTATGAGGACATGCAAACACAATTCACATTGCATAAAGCTTTTTTTTTTATTCCAAAAGTGTGAGATCCTTAGAACACATTGATACCAAATATAGTAATTGTATTATACTGTATGGCAGATTCAGTTATAACATATACAGGAGGGTAACATGTTTTGTAGCTGCCTGTTGTAATCAAAGGTAGATAGCAGTGCATTTGAAAGCTAATATGTCAAAAATGAATAAATAGAGCTAAGCAAAAAAGTGACTGTAATGCAGTGTTGGGCAACTTCCCCGGCCTGTTCTAGAGAGTAACAGAGCATGCCCTTCTTCAATAATACAAAGTACATTATAGCCAATACTACTCCTAAATACTTCTACTCTATAAACCTCTGTTATCAAATAATTACCTTCCTAAGTAAGTTTAGCAATTTTGTGGGTAAAATTCAAAGCTTTAAAGAACGGTGAGGTCATTTTAAAAAGCTCAGGGCCAGATACTGCCCAAGGCACTTTAAAAAAGTACTGAAGCTACAAAAATACACTTTTTGTCAGGTATGAGCTGTGTGAACATTATTCTATCTTCACAAAAAATATTTGTGAAATGTAAAACATTCCATTTTTGAATAACTTGGCATTTTGGTACTCTGGTTCCGTGTTTACTGTGAACATCCTAAGAAACTGATTTTTTTTGTTATATGTATGAATGTAGTAATCAACCCAAATAAAATTGACATGTTAAGGTTGAGGTAGTGGGGTGCATGACCAGCCTTAACAAGTATAGTGACCTCTTCACAGGATCCTCATTACCCAACAAGCTATATTGTCCACTAACTTATTTTCAATTTGTCCAGTAGAATTTAAAACATTAGCCATAATTACTATGGGCCTCATTCTATTATCGGCCGTAAATCGGCCGTAAGGCTGCGATTCCTTGCGGGGGTTCAGTTAACGCGCGATTCTATTATACGGCCCCGCAAGGATCTCCTCTTACGGCCGGCCGCATATCTTGGAACCGGCCGCAAGCTGTGAAATATAAAAACGCAAAAATAAATTCAAGCCTGCACTGTACAGCTCTGTAAATGCTAGGGATCATATTGGGGGACATGAGGATTAAAAGAAACCCACTCTCAAGCTTGCACATCTGCCCAAACCCGAGTTCAAATTAACTGTTTATTTTCCGGCTGCGGCGTGGGTGTGTCTGAGGTGCTCCAAGCACTCTGGACTTTTTACATGGATATTTTACGGATACGAAAAATAAAATATTTTACGGATTTGAGTACAGGATAATTATGTGCTATTTTTTCTAACACCTAAAATCCCTTTATAGTCTTCTCAAAGTGCAGGATGGCTTTATTTGAGCTATTTTATGTGCTTAATTGGTGCTAGCGAGACCTCTTTCCTGCAAGTAAGCTGCGGCTCGCTTTTAGCCTTGCAGAGAGGTTTCCCGGAGCAATTGAATTGCAAAACTCTTGCGGCCGTTTTAGATCAAAGGCTTTCCTCTGGCGCGAGCGGCCGCAAGAGATAGCAAGGCACCGGCCGCAAGCCTGCCGGAGCCTCCGGCCGTAAGGGAATAGAATAGCAGAATAGCTTGCGGCCGGTCCTTGCGGCCCCGCAACGGCTGCGGCCGCTAATAGAATGAGGCCCTATCACAGTAAAGAATTCCATCTTTAATCACAGCACTAAACTGTGATTCAACTTGGCCATCAGACAGCTGGGGAAGTGCCTGTTCCCATGAATCTAGCTAAATGTATAGTTTATATTTGTGGTGTACTATAAATGTGATTAGCAAATATCTAGGATCACAACCTGCTGATACATAACAAATGTTACCTTCAGGCTTCTATTATAATAGAAACAAGTAACTTGCCCGTCATAAATGACAGTATCACACATTCTATATGCCCTCTGTTTCTCTCTGTGCCCTCTGTGTGTGTGTCTCTCTCTCTCTCTCTCTCTCTCTGTGCCCTCTCACTGTACCCTGTCTCTCTCTGTGTGCTCTATGTGCCAACTTTCTGTGCCCTCTTTCTCTGTCCACTTTCACTCTCTGTGCTCTCTGTATCTGCCCTCAGTATCTCTCTGTGCCCTCTGTCTCTACGCCATCTCTCTCTGTGCCCTCTCTCTCCCTCTGAGCCCTTTCCGTGCCCTCTGTCTCTTTTGGTGTCCTGTCTCTGTGCCCTCTGTCTCTGCCCTTGTCTCTCTCTGTGCCCTCTCTCTGTACCCTATGTCTCTGTCTTTGTGTTCTCTGTGCCATGTCTCTCTCTGTCCTCCAACCTGCTCATGCACATCCAACTTTGTCCCAGAGCGTTCTGCTCATGCACAACATCTTATTAGCGTGCATGCACAAATACATGGCTACTGAGCATGTGCGATGTTGTCGAGCTTCATTAATTGGGATTCATTGTTAACAAGAGTAACCCATTTGTGCGCATGTTATTATAGTGAATAGGAAAATAGGAAAGACAATAAAGTAATATGAATTTGGTGATATTTTTTATTATATTTTTATATATCCCTAGATTTCAAACTTTTGTCCATGTATTTAACCGTCCTTTGGTATTTAAGACAGTATATATATCTATCTTTGATTTATTAAATTAGCAAAAATTATGGAACACAACTATATTACCAAGATATATGATAAATGTTAATTCCATTTAAAACTATTGGGAACCAAGGGGACTTGCAGAGATGATAAGTTTGTTTGTTCACTGCATGTAATATTTGAGTACCTGGCATACTGTCAATTGAGGATAGAGCAGTTTTGCCCAATAGCATGAATGGGACACAATACAGCGCAGAAGTGGCCAAATGCAAGAGCAAAGTCAAAATACAGTCTGGAAGTTGAGACAAGAAGGGCAGGACAGATCTAGTTACTAGAAAAAGAGTTCAGGGAGCCAGAGGTCAGGTTAAATCTAGAGAGAGAGCCAAGGGTCAGGAGCCAAATATTATAATTCTCAAACAGGCCAACAGTCCAAACATCAAGCCAGTGGTCAGATGCCAAAGAGAATAGTAGTTAAACAAAGTCAAAGGTCACAAGTTGGGTCAAAGAGAATGCAATAATACCAAGATACAAAAAAGACAAATCACCTGAAAAATGTTTCTCAGTTGCCAGTGCCCCAAATAGTGACATTGTCCATGAGCCTCATCCAGAGTGCATGCCAGTAATGCACAGCATCAAAATAGTTCCTAAGCACGATGTGAAACAGATACCAGCACAAGTGAAAGCACAGACAGGAATGCAAATTAATATATGGCACTGTTTCACCTAAAGTTGTCACATCTAGAGTAAAAAGTATTAATGGCTAATGATTGGCTTATCGGTGTGGAGAATATCCTACATAGACAGCCCAGTCTATTTTAACAGTAAGGTGTATAACGGACCACAGAAGCAATTGTAAGTGAAGATCACGAAAATAATAATGAATATGAAATTGATAGTATGTTTTAAAAATGTATAAAAAATCCTAAAATGTTAGCAGAAATGTCAAAGAAAACATACCTGTTTGGGATAAAGAACTGCAATCCATAGTGGGATATTAGTAGGATATTGGTGTGTCCGGTATGAATAATACCTCTATCAAGTTTGCCCATTATATCTACCTAAAAATGATTAAGCTTGGTGCACATCTCAGGCAATCACCAATAAATTATCCCTAGTATGTATAGGAAAGACAAAGAACAGTACAGTGTGGCAAGTGTTCTTTGTTTCAAACAACTGCATTTGATCAAATATCCTAACATTTCAACATTATTCAAGATTTTTTTCAATATTTTAACAATTTAAAAATATCATGTTAATAATCCTTTATACAGAACTGCACTTTTTACAACTAATTTTGTGGGCCTTTAACATACAAGTGGAAATGCTTGCAATTTGTAAGTGAACAAAGGACATTTTCAGCGACGTTCATGTGTATCCTTATTTAGTGGTGCATCTCCAATAGCTATGCAAAAATGTCAGGTCATGTCAAAATATTCTATTATGTTTAAAGAGCATTCACTCTGAAAAAGTAAAACTTGTGAAACCTTGAAAACGTTTGCCTTTTCTCTATGTATCAATGCCGTACTGATTTAAAATCTGTTAATTGGCCAAAAGATAATGAGATTTTTTATAGACATATTGAACAATGAAATTCAAAGTAAATCTAAATTTGGAGCTCTTACCAACTAAAGCTTCTCATTTCAGGTTAAATTAAGTGTACATTACTGTTAATAGCTTTTGTAATTGAGCTCTGAAAAGCTCATCCACAGATGACATACACACATATTTTCTTGATTAATTTAATTAGCATGCCCCAGTTACTCAAAGCTAGTGAGAAGTAGATGGATAATTTTCTCAAATTATCTTGGAGTGTATTGTTCTGAAGGTGGCTCACTTAAATACCTGTAATACTGTAATTTTCTGGAATACCTTTTTAAATACATATAAAGGAGATGTTTATAAATGCTTGTAACAACTTTAATTTATGTTTAACAGGTCGATATACAACATATTACATTAGTTTAAATTATTTCAAAATGTCCATTTTTGAAATTCTGAAAAAATCATCATAAATGCTTTTAATTGACTTAATCCAAAATATGTATATATTTTCTCTAAGAAAATAACACATACTAGTAGATTTATATAACTCAATACAATTCAAAAATATTTCCTGCAATTATTTTCTATTCAGCAGTCAAATGGGAATGTTCTAAAATCTCACAACTATAGTAAGAAACAGATCCAATATTAGAAACTTTCACAGGATTCCCCATCCCTAAAAAAACAGAAGAGGCATTATTAGTATTACCTATATCAAATTTATCAAAAGACACAACTCCTAATCTAATATTTTTAGCTCCTAGAAATATCATAAAAATTGTAAATCAGATAAACTCACAACAAAAGGGCTAAAATATATATACACAATATACATGAAATCAGCAGTTATATAGGGAAAATTAAAAAAATGGATATACTGTTAGAACATTTGGACACTGAAAGTAGGCTAAAATAAATAAATTAATAGCATAAGAGCCTAAATAACTTTGAAGAAAGTGAATACATTTTTAAATTGTCCCACTACTCCTCTTCTTCCGCAAAATAGTTTTTTTTTAAATTACCACTGTTAATATTATGACAAATTATATAAAAGAACAAAGACATATTTGTTCCGATGTATAACTACAAGAGAACTACAGAGGTCTGTGTTCACTAAATAGCAAACTAGAATTGAGCAGGTAGCAATGGTTAATTTTCTTTGCAAATCTTTGAAGAGGTGGGATTCACTATATTTACTATACATACTTTCATTCATCATCCTATCATTGGGGGGAGTTTACTAAACATCTCAAGTGACTGAGATGAGTTTGGAATGACTATGATTTTCCCTATAGGAAAAAGTGCATAGTAAATTCATGTGTGAACATCTCAGTCACTTGAGATGCTTAGTAAATACCTGACCACCAATTATCTAGTACCCTATTAACCATGTCTGAACTATTCCTCATACCCACGCTAGAACATGTGCATGCCTTGGTCTTCTACCATTAGTACATCACAGTCAAAGTAGTGTTTCATGTATATAGTGAAATGTAAAGCTTTGTATAGGTTGAACTTAGTGTCCTTCCTGATCACTGATCTTCTACCAACAACTACTTAGAAGTAGTGTACTAGTGGTCAATGCTCTACCTCTACCTTGGCACAAGTGAATTAATCTATGTTCTTAATTGTTTTGCATATTAAGGGTTCGATTATAGGCCACCTACAAGAAATCTTGTGGGTCAAAAGTTCATGAAGGTCTACTGCAGCTATTACATTCCTCCAAAAGCAAATTATTAACAGTAAACCCTTACAAGTGATTGCTAATTGTTAAGTACTGATCTTACCTGAGGTACTATTACATGACTCATGTAAGCGTTAAGTTGTTACGTGTAAACACAAATGTCCCAGAGCAGATAAACGACAGTAATAGCATAAAATTGAAGCCTCCACTTCCTGAAGCATAAAGGAAGACATTCTAATGGTTAATTCACCATATACAACAATACAAAAGTACAATCAACTAAATAACACAGGCTCACACAATTAAACACAGACACCACACTAATGCTGTCACACCTGATCAATGCAGAGCCACAGGAATTAATGTATATATTCACCTGCCACCTACTCACCTATCTACCCCTGCCATTTAATACTATGTAACAAATTGGAAAACATAGAATATGATGTGAATGATTGAAATAAGGCGAAGGAATGTAATAACACGAAAAAGATGCAGCTATACAATTGCCAAAGCCTAAGCTATGCTGCATATACAGTATTCAATTGTGATTTGGCCAATTGAATAGGTCTCTATATAAGCACAGAGCATATTTTTTTACAGAAGTTTTTAGTTAGTTAAGACCTTGCATTTGGATAGAAGTTAATTAACTACAAATTCTGTAAAAAAAATGCTCTGTGCTTATATAGAGCCCTATTCAATTGGCCAAATCGCAAATGCACGAGGCCCACAGGCTTTATGTCTAATATGTGGCATAAAGCCTGTATAAGGCACCTCTACAAAAAAAATAATCTACATAGCAACATAAAGGTTTTTCTAGGGCTGCTCAAGTAAGAAAAATCCTCATGGACACTAAATAAAAAAAACAACACCAACATCACCATCAAACCGGCAGAAAAAAGGAGGTGCAGTTGTTATTATGAACACTCAGGACTACATAAATGAAGCCAACAGACAACTGTCAGACAACACCTACTACCAGAAACTGATCCAGGACCCTACAGAAAAATATGCTATTCAATTTAAGAAATTGAATAAAACATTTCCTAAAAATAATCATTAAGAATTAGAACAACTCATACCCACCAATCCTACAACTGGGACTTTATACATGCTGCCAAAAAATCACAAACCAGGAGACTCAGGGAGACCAATTGTTACAAGTACTGTATGGACACACTGACTGAACAGATACCTGGATTTGTTGAAAACATCCTTAAGCCATTAGTTAGTAACACCATTAGCTATATACACCAAAATACGCCAATCTATTTATGGCCAATCTAGAAGAAACATTCTTATCTATATCCATTTACAAACCAAACAGATAACAGTTACTTAGATGATCTGTTCATCATTTGGAAATAAGGAGAAAACAAACTCAGAGACTTTCACAGTTAACACTTTCCATCCATCTATAAAACCTAAAATGGAATTCTCTACAGAACAAGTTAACTTTCTAGACACTACCATATCCATCACCAATGACATTCTCCACTCATCTAAATATAGTAAAATCACAGACAGATACAGCTACCTACACAGCTCCAGTTTTCATCACTTCCACACTAAACAAGCCATCCCCCATAGTCAAGCTATTAGATAACACTACATATGCTCAAACACTGCAGGCCGTGATAACATTTTAAAAACATGGTCAAATTCAAACAAAAGAGCTACAAACCCCATATTTTTACCCACAGAAAATTGATTGACAAAAAAAGAATATTTTTTGTAACCATTGTTCCAACCAATGGAACCTCCTTTGTTTATACAGAAGAAAATAACTCATTAACTATTCAGCTCATCTGCCTTTTCCTGGTCAATATTTATCAGCCTGTTTCACATTGTAATGTTTCTACAGTTTCTTTCCTAGCCTTCTTCCATTAATATATTTAAAAATATATAAATACTCTTTTAATATTACTCTTCTTTGCCATTAACTTTTCATTTCCTATCTTAGCCAGTTTAATAGCTCTTTTGCAAGACTTATTAAACTCACATAATGCTGTCTCTATTCCCACTTTCATGTATAGTATAAATGCCTGTTTTTACTTCTTAGATGTGAGCTACTCCTTTTAATTAATCTCAAAGTATATTCAAGAACCTGCTCCCCTTAGCTGAACTGCTGATCTCATTTATCCAGTTTATTTCAGGGTAGTTGAAATTCCCCATTATTAGAACTTGAATATACTTAGGTGCAGGTTTTATGGCATATTCCTACCAATAATTAACTTAACCCACAAGGTTTCAACATTATTTATGCATACTAAGTATGTCTTGCTACCAAGATTAGCAAAATCAAATGTAGAGTTAGATAAAAATTCTCTCTCATACAAAAAGTTGTTTTGATGAAAAGAGACCTGTAAACTGAATAAGGTGAGTGTCTGCAACCTCAGCAAAAAAGTAGACATGTTTCTGTTTGCACTGGGACATTTGTAAAAGTTATCACAAAAAGAGATTCTTATGAGGATAAACACAAACAAGTAAAACAAGTTTTTTTGCATGATTCTATTTATAAGCCATCAGTGCACCCATCTGTATCACTTTTTTAACAGTTTGGGATGGTTTTATTTGTTAATGATGATTTGTTGCAGATATTATTTTTCCACCAACAGGTAATTTTAAAGTCTAAAACAGCATTAGTATCTAGTTTTTGAAAATGTACTCCATATTAATCTTGTATTTGTAATGTTTAAAACCACTTGTATACTAATTGTATTAAATTGCAGTGTTATTAAAGAAAGTATCATACTGTCAAAAAGGAATTCTGTCAATGTATGTATGAAATAAAATCCATTGTAATAAAAGTGAAATGTGTTGTTTAATTAAACTTGTTAAAAATAAATGTTTTCCCCCAAAATATATGTTGTGACTGCTGCCTAATGAATGTGCATATTTTGCTTAATATAGAAACATATATTTCACTGCAGATATGAAGCAAATGGCAATATGGTGTGGGTAGTTTGGGTTAAATAAGCCTGAGGACAGCCGTATACCAGGCACCTTTAAATTCAATAAATGTGTTTGATTGTACCACATGCACTGGAAGGCTGTGACAGCTATGCACTACTATTTTATAAAGTAGTACTTTGCCACATTAGCACCATATGTTCCAGCTTCCAAAGTTAAAATAAAGATGTGTGGTTCCTATATATCTCTTTTAAAGCAATATGTGCATTATGATTTACATCAATGAAATTGAGATTTGAAATATAAGGTTGTTACAATGTTTGTCTCTAAAGGTTAACTTTCAGCAGATGACAGGAATGACTATTAGGACATGCTAGGTCTCTCTCTCTCTCTTGACTAAACAAATAATTTCACATATCATTAAGTATAATTTTCTTGCCCTCTCTATCTAATGACTGCCATTGCTGGCAAGCCTAAATAATTTTAAAGCATTTGTCACTTTATTCACTTGCCCCCTCTGGAGAATGTCTGCCATTGCAGTTGAGCCATAACTATAAAACCACTAAAAAACATCACCTGACCATAATTAACCAATCAAAATGCATGGAATCTGACAGCAGCTTATGTGCACAAGTATCTACTTGAGCTTGCTCATTACATTAAAATTTGAAACTATTATATCTCAAAAATGGTTTAAGGTATCTAAAAAAACTCCAAATACAGGCATATATTTTAAAACCCACAAAATTCAACATAAACCAACTTTTTTGGGTATAGACATAATTGTATTGAAACTTGGAAAAAAAATCAGACCCCCAATGGCTTTTAAGAGAAAAAATTTCAAATAGATACGTAAAACCAACACAGTAATAAGCACATGAAAAACATTTTTTGTATAGTATATTTTTAGCATCTGCATGGCTTGTAGAGTCACATGAGCACATTCACTTTTTTTAAGAGTCCAGTTGTTGTTTTTTTTTTGGGGGGGGGGGTGGTGAGCCAACAATTGCCAACACTGTTTTGATGGCTGCTCCAGGAATGGGGAGAATGAAAGAAGAGACATATGCAGATTTATGAAAAACGTGGCAACATGGGATTCAGGCATAAAAGACACAGGGTTATTGGTGGGGGAGACACAGAGTGTGGGGAAGAAGGAACAAACAGCAGGGAAAAGACACATGGGGGTTTGTGAATAAAGTTCAACTGTGGTTTTGAAAAGAAGAAGCAAGGTGGGTTTTAGGGCAACATTTATAGGGGAAATGTTTTAGAATGATACTAAAGCAGTGGTCCAGGGTGGGGAGCGTAGATGGAGGAAAAGACATCTCAGATATTAATCAATGTAGTTTTGCGAACAAACAGCAGGGAAGAGAAACATGGGGGTTTGTGAATAAAGTTCAACTGTGGTTTTGAAAGGAAGAAGCAAGGTGGATTTTAAGGGAACATTTATTGGGGAAATGGTTTAGAATGATACTAAAGCAGTGGTCCAGGGTGGGGAGCGTAGATGGAGGAAAAGACATCTCAGATATTAATCAATGTAGTTTTGCATTTCTCTCCACATAGCCAAGTTCAGGGTTTCGGTTGTGTTCCTCCAAGGAATGCAGGGTCTCTCAATATGTCTTTTATTGACAAACATATATTCTAAAAAGAAGAATTATATATGACATACATTGTCACACAATCTATAGATATTGTGTGCCAATGTATAGAGCTCCTAAGTTCAATTTGTATAATTGATGCAAAAAATAGCAGTAAAGCACATGAGACTGATAGCTATATACAAACATTAAAGTTTACAAGGGGTATTGAAAAAATACATACTATAAGACATAAGACAAACATTCTGACACATGAGGAATTGACGATCCTGCTCCGAAAACCTACAGTGTAAAGGAAATGGGAAAGTGACACAAGAAGGTGTGGTGGACAAAGGCCCAGTCAGTAGGCGATAAAAACAGTGGCTTTGTGTCCAGCAGTGATTCCCAATATTCAATATTGTTTTGCATTTGCCACCTGTTACAGCTCAGTTGGACTCAGTAAAGTATGACACAGATTTGATCTAATCAAGCAGGATCTGTATGTATTTATTTACTTATACAACAGAGTCCTAAGATGCATAATGATTGCTTCTAGAAACTGCCGATGAAGATGACGAAGAGGATAACCACAATAGCAGGATAGAGCGAATATGTAGAGAGTCTCATAGGAGGTTTATGTAGAGTTATTGTTCATGGTGAGGGGCTTGAAACCTTGAGGCATGAGCTTCTATAATACCATTCTGACTTTTCTTCAACCCTGACAGTAGTTCAATTGATGAGGAGCACATGGTGAGAGGTCAGTCCACCTAGGAGATAAAGAAAACTTATTAAGAGAGTTTGCAAGGGCATAATCTCCTGTTTTTTTTTCAGGCATTAGTTTATAAGAGGCAGTTTCTCTGCTACCTGCTTATGATGCTTAGAAAGTGTTATTATGAGTGCTATAATATAATTTTCCATGGTATCCTACCTACTTATCACAAAAACAATTACTCGCGCAGATACATCCTGCAAGATTTACAGACTTTTGACAATTTCAATTTTACAGCGTTCAGATAAGAATGTACCAATATCAGTACATATGTTAAAATATATTTTACCGTCAATCAGTCTCTATACTAAATGAGTTCAGTAGTAGACTGGAGGCCAGTTAAGTTGGTGTCCGCTGCACGGGTGAATTGCCACTGTTCCACTCTTCCAAACTGTTTATCCAAAGGGGATAACCATAATGGCAGACAGAGCGAGTAAGCAGGAGTCTCATGAGAAGGCTGCAAAGAGTCCCTTTTCATGGTGAGGGGGTTAAAAATTCACAATATGAGCTTCCATGAAACCAATCTGACCTTTTCTTCAACCTTAAAATCAGCTCGATTGGGGAGGAGCCCAAGGTGAGAGGTCAATTCCACCTAGGAGATAAAGAAACGTTATTAGGAGACTTCACAAGGACATAATCTCCTGTTTCCATAGCATGCATTGGTTTATCAGACAAGTCAATCTCTCTGCTACCTGCTTATGATACTTAGCTAGTTTTTGTGAGTGCTATAATATAATCTACCATGGTCTCCACGGCTAAAATCCTTGCAGCTCCTCCCATAATTAAGTGAGGCTTGGATTCCAGTGGATATGGGTCTTTCCATGAGTATCTCAAATGGATTGAGGCTTACAGTGTAATATTATGTACATTCCTAATGTTGTATAGTAACCAAAGGAGCATGTCCACTGGAGAGGGGTTGCACCTATTAAGCTCAGGGTTGTGTCTCTCCCTCCAGGGTACTATTTATTTTTACTTGGGTAATTAGATTACACTGACATGACACAGTATCTCAGTGATAGTATTGTACACACACACACTGCCTCCAATTTTTACTTACACGTCAAAGATCACGTCTAGGATCAAGCTAGTAATTTAAGTTGTCTTCTTTGATAAAGAGATGCAGTTGCAAGAAGAACTTTTCAAAAATGTTTTGCTCTTATTGTTTTCAGTTCCATTCAGGTAATATTTCCTATGAGTCTTGGGTTGCAGATCTGTAGGGAGGTAAAACAAAGTTAAAGAACAATGGAGTTTTACAAGTTAAAATTGGTTATATCACTGAACAGAAGAGTGTGTCTGTGATGGGTCATGGAGACAACTGAAAACTAGTAGTCTTATACTTTTGTGTAAAGCTTATCCTTAAGCACTTTAATATATCATAGATTTCACTCATTTCTGGAGGTCTGGGTTCTAAAGAACAAAAAAGTAAGACACTGAAATCCAGTATTTCATAATATACTGTTTTTAAATAACTAGATTTGATAATGGGCAATATATTAAGAAAGCATAGGAAAATTTAAGAAAATATAGACTTTAAATACAACATGTAATTATACTGTGTATAGGATTACAGTATCCTTTAATATTTTTGTACATCAGACATTGATTTGCAGATCTACAGCCCTACATGTATATATAATTAAGTAGGCTTTGTGATGTTATCTATTGTGGTGTGTGATGCTTTCATGTCCATATACCATGGTACATAATAATATACTGTGGGTAACTGTTTGGGGTTGCTTTATTTGTCTTGGAAAAGTTAGCAACATAAAACTCTGTGGTAACTCACTTAGGCAGCTCTCCTAATGGATTACATATACAGAACAAAAACTGCAATACTCACACATATATTAAGGCAACAAAACTTCCCCTTTAATGGGAAAAAATACACAGTTTGGTGCTGCTTTAAAATGCAGTCAATCCCTGCCATGCCAATTAATGGTGAGGTCTGGCCAGCTTAGAGACTATATAGTCATGAATAAATAAACTGAAGAAACTTCTTTACTCACCTCACATATGTATGTATTTTCATGGTGAGGGGCTTAAAACCCTACGACATGAGCTTCCATGAAACCAATCTGACCTTGTCGTCAACCTTGAAATCAGCTTGATTGGTGAGAAGCACAAGGTGAGAGGTCAGTCCACCTAGGAGATAAAGAAACATTATTAAGAGACTTCACAAGGACATAAACTGCCATTTCCATAACATGCATTGGTTTATCAGACATTTAAGGCAGTCTCTAAAGGGCTTAACACTTTGCTACATGAGCGTCTTATGTTAAAATATATTTACCATCAGTCACTGTACTTAAGGAGTTCAGTAGTAGATTGGGAGGCCAGTTAAGTTGGTGTCGGCTACACGGGTGAATTGCCACTGTTCCCATGCTTGGATACCGATGACCAAGGGGATAATCACAATCGCAGACAAGGCTAGTATGCAGAGTCTCACGAGAGGACAGTAAAGAGACCTTTTTCATGGTGAGGGGTTTGATACCATTCTGACCTTTCCTTCTACTTTGACAGCAGTTTGATTCATGAGAAGCACAAAGGTGAGAGGGTCCAGTCCACCTAGGAGATAAAGAAACCTTATTAAAAGACTTCAACAAGGGTATAATCTCCTCCTGGTTCAAAATGATGCATTGCTTTATCAGACATTCAGTCTGTCTGCTACCTGCTTATGATACTTAGCTAGTTTTTGTGAGTGCTATAATATAATCTACCATGGTCTCCTCAGCTAAAATATTTGCAGCTCCTCCCATGATTAAGGGAGGTTTAGATCCAGTGGATATTGGTCTTTCCATGAGTATCTCAAATGGATTGATGCTTACAGTGTAATATTAGGTACATTCTTAATGTTGTAAAGTAACCAAAGGATAGAAAGGGTCCACCCATTTAAACAAAACATGTCCACTGGAGTTTGAAAAAGGGGTTGCACATATGAAGCTAAGGGTTGTGTCTCTCCTCCAGGGTACTATTTATTTTTACTTGGGTAATTACATTACACTGACATGACACCGTTTCTCAGTGATTGTATTTTACAAACACACTGCCTCCAATTTTTACTTACACGTCAAAGATCACGTGTAGGATCAAGCTAGTAATTTAAGTTATCTTCTTTGATAAAGAGATGCAGTTGCAAGAAGAACTTTTCTAAAATGTTTTGCTCTTATTGTTTTCAGTTCCATTCAGGTAATATTTCCTATGAGTCTTGGGTTGCAGATCTGTAGGGAGGTAAAACAAAGTTAAAGAACAATGGAGTTTTACAAGTTAAAATTGGTTATATCACTGAACAGAAGAGTGTGTCTGTGATGGGTCATGGAGACAACTGAAAACTAGTAATCTTATACATTTGTGTAAAGCTTATTATCCTTAATTAAGCACTTTAATATATCATAGATTTCACTCATTTCTGGAGGTCTGGGTTCTAAAGAACAAAAACGTAAGACACTGAAATCCAGTATTTCATAATATACTGTTTTTAAATAACTAGATTTGATAATGGGCAATATATTAAGAAAGCATAAGAAAATTTAAGAAAATATAGACTTTAAACACTACATGTAATTATACTATGTATAGGATTACAGTATCCTTTAATATTTTTGTACATCAGACATTGATTTGCAGATCTACAGCCCTACATGTATATATTATTAAGTAGGCTTTGTGATATTATCTATTGTGGTGTGTGATGCTTTCATGTCCATATACCAAGGTACATAATAATATACTGTGGGTAACTGTTTGGGGTTGCTTTATTTGTCTTGGAAAAGTTAGCAAAATAAAACTCTGTGGTAACTCACTTAGGCAGCTCTCCTAAGGGATTACATATACAGAACAAAAATTGCAATACTCACACATATATTAAGGCAACAAAACTTCCCCTTTAATGGGAAAAAATACACAGTTTGGTGCTGCTTTAAAATGCAGTCAATCCCTGCCATGCCAATTAATGGTGAGGTCTGGCCAGCTTAGAGACTATATAGTCATGAATAAATAAACTGAATAAACTTCTTTACTCACCTCACATATGTATGTATTTTCATGGTGAGGGGCTTAAAACCCTACGACATGAGCTTCCATGAAACCAATCTGACCTTGTCGTCAACCTTGAAATCAGCTTGATTGGTGAGGAGCACTAGGTGAGAGGTCAGTCCACCTAGGAGATAAAGAAACATTATTAAGAGACTACACAAGGACATAATCTCCCATTTCCATAACATGCATTAATTTATCAGACATTTGAGGCAGTCTCTAAAGGGCTTAACACTTTGCTACATGAGCGTCTTATGTTAAAATATATTTACCATCAGTCACTGTACTTAAGGAGTTCAGTAGTAGATTGGGAGGCCGGTTAAGTTGGTGTCGGCTACACGGGTGAATTGCCACTGTTCCCATGCTTGGATACTGATGACCAAGGGGATAATCACAATGGCAGACAAGGCGAGTATGCAGAGAGTCTCACAAGAGGACAGTAAAGAGACCTTTTTCATGGTGAGGGGTTTGATACCATTCTGACCTTTCCTTCTACTTTGACAGCAGTTTGATTGATGAGAAGCACAACGGTGAGAGTTCCAGTCCAACTAGGAGATAAAGAAACCTTATTAAAATACTTCAACAAGGGTATAATCTCCTCCTTGTTCAAAATGATGCATTGCTTTATCAGACATTCAGTCTGTCTGCTACCTGCTTATGATACTTAGCTAGTTTTTGTGAGTGCTATAATATAATCTACCATAATATAATCTACCATGGTCTCCTCAGCTGCAATAGTTGCAGCTCCTCCCATGATTAAGGGATGCTTAGATCTAGTGGATATGGGTATTTCCATTCGTATCTCAAATGGAGTGAGGCTTACTGTGAAATATTAGGTACATTCTTAATGTTGTATAGTAACCAAAGGATAGAAAGGGTCCACCCATTTAAACAAAACATGTCCACTGGAGATTGAAAAAGGGGTTGAAAGGGGCTGCACCTATTAAGCTCAGGGTTGTGTCTCTCCTACAGGGTACTATTTATTTTTACTTGGGTAATTACATTACACTGACATGACACCGTTTCTCAGTGATTGTATGTTACAAACACACTGCCTCCAATTTTTACTTACACGTCAAAGATCACGTCTAGGATCAAGCTAGTAATTTAAGTTGTCTTCTTTGATAAAGAGATGCAGTTGCAAGAAGAACTTTTCTAAAATGTTTTGCTCTTATTGTTTTCAGTTCCATTCAGGTAATATTTCCTATGAGTCTTGGGTTGCAGATCTGTAGGGAGGTAAAACAAAGTTAAAGAACAATGGAGTTTTACAAGTTAAAATTGGTTATGTCACTGAACAGATGAGTGTGTCTGTGATGGGTCATGGAGACACCTGAGAACTAGTAATCTTATATTTTTGTGTAAAGCTTATTATTCTCAGTCTCTTTAATATATCATAGATTTCACTCATTTCTGGAGGTCGGGGTTCTAAAGAACAAAAATGTAAGACACTGAAATCCAGCATTTCATGATATACTGTTTTTAAATAACTAGATTTGATAATGGGCAATATATTAAGAAAGCATAAGAAAATTTAAGAAAATATAGACTTTAAATACTACATGTAATTATACTGTGTATAGGATTACAGTTTCCTTTAATATTTTTGTACTTTAGACATTGATTTGCAGATCTTCAGTCCTACATGTGTATATTATTAAGTAGGCTTTGTGATGTTATCTATTGTGGTGTATGATGCTTTCATGTCCATATACCAAGGTACATAATAATATACTGTGGGTAACTGTTTGGGGTTGCTTTATTTGTCTTGGAGAAGTTAGCAACATGAAACTCTGTGGTAACTCACTTAGGCAGCTCTCCTCACATAATTACTCACAAGGGATTACATATATAGAAAAAAATGGCAAAACTCACACATATATTAAAGGCAACAAAACTTCTCCTTTAATGGAAAAAAATACACAGTTTGGTGCTGCTTTAAAAAGTCAATCCCTGCCATGCCAATTAATGGTGAGGTCTGACCAGCTTAGAGTCTATGTAGTCATGAATAGATAAACTGAAGGAACTTCTTAACTCACCTCACATATGTATGTATTTTCATGGTGAGGGGCTTAAAACCCTACGACATGAGCTTCCATGAAACCAATCTGACCTTGTCGTCAACCTTGAAATCAGCTTGATTGGTGAGGAGCACAAGGTGAGAGGTCAGTCAACCTAGGAGATAAAGAAATCTTATTAAGAGACTTCACAAGGACATAATCTCCCATTTCCATAACATGCATTGGTTTATTAGACATTTGAGGCAGTCTCTAAAGGGCTTAACACTTTGCTACATGAGCGTCTTATGTTAAAATATATTTACCATCAGTCACTGTACTTGAGTTCAGTAGTAGATTGGGAGGCCGGTTAAGTTGGTGTCGGCTACACGGGTGAATTTCCACTGTTCCCATGCTTGGATACTGATGACCAAGGGGATAATCACAATGGCAGACAAGGCGAGTATGCAGAGAGTCTCACAAGAGGACAGTAAAGAGACCTTTTTCATGGTGAGGGGTTTGATACCATTCTGACCTTTCCTTCTACTTTGACAGCAGTTTGATTGATGAGAAGCACAAAGGTGAGAGGTCCAGTCCACCTAGGAGATAAAGAAACCTTATTAAAATACTTCAACAAGGGTATAATCTCCTCCTGGTTCAAAATGATGCATTGCTTTATCAGACATTCAGTCTGTCTGCTACCTGCTTATGATACTTAGCTAGTTTTTGTGAGTGCTATAATATAATCTACCATGGTCTCCTCAGCTAAAATATTTGCAGCTCCTCCCATGATTAAGGGAGGCTTAGATCCAGTGGATATTGGTCTTTCCATGAGTATCTCAAATGGATTGAGGCTTACAGTGTAATATAAGGTACATTCTTAATGTTGTATAGTAACCAAAGGATAGAAAGGGTCCACCCATTTAAACAAAACATGTCCACTGGAGTTTGAAAAAGGGGTTGCACATATGAAGCTAAGGGTTGTGTCTCTCCTCCAGGGTACTATTTATTTTTACTTGGGTAATTACATTACACTGACATGACACCGTTTCTCAGTGATTGTATTTTACAAACACACTGCCTCCAATTTTTACTTACACGTCAAAGATCACATCTAGGATCAAGCTAGTAATGTAAGTTGTCTTCTTTGATAAAGAGATGCAGTTGCAAGAAGAACTTTTCTAAAATGTTTTGCTCTTATTGTTTTCAGTTCCATTCAGGTTATATTTCCTATGAGTCTTGGGTTGCAGATCTGTAGGGAGGTAAAACAAAGTTAAAGAACAAGAACAAGTTAAAATTGGTTATGTCACTGAACAGAAGAGTGTGTCTGTGATGGGTCATGGAGACACCTGAGAACTAGTCTTATATTTTTGTGTAAAGCTTATTATTCCCAGTCACTTTAATATATCATAGATTTCACTCACTTCTGGAGGTCAGGGCTCTAAAGAACAAAAACTCAAGCCACTGAAATCCAGCATTTCATAATATACTGTTTTTAAATAACTAGATTCGATAATGGGCAATATATTAAGAAAGCATAAGAAAATTTAAGAAAATATAGCCTTTAAATACTATATGTAATTATACTGTGTATAGGATTACAGTATCCTTTAATATTTTTGTACTTTAGACATTGATTTGCAGAACTCTGTGGTAACTCACTTAGGCCACTCTCCTCACATAATTACTCACAAGGGATTACATCCACAGAAAAAAATGGCAAAACTCACACATATATTACGGCGACAAAACTTTAATGGGAAAAAATACACAGTTCGGTGCTGCTTTAAAATGCAGTCAATCCCTGCCATGACAATTAATGGTGAGGTCTGTCTGGCCAGCTTAGAAACTATATAGTCATAAATAAATAAACTGAAGAAACCTCTTTACTCACCTCACATATGTATCTCCTCACGTGTTATTATATCTTGTATTTACAGTGTGATACCATTTTGTGCAGGGATATTGTAAATATATATTTGAGACTTGTGAACATACAATCTGAAACATAGTAGCAGAGAGTTGCAAGAGTTATGGTGCGCACATTTGTTATGCTGCTATTAAATACAAAATAGTGTTACCCCAATTGTTATACTGTACATTTTTATCTGTACAGTTCACCTAATTCCCCAATTATTAAGTCTTACTCTTACCCTTCATCTATACAATCTCCCAGTCTTCATGTGCAAGGTAGAGTTTGCTCCTTTAAGGCTTCATATATTCCATTGGGACACAGCTATTCGGCTGCTCATCTGTTGACCTTCCTGATATAAATGTCTTAGCCTCCCAAACCAGCTCCTTATATAGGCCTCTGAGCTCTGTGACATCTTCTATTATGACATGTCTCTGATGTAAGAAGTGATTGTTACCTGGAGGGCCTAGCTCAACCTTGTGATAAGCAGCCATTAGACAACTCATCATACAGTGCTTTAGAAATATCCAAGTTTTCTCCAAAATGTATTGTACGACAGAGGTTCCTTTGTACACAGTTACATATACATATAAGGGTGGACAAAAACATAAAAATGTATTATTCAGAGTAATTTTAGAATAGGATAACAGAATAGGATTCACTTAATATGCAGCAATTTACAGAATCTAGAAATTATCCCTGTGCATCTACACTTTGTTTACATATTCACCGCCAACTGCACTTTCTGTTCTACTTTTTTCTGTTTCTTATCTTCCTATTAACTTCCTCCTGGCATTTACTCTCCACTACATGGGTTGCTTCAATAAATCCAAAATAAAGATGGAAAGGTAAAGATGAGAATAGGCTATACAGGCAAAGAATACAATCTTTATATTAGTGGATTTTATACCACATAATCCTAAACTAATGAGCTCTCCATTACTGCTACTGAAATTCTGATGTTTGTAGATGCCACATTCCTGTTGTTTAGATATCAACTTCCAGTGCAATCAGAGACACCTGTCAACTAAGGAGGATCACCAGAAATCAAACTGGTAGATCCCACAGCACCATAATTGTACCTAAAAGTAATATATTACAGGTTGAATTATTCCCAAAACATTTGGATATTTTCAAATGTAGCTCTTTAAAATACTGGATTTTAAATATATGACAATAGTGACACGTTTAAGAAAATGCTGCTCATGTGAAACTGTTTTTTTTTATAATGACTCCTTGAGGATTAGCGATTGTGTTAACCCAAAAGCAAGAATCTCCCACTCTCACTTTACCCCTCCACCATCTGTATCTCATTGACTCCATTCTCAGGGCCTCATTCTATTATCGGCCGTAAATTGGCCGTAAGGCTGCGATTCCTTGCGGAGGTTCAGTTAACTCGCGATTCTATTATACGGCCCCGCAAGGATCTCATCTTACGGCCGGCCGCATATCTTGGAACCGGCCGTAAGCTGTGAAATATAAAAACGCAAAAATAAATTCAAGCCTGCACTGTACAGCTCTGTAAATGCTAGGGATCATATTGGGAGACATGAGGATTAAAAGAAACCCACTCTCAAGCTTGCACATCTGCCCAAACCCGAGTTCAAATTAACTGTTTATTTTCCGGCTGCGGCGTGGGTGTGTCTGAGGTGCTCCAAGCACTCTGGACTTTTTACATGGATATTTTACGGATATTAAAAATAAAATATTTTACGGATTTGAGTACAGGATAATTATGTGCTATTTTTTCTAACACCTAAAATCCCTTTATAGTCTTCTCAAAGTGCAGGATGGCTTTATTTGAGCTATTTTATGTGCTTAATTGGTGCTAGCGAGACCTCTTTCCTGCAAGTAAGCTGCGGCTCGCTTTTAGCCTTGCAGAGAGGTTTCCCGGAGCAATTGAATTGCAAATCTCTTGCGGCCGTTTTAGATCAAAGGCTTTCCTCCGGCGCGAGCGGCTGCAAGAGATAGCAAGGCACCGGCCGCAAGCCTGCCGGAGCCCCCGGCCGTAAGGGAATAGAATAGCCGAATAGCTTGCGGCCGGTCCTTGCGGCCCCGCAACGGCTGCGGCCGCTAATAGAATGAGGCCCTAACTGTGGACCCCTTGCTCACTGTGCCTTAGGGAGTTCAGCTGCACCTCACTGACAAGGCCTAAGAGAGGCTTAAACATCTGAGATTTGCTTTGAATGATATATTATATGATATTTAGTATATACTATAGGATATCTCTTCCTGTTAAGGGCACAAGTGAGCTAAAATAGGCTGCTCTCTTAGGGCCTCATTCAATTGCAATTCGGCCAATTGAATAGGGCTCTATATAAGCACAGAGCCTATTTATTTTTACAGAAGTTTTTAGTTAGTGAAGACCTTGCTTTTAGATAGAAGTTCACTGACTAAAAACTTATGTAAAAAATATGCTGTGTGCTTATATAGAGCCCTATTCAATTGGCCAAATCGCAATTGAATGAGACCCGTAGTGGGTAACCAGGTCCATAGAATAAACCTACTTAGGTGTTGTTCATTCTCATTTTGAGTGCCTCTAACTTTGATTTTGCATATGCAAATGATTCTTAAGGTTTTTGGCACCCTAAAGTTGTTCAGGGTAAAATTGCCTGGTATTTTGGGGCTGGATCACTCTATTGAGTGAGACCAGACTAATATACTACAGGATATTTCTCCCTGTGAATGTTAGCTAAATGAGGCTGCTCTCTGAGTGGGTGTTCAGGCCCATAGAACAAAACTACTTAGGTGTTGTTCATTTTCAGTTTGAGTGCCTCTGTTTTATGAAGTGGTGGTCAAAATTGCACTGAACACTGAATGCTAAATCATACACTTTATATATGTACATATATATATATATATATATATATATATATATATATATATATATATACATAATATAAACATTATGAAAATTAATATTGAAAAAGTTAATGAATATAATTAATTATTAAAAAATATAGCTTTTAAAATGTCATACTGTAAGCCTTTTTTTTACAGAATAAGAAGTTTTAGGGCTTGATTACATGGTTCTGGTAGGAATTCCCATAAGGCTGACTTGGCCCTATGGGAGTATTTACAAGCAAATTTGCAAAGCTATTACATGGCTGATACAAAAGAACTTAAGTAAAAGTTACTGACTTGCACCTATGGGGTATTGCCGTAGGAAACTCAGAGCCAGAAATTCAGAAGTCACATAGCACAAATAGGGCCCCACACTAATCCCTGAAAAATCAATTGTGAGTGCCGTAAAATAGTTGTCAAACTACGAATCGTCATCAGGCTTTGCAAACTCGGGAAGCGAGCTTGCAAGAACTGAGTCCCTCGCAAAGTGAGGGACGCAGTTCGTGGCGCAAATGCGGACCCTCGCAAAGCGAGGGGCCGCAATTGCGGAAGGTTGAGGCTCCAGCGTTGACTGCAATGAGCTGAAGGCTCATTACATGCTGCAAATGCGGACCCTCGCGAAGCAAGGGGACGCATTTGCGGAGGTGGAGGCTCTATGGAGCCTCACAATCGGTTAAAAACACCCACAGAAGCGGGACTTTGAAAAAATACATCTAACACGCAATCACTAAATACGGACTTACACGAGCCGCGGGACTTAGAACGAAAAATGTACCAACTGACACTACAAAAATAAGAGAAAAAAAAACATTAAGAACTCGCAAAAAACATTAAAAAAACAATAAATACACACAAAAATGACATAAAAAGCTTACCCACAGCAAGGGGGGGGGGGGCACCAAGGACCTCTGCAAGTGAAGTTACACTTCAATTTAAGTCCAAAATACCAAGTTTAGACACACAAAAATCCCCTAAGCGAGAGAAAAAATGGCAGCCAAAAAAAACGAAAACGAGGCTATAGGACCCTAAAGCCGCAAAATACCACCAAGCACATACGGCTTTCCAAAAGGTACGAGGTACACTTTTAGCAAGGGTGCTAAATCATCCATACCCACGTACCGCCACTAACACTAACTTACAGGACGCGGAAATACACAGCTACACTAACGGCTTCCCCTCGCACTTGCAGCCTATTTACACTACACACCGCACACATTGCTGACACTTACACCTTAGCTCCACAACAGTGCAAACCTACATTGTATGCTGCAGGAACATCAAAACAGATTGTCAGCTCTTCAGAACAATGCTTCCTGCATATATTACTTACAAAAAGGTAAAGTATATTAATTTATTAATTTATTAATTATTACAATGACAGCAAAAGCGCCTGATAAAAAAAAAACTACAACATCCAAGAGCCTGGCAATGAGCGCCAAAGGATCTCAGACCACCAAAAAATGTATGTCTGTGGCAAACAGCATTACCTGCCTTACAATTTTACTGCCCCGTCATTTTTGACGGGCAAGTCGCTAGTTAATAAAATAATAATAAAATTCGACCTAGCTATGTAAATCACTGCTGAGAGTGAACTTCACAAGACAGACGAAAAGCAAGGCATAAATCTCCATTGATTTTTGCACAATAAATTACAATAAATTACGAGTTACTCCCTCACACTTTCAGCACATTCAACACAAAATAAACACATTTTTATTTATTAAACCTATAAATATAATTATTATATCTTTTTAATATCAAAATATATTAATAAAGAAAAGCAATTTATATATATATATATATATATATATATATATATATATATATATATATATATATGTCCCCTTGCTGTAGCTAGTTACAGGCAGTTGTTCCTGCACTTCCCACTCATTATAGGATTTATGACATTCACATTTCCTATTTGCTCCTAGGGCCGTCTCATCCGTAAAGTTTGGTTTGACTGCTCCCTGAACAGACAAGTTAGGTGTGTGCCATAAAGTCCTTGGGAGCCTTTCTACAACACTATGTAGATATTTTGCTCCCCTACATTAGGGCTCTCAGCTCACATCTATAAAACCTTGCCTTCTTGGTAAGAGTCTTCAGTGTGGGAGGCACCCAAACATAGCTTTATGGATGAGAAATAGCTCTAGGAGCCAATAGAATGCCCTAATGTCATGCCCAGGGGATTCTCTCCATTTAAATCCCAACTGGAAATAATTCCCCAACCATCTCCTACTCACTGCCCTATCACCCCATCGACATAACCATGGGATCTACTAACGATAATGCCTTCTCTGCCTTTTGGCTAACATCAAGTGTAGTAGCTCCTCTGAAAGGGCAGGTGTATGCTCTGGTGCCTGTCAAGTAAGAGACGTGAAACCATGGGCTGGTCAGGGGCCAAGTAGATCTGAATGCCCGGGCATAGGGGAATATGATGCTGTTCCTCTTTCATTGCCCCAGCACTCACATCTTTTATTTGGGCCCCCTGGCCAGGAACTTTTGGTTCATGGGGGATTCCTTTATTTTTGATTTTGCCCCCAACCTACGGGTTGGGGGAGCACTGTCCAAATACTTGTTTCCTGCTCAAAATTCAGAGAAATACAGTTATTACACTGTATTCTGGGGATCTGGGCAGGGATATGAAAATTTGCCGACAAAGGCTTCGCTCCTGTAATTCATTACTATTTTAAACATGGCTTCCTTTAAGCATATGCCTGCTGTACTACACACCTTTGAGCAAAGCTCAGGATGTATTATACACCAACTGCCATTCTCTTTTCTTCTCTTTTTAACACTTTTCAGCGTTACACTATGTACAGGAAACTTCAATATGTTTTTCAAAACTTTTAGTAAAATCTGCTTTAGACAGACGATCAATGAGAAACACCCTCCAGACACAGACTCCAAAAGTGAACTGAGTTGTGCAACGAAGAGCTTATGAAAGGTGGAAAAGGCCCCTCCCATAATTCCAGGTAACACCTGGTCATATATATATATATATATATATATATATACAGTGGGGGGGGGAAGTATTGGATCCCCTGTTGATTTTAAAATGTTTGTCCGCTGACAAAGAAATGATCAGTCTAATTTTAATGGTATGTGTATTTTAACAGTGAGACAGAATAACCAACGAAAAAAAAACCACAAGAAAAATGCATGTCAAAAAAGGTCAGTGAGGGAAATAAGTATTTGATACCCTATCAATCAGCAAGATTTCTGGCTCCCAGGTGTATTTTATACAGGTAACGAGCTGCAATTAGGAGCACTCACTTAAAGGGAGTGCTCCTAATCTCAGTTTGTTAACTGTATAAAAGACATCTGTACATCAAAAGCAATCAATCAATCAGATTCCAAACTCTCCACCATGGCCAAGACCAAAGAGCTGTCCAAGGATGTCAGGGACAAGATTGTAGACCTACACAAGGCTGGAATGGGCTATAAGACCATTGCCAAGCAGCTTGGTGAGAAGGTGACAACAGTTGGTGCTTTTTTTCGCAAATGGAAGAAACACAAAATAACTGCCAGTCTCCCTCGGTCTGATGCTCCATGCAAGATGTCACCTCATGGAGTCTCAATGATCATGAGAACTACAACCCAGAACTACATGGGAGGATATTGTTAATGATCACAAGGCAGCTGGGACCATAGTCACCAAGAAAACAATTGGTAACACACTACACCATGAAGGACTGGAATCCTGCAGCGCCTGCAAGGTCCCCCTGCTCAAGAAAGCAGGCCCGTCTGAAGTTTGCCAATGAACATCTGAATTATTCAGAGGCGAACTGGGTGAAAGTGTTGTGCTCAGATGAGACCAAACTCGAGCTCTTTGGCATCAACTCACCTCGGCGTGTTTGAAGGAGGAGGAATGCTGCCTATAACTCCAAGAACATCATCCCCACCGTCAAACATGGAGGTGGGGATGTTTTTCTGCTAAGGGGACAGGACAAGTGCATTGCATCAATGGGACAATGGACAGGGCCACCGTCAAATCTTGCGTGAGAACCTCCTTCCCTCAGCCAAGGCATTGAAAATGGGTCGTGGATGGGTATTGCAGCATGACAATGACCCAAAACACACAGCCAAGGCAACAAAGGAGTGGCTCAAGAAGAAGCACATTAAGGTCCTGGAGTGGCCTAGCCAGTCTCCAGACCTTAATCCCATAGAAAATCTGTGAAGGGAGCTGTAGGTTCGAGTTGCCAAACATCAGCCTTGAAACCTTAATGAGATGGAAAGAATTTACAAAGAAGAGTGGGACAAAATTCTGATATGTGTGCAAACCTGGTGGCCAACTACAAGAAATGTGTGACCTCTGTAATTGCCAACAAGGGTTTTCCACTAAATACTAAGTTGAAGGGGTCAAATACTTATTTCCCTCATTGACCTGCAAATCAATTTATAATTGTTTTGCCATGCATTTTTCTTTTTTCTTTTTTTGTTATTCTCTCTCTCACTGTTAAAATACACCTACCAAAAAATTATAGACTGATAATTCTTTGTCAGTGGACAAACGTTCAAAATCAGCAGGGGATCAAATACTCCCCCCCCCCCCCACACTGTAATCAATACTGTTTCTGACTTGAAAAAAACAGGTGTTGCTCTTCTGCAATGCTGCAAAGTATAATTAAGCATAGGAACCAGGAATGTTAGAACTATGAACCAAGGGAAACTGGATGTGGTCAAACATGAGATGACAAGATTCAACATTGATATTTTGGGAATTAAAGTACTGAAGAAGCTGAAGTTGTCCAGTTCTAAGAAGATGTTCAACACGTCACAGATATAACACCAATAAAAGATGTTACTCTCATAATAGGAGATTGAAATGCTAAAGGAGAGAACCAAAATATACCTGGAATAACTGGCAAGTGTGGCGTTGCAGTACAAAATGAAGCAGGTCAGAGATTTTTAGAATTCTGGTCATAGCAATTCTCTCAATTAGAATTCTCTGGTTATAGCAAACACCCTCTTCCAACAGCCCCCGAGACGACTCTACACATTGACATCACCAAATGGACCACATAGAAATCAGATTAACTATATACTTTGCAGCCAAAGACAGAGGAGCTCTATATAGTCATCAAAAAGAATACCTGCAGCTTACTGCAGCTCAGACCATGCAAAGTTGAGAATTAAACTAAAGAAAAGAGGAAAAATCCTCAGGCAAAGCAGATACAAAATAAATAATATCCCTTGTAAATATGTAGTGGAGGTAAAGAATAGATTAAAGGGACTAGACTTGGAATACAGAATGCCTGAGGAACTTTGGACCGATATGAGCAACATTATTCAGGAAATATCAACAAAGAATATCCCTAAAAGAAAGAAACCTAAGAAGCCAAACTTGCTGTCTGATGATGATTTGAAAGTAACACTGGGATTAAGGAAAACAAAAGGTAGAGGAGACAGGAAGATATATGTACACATAAATGCAGAATTCCAGAGAATAGCAAGAAGAGACAAGGAAACATTCTATAATGAGTTGTGTAAATAAATAGAGGAAGAACACAGAATGGGAAAGTCAAGAGATCTCTTCGAGAAAATTCTCAGCGGTACAAAATCTCAAAGGCACTTTTCATGCCAATGTGAGAGTAATGAAAAATAAAAATGGTAGGTACTTAACAGGAGCAGATTAGATAAAGAAGATGTTACATGAATACACTGAAGATCTATACAGGAAGGATCTCAACAACAATAGTTTGTCCAAAGAGCTGGAGTCAGACATCTTGGAGAGTAAAGTAAGATGGGCTCTAGTATGCCTTGCCGATAACAAGACTGCAGTAGTAGATGGAATCCCAGCTGAACTATTAAAAATCCCACAACATTGACTGGAAAAGGTCAGTCTATGTCTCAATCCCCCCCAAAAAACAGTGTCAAAGAATGCTCCAATTATTGAACAATTGCACTCATTTCACATGCCAGCAAGGTAATATCCTACAAGCTTGGCTCCAACAATATATGGACTGGGAACTAACAGCTGTGCAATCTGAGTTCTGCAAAGGAAGAGGCACAAGAGATCAAATTGCCAATGTCCGCTGAATAATAGAGAGAGCAAGAAAGTTCCAGAAAAACATTTAGTTCTATTTCATAGATTATTCTAAAGCTTGTGGCTGTGTGGATCACAGCAAAATGTTGCAAGTTCTTAAACAGAAAAGAGGACCAGATCATCTCATCCACCCCCTGAGGAATTTGTATGTGGACCAAGAAGACTTAGTCAAAACTGGTCATGAAACAACAGAATGGTTCAAGATCGGAAATGGTGTGCAACAAGGTTGTATATTGTCACCTTATTTATTCAACTTATACGCAGATTACTTTATGTGTAAGGCGGCACTGGATAAATCCAAAGCTCAGAAATCCTTGGAAAAATAGGAATTTAACGGCCGAACCGCAAAACTCGAAAAACAAACCAAAAAACTGAAATATGTCTCAAATTAACTTACAAACTCACACACAGCCCAGGGGGAGAGCCAGGGAGCCTGTGGGTGATATGACCAAAGTATTTGAGCTTTAGCCTCATGATTAAGACTTCCAGTGAACAATTTGACTTGGCTTCCTGTATTATTGATTGATTGGATCTTCTTGCAGTCCAAGTGGCCACAATTCAAATCCATCAATAATATGGTGCTCTACCTAACATCCACATGTTACTACTGGGAATATCATAGTCCTACCTATCCGGACCTTTGTTAACAGTATAATACCTTTACGTTTTAAATGCTTGTCCAGAGCTGCCATAGCTTTCCTTCCCAGAAGTACATTTCTTGTAATTGAATGGCTGCAGTCACCATCTGCAGAGATCTTGGAGCCCAGGAAAAAAAAATCTGTCACTGCCTCCACGTCTTCCCCATCTATTTGCCAGGAACTGAAATTGCTGTTTGCCATGATATTCTTCTTTTTAATGTTGAGCAGCAAGCCCGCTTTTGAACTTTCTTCTTTCACTTGCATTAAGGCCCTTTAGTTCCTCCTCACTTAAAGCCATTAGAGCAGTATCATTAGAGCAATATCACCAGCTTTGGATTCGTCCAGTCCAATCATACGCATGATGTATCCCACATATAAAATAAATAAGTTGACAATATACAACCTTGTCACACTCCTTTCCTAGAGCCTCATGCAATTACTAGGCTGCAACTCGATCGGAGTGGGCCGTATGTTTGCGATCCCGCATTCGATGTTACTTAATTGTCCGGGATTGGAAGTCCCGGCCCGATATCGCACATCGCAAACCATGCTATTGAAAGTAGCATTTGCGGGCTTGAACATGATCACTTACGCAAGGCCGTAACTCGTGGTTAGAAATAGCTATGGTAATGTGGTTCCGATCGTGACTCATAGTTCAAGCCCATATGACTTTGAAATCCAACCTCCGTTTTTCATTGAAGTCCTATGGGCTTGAACCACGAGTTACGGCCTTGCATCTTTAATTATGTTCAGGCTGTAGGACTTCGATGAAAAACGGAGTTGGATTTCAAAGTCATACAGGCTTGAATTATGAGTTACTATCAGACCCTCATTACAGATGTGATGCAATATTGATAAAGCCATAAATATGATATTCTATTACATGCGAGTTCCATTCTATGTATTAACACATTGATTGCCAGGATTGATATAACACGGAAATTGAACATGAAATAAAGTATTTTTTTCGGCCGATTTGCAAGCTTGAGAATGGTATGCTATTAATTCTAAGACCTAACATCACTTTTAATAAAAGTACAGTAGAGTGATTATATATGCATTTACAGTGCTCTATACATGTCATCAAGCCCTTTGCGAGACCTCCTTGGTACCAGTAACTTGTGGTAAAATTTTTCCATTTGCGGGCTTGACGGAGTGGTTAGCAAGGGGGAATCAGAGCAATTGAATAATGATTTGCAATTTTAGGGTTCGGAAGTCTTGCAGACGTGAAAGATAAAATGCTTGGAGGGCTTTAACTTGCAATTTGACAAATCGCAATGGATTGCAATGAATTGCAATGAATTGCAGCTCGTAGCCGCTACTTCAATTCGAGCATGCAAACGGAAGCCAATTGAATAGCGAAGTAACTTGCGGGCTCCATTTGTGAGCCCGGATCTCCCAAAAGCCTCAATTGAATGAGGTTCCTAAGTTTTCACAAACAATTTGGTTGTTTCATTTTCGGTTCTAACTGTGACTTCTTGGTCCACATACAGATACCTCAGGAGGCATATGAGATGGGCTGGAAATCTATCTCTTTAAAAAATTGCCACATTGTTGTGATCCACACAGTCAAAGACTTTAGAACAGTCTATGAAGCCGAGGTAAATGTTTTTCTTGAATTCTCTTTCTCTCTCTATTTTCCAGTGGAGTTCAGTAATTTAATCTATTGTGTCTCTGCAAATCCCAGCTTGCACATCTGGTAGTTCTTGTACCCTATAATTTGAGCACTCCTTGGGACTGCCTTTTTTGGGGATTGATTTCTAGATTGACATTTTCTAGTGCACTGGCAACTGTTGAGTTTTCCAAATTTGTGGGCATAATGTAAGCAACACTTTCACAGTATCATGGATTTTGCACAGTTCGGCTGGAATTCCATTAACTCCTGCAGCCTTGTTATCAGCAAGGTTTCCTAGGGCCCATCTCACTTCAATCTAAAAGATGTCTGGCTACAGCTCATTGGACAAACTATTGAGGTTTTTATTATCCATCCTAAATATATATTCTATGTATTCATACCACATCTTCTTTATCTGATCTGCTTCTGTTAAGTCCCTATCACTTTTGTCTTTTATCAAGCCAAATTTGGCATGAAATGTTCATTTGAGATTCCCAATTTTTTTGGTGAGATCTCTTGACTTTCCCATTCGGTTATCTTTTTCTATCTTTTTACATCACTCATAGAAAGTCTCGATTTTTTTTTACATCTTCTGGAATTCTGCATTCATGTTCACTACCTTCCTGGGCTTTTTCAATACCTCACCAGTCAGCTTATTTGCCTCCTTCATTTTTTTTGCTCTGGGAATATTATTTGTTGCAGTTTTTTTTGCACAATTTTGTATAAAATTATTTTGGCTTTATAACTACCATTTCTAGTCCCATAAGTCTATTTTTTACCTCCACTGCATATTCACAGGGGTTATATTTTATTTCCCCTTCAGACACATCCGTAGCAGGGCGTCCTCTCCACTTTGACCCAACCACTTCATTAGATCTGGGGCTACTGTATTCTGATCTTCACTCAGTAATACGGTAGGCATCTTTTAGAGGGGCTCATGTTCAGTTGCCATATTGTTATGTCTCTGGTTGTGCTTAATCATGAGATTTTCCTGACAAGGATACTGGAGTGGGTTGCCTGTTTTTTCTCCAGTGGACTGCAATTTGTCTACTATGACCTACCTATCTTGGGTGACCCTACATGAGATAACTTACAGCTTCACAGAGGTACACAAGCTCCTTCTCCAAAACAAGAAAGCAATCCTGAATGGTTTCTTTTGGTGGGGAAAAAATATATATATAAATATGTGAATATGGATACATATAAATGTAATTAATTGAAATATTAATTCTTTTTACATGCATTCCCTCTCAGATCTTGTGCACCTATAGCATATTTCTCACTTATTTCTGCAAATCAGTGATTTTATTTATAATGCCACATTACCATATCTTCTCTGTCCCATGTGTGGCTGTCTCTGACAATAGGTGTGTTGTATTTACAAGGAAAATAAAAGACTTTTCAAGTTGATTGTGAGGACAGAGTTCACAAATATTAACCATGTTAATGACAACTTCAATTTAGTGCCTCTCTGATCGCGATAAAACAAGAGTTGTTTGTTTAAATAACACATTTCTCTTTGTCACTTATTATTTTCCCTTAATAACAGTGTAAATTACTTTCCTATTGGTTAATAGCACAAACACAAGTATAAATAAGTCATGTGAAGGAAGACGGCCATGTTTATATCCCTGGATACAATTACATTTACAAAACAAATAATTCATATTAGTTAAGACTAGGTTGAAATGCATTAGCTTTTTCTTGGGTTCAAATAAGAAACAGTGTTGTTTATATCCTTCAGAAAAAAATCAGCGAAAATCACGTGCACAACCATTAGCTCCTAAAATCATGAGTTATAATTCATTATGGATAAGATGCATTGTATGAAAGAGATAATTGATTAACAAAACAGAGTATAAATAAAAAAAACGGTCAAAACCACCTTATGAAAATGATGTGACAGTGTTAGGTCATATTCTGTCTGCAAAACACAGACACAATTGTCCTAAGGGGTAATAACCTATATCAACAGGCCTTCATCTAAGTCCTATTGATGTTAAAAATTATTGCAAAAAACACAATTTATTAGACAATGGAAATTAGATCTAGGAGTCACATGGGACCACCAAAAGTGGGAAAATATCAGCCTTATTAAATTTCGATTCGACCAATTGAATAGGGCTCTATGTAAGCACAGAGCATATTTATTTTTACAGTTTAAGTTTTAAGTATTAAGTTTTTAGTTAGTGAAGACCTTGCTTTTGGATAGAAGTTCACTAACTAAAAACTTCTGTAAAATAAATATAATATAATAATTAGTGATGTTGCGAACATCAAATTTTGGGTTCGCGAACAGCGGACGCGAACTTCATCAAATGTTCGCGAACGGGCGAACATCGGCGAACCGCCATAGACTTCAATAGGCAGGCGAATTTCAAAACCCACAGGGACTCTTTATGGCCACAATAGTGATGGGAAAGTTGTTTCAAGGGGAGTAGCACCTGGACTGTGGCATGCCGGATGGGGATCCATGGCAAAACTCCCACGGAAAATCACATAGTTGATGCAGAGTCTGGTTTTAAGCCATAAAGGGCATAAATCACCTAACATTCCTAAATTGTTTGGTATAACATGCTTTAAAACCTCAGGTATGATGTTGTATCGATCAGGTAGTGTAAGGGTTACACCCGCTTCACAGTAACAGACCAATCTCCCGGTTTAATGCACCGCAAACAACCGCAAACAGTCCCTTTGCACAACCGCAAACTCCCCATTTGCACAAGGTTGGATACCAAGCTAGCCATGTCCCGTTCCTTGTCCTCACTGATGTCATTGAAGGTCTCTTCCTCCACCCAGCCACCAAGGGTCCCCGAAAGGTGACAACAAGCCCCCTGGGACACCTGCTGTGTTTGGTCTTCCACCTCCTCAAAGCCACGTTCCTCCTCTGACTCCTCTTCTTCAGACTCCCAGAGTCTGGGGGCTTCCACTGCCCAGCATGGATTATTATACACAGGTCAGAGTCTGGGGGCTTCCACTGCACAGCATAGAATATTATACACAGGTCAGAGTCTGGGGGCTTCCACTGCACAGCATGGATGATTATACGCGTTGCCTATGTCTGCGTTATTATAAGGTGTGTACTGTTAAGTAGTACTATTCCTATCGGTTTAATCCCTGTTATGTCCACTATCAGGGGACGTGTATATGGCATGGATTTTTGGAAGCGGGAGATGGAAAAAGATGCTTGGTTGGTCCTACCACTTCAAATTTGGGGCACTGCGCTTACAATCTAAGGTGCCACCAGATATGAGTGTCACTGTGCACTGGCAAAAGTTGGCAGAGTAGGCGCTGTAGGCCTCACACACACGCCTGTAGGCAGGCAACTGATATTCAATCGATTACAGTCAAAAAAGTTTTGTTTTATGTCACTGTACACTACGGTTGCACCAGATATGACGTATCACTGTGCACTGGCAAAAGTTGGCAGAGTAGATGCAATAGGCTTCACACACACGCCTGTAGGCAGGCAACTGATATTCAATCTATTACAGTCAAAAAAGTGTTGTTTTATTTCACTGAGCACAATATAAGCTGTTAGGTGTTAGTCTGTCACACACACACGCTGGGAGGCAGGCATATGCAATTAGATTACACAGAAAAAAATATAAAATAAAATAAATGATATTCTAGCCCTAGAAAGGGCTTTTTGGGTTGCTGTTCTTCAGATGGAAGGCTCTGGAAGGGAGTGTATGCTGCTGATTGGCTGGAATGTGTCTGCTGACTGTGAGGTGCAGGGTGAAAGTTTCCTCAATGATAAAGAATAGGGGGCGACCCCGAAAGCGCATGTGTTCGCCGTTCGCTGGGAACGCGAACATGCAAAAATCGCCGCAAATAGTCCGCCGGTGAACATCACTAATAATAATATATAGAGCCCTTTAGAATTTGCTGAATTGCAATTTAATAAGGCTGTAAATGTTCAAACTTAACTAAAGGATCAGTTTACTTTAGCAGATTTTGAAACAGCAACTAAAATTCATCATAGATCATATTTTACCCCAGACAAACTGCATAAACTCAACTCACAAATCTCCCCTAAATGCTTCAGAAACTCTAAAGAAAAAGGTACCTTCTGCCATATTTGGTGGGATTGCTGGTTAGCTTAAATGTGTGGTCTAATATAATCATAGTAGTATCCAAAACCCTAAACACCACAATCAAGCCCTCAATAGACCTCTGCCTTTTAGGTATACCTAACCCCCACATCACTACAAATCAAAATAAATAGCTACAACTTTTAATGCTGGCGGCCAAAAATCCCCTGGCCAAAAAATGGAAATCATTTGAATTAATCAAACAAGACATAATTAACAAACTAAATAATATAATTATTTACAAAATAATTACCCACATCCTTAACAACACTTACCTAACCTTTCTAGAAATCTGGGGAAATCTGGGGAACTAACTAAACTAAATAAGATAAAGCTGGTGAGAAGAATGCATAATGTTTTAGATGAAGGTTCCCTCAGAGGCAAAGTGTACGTGAAAAAGTAGTGTATAAATAACTCAGCAAAGAGGAGGTGAAGCCAGTGTCGAAGCAAGGGGGGCGAGGGGGATGATGCACTCCGGGTGGCAGTTCCTAGGGGGCAGCAAAAATGCCCCCATCTGATGCCCACCGCCAGTTGCCCTCCTGCCCCCATGCTTTTTCCTTCCCCCAGGCCACCTGCTCTCTCCTTCCCCTAGAGCTCCTGAAGGATAAGGAGAGAGACTGGAGAGAAAGGTAGAGAGAGAGAAGGGGAGATGGGGAAATAGAGAAGGGAGAGAGAGAGAAGGGAGAGTGAGGAGAGAGAGGAGAGAGAGAAGGGAGAGAAGGGGTGAATGGAAAGAAGGGGAGAAGGAGACAGAAAAGGGGGATACAGAGAAGGGGGTAAGAGAAGTGGGAAAGAAAGGGAGAGAAGGGGGAGAGAGAAGTTAAAGAGAGATAAGGGGGAGAGAGAAAAGAGATAGAAGGGAGAGAGAGACAGTATATGGGGAGAAGGGAGAGAGGGGGACAGAAAAGGGGCGTGAGGGAAGAATGAGAGAGAAGGGAAAGAAAGTTTGAGAAGGGGGAGAGGGTGAGAAAAAGAGTAAATAGAGATGGGGCAGAGAGTGAGAGAAGGGAAGAGAGTAAGAAAAGGGGGAAGAGTGAGAAAAGGAGAAGAGGAAGGAGGAAAGGTTAGAGAGTAGGGAGGAAGAGAGTGTAGTGTCAGAGAGATAGGAGGTAGGAAAGGTGAGGAGATAGAGAGGAAGATGATTGAGAATGGTTCATACATATATCACATATAATAGTTGTCAAACTGCAATTTGTCGTCACGCTTGCGAGCCTCGCATAGCGAGGCGAGCTGTTGAAGCACAGAAGTCTTCCGAGCTCAGAGCACTTAGCCGATGAGAACAAAAGGCGCTTATCTGCTGTGAGCCTCGAGTAGCGAGGCAAGCAGTTGAGGCATTGAAACTCGGAGCACTTAGTTGATGATCGCCAAAGGCAAAGCAAGGGGAGCAGTTGAGGCATTGAAACACGCGGGACTTAGGTAGTAATGCAAGGCGAGCAGTTCAGGCATTGAAGTACGCAGGACTTAGCCTCCAACCAGTTAGGAAACACAGGATTGCCTTAGGCTGCAAGCAGTTGAGGAACACAGGACTTAAAAAAAAAAAAGTGCGAGGTCAGCAGAACCACGCAAATCGATAAAAAAGAAAAAACACAAAAAAGAAAAAAAACATCACACACAGCACGGGGGGACAGTGAGGACATCTAGGAGTGATGTTGCGCGCAAATTTAAGCCGAAGTTGCTGAGTTTTGCCACTCGAAAATCGGCTAAGCGAGAAAAAATATGGCGGCCGCAAAAATGAACACAAGGCTACAAGACCCCAAACTGTGCAAAACACCGCCAGGCTCGTATGACTTTTAACCAGGAACATGCAAGGTACTAAATACACTATTAGAAAGGATGGAAAATGCCTGCAAGCTGCACAACACATAGACAATAGCCACTATTTTACAACCCTAACTTGCAACTAATAACATTACGAATCTAAAATGGAGCTTTAACCGACTAAACAAACGGTTTGGCCTCGCGCACCCAGCCTATTTATACTGCACACTTGGCATATTGCTGACACTTTCTCCTCAGGGCAGCAACAGTCCAACTGTACATTGTATGCTGCAGGAAAAAAAATCAAAGGAGATTGTTAGCTCTCCAGTATATTGATTGCTGGATATATTTATTAGAAATAGGTAAAGTATATTAATTTATTAAATAATTAATTTATTATTTTTTTTTTTTTTAAATATATATAACAAAAAAAAACCGCTAAATAGCATATTTTACACTGCCGTTACTTTATGGATACATTAATGCTTTGCACTTCCTAATACATTTATTAATTCCTAATTCATTATTAACGTACATTAATTTAATAATTATTAATTAGTAACGGAAAATGTATACTTTCCACTGCACTAAAACATTTTTTAATTTTACACTGCACTTATATATCTGGATTACTGCTCATTGGCTGCCAGCGATAGGACTCTCAAAGCAGTTACATATTTAAATTACTTTATTATGCTCTGAGACCTGAAAACATTTTCTAATTTACACTGCAGTAAAAAAAATTTTTTATTTAACACTGTACTTATATATCTGTCAGTGATGAGCACCGAAGTTGATTGTTGCAAAGCACAAAACAAGGCTCGCAATGTGCGCCGATGGTGCTCAGAGGAGCAAAAGTACTCAAACGGAGAGGCTCCTAATGAGCGCCGAAGGCCCTCAGAGGAGGAAAAGCTTTAGATTGTGTGGTAAACAGCGTGGCCATGGCTTCAAATGTTATTGCCCCGTCATTTTTGACAGGCAAGTCGCTAGTATATATTTATTTATGTTTACTTTTGTGAGCATAATGTTGGTTATTTATATAGGGCCTCATTCAATTGTGATTTGGCCAATTGAATAAGGCTCTAAATAAGCACATAACATTTTTTTTTTAAAGAAGTTTTAAGTTAGTAAACATCTATACAAAAGCAAGGTTTTCACTAACTTAAAACCTATTTAAAAAAATATATTATGTGCTTATTTAGAGCCTTATTCAATTGGCCAAATCACAATTGAATGAGGCCCATAGAAAGGAACTATATATATAGAACTATATATGATGATGGCACCAGAAGGGGACCAGGGAGGGCCTAGCACGGAAGAAAAATTGGTACTCCTTACATTATATATATATATATATATATATATATATATATATATATTCGCACCTGGGGCGGCAAACTCTCTAGCTGTGCCACTGGGTGTAGCCATTACAGATAGAATTTGATCCTATGCCAAAAAATAGCTATATTGCAATACAGCTAGCAAGTAAAAAAGGTATGTATCGAAATATCAATTTACCAAAATAAATCAAAATGTATGTCCTACCAATACTGAAACTGTAAATACTGTATGTGTGAAATGTGTAATTCTACACGGGAAGCTGTAAACCTATTTATAAGAAATTACTTTGAATTGAATATGAAAATTACTAATTTGTATACATGAAATTCCTTCCCATGACATATTACTGTGAAATTGTCAGCAAATAAAACTATCAATCCATATACATGAAATCTCTTGCAATGAAATATTTATGTGAAATAACTAAAGGTGAAACTGTGATACCGTATATATCAAATTTCTTGATTGGAATATTAATATGAAACTGTAAAACTGTATTTGTAAAATTCAATTAGTTAAAAAAATAAAAATAAAACTATAAACCAATATACACAAAATGACCTTCCAAAAAGCTTATAAATCCATATATGTTAAGTATCAATGTACAAATTACTAAAATTGAGTATATAAACCACAAATGGGAAATTCCTTCCATTGAAAATGTTTATGTAAAAATTCATACTCGGGTACAATATATATATGTAAATAATAAAATTAATTATTAATAGCATATGGTAAAATTACATCTAATACACATTGTGATATAAGAGCTTCACAGTCACAGTATAAGCAATCCTACAGTAAAGTGAGGTTTCCTAAATTGGTGAATGTTAAAAAGCATATTTACAAAAGCTTAAGCTCCCCATTAAAGAAACACTGTCCAGGTGGTAAATATATCCAGTAGCATTCTTGTGGTAACAACATACAATCTCTATCACTTCCTCTAATGGCTAATTGTATTGTTTGCATGCCCCAGAGGTTTGTATCTTTACCCTTGTGTTTGTCCAAATTGGTTATAACCTTACCTTTTAACATCTTTTTTGACATTCCTGATTTGGAAATATGTTCCAATATCTGACTTCTTAATTCTTTCTTTGTTTTCTCACCATAAAAAAAGATTACAATAAAATGTAATGTAGTAAGTCATTCCAGTATCTCTGCCACGAAAACCAAGTGGATCAGCATGACCATGGACATAGAGATTGCTCTGGTTATTTTGCAATAGATGTGTGATTTGTATGTGTGTACATGTCTAAGTTTGCCCTCAATGTTTGTCTTTTTAATCACAGCTTACACAAAGCAAAAAGCCAACAATCATATTAATATTTTTTGGGAAATAAATGAAGTGACTTCTGATCAATGTATCTTTAATCAATTGGTCTTTTCTGATAACTGGAGTTATCAGATGGACACTTTGGCCCCTATTCCCTTGCAAGCCTGCAGTTTACGTTATACAGGCCATAAGTCTGACGGCTTGAAATTTGCTACAGTTACAGAGCAATTCAATTGAACTAGCCTGCAATTTAAGGACCGAAAGCCTAAACCTTAAACCATGCACTCGTATTTCAGAGCATGATCATAATCAAGTAAAATCATAATCATAGTAAATGAGACCAACATCATGACATCATTAAAACGTGGAGGTTAAACGTTAATCAATTAGCATTTAGAAGTCCCATATGCGATCAGACTCGCTATCTGGAAATGTACAAAATAATAAAAATGAATGGATATACTGTTCTAGTCCATGTGGGCGGCCTGATATGTATTAACTCCTTGATTCCTGGGATCAATGTAACATGAAAATAAAACGTAAAAAAAAAATTGTATTGCAGATTTGCGAGCTTGAGACTGTTGTGTAATTAATTATAATGTTTTTCACCACTTTCCCCGTCTTTTAGAGTGCAGTATTGATTTTTTATTTGCATTTACAGTGCCATGAACCGGTGTTTAACCCCCTTGAGTGTCCTAAAAGGCATCTGTAGATTTTCTTCTACATTTGCCATTTACCAGTGTGAAAACATTTCCGGGCTTAAGGAATTGTAGCAAGAATGGCGATTTGCGATTGTAACATTAACAGGCTTTAAAGATCAAAGGTTTAGATCGGTTGGAGCTACGGTTTTGACAACTGCCAGGATTTCAGCTTGTAACCCGCAAATCGTTTGAGCGTAGCTAACAGTCCCCAATTGAATATCAAATGAGTTTATGGGCTACATTACTGAATAGTCCAAAACCAATCTAGTTTTGATTCACCATTTTGCATTTTTTATACAATAGTTTTTTCTTGTTGTATCTCTTGCTTTGTAATAATCTTTATTAATCAGCCAATTACTGTAGCCTCACATTAGTAATCTTTCTTGAATGAGATTTAAAAAGGAATTATGTTCATATCTGTTGATTGCTTCAAAAAATATTGCACAGCTTGTAGGCCTAAATTACAAGTAAAAAGACTCTTCATCTGTAGTAACTAATATTGTCTCTAATCTAAAAGATACGCCTTCAAGTTCTTGTACTTGCATAGTATTTCTTACATAGAATGGGAGACTTAAGACATAAGATCTTAATTTATGATCTATATATTTACTAGAACTCTCTCCAATGAATCTGCCATCTGATCCAATTGATCTGCCCAGTGAACATACAATATATTTGTGTGCTTTTGATCTTTTGGATTATGTATTAAAACATAATTATTTTGCCTTTTGTAATTGGGTAAAGGGGGAAGGATAAACCAATTGGATAGTATTGTTTTAACAGTTATAAAATACAAAGGATTCAATACCCAAGAGTGAGTTTTGAAATATGCTGTTCATCAACTCACATGCCACTGTAATTTGGTAAACCTTTACATTTTTGTAAAGTATATAACAAACAACATCAGGAACTATTTAAGTCATGAAAATATACAAACATTCTTTGGATGAAATATAAACGTTGCTTCTGTAGACTTTAATACAGTATTTGACTTCTAGAGCACTTGTTGACTGGGGCCTAAGGAGGAAGTTTGTTGTGAGTTGCACTTTCATTAGATGTGAAAAGAGATGTTATCTGCATCCAAGGTATCTCACTGAAAACCCTTGTTAGGAAAACATCAATTGTCTCAACATTAAACATTAAAAGCTATACATACACTACTTTGCCAACTCCATATTTATACCCATGGCTTTGGAATGAAATATTCAACAAGCACATATGGGTGTGATGGTTGTCTGTCCACATACTTTTGGTCATGTAAGAAATATGGGATGAAAGGCAAACTCCAAACATATTTTTTTTCAATCTATCAGTCCACTCAATGACTGTAAATATCCTCTATATCGGTCACCAACAATGTTAGATGGGTGGCTTTAGGGTTTTTATTGCATGTTAGTTGGCAGTGGTTAGGGTTTTTAATGAGAGCATTAGTACTTTATAACTGTATTTGTTACAGTTATAAAATACTAAGGTACTGTGTGCAAGTTGCACCAGTTTCAAAGACAGTGCTGATTATATTACATCCTAGATATAAAAATTGCGATTGATACCCCTTACCCTTCTATTTCCTATCATTTAATTTCTGAGTGAAACTAGACTGCTAATCCCTCATCAGAGAAACCCTTTAGAGTTAACAGTTCATCAAATGCTGTAGATTTACTGGATTTATTTATGGAAACTGCTTCTAAATACCTGGGGCCTAAAAATGCCAAGCTGAAAATGCAATTAATCCTGCAACACTATGGGCAGAATTCCAAGCAAAAGAGCACCAAGCCCAGAGACAAATAGAAGAAATCTGGGTGCAGATAGAAGCAGAGGAGCTATGGACATAGAAATAGACACAGGAGTTCCAGGCAGAGTGCCAGGTTCAGCTAGAGCTGCCAAGGGTACAGCAAATTATTTATTTTTTTCAGTTGCGTGTTGTCGTGGGTTTTGGCAATTAATATGGTAATATTATGAATATCAATAACCTTTATTAATATTAATAAAAAATACATATTTTACATATTTGCCAATTTCGACTAATTCCAAATTCTTACTACACAATATATTAAGAGCATTGGCCTCATTAAATAAACAGAACTTTATAATGTGAGAATATATTTATTATAAATTAATACAAATAATAATTCAGTTTATTTTAATATAACAGTTTAAACAGTTGTAACAGATATATATCAAGGTACCTCAATTATAAAGTGTTAGTTATTATCACATTGTAATTATATATAAGACATGCACAATATGTTTACAAATTAAATATGGTAATATGGTCATTATTATATTGGAGATAGTTTTGATTATTTTGGTATGTTTACAAATATCTCTTTATTAAGATATCATACCATTTTAATATCATATGATTTTATAGTCAATTTTTTGTATTATCTCTAATTCAAAAGAGAAAATGTTTTTCATTACAATTCATTATCGGCTATATTAGATTGCTTTAAAAGCTGATATCTGTTATTTATAAAATTAATTTGCTAATTATTTGTCAACCTATAATTCACAAATGATATGGTATGTTGTATATATCATATAAATATTGATATAGCAAACTATTTTATATTATTTTAATAAAATATCCCCAAGAATGTAATGAAAAATAAATAACATTTAAAGAAATATTAGATTTTATATCAATGCTGGTTTTTGTACTTGATTTCATCATATGACTCAGCCCAATGGTGGTCTGGATCTTTTCTGATATTTCAGAAGTTCTTGGTATGTAAGTGTAAACATTCTTTTGTTAGTGAGTGATGGAAGTTTCTTTGTAGAATGCATTTTAATTACTTGTGTGTTTTGGGAAAAATCCCAATCATATCTGTTAGAATATTTTTCTTAAGAATTTACCAAAGTTTCTCCCTGGGGTGTGTCTGTCCAGGCATCTGTGTTTGTTGAAAGGTGTGTGGGTGTGTGTCCTTTTTCCCTAGATGCTCTTGTTCCAATGTTATCCCTTAAATCAGAGAGCTTTCTCTAATTATACCCAAAACTTAATTTGCTTATCAGAAATTCCAATCAGGCTATGTATTTAGCAACCGACCAGAAATCCTAATGATGTCACAAAATCTTTAACTCTTAATAGCATGTATTCTTTTATAGAGACTTATTAAGCGTCGATTCATTTTTTAGAACACCAGAGGCTGCTCTTGAACCTTCAAATTACAACAAAAATTATAATTAAATTAGTTCAATAAACTTTGAACTTATTGGTCATAAATAAAACAAAAAACAAGACATGGTTAGCAGGTTTTTGATTAGGAGTGCCAGTTATGTATACCAAGAAAAAAAATTATGTTCTCCGAAACAGACCCAAAGTCTACTAAAATATGGGAACTTAGAAGGAGTATTTAGATAAAAGAAACCTGATCCCTCCAATTAGTGGAAGAATTTCTTAGGTAATGTCTGCTACAGAACAAAGAAGCAATAAGAATTCCCTTTCAGTGAGAAACTGAAAAACCCATCTTTACATAGATTTTTTTTCAAAATGGAAATGCATGCGTATATATATATATATATATAGATATATATATACCGTATATACTCGAGTATAAGCCGAGTTTTTCAGCCCTTTTTTTAAGGCTAAAAAGGGCCCCCTCGGATTATACTTGAGTCACTCTTCCCCCCGTGTCTCTCTAACCCCCCCGTGTCTCTCTAACCCCCCGTGTCTCTCTACCCCCAGTGTCTCTCTAACCCCCAGTGTCTCTTTCCCTCCCCCCTCCTCAACCTCACCCCCTCCTCATTCTAAACCCCCCCTCATTTTAAACTCCCCACTTACCTGCATCTGAAGCTCCTGCTCTGGCCTCCGCTCCTTCCAGGGCGCGCATGTGACGTCACGGCATTAGCATATACCGGGTGCCGGAAGGAGCGGAGGCCAGAGCAGAAGCTTCAGATGCAGGTAAGTGAGGGGTAGAATGGGGGGGGGGGTTAGAATGAGGGGGGGTTTAGAAGGAGGAGGGGGGTTTAAAATGAGGGGGGGTTTGAGGATGAGGAGGGAGGTTGAGGAGGGAGGTGGATGGGGGTTTTGAGGTTGAGGAGGGAGGTTGAGGAGGGGGTTGAGGATGAGGAGGGGGCTGAGGATGAGGAGGGGGGCTGAGGATGAGGAGGGAGGTTGAGGATGAGGAGGGAGGTTGAGGAGGGGGTTGAGGATAATGAGGGGGGTTGAGGTTGAGGAGCGGGTTGAGGATGAGGAGGGGGTTTGAGGTTGGGGAGGGGGTTGAGGATGGGTTGGTTGAGGATGAGGGGGTTGAGGATGAGGGGGTTGAGGAGGGAGGTTGAGGAGGGGGTTTGAGGAGGAGGGGGTTGAGGATGAGGGGGTTGAGGAGGGAGGTTGAGGATGAGGAGGGATGATGAGGAGGGAGGTTGAGGATGAGGAGTGGGGTTGAGGAGGGAGGTTCAGGGCGAGGAGTGTGGTTGAGGAGGGAGGTTGAGAATGAGGGGGGGGGAAGAGACACAGGGAAGGGAGAGGGGGAAAGAGACACAGGGAAGGGAGAGGGGGGGAAGAGACACAGGAGAGAGAGGGGGACACAAGAGGGGGGCACAAGAAGGACACAGGGGGCAGCACATTTCCCACCCTCGGCTTATACTCAAGTCACTCATTTTACCCAGTATTTTGTAGTAAAATAGGTGCCTCGGCTTATACTCGAGTATATACAGTATACATATATATACTGTATATATATATATATATATATATATATATATATGTATATATATATATATATATATATATATATATATGTATAAAGCATATAAAATGCAAAATGTAAATTTCATTTTTGTAGTAACTGATGCGTTTTGTTATATTTATTTAAAGGGACATGGAGGATCCACTGTTTTTGAAATTAAAATAATCTACCTGAGTATTTGATTCCATATTGATATATCATTTTAGCAACAAGTACTTAAAAAGTCTGTTTTTACTCTCTGAAATATTGAAAGTGGTCCCCACAAAAGTCCTCCTTCTGTAGCTCAGGTCAACAGTAGCTCCATAGTAATAGATGTGCTAGCAAATTATAGACTGTTTCTTAGCAGCATTTTAGCAACATGTGTGATTGTGTGATTGACGAGTACATCTAGTACTATAGAAAGATTGGGCCCTATTCAATTGCCCAAATCGCAATTACATGAGTCCGTAATTAAGCCAGTAAATGTTACTGATATTCACTCGGCCACTTTTAGCTATTCGCATTCCAATTGCAAGTTACAGGCTCAAAATCACAGCGGTTGTCAAAAACCTAACTTCGCCCTATCTCCTCCTTTGATGTTTCAAGCCTGTAAATGTTACCAGTGCTAAAGTCGCAAAATCAATAATCAATTACAACAATTCAACAAGCCCACAATTGCCTTCAAACCCGTAAATGGCAAATGTATTAAAATATTATATGAGTACTAGATAGGACTCTCAGTTGGGTTAAACACCTGTTTGTAACACTGCAAAAGCAAATAAACACACACTACTGGACTTAAAAATACATGTAAAGCAATGGAAGGCATTTTAATTAATTGTACAACAGTCTCAAGCTTGCAAAACTGCAATAAAAAAAAAAAATCTTTACTTTTTATTTCCGTTATGGGAATCAAGGAGTCAATACATATCATGGAACCTGCATGGACTAGAACAGTTGTTTTATTGATTTTTATTGATTTCTACATTTATGGATTGTGAGTCCAATGGAAAATTGTAGTTCTAAACCCTAACGGATTGTAGTTAAAACTCCAAGTTTTACTGATGTCATGATGACGGTCTCATTTACTATTGGCTTTGTCTAAAATGTAACTTACGGGCTTGCTTATGATCATGCCCTGAAATGCTACGGAAGGTTTCAGTAGGTAGCATTTAAGCACTTGTTAATAAAATTATATTTATATAAGCAAATAAACACCATATTTTAATAGTAAAATCTGTGAACACTCCATGTCTATTTGCACACATGTTATCTCTTTGCATCAACAATTTAGCGCGAAAACGGGCGCATTTTTTAGGTACAGAAAAATCTGTATATTTCTGGTAAACCTTTTATAAAATGTTCTCAAATGGTTTCAGTGATACTGATTTTGGGCCTTTCTACTTTTCTCAGTAGAATGCATTTCTTCATAGGTATTTATTTGTTAAATATAAAAAAACATGCAACTATTTTCTTTAAACCTAAATCAAGTCGTAAGAAAACTGCCATTCTGAGGGAAAAAGCTACCAGCAATCCTTCCGCATGAACAATTTTCAACTTCAATAAACTATTTACTCTGCTTTAATGTTAAGATGACAATTTATGGTATCTTGTCCAGTTCTGAAAACATGGCATTGAAAAGCTACTTGGAGGCATCTGCTAGGTTATTAAATTTTTACTATGTGAATTGTTTCCTTGTCTCACTGTCTGCCACAAAAATAAAAAAGACTTAAGAGCTTTCATATGAGAAAATTTGTTTAGAGTTTGTGTTGAAGTGAGTTTTCAATAACCAGTAAAAACATTCTTCTGTTAACAATTTCCAACATTTTAAACTTTTAGGTTTATATGATTAGATTTGGGAATCACTTCCACTTTGTAAACTGTTTGTAAAGGGAAATATTAGTATTACTTTTTTTATTTATAAAACACCAACAGATTAAGCAGCACAGAAGAAAGTAAAAAATGTTAATCACTGAGCTTTAGAGACAAGGTTCCAATATTTTTGGAAAAAAATAAGTTATTTGTTGATATTATATTTTGAAAAAATACAAATTTGCAATCAGTTAAACTTTAAAGGACCAAGTCGTACTCTATTAACATGAACTAGATGTTTCAACTAGACATTCATCATTAATACATAATAATATTTATTTATTTAAACAACAATATATAATGCTAAACCGTCAAAGCTCAGACTCAGCTTCTACCAGTATCCAACCACTATAAGATCAATGGAGGAGGTTGCTTTGTCTACCAGGAAGCTGCTATATTTTTCAGACATAATATTAAACATAAGCACAATTCTTTCCATTGACTAAAGACCTGTTGTGCTAACCATTTACCTTAGCAATGAGCTTTTGTTGTTTTGGCAGCCTAAATATGATTCTTTTTTCTCTTTTGATGTGTTTCTTAATCAAAACCCCCATATTCCCCTTCCTGGCGGTATGATTATGTCAGTATTTAGAATGTTAAAGCGGTACATTCTAAAATACTGACATAATCATACCGCCTTTAGACACCATTACCCCTTTTCCCTCTCCTCCTCCCTTTCCCTTATCCTCCTCTTCCTCCTCCATTTCCCCCCTTTCCCCCCCTTATCTGCTCCCTCCATTTCCCCCCTCTACTCCCTTATCTGCCCCCCTTTTGTCCCTTATACTGCTCATCCCCTATTATCCTCCTCATCCTCCCCCTTATCCTCCTCATCCTCCCCCTCATCCTCCTCCCTCCTCATCCTCCTCCCTCCTCATCCTCCTTCTCCCCCTCATCCTCCTCCTTCCCCCCGTCATCCTCCTCTTCCCCCCAATCCTCCTCTTCCCCCTCATCATTAGCATTTGCCGGTTCAATCGAAAGGCATAAGACGCACTGTGGTGCGCCGATCAACAGCAGGAGCTGATCGGAGACTAATAAGAAAAGGTGAGAGGGGGAGGGAGGTTGAAGAAAGGAGGGAAGAAGAGGGAAGAGGAGCATGGGGAAGAGAAAGATGGGGAGGAGGAAGGAAGAGAAATGGTGTGCTGAGGGGGCCCAGGCAAACTCTGTAGCACTGGGCCCCTCCAGATCCTCCTTCAGTAACCTCGAGCGTACCGATTTAGGAACAGGAAAATATATATATATATATATATATATATATATATCACATATATAGTTGTCACTGTTGGGGACGTTTGCAATGTTGGTCACACACTTGCGGCCCTCTCGAAGCGAGGCCAGCTGTTGATAGCGAGCCTCGCAAAGCGAGGACAGCAGTTGAGGCACGCAGGACTGAAGTTGCAATGAGTGCCCGCGGGACTTAAGCTGCAAACATAACTGCGAACCTCGCGAAGCAACGCCAGGCACGCAGGACTTAGAAAATACATGATGGCGAAGACAGTAACACACACAAACAACGCCAGGCACGCGGGACTTTAAAAATAAAACCAATGCCAGTCAGCGCGTGCCACGCAAAGATTCAGCAGACACACAGAGGAGAAAGACACAGAGAAGGGACAGGTGGGAGATGCTGGAAAGAGACACTTGGCATTCCCAAGCACTAAACGTGCAGGTTAACGAACCCTGCAATGAGCCGCCCGTACAGTAGGTGGGAGGAAAGGCTTGCAATGAGCGGCAAAGGCGCTTATCACTGGTCTCGTGATGAGCACGGCAAGCTGGAGAGGCTCGTGGGGCTTGCGATGCGCACCTTAGGTGCTCATTGCAATGCAGGAAAGTTAAAGTACACGGGGGAGAGGCTCGCGATGAGCGCACAAAGTGCTCAGAGGAGCAAAAGCCTCACATTGTGTGGCAAACAGCACTGCCAGTCTTACAATTATATTCCGGTGATTTTCTGATGCCAATTTCCTAGTATATATACTGTATATATATATATATTTTTTATATATATATATATATATATATATATATAGATATATATATATAGATATATATATATACAGTCAGGTCCATAAATATTGGGACATCGACACAATTCTAAACTTTTTGGCTCTATACACCACCACAATGGATTTGAAATGAAACTAACAAGATGTGCTTTAACTGCAGACTTTCAGCTTTAATTTGAGGGTATTTACATCCAAATCAGGTGAACGGTGTAGGAATTACAACAGTTTGTATATGTGCCTCCCACTTTTTAAGGGACCAAAAGTAATGGGACAGATTAACAATCATAAAACAAACTTTCACTTTTTAATACTTGTTTGCAAATCCTTTGCAGTCAATTACAGCCTGAAGTCTGGAGTGCATAGACATCACCAGAAGCTGGGTTTCATCCCTGGTGATGCTCTGTCAGACCTCTATTGCAACTGTCTTCAGTTTCTGCTTGTTCTTGGGGCATTTTCCCTTCAGTTTTGTCTTCAGCAAGTGAAATGCATGCTCAGTCGGATTCAGATCAGGTGATTGACTTGGCCATTGCATAACATTCCACTTCTTTCCCTTAAAAAACTCTTTGGTTGCTTTTGCAGTATGCTTCGGGCCATTGTCCATCTGCACTGTGAAGAGCCGTCCAATGAGTTCTGAAGCATTTGGCTGAATATGAGCAGATAATATTGCCCGAAACACTTCAGAATTCATCCTGCTGCTTTTGTCAGCAGTCACATCATCAATAAATACAAGAGAACCAGTTCCATTGGCAGCCATACATGCCCACGCCATGACACTACCACCACCATGCTTCACTGATGAGGTGGTATGCTTTGGATCATGAGCAGTTCCTTTCTGTCTCCATACTCTTCTCTTCCCATCACTCTGGTACAAGTTGATCTTAGTCTCATCTGTCCATAGGATGTTGTTCCAGAACTGTGAAGGCTTTTTTAGGTGTTGTTTGGAAAACTCTAATCTGGCCTTCCTGTTTTTGAGGTTCACCAATGGTTTACATATTGTGGTGAACCCTCTGTATTTACTCTGGTGAAGTCTTCTCTTGATTGTTGACTTTGACACACATACACCTACTTCCTGGAGAGTGTTCTTGATCTGGCCAACTGTTGTGAAGGGTGTTTTCTTCACCAGGGAAATAATTCTTCGGTCGTCCACCACAGTTGTTTTCCGTGGTCTTCCTGGTCTTTTGGTGTTGCTGAGCTCACCGGTGCGTTCTTTCTTTTTAAGTATGTTCCAAACAGTTGATTTGGCCACACCTAATGTTTTTGCTATCTCTCTGATGGTTTTTTTTTTTTTTTTTCAGCCTAATGATGGCTTGCTTCACTGATAGTGACAGCTCTTTGGATCTCATATTGAGAGTTAACAGCAACAAATGCAAATAGCACACTTGAATTGAACACTGGAGCTTGTATCTGCTCTTTGTAAATGGGATAATGAGGGAATAACACACACCTGGCCATGGAACAGCTGAGCAGCCAATTGTCCCATTACTTTTGGTCCCTTAAAAAGTGGGAGGCACATTTACGTACAAAATGTTGTAATTCCTACACCGTTCACCTGATTTGGATGTAAATACCCTCAAATTAAAGCTGAAAGTCTGCAGTTAAAGCACATCTTGTTAGTTTCATTTCAAATCCATTGTGGTGGTGTATAGAGCCAAAAAGTTTAGAATTGTGTCGATGTCCCAATATTTATGGACCTGACTGTATATATATATATCTGTTTGAACACAATGAGCCTCATTCAATTGGGCTTTCAGGAGATCCGGGCTTCGGAAATGTAGCCCGCAAGTTAATTTGCTATTGGTAATACAGTTACGGGCTCCGGCCTCCGATTCACTGTGATGTTTCACATCGCAACTTAATGCCCCTCCAAGCCTTTGATCTTTCATGGCCGCAAGGGTTGTGTATACTAAAATTACAAATTGCTATTCAATTGCTCAGATTCCCCCTCGCTAAGCAAGCCGTCAAGCCCTCAAATGGCAAGGAGGGAGCACTTTAAATGCACATATACACACACTACTTTACTTTTATTAAAAGTGAAAGTGATGTTAGGTCTTAGAATTAATAGCAGAACATTCTCAAGCTCGCAAATCAGCCCACAAAAATACTTTAATTCATGTTTAATTTCCATGTTATATAGATCCCGGCAATCAATGTGTTAATACATATAATGGAACTTTCATGTAATAGAATATCATATTTACGGTTTTATCAATATTGCAAAATTTCAGGAATGTGGGTTCAATTGTAACTCGTAATTGAAGGCCATAGGACTTTCAAATCAAAACCGAATTTTTAATTGCCATAATGACGACGATCTCTGTTTCCATTGTAACTCGGGAGTTACAATCTTCATATTCAAGCTCGCAAATGCTACATACAATGGCATGGTTTCCGAATTTCACTATTGGCCCATAACTTGTGGTCTTCCCAAATTGAATAGCACAATAACTAGAGCGCACTGCGGGCGTACAGGATGGCAGCAGACATACGGACTACATTCCATAAGGTACCGCCTCCTAATTGAATGAGGATCTTTGAGTCTGGCCAAGCTCACAATAAGGCAGATCAAAATCATACAGCTAGTTTTTTTTTCAAAACAATTTACTTTGAAGTCTCCTGGAGGGATCCATGTTAAATAGCTGACAAACAATAGTCTATATCGGGTAGAGGCCAACTAATAAAGGTCCCTATGCTAATCCCCTATACATGTTTAAGAGCAAATTAAATCTTTTTAGTCATGTTAATCATCCATCCCTCAAACATTGTGGGAGAACTGGTACGACTGACTATAGCAAGCCAGAGCCAAAAATTACAGCAAACTTTTCCAATTTGAGTTCTGCACTGCCAAAGATTACAAATTGCTCTGTTCTAATAAGTCTTTACGGATCACTGGCAATATAGGGCAGTGCCAAAACTTGAAAAAAATGAAGAAAATATTATGGGTACCAAAGACCACTCGCAAATGGTTTTAAAACCAATGTGGAGTGCTGCAGCAGCAGTTATAGGTATAGCACTAAAAACTATTGAAAACTGCAAATGTTCACCATTATTTGACACTTAACAATCCACTATAAACATATGTGTCATTAAAACGTATGATATTTTATTATTATATCTATTTCCTTATACAACATCAAGTACTCAGGAAACCACATGGACTAGAAGCAAATGCTCTAATGCATTGTCTATATACATAATATATAAATATATATATATATATATATAAATATATTTATATTTATATAATTAATCTATAACTACAATTGCCACATATATGTAATTTAAATAAATATAAATAATAAAAAAACAATATATATATATATACATTTTGTATTGGTTCCTAGAGCCGTTTCTCATCTGTAAAGCTTGGTTTGGTGTAATATACTGAGTGAACATATACTTCCTGCACTGAAATGTCTTGTAGACAACACAGGATTTGTGCTTTGTACCATAATATTGTGATTGAAAAGATTAACATAAACATGTAAGGTATAGGGTATACCGCAAATTACACCTCTCGACTAGCATGGGGGACATAGTAATCAAGGTTGACATACATTTTCTCATTGTTAACCTTTTTAGAACTTTTTTGATCTTTGTAATTAGTAAATTGTTAATTGATCCAGAGGAAGGCAAACAAAACATCCACTGAAACAAATATGTGTTTCTAGTATTTTTGACCTATAATGATCTGCAAATGCTCCCATTAATGCTACTAAAAACAGACACAACTATTTTAATGAGTATTTCAGGACATTCATTTGACAAGTTAAGTGTTTCTGTATTGTATTAATAAAACCGAAAAAAATATATCAACAATATTCTCATATGACTCACAAGTTCTTTGCCTATGTTCAAGAGACAGCAAATGTTGCAGAAAGAGATCTTGTTAAAATAGCCTTCCTTTATTGAATTTATACTGCAATATTAAAGCAATCCTAGATCTAGACATCAAAACGACAGGTATAGCCTAATGAAATATATGTTTTCCTTATTGTACACTTAAAGGGCCATTTACCTCACTTTAAGTACTCTTCATGGTGTGAAAGAGCACACGGTTGTATGTTAAAATTATGTATTTTTTAATTACACTAATAACAGTTAAAAAATAGAAAGATGTAACAAAGTCTCTCCTGTCTACTACCTGTTGCATGAGTAAAGCAGACAGCTGACCCATACCTTGAAAACAGTGATTCATAGCAGTATTCCCTGCACTCAGGAATGCACTGACAGTTAACCCATAACCATGGCCAGATTTACATTTTGGAGCCCTTGGGCAGTGATATCTAAGGCGCCCCTGTGCACATGTAGTGTGCACATAACACACATTAAACACATCACACACATACATCACACAACACAGACACATCATACATACACAGACACATGCTAAACACATCACACATACATACGTCACACATACACACATCACACACATACATCACACATATATCACAAACACACCACACAAACACTCACACGTCACACACATCACAGACACTCACATACACACATTCATATATCACACATATACACACATCAAATACATCACACATACACGCACACACATCAAACACATACATATACACACACATATCACACACACACATACACATCACACACACACCACATACATGTGCACACATACCACATACATGTGCACACATACGGCATACATACACACACTGCATACATACACACACACACACCACATACATATACACACATACTGTACACCACATACTTATACATACCATTTTCTTTGTTTTATACCACTGATGAAGCCTATGAGCTAGGGGGAAAACATTTGGTTCTATTATTTAGCCTTTTTTATTATATGTATATTTGTATTATATTTTCTTGCATTTTTCTTGCATTTTATTTATTATCATCATAGTATGATCAGATCAGTTCCTTTTTGTTTTCCTTTTTATGTATATTTTGAATTGTACTTGACTAAGAATATACCACATTGACATTATACAGTGTGGTCTGTCTGTGGATGATTCTTCATGATACTAAGTAAGTGACTATATATGGCACTACTGATATATTCAATAAAATTATCTAATATATTTTTTTAACATAGTTGTGAGACTGTCAGTGTCTTATTTGTCCTATTATAATCTTTGGATATAACAATTTTTATACACTCCATATTCATGCTAAATATATAGACTGACAACTCCTAAGAGATATACTCTTGTATATCAGTTGAGAAAAGAGCAGAGAAAGTTTATCAGCGAGGTCTGAGATGGGGGCTTGTCTTGAAGGCGATTTCCATACCTCATTTAATGAGGTCAACAAATGTGAGTGTATTTAAATTCAACTGACTGTTTTGAGATATCATCATGTACATTGCAATAGGAGGTGGTACGCTTCTCTCCACTCTACCTTTTTGGTTTTCCAGTGCTTCATACACACACACCACATATATATATACACACATAACACATACATATAAACAAATACAAAAATACTGCAAACATAAACACACAAACACATCACATACACCACATAAATATACACACACACATACACATGCATACACACACATACATACACATCACACACAAATAAACACACATACACATCACACACATAAACACACGACTTACACACATGCATAAACACACACATACACACATCACATACATCCTGTCACAATTTGCTTTCTTCAGGCAGGCTTAATAAGGCTGTTATGGCCAAACCTACACAGCAGATGTTTCAGGTTCTTTTGATCCTATCACCAAGGCAGCAGATGTCTCTAAAATACTCTTACTTGAGGATGCAGCATTTAAAAATGCGAGCACACAGGATCAGCATACAGCATACTTCATCTGGACAAGTGGTGCTGGAACTGGTTTTATTGTGGTGGAAACTTCATGATAAACACACTTTTGTTTTAATTATCAACCACCAGATCCAACTTCTATAACTGACAGCTTCTCAACATGACAGTAACAGGTTATGTCACTACATTCTGAATTTGTTAACTGTTCATGAACCAAACATGCAACATACAGATTCTAATATTCTAACAAGTCAAAGACACATAGAGAAGTAACGTAACATGCATTAATTAACATACAAATGGTAATCAACATAATATAAAAACACTAGCGACTTGCCGATCAAAAAATAATGGTCAATAAAATGTAAAAGCTGTAAATGCTGTTTGCCACACAATGTGACACTCTTAACCTTTTTGTTATCTACAAAGAAGTACAATTATAATATATATATATATATATATATATATATATATATATATATATATATATATATATATGTTTTTAACATTTAACTTGTATTTAAACAACTGTTAAACCATATTAACCTTTTTAATTGTCATGTATGCAGTAATAATATAACAATGGATGAAATTTGTATGAATACGTATTGTGAAGCATTACATAAAACTTTTTAATATGCAACTTATATTGGAAACAGTGGTGAACAAATTATTTTTAACAATACTAACGTTTCTAATTCTGGGCTGTGCATGAGTAACATAACATATTGGGTGAACTTTGTATGAATGAGTATTGTAAACCAGTATTGTAAAATGCAACTTATAGTTGAACTACTGTTAAAGCACATAAGTATTGAATCCAGAGGAAGGCAAACAGTAAACAAACAAAAAAACATAAAAACTTAGCAAAATAGATCAAAGGGGAAAAAAATCAATTCCTTCCTGACCGCATTAACAGGTGATCGGATTACTCCCTGGATGAATCCTGTCTAATTATACATTTCAATTTCTAACAAATGATTATGTTGCTACTGACATAAACCCTTAATAACATCCAATAAAACTACTTTTCAAACCTTGTAAAGTACAGTGTTAACAATGCACACATTAACATAATGTAATAACATTTCAAATTAAATTTGTTGAAAATATAGTGATCTTGAATATTTAATCCAGAGGAAGGCAAACCAAAAAAAAACCCCAGTGAAACTTGGTCAATTGTTTCAAAGTGGGCAATTTTTTTTATTTCTCCCTGACCCCCATTAACTGTCAATCGGATTACTCCCTGGATCAATACTCTGCATGTAATTAAACATTCACATTTTACAAATGATCATCCTCCTACTAACATGAACCCTTAATTACATACAATGAAACAACTTTTCAGTCCTTTGAAAACAGATTTTTAACATTAAAAACATGAAATTAATGTATTAAAATGTAAACATTAAATGTAAGAAAATGCAAGGTAACGGTTTTTTGGGCCAATCCTGGCAAAAGTCACTTCCAAGACATTACATTCTTTTTTTGTTTTGTATGTCAAAGTGGTTCCCTTAAAAAGAGACCAGCAGACTTGTGATTTTGTCTATGGGATATTACCACTGCTTATTGTTGTTTTTTGTTGCTTTTTTCACTAGATTTTATATTCTTGTAGTTATTGAAAATGGCACAAAGAGTTTCCAATGTTAAATAGTGGTCCTCTACAAAGAGACAGCCAGACTTCCAAGTTCATCAGCGGGGTAGACTGTTTTCTATGTTTTTTGCCATTTTAGAGAGTTTCCTTAGCGAAATAGCGGTCCTCTAAAAAGAGTCCAGGTGACATAAACTTGCGTCCTTGAAATAAAACCACTGTTATATATATCTTTTGTGGTATTTTTTGTGAATTTGTCATAGATATAAGAGCACTATTGCTTTTTTATTTGGTTTACTTGTAGGTTAGTTACATTGTTTTTTTTTTTTCTAATTTAATTTACAGTACTTCATAGTAGACTTTTTTTGTAAAAATTCTGCCATCATTTAATAAATCACCCTGACTTTGGTTGTTTTCAATATAAACGTTAATTTCCTCTGGATTCTTGCATCTTGAAAAGGTAACATATAGTTGGCCATGGGCAAATTCTGGTTCTTCTAATAAGATTCCAACGGATGTAAAAGTTTGTCGTTCTGATTTATTAATGGTCATGGCAAATGGCATGATGATGGGAAATTGTCTTCTCTGAAGTACAAAAGGCAAGCTCCTTTCACTTGGTGCTAAATCTATTCTTGGTATGAAAACTCTTTCACCTTTATGGGTACCATTGAGAATTTCTGCATTTATGAAATGGTCTTTTAATTAATCTGGTCCTATTACATAGTCCTTTTTTTAGGTTCATATTTCACAGTAACATGACAATTGCACCTTTTTTTAGCTGCAAAATATGTGGTGGCATTCCAGGAGGAATTAATGAATTAATAAATTCAGTTGAAAAGTTTGTCTGAGTTTCTTTGTCATCACCAATCTGCACTGTAATATTTTTTTTGTGGTGCATCTATTCATTTTAATATTTCATTATTCAGAAGCAATGCATCTTTGTTTTTGGACGTTAATATTACTTTGGTTGAAAGCGCTGCATAATCGTCGTTACTTATTGTATTTTGGAATATAGCTGATATAATGTCCTGTTTGCAAATCATTTGCAATGGAATTTCCAAAGTATCATCAGGTAAATTATGAATTTGTTCTGTTTTTCCTTCTCCAATTTTGATGAGCCACTTATTGAATTCATTTTGTCCTTGTGATCTCATATGTTGTTCTAATTTGAGGTGAGTAAAGAGTTTCCATAGTGTACTTGACTTGATACATGTTTCTACAATGTCTGTGCGATTTCCATGGACAACAACAGGTAATGTTTGTCTAAAATCTCCACCTGACAACATGAACTTTTCACCAAAAGGCAAATCTTTATCCATGACTTCACGCAATAAACGGTCAATACATTGTAGAGCATGGCATGACATCATTTGAGCTGCATCGATCATAATTAGATTACTTTTCATAAATTTTTTTGCTTGTAAAGATGTCATTCTTATATCCGACTCTGATGTTTCCAGAATGGGAACTGGCAGTTTAAATTCACTATGAGCAGTTCTTCCACTAACAAAAGTGAGGCAATTCCAGTTGTTGCAAATGGCAGTGCTATTTGACCTTGTGAACAAACAAAACTCATCAATAAATTATATAGATGAAAGCAATTGCTCTCTCATCTGCAGTGGCATTTGAAGCAGTTATGCTTCTTCTAGACATCTTTCTCGTTCTGTATCATCAGCCAGAGTTTCTGTGTCGTGTAGCTAAATAAAATGTGTCATAAACTGTGTCATTAACAGATCTTAACTGTTCAAAACTTTGTGCACCAGAAACATTTAAAAGGAGTAAACGTAAACAGAAAAGTTTAAGGTCTCTTGGACTTACAGTGTAAATTCTAGTTATAATTTTATTTCCAAAGGTTTTTCTTTTCCGCTAAAATCCATTAACAAAAACATAATGATATGGAATGTCAATGTATAACAATTCCCTTGCCTCCAAGTCAGTACAATTTAATTGAAACCACGCAGTTAGTGTAGTTTGTCAATGTTTACTTCGTGCCAAAGCATTTCTTTCATTTCCAACATTTAAATATACTAAGTGTCTTTGGGGCAAATGTACAGCTAATCAATATACTGCATGTGATCGATCATGCATTTCAAATTTGAGAAGATGCCACATTGCTTCTGGCGCACTTACATAGCAAGCATCTACATGAGATGCAAGTTCATCATGTAATAGCTCAGTTTGTTCTGGATTTTCTGCACTTTTGACCATTACAGTAGCTGAATCATAGCATTTGTAAATATATTTGTAGACATATTTAATCGATTTTATAGAAGTGCAAGCTTCCAAATTAATGTGTGCATTATACTTCATGAGCAAATGTGGATTGTATGGCACCACATATCTGTTATCAACTCCCCCCCCCAAAAGAAATAATGGCATTTTGGCCTTCTCTTCTTCTATATAATGGATAGCCATCACAATTAGCATACGTTTTGTCTCTATAATCTTTTGGAAATTCTTTAGTGCATTTTTTATTTTTCATACATGGTGATTGTGGATTAATATCTTCACATGGTCAATGAATCATGTGATGAGTTACAATCTCATATAGTCTACCATGTATTTCTTGATCTGGTAGTTCAGCAATAATCACTGAATTCACTTTATCACCAGTATCCAATTTATATTTCTCTTGAAGGATTATAAGCATATGTGCATGTGGAAGGCCCCTTTTTTAAAATTCTATGGTATAAACATAAGCTAGACATTTTCCAAATAACTGAGTAATGGTTATGTCACGTATTAATTCAGTTAATTTGATTTTGAAGGCTCTTGCCACTAAATCTGGTCTATCGGAAGCACTTTGTCCAATTTGCAGATTCTGTACAATCTCTGGCCATTGTAGATTACATGTAAATGTAATAAATAAATCCTGTTTTCCAAATTTAGTTACAATAGCCATAGCATCATTGTATCTTTCTCGCATATTGCGAGGTGATCCTTGGAGAGAAGAAGATAAAATGATGGCTTTGCCAGCTGCAAGCTCTCTGTTTGTAGCTACCTCAGTGACATAATCCATCAGTCCACAATACTGTTCTACACGTTGTTTATATTGTTGCTATTTTATGAAATTTTAATTATTTGCCTCCACTTGCAAATATGAATCAATGATCCACTGTTGTGTCAGTTTTCCACCACATAGAATGGGATTAAATCCATCTCCATTGGCAGTTAGATACACTTTAAATTCAAACATGGAAATATTATTTCTGACACATACTTTCGAATTTGGGTAACTGTCAAGTGTTAATTTGGATTGCCATCTGCCTTCCCCATTGGGGAAAAATGGGATATGTCATTGGATCTAAATTAGTACTTAAGATACTTATGTTGATGTAAGGTTGCTCCTCAATTCTGGGATATGTTCTAATTTCCCTGGTGGTTCTCCCTCGTCATTTTGAAAGACCATTGCAACCTCATTTGTGGTTGGTAAGTTGTAATGCTGTTTGTCAGTACAGCGATCTCTTTTAGGAACCATATTGACTTTTGTGATTGGTAATAGATGTAGTTCTGCATGAATTTGTTCTTTTTCTATTTCTGACAATTTTTTATAAGCTTGAGTGTACGGGTTTTGGGCCATAATTTTATCAAGCGCTATAAAAACAATGGGTAAGCTTTTTTTATGTTCTGGAAGCTGCATACGTTGTTCAACAGCTTCCATTGTATCTAGGATATATAGTTGAGCAAATTTTCTTTGCTCCCCTTCTCCTGGATGTAAATGAGAAGTACGATGGTAAATTTGTCCTTGTAGTTTGAAACAGTAAGGGCCATGTCCTGGCACATTATCAGCTAATGTTGCACACATAGATGCAAAGGATATGGCACTATTATACAATCTTATGTTTGTTTTGAAATTTTGGTAATTAGGGAAATTAGGCTCAGTCATAATGCTTTTTAAATATGATGGGAAGTGTTGTCTTTGTGGAAGTCTTACCCTTTTTGACAGCGACTAATGAACTGGCCATCTCTGGGTCTTTTCTGTTGGAAATGATAACCCCCACAAAACTGACAGACAATATTCATAATACCACAATTATGAACCTCTACTGTTAATGATTTAAGTAAAGGACAATTGTGAGAACATATATCAAAATGACTCTCTAAATCAGGGGTGTCAAACTCGGTCCTTGAAGGCCACACCCAGGCATGGATTTGAGGATTTCCTTTCTGTGTACAGGTGAGTCAGTCAGGATGACTGCAGAAGCAATAGTACCTGCTTGTAGCAAGGATATCCACAAATACTGGCCTGGGTGTGGCCCTCCAGGACCGAGTTTGACACCCCTGCTCTAAATCATCATTAGAATTCTTATCAGATTGTTCAGCAACATTTTCTAAATGCTTTTGTTTTTTAGTTGCCTTCTTGGGCTTGGATGTTAGTTTGTCAGGCACTAGTCTTTTGCTTGCGAGTCTCTCCCGTTCTTTTTGTCATCAAATTTCCTTTTGCTCGGGCGTCTGTTGATCTGCCCATGTTTTTCGACATTGTCTAGTTTGACGTAATTTTTAGTATCTGCCATATTAATCTGTAAATAAAAGTAGTACATTAGTACTTTTGCTCCTTTGTTTATTTTTTTGTTTAAAGTAACTTTTTGTTATTTTGTTTTTGTAATTTTTTCTCATATCCTGTTTTGTGTGCACCACTGTTTGCATTATGGGGTTAGCTTTATGAGGTTGGATTTAGCAGAATAGCTAGGTTGCAGTCTATTTTGTGAAAGGCACACAGCAAACTTGATAGGTCCTTCTATTTTGTATATGTTAACAGCATTCCTATTTTGTGTGTGGCAGTGTTTGTATGGGCCTAGTTGTGTTTTTTTGTGCTCTACTGTTGTCATTAGGTGTTTAGGGTATGGAGTTGGGCTTAGAGGCACATTGCGCACCTAAAATAGTACATATGCTTCAATTTTGTGTTAACAGCATTGTTCTTTTCTGTTTTGTGTGCACCACTGTTGGCATTAGGGGCTAGGTTAACCATTTACTTATTTTTGGTATAGTGTTTTGCATGCAGCAATGTTTTCATTAGGGGTAAACAGTTATGGGATTAGACTTAAGAGTGCTAGTTAGGTTGCAGTACGTTTCTACAAAGGCAGACACAAAAAAGGATAGGTCCTTCCATTTTATATGTGTAAACAGTAGTACTTAATGTATTTTGTTAACTTGTAATACTGTACCTCTTGTCTTCAATGTATTGTGTATAAATTCCTGTAGAGATGATGAGACTCTTCAGGCAGTGTCTGTTGAGAATGACAGAGAGATGTGAATGTTAAAATAACATTTAAATCAATTTGTTTTTGTACTAAGACCATACAAAGCAGCATGTATATTTCCATTTTGTATGTATTCAGAGATGTTTAAATTATGGGGTTAGGCTTACACAGAGGTGCATAGAAAACAGGATAGATCCTTCCATTTATTATGTTTAAAGAACATTTGTTGTAGTATCCCATTTTGTGTGTGCCACCGTTGGCATTATAGGTTTAGGTTATGGGATTAGGCTTAGAGGTTGATGCACACAAAACAGGATATATCCTTCCATTTTATATGTGTTAACAACACTTGTTGAAGTATCCTGTTTTGTGGGCACACTGTTGGAATTAGAGGTTTAGGTTATGGGGCTAGGATTATAGGTTGGGGCACACAGAAGAGACTAGATCCTTCCATTTTATATCTGTTAACAACATTTGTTATAGTATCCTGTTTTGTGTGCCCCACTGTTAGCATTAGGGGCTTAGGATACATTTCTTTTTTTGTGCTATCCTCTTTTGTGTGCGGCACTGTTGGCATTAGGGCTGTAGGTTATGGGGTTAGGCTTAGAGGGTTAGTTAGGTTACAGTGTGTTTTCACATTAGAGCACACCAAACAGGATAGATCATGTTTTGTTTTGTTTTTTTACTTGTTATACTTTACCTGTTGTCTTGAAATTGTTGTCTATAAATGACATAGGGTCCCCTGCTGCCAGTCTTCCTGTTACACTCTTCAGGCAGTGTCTGCTGAAAATTACAAACAGAGATATTTATTATGTTAAGCAAATGTATTGTTTTACATTACCTGTTGGGTTTAGTTTGTTTTCTGTAAATTTCTGCAGATTTTACAGTCTGTGTGAATCCGTGCAGTGCTGCAAATTAGTCAGTTACACTGTTCAGGCAGAGTCTGTTGAAAATGACAAAAAAATTGTCACTCCACAATCCACTGTAAATATTAATATTTTTTTGTTGTTGCTAAAAGCATAAATTATGTTTTCAAATATGTCTTAATAAAACCTATTTTCTTGTTTAAATGTCACCTTTTTCTTATTTTTAAATTTACACCATTTTACCCCACCTAAACATTTATCTGTCTTTTAAATCTTTCTATACATGAATAATGTCTTCTAATCGATTCTGTACATTATTATTGTTGTTTTTGACATTTTTTTTTAATTATCAATTTATTAATTAATTATAAAAATGTATATATCTTTTCAAAGTAACTTTACATTAATAATGTTGTTATTGGCAATATTCCCAACCATATATTTTTTTGCAATTATTAATTTATTAATGAATGAATTAATTAATAAATTAATTATAACTTACCTATTTGCTGTAATTTGCAGATTTTAAACTTCTAAAGTGATAATCAAGTTGCTTCAGTATCGCCACCAGTGAAATGTACAGTCACACTGTTCATCACCTGAGGAAAAATGGAGAAAATTCTAGAAAGTTTGCAGTATTTATAGAGTGTGAGCTATTTGCGTTGCAGCCGTCAATTTGCGTTCCAGCCGCCATTTCGTGCAACGTACTTACTTCTTCCATAGAAAATGGCATCGATTTTGTATGTGGTACATGCTGCATGAAGTGTTACTGAGTTTGGGTAAGTGTTCGGAGTATGTGTTTTAATTTGACATGCTTGGCCTTGTTTTCGTTTTTTTTGGGCCGACATTTTATTTCTCGCGTAGCCGAAACACGTGAGATTCTAATTAAATTCACGTGCAATCTCACTCACAGACGTCCTGGCTGTCCCCCATGCTGTGTGTGATGTTTTTTTGTTTTTGTGTTTTTCGATGTGCGCGTTTTTTCTTTTCTTAGTCCCACGGGTCGTATTTTTTTTTTCTAAGTCCCGCTTTCCCCGCTTTCCTTTGTAAAGTGTTACAGGACGTAATTTTTAAACTTGATTTTTTTCAAACTGCTACGGAGCTTGCACTGTGAATTCGATAATTGAGATTTCTGTTGATCTGTAGTTCCGGCAGTCACTGCCTAAGTTGTGCAGGGTCGTAGGGATGAGCGCTTATGACAAAGTCAATACTTTGTAGAGCCAACTTTTCCGGCAATCACTGCTCCAAGTCACTTTGGATAAGGCTCTATGAACTTGCCACATCTTACCACTGGGATTTTTTTTCCCATTCCTCCTTGCAATACTGCTCCAGCTCCTTCAAGATGGATGGTTTGCGCTTGAACAGCATTCTTTAAGTCTGACCACAGATTTTCTATTGGATTAAGGTCTGGGCTTTGACTAGGCCATTCCAATACATTTACATATTGCCCCTTAAACCACTTAAGTGTTGCTTTAGCAGTGTGTTTGGGGTCATTGCCCTGCTGCAAGGTGAACCTCCGTCCTAGCCTCAATGGGATGGTGTTCTTTTGGTAATGTGATGTGTTGGGTTTGCGCCAGACATAGCGTTTTCTTTAATGGCCGAAAAGTTAAATTTTAGTCTCATCAGACCAGAGCACCTTCTTCCATACATTTTGGGAGTCTCCCACATGCCTTTTTGTAAACTCAAAATTTGCCATTTTGTTTTTTGCTGAAAGTAATTATTATTATTATTACTTTTATTTGTAATGCGCCAACATATTCCGTAGCGCAGTACAGGGGAAAAGAACAAGGAAAAATATAATTTTCACAAACTGCAAAACATGGCTTTCTCCCAGTCACTCTGCCATATTTCCTGCTCAAATTTCTCAAAAAAATTGTTTTAAGCGCCCTTCAGTGCATCATAAATAAAATGATTGCTGTAGTGAAGTAGTTTCTACAAAAAACAGGAACCTATCCCACACTGATGAGCAGACGATGCATTAGAGCATTTGTTCCTAGTCCACATGGTTTCCTGATATGCATTAACCCATGAGTACTGGGTTGTGTGTTACCCTTGATGTTGTATAATGAAATGGACATAATATTAAAATATCATATGTTTTAATTACATATAAGTTTATATTGGACTGTTAAGTGACAAAAAAAGAATGATCATTCATCATTTTATATTGTTTTTTGGTGCTATACTGTTTCTTTAACTGCTGCTGCAGTACTCCACAATGGTTTTAAAACCAGTTGCTAGTGGTCTTTGGAACCTGTAATATTTTCTACTGTTGTTTGTAGTTATAGCACTGCCCTATTTTGTGAGTGATCTGTAAAGTCTTATTAGCATTTTGGTGTAAGCATCTAAAAGAGTAACTAGTAATCTTTTGTCAGTGAACAAATCATTTGAAAAGTTTGCTGTAATTTTCAGCTCTGGCTTGCTGCCGTCACTCGTAGCAGCTCTCTCACAATGTTTCCAGAATGGGTGATTAACTAAGGAGATTTACTTTGCTCTTAAAGACATAACTAAGTTTTCCTGTTTTTACCTTTTCTAATCTAAAACATACTGCTTATATCAGACACAAACATTACATTGAGTCATTCTATACACACACAGATTTATTTTATTTAAAAATAAAACTAATTTTACTTAACCCCAGAACTGCTTACACAGGCACAGTGGACCTCCCATTAGAAACTTTGCATTTCAGTATGTATTTTAACCCTTTACTAACCATCAGGTCAGCAGTAGCTCAATGCAGAGATATTCACATCAATGTTTGACTCCTCCTTTCTTCCTGTTCCTGCGTGAAAAAAAGGACTACACATCACATGATTCTTTAGTGCACAAACTGGCTTTACAGATTCATACAAATGTATTAGCTGCCTGTATTCAGCAAAAAAGGAATTATGAATTTTATGCTAATTTTTGCAGTGATATCTGGGAGTGTTGGAGTGTTGAAAATCTACTGCTTGCAAATTCAAGAGATTTAGCAAACATCAGAATTAGTTTGTTAATGTTTATTTTGGTATATTTGCATACAAAAAAATGTTTTCCTACAATACTGATTCTCCTCTAAAATATGCATTTAGACATGGTGTATAAAGTGAAATCAGGGATTAGCATAGAGGCCTTAGTCGTTAGCAGTAGTAATTATTGCACTCTACACAATTCACGGTACAGCAACACTCTTTTTATAAAGGTAGCTAATGTGAATACATTGCTACCCTTTAAAAATAAGAATCCATCTTTGTATTTAGTAGGCCATGTTGCTAGTATGAGTTGATTTTGCTATTTTCCCTGGCAACCTACTGCATATCCCCCCCCCCCCCCTGTCAACACTCGGCTGCATGACTATTGTTTTCATTACCTTATCACCCCCTACCATACACTGATGATGTCAGGAAGGATAAGGGCTTGTTAATTGACCCCTGTAGTGTCCAACATCCTGTCAGAAAGATAGCCCAGTATCACCAGACTTTTAGGCACAGAGAGGCAGGGGGGACAGTATGGGTAAATGTCCGTCAATGAAAACCACCTGAACAGTCAAAGAAACTAAAGGTTCTTGTTTATCCAAGGATGGTGCCAATGTTGATTGGTTATTGTACTGTTTAAAAATGCTTGTAGAACAATAAACTAAGTTATGAATATGTCATTCTGGAGGGGCGATGTCTGTTAATTCTGCCAATATTCATATTGCTGCAACTTGTGCTAGTACCTGGTAGTTGTCCAGACTACTGCAACTTGACCTGCAATTGCACCTTATTCTACAAAATAAGTAACATTGTAGCTTGCAGTGGGGACTGTGGAACTTGTCCTAGCCTGTTAGCTGGGATAGAAACAAGCATCCAACCTGAAGGGTATGATGGGTCTAGTTACCCTTTCAAGCGCTCATGAAGAAGCAGGTTGTGACATAATCGCCCTGATAAATCCATCCAGGGTCCATTATCCCTAGTATTTCAACAATAGTGGGTCTGACCATCAGGAATTCCTTCAACATTTTATAATCCATGACAGCTTGGAGAAACCACCTGTGGCTTTTGTGCTGGCAGTTTCCTCAGCTATCTTCTTCATATTTATGGCCCTGCAGTTGTTATAGCAGTGTTACACTCTCCTGAAGTGGAGAATATGAGCCAATATATTCGTCATGCAAATAATTAGGAGCTTTCTGTTTTTTGTCATTGTTGTGACCAAATGATTGTACTTGGGCATCAGGACCTCCCTTGGCTGACCCTGAGGCCTAGTGTTTACACCATCACCTCCCCTACTAATCCCAGAGGCCTCCCCTGCTGACCGTATCAATGATGTTCCTACTGTAGGTGTTCCTCTCACTCACTCTCTCTCCCTCTCTCCTGTCACCCTCTCACTTTACCTCTATACTTCTCCTCAGCTATCCACCTCTCTCGATTTCTCTCCCACCAAAACTTCCTCCTCTCTTTTCGCTCCTACTTTCCCTTGAGTTCCCTCTGTCTCTCCAACTCTTCCCTCCTCTTATGCTCCCCTTGTATCCCCTCTACTCTCCTCACTCCTCCCTTCAAAACAAATAAACTGGTCACATTACTTACTCGCAGACTCTCAGAAACATGCACTATCACTGATGACCAATGTGATTAAAAGAACAAAATTGTGTACAGATTTTTGTATATATATATATATATATATATATATATATATATATATATATATGATCCGAGAGTAGGGGCTATACAAGCCCAGATCCACCTGCTATGGACTACAGGTTAACTACCCACAAGGACCGTTGTGTTCTTTGAAATCTCGGCACCAGCACCCTGATATCTGGCTTCTGTATCAGTCAGAGCCTCTCCACCAGTAATCAACACTTTCAGGAGTCCCAGTAACCTTCATGTAGTAGTGATCAGGACATATTACTTAGAGGGTGGAGATAGAATCAGTATCGCAGCCACCAGGAAAAAAATAAGAAAACATACAATTTCTATATGTCTCTGAGTGAACTGTTTTTATTTTTGAAATTACAGCAATATGTACAGCAGTTAGACACAGAGGGGTTGTACACAATTTAACAATGAGAGGGTGTGACAGACAATCGCAAGAGATAAACTCCACATGGGGTCTAACAGTAGCTTTCTGAGAGCAATAGGATTAACCTTCAATACACATCCTGCGTCTGAGTGGTCCAGATCCTAGATAGAGTACATGGTAGATGGGATTAACTTAATTTGCTAACACTGGGCCAGGGCAGACTATAACTACAATGGAGGTTTTTAAATACATAATCCAGTAGCTGGAGCCAAGCTGTCTGTCCTTGGCCGATTTGTCTCAAACCCCTTTTTCTCAGCCTGGGTGTTGGCCAATTTGAGCTCAATCGGCCAACACCCAGGCTGAGAAAAAGGGGTTTGAGACAATAATATATATATATATATATATATATATATATATATATATATATATATATAGTAAATAAAAAGTACATCTGTGTTCACATTTCAATGTCTTAAGCAAGTTAAAAAAAACCTGCTTCCAGCTCAGAGTTCCGAGAAAAACAGTTATTACACTGCATTCTGGGAAGTTGAGCTGGGACACACAAATATGCCCACAAATGCCTCACTCTTCATTCCATAGCCATTATCAAACATGGCTTCCTTTAAGCTTATTCATGCTGTATTACACAGCTTTAATGCAAAGCCAAGGTTGGAATAAACACAGGCTGAGTATCCAATCCATGTACAGCTGTTTCAAGCTTACTGGCTATCATCAGCATGGAGCGGGATCTCTGCCTGTGTTGTGCAAATTATGAGTAGGTAGTTCACCGCAACAATAATTTATAATATGGTGGGCAAAAGAGCGATAGAAGCCCTCCACCGTACAGTAGTACAGTAAATAAAAAGTACATCTGTGTTCACATTTGAATGTCTAAAGCAAGTAAAAAAACCTGCTTCCAGCTCAGAGTTCCGAGAAAAACAGTTATTACACTGCATTCTGGGAAGTTCAGCTGGGACACACAAATATGCCCACAAATATATATATATGTGTGTGTGTGCTGGAAACATGTAGCTTTATAGACTGCTTGTTGCAATATTTACTGATGATCTTTAACTTGAGTATGGTTGTGACGGTGATAACTTTGTTTATTGGCTCTTACTTGCTAATTCAATGCCTTAGCAAATTGTTTAATACTTACGCACCCATTGCAACTACTCGTAAGCTAATCTCCCTTACATGACATACACCCTTGTAAAGTAAATAAGTCCCTCTTTGAGATAGCTTGTGAGACGCATGTAATTGCTCCATAAGTTCGCTTGTAAGAACTCGTGTAGACTTGATGCAGCCTTATTGGGGTTACTATGGGCATATGTGATAAGTCCCACTGTATGTAACCGTATTCTTACTGGGAACTATGTTACTACTAGAATATTGCCCGTCAAAAAATGACGGAAATCAAATTGTAAGTGAGCTAATGCTGTTTGGTGTATGGTAATGAACTAAATAATACATTAATAAAGGAATATACTTTACCTATTTTGAAGTAATAAATGCAGGAAGCATTATGCTGAAGAGCTGACAATCTGTTTTCATGTTGCTGCAGCATACATTGTGTGTTTTGAGGGCTGTGGAGCTACTGTGTAAGTGTGAGCAATGTGTGCAGTGTGTAGTGTAAATAGTGTGCGTGCGTGAGCCAAATCCGTTAGGGTAGCTGTGTACTTCTGCATTCTGTAAGTTAGTGTTGTAAAATGGCGCCTAATGTGTGGTACACGGCTGTTGGTGATTTATCGTCTTTGTTCTTGGAGCTCGTGCGGCTTTTTCGGACAATCCGTATGTGTTTGGTGGTGTTTTGCGTGTTTAGGATCCTGTAGCCTCGTTTTCGTTTTTTTCTGCTGCCATTTTTTCTCTCGCTTAGGGGATTTTCGGGTGTCTAAACTCTTCAATTTGGACTTAAATGGAGGTGTAACTTCACTTGCAGAGGTCCTGGGTGCTCCCTCTTGCTGTGGGTAAGCTTTTTATGTGATTGTTGCGTGTATTTATTGTGTTTTGAATGTTTTGAGGTTTGCGCGTGTCGGCCGTTAAAGTCGTAATTTTGCGAGGTCGTAATGTTTTTTTTTCTAAGTCCCGCGTCTCGTATTTCTGTGTCGTAAGTCTGTGAATGTTGCGAGGTTCGCAGTTGCTGGCAAGGAGCGCCTTCGGCCACAGCACTGGCAACAACTTTTGACAACCCACAGTTATGACAACTATATATGTGATTAATTTTGCCTTCATGGGATTTATTTTACCCCAAGGAGTTTCTGATGTTTAATTACTGCTTTATTTCACATTTTAAGACTTACAGGAATGGATATACCCAAAAAGAAACTGTTTTCAAAGATCAGTGCCTTCAGTTGATATAATTGAGAACTAAGGCATTTGTCTTTTTATAGGCTACCTAACACGATTTGTGTGTTAAATTGCATGGACATTCACAGATTCTGTTTATCAGTTATTGATTGTAATAACATATGCTAGAATTTTATTATATACTTATTCTGGCGAATTGTAAAACTTGATAATTTGGTTTTGTGTTTCAGTATTTCCTTTTATTGCATTTTATTTATTATTTGAAAATTGCTAGCACTCAATATCAAGCATTTGCAATGGTATGGCACATTGTCCAGGGATTCATGTCTCCAATAAAAAAAAACGTAGGGCTTCTTTGTTCTATAGAAAATTATATCCTGATGGGTTTTTTTTTCTAAGAGACTTAGTTCTACAAGTCTCATATGCCACATTTTCTACATAATATAATGTTATATTACCTTATTTACAAATTGATAGTCTACTCAGCATAGAAATGTAGCTAATTTTCTTTTAATGTCACTTTTTAGTAGAAAAATGGGAAGCATGTAAACGAGCCCTTAGAGTTGTTTTAGTGCTGCTATTTTTCAGTGTATATGAAGGTAGGAAACACTAGAAGCTTATATTTATAAATATATTTATAAAATAGTGGTAAACGTTAACCCCATGTCCATAGAAAACATAGGAAGTGGGATATTATCTCCTCATTCAAAACCCTGCTTCTCTTTACTGTGTACCACATTTAATAAATGTGTTAGTTTTTCCTCACTTTTTCATCAATTGAATGGTCTGAAAGTCAATTTTGTTCTACCATTATTGCATGGGTGTGTTTCCGGAGGGTCCACAAAGCCCAGGCCTAGGGAAACAAGCTGTCTAAAGTTGCCTATACAGTGCGATTGAGCATGCACTGAAATGTCTAAATGTAGAGATTATTTTCTCTGTAAGTGTACCTGGCACTTTCAGTCATAATGTGTAAATGCATAGGCATATATACACTTATAAGATCAGTATATGGTAAATGTATGGTCCACTGGAGAAGGAAGTTGCAAACCACTTCAGTATATTTGCCATGAAAACCATATGGATAAGCATACCCAGAAACACAGACAGATTTACCTGGCGTGCTGCATCCATATTGGTCATTGTGAGTTGGATACGACTGAAGGACAGATTAACAAAATGTATGGTAAGTTGGCCTAGGGCAGCATAAAACCTAAATATGCCCCTGCATTATTGGACACATACAATTTTTTAAAAAAAATCTCTGATATTCATATTACTTTTTATAACATTTTCTGAGATGGTCTATCTAGCACTTAGTCTTGCTATAAAAATGTAGAATGTTTTAAAGAAACATCTTTACTTAACGGGCATTCTTGAAAAATTGGTCTGTAATTAATTATCTTAATATACTTTGTTATATTTTGCAATGTTTAATATTATACTGGCAGACATTAATTTTAAAGGACTAGTGTGATCAAATATTTAAAATAGCTACTTTTGAAGAACTACAAATGAAAATAAGCATCATGTTTTTAGATTGTAAAAAATGTAATACAATCTCTAATGTATTACTTTTGGCACCCCATCTATGAAGTGCACGCTGAATGCTCGCCGACAAGGGCTGAGACAAGCCTGCACGTCCAATCGAGCGCCCGACACACATGCTGAGAGATGAGAGGGAGAAGGTGGGAGAGGAGAAAGTGCTGGGAGAGGAGAGTCATGGAACTCCTGGGAGAGGAATGATAAGGTGATGGGAGGAAGCAGGGTTTGACCAGGTAATGAGGCAAGGGGCTGTTGCGGGGGGTGATGTCATTGGGAAGCCTGGAGATGAGGTGATGGCAAGGTATGGTTAATAAGCAGATGGGAAGCAAGAGGATGATGAAGTACTGGCGGTACAAAGAGGATGTTGTGTTGCTGAGGGAGCACCTGACGTCATCACACTCTTGCTTCCCATCAGCTTATCAACCATGTCTCGCCATCACTTCATCTCCAGGCTTCCCAATTGCTTCCCCTCATCAGCCCTTGCATCCCCACCCTCTGAAACACCCTTCTGCTTCCCTCAATGACCTCAAACCCTGCTTTCTCCCATCACCTTATCATTCCTCTTCCAGGACCTCCATGCCTCTCCTCTCCCAGCACTTTCTCCTCTCCCACCTTCTCCCTCTCATCTCCCAGCATGGATGTCAGAGCTTGCGATTGTCTGTGCACCATTCTACCCCAGCGCACATTTGACTACTGCCCAATCGTCTCAGCCCTTCGTTGGCGCGTATTCAGCTTGCGTGCTGAAGTTGTGCTACCATTACTTTTTATATGTAATTATCCTGTCTTTGAATCAACAAGTGAACAATTTATTGATGTGGGAGAAGTCTTTTCTTAATTACTAGCTGCTGTGGGGTAAAATCAGAGAAAGAGTGTACAGGATGAGCTGGCCACATCTCTAATATACATAGGTAGGAGGAGATGCACAGCTCTGCTTGAGGGGAAAATAGACAGCTTAAACTCTGCAACAAAATGTTTACTTTATTTGTTTTAAACGACATACTGTTTTTAATAGCCTATGCAGTAGACATACATTGGAGCTTTACTGTCAAATATACTACTATAGTCCATTAAAATACCATATAGCAAAAAAAAATTGACCTTAGTGGTGCTTTAAGTTTGCATGGATGTATTAACCAATAAAAATTCTAACTGACTCTAGAACATTATGTAAAATCTACTAAGTTTCTATTGAAAATGTAAAGAAGTGTAATGTAGTACTGCGGCTTAAACTAAAAAAAAGACATTTGCAGATGATTTTATAATATTGAATTTAAAAAAAAGTATAAATGTGGTTGGAGGACATAAAAACTCCACTCCACTAAAAGATCACTCCTCCTAAATCATTTGATTGTTCCAAGTCATAAAACTCATTCAAACTACTATAAATTTCACTTACTTTTATAATGTGGTACATTTTGCAGTTGTAAAAGAAAAATGCAGAGCAGGCATTTTACTGCCAGCTATGAGAATAAATGGCTTGGCTTTAAGTAGCAATGAACGTCTGTAAAATATTTTGGTCAGAATATAGTAAATGAAATACTATTCACCTCAGCTGTCATTGCTATTTTTGTATGTGAACTACAGTTTGTCCCGTTCTGAATAGCAACTTGAATTAAAATTTACTTTCAATTACACAAATGTTCAAACCTTTCCAGGATCAGTCTATCATAGGAACCACATAAAATAATTGATGTATGCAGGATAATGTTTCCTATTTTATATAATATTCAAGTGAATGTATGGTGCTTAACACCCAATTGGATTTCAACACAGTCTATAGGAAATAAAACTTTATTGACTCAAAAAATGCAGTATTTTAAATCAATAAAAACCCAAGTGACCTGGTACAAAATATTATAGGGATCAATATTTGTAGTTAAATGATATGTAGTAAAGTACAAACTTTGCAATTTCTTGCAATCAGTAATAATAGGGCCGCTCAATGTAGAGAAAAATATAAATTATTAAACAATGGAGAAGAGCTATTAATCTAGCATGATAACAAAGGTCAGTTGAAGTAGTATATAGCTAACAGTAATAGATGGAGAAGGGAGCCCTTTGATCGTCACGGATCCTCAAACCTGAGGGCAAACTTATGGTAATGCCCCATTTCTGACTTATAGCCTTGCAGCCATGGTCGGATCTACCTTTTTGGAGCCCCTGGGCAGTGAAGTGGAGGAGCCCCTCCGAGTGAGTACGCAAGGTATGCACGGACCCATTTTTACCTTTTCTGTGCATTTAAGTTCCTTTTACTGTTGTAACTGTCTTGTTCTAGGTGGTTACCCCCTAGCAGCCAGTCTATGAATTGCAGCATTCCATTTTTTTTAAGCCAGGAACAAGTTTTTTTGAGTGGCGCCACTGCTAAGTGCCCTTAGGCTGCTGCCTAGTTAGCCTAATGGGTAATCCAGCCATGCTTGCAGCTAAACCACAAAAAAGACCTACATTTCAAAGAAGTGACAATCATTGACCACAACAAACAACAGTGAAATCCTCCAAAAAAGACTAGTGTGCTCTAACACACTATTTCCCATTTATTTCCCAAGTTACCTATCTAGGGGTAGATTAAAACAAAAACTCTAAAAACAGTATAGACCCATTATTGTGGGATGGCATAGGCTTGCATATCAATGAACTAGCAAGGTGACTAAATTATCCATTCACATTAGTTGGAGATAATAGAACTGCCTCTGAGAGAACCAGGTGCTTAAAGTCACAAAAATGCCATGAATAACCAAGCCTACAACAAAGACCCTACATTAAAGCCTAATCGCTCATTTCACAGCTTCAGATGCTTTGTCAAGGGCTGGTGGTCTAAGAGAGATGACGGTGCTGAGTCTCTGGTTTAAATAGCCCATCAGTGATGACAGTTGCTTCTGATTGGCCTGATTGCTACATTTGCTGGGATTGGCTCGCAAAGGAGGGGGTAGAGACACTTCACAAACAAAATGAGCACAGAAAGGTAGTGATGTCACGTTGATCCAAAGTGGATACAAATAAACAAAAAGAGAAGGTAGAGCTACCTATAGGATGGAGGGTGTAAGGTCCATCCATCCTTTACACTTCACTCACATAAGGAACAGATAGAAGAAGTGATATTGCTCTTGATCCAAAGTTGATACTAATAAACAAAAAGAGAAGATATAGCCACCTATAGGATGGAGGATGTAAGCTCCATTCATCAATCCTTCATACTTCACTAATATAATGAACAGAGAGAAGAAGTAATGTCACATTAATGCATAGTTGATAGAGATGAACAAGAAGAGAAAGGTGGAGCCACCTATAGGATGGAGGGCATAAGATCCATTACTCAGTCCTTCCATATTAAATTTGCCATATTTGAGATGTATATCAAATCTGCTTTGGAAAAATAAAACACTGACTTAAACAGAGAGAAATGATCTTTTTTGTGAATATTGACGTCCAATTAATCAGTTAAGCGAGCTATACATGTGATGGCGGCGTGTTTCAAATCTAAATATCAAATATAAATACAAGCATATTCCACTTTTGCATGTGTATTCAATTCAACCTATGTCTTGTGCATTAACCGTTGGGTATTTTAATGAATTACTTGTGTTATATACAATGATATATGTAATATGTTATATAAGTACAACAAGTACAGTATGTCACCAAATCAGAAAACAACATTAACATCCATCAGATATTTATGTGATATATAAAATAACATCGACAAGTGTAATATATGTCTGGATCTCCTAGACATGCTTCACATTTGAATCAATAAACATCGTCCAAAATGTGTGAATCATGATTGGCCACCAAAGACTCCATAAACATAAGACTCATAAATTCAGCTAGTTGTGACTGAAGTGCCTTAATAAGTGAAAAAAATGATTACAGATTGAAATGCTAAAAAAATGAATATATGTGAACGGCTCTAAAGCCAGTACATCCGAAGGTTGTAAGTGAATATGCGTGCTTATGGTGAAGGAACTCAGTGTTAAAATAAATATGATACTAAGTCTCAAACCTAGTAATACCAATGTGTGTGAGGTGTCATGTTGGGATGTTGTATCTAAGTAACCAACTCTAAACCTGTAATTGTATCAAAAGATACTTTATAGTAAGTATCAATGTGCAATAAAGTGTGCAAAACATAAGTGAAGACTAAAATGCTGAGTGATCAATGTAAATCATTGTGATGGAAACTAATGATGCAATTGAAGAATGAACTATGAGTAATAGAAATAGATAAATAGCTAAACAATGAAGGCATATATTACTATAAATATGGCTCACACACTAAAATGGACAAGTGTCCACCAATAAAACCTGGTCAATCAGACCTACATAATAAATAGATGGTAAGTAAGAAAAGCCTTGGTGTGTCTGCTTTTATAGAGGATGTAGATAGTTAATCCGTTGATTTTTTCTAAAAAAGAGACATTTTACAGTATCACTTCACTAAGGCCCCACTGAACATTGTCTATGACACATACTCTATGCTGAACTGAATGTCAATAGATGAACAGCTGAACAGTATTGTCCTATATTGTAATGACTATGGTGATGGCTCATATTATGATGGATACTGGATAATCAGCCACATTAAATTCCCTGAACGTGTAAAACCGTAGCCCGTAACGTAGCCCCCAAAACTTGCTGCTATTAAATTGGCCCCGTAAAGAAAGCAGCCAACGACTTGCGGCTTAAGGGCAAAAAAAGGCAACGGGATATAGAAATTTGAACTGCGGGCCCACTTCCTTTGTTCTCTCAAGCCTGTAACTGCTGCATTCCAATTTTTCTATTAAATTGCTACATATCCCCAAAGACCCCATGGCGTTCAAGCCCGTAACCCACAAATGGAGGCAATAACATTATGTCCTCCAAATAGGATCTGCAATGGGTTTGTAGATTACTTTAAACACTGTAAAAGACAATAGAAACATACCAGTGGAAATTAAAATATGGGGAAAACATGGAAAGGCATTACAATTACTTGCACAATAATCCCCAAAGAAAAAATAGACATAAAAAAAATGTTTTTATCATGTGTTGGAATGGCCATGAACATGCCAATATGAAAAGCCATGCTGCACCATGCATAAAGCAATTAAAGACACACGACCAGAAACCACAAAAACATGAAACTCATGCCATATTAACTGTTTCTCACTCACAGAGGCTCTAATGTGGACCCTGAAATATAAATATAATTGCATATACATCTCGCTCATCACATATACATTTGGGAAAACAAATAGTGGCAATATTTCACCACCACATCACCTGGAGAACATTTTAATATTTGTTGTTCAGTCCTTCAGTTGTGTCTGACCCTTTGTAACACTATGGATTGCAGCATATTTAGCTAGGTGTCCGCCTGTGCTGTTCCCCAAGGTCTGTAAGCCAAAGATATTGGAGTGTGTTGCCAGTTCCTTCTCTAGTGGACTGTGATTTGTGTGCTCTCGATTCTATCACCTGCCCACCTACACTGGCCCTACATGGTATAGCTCACAGTTTCATTCAGGTACACAAGCCCCTTCACTCCCACCACTTAGCAATCCACATTAATGTAAATTGATGAATAGCAGTACATAATGGGAGGTCACAAAATGGGAATGGCTATACATCTTGGAACGTGGCCACCAGCAATGGCGTGGGACTTACCAGGATGGGCATAGTAGAGATAACCCCTGATGGAGATGAGTTGGCTGTTGATCCATGTGCCTCTGCAAAGCCTCCATGTGTTTTTGCGAACCTTCATGATGGGTTAGAGTAGATTAGTGTGGGGTATGTTCCCCTGGTCCTATTCAGCATTGCTAAGTGGTGGTGGTGAAGGGGCTTGTGTACTACAATGAAGATGTGAGCTATACCATGTAGGATCACTCTAGGTGGGCAGGCCATACCAGAAAGGTCAGACAAATCCTAGTCCACTAGAAAAGGAACTGGCAACCCACTCCAGTATCTTTGGCATGCAAACCTCGTGGAACAGTATCACCTGTCATATTCCTTTAGGCCCTCTGGGGAATGTTGATACTCCATAGTATCACTAATTGGACTTGGCATGTCTATTAATCCTATATTAATAGGATTATGTCTACCCCCCTCCTCTCCTACCCATGTGTCTTCCCCCTCCCATGTGTCTCTTCCCCCTCCTCTCCCTCCCGTGTCTCTCCCCCTCCTCTCACTCCCATGTGTCTCTTCCCCCTCCTCTCACTCCTTTGTGTCTCTCCCCCCTCCACTCACTCCCCTGTGTCTCTCCCCCTCCTCTTACTCACCTGTGTCTCTTCACCCCTCCTCTCACTCCCCTGTGTCTCTCCCCCTCCTCTGTGTCTCTCCCCCTCTCATTCCCCTGTGTCTCTCCCCCCTCCTCTGTGCCTCTTCCCCCCTCCCCTGTGTATCTACCCCCCCTCCTCTCCCACCCATGTGTGTCTCCCCCCTCCCCTGTGTCTCTCCCCCCTTATCTCACTCCCCTGTGTCTTTCCCCCTTCCTCTCTCTCCTTTGTGTCTCTCCCCCTCCTCTCCCTCCCCTGTGTGTCTACCCCCCTCCTCTCCCACCCCTGTGTGCCTCCCCCCTCCTCTTAGTCCCCCCTCCTCTCACACAACTGTGTCTGTGCCCCCTCACTACTTTTTGTCTCCCCCCCTTTCATTCCCCTGTGTCTCTACCCCTCTCATTCCCCTGTGTCTCTCCCCCCTCCTCTCCCTTCCCATGTGTCTACCACCCTCCTCTCCTACCCATGTGTCTTCCCCTCCCATGTGTCTCTTCCCCCTCCTCTCCCTCCCCTGTGTCTCTACCCCTCCTCTCACTCCCATGTGTCTCTTCCCTCTCCTCTCACTGCTTTGTGTCTCTCCCCCCTCCACTCACTCCCCTGTATCTCTCCCCCTCCTCTTACTCACCTGTGTCTCTTCCCCCTCCTCCCACTCCCCTGTGTCTCTCCCCCCTCCTCTGTGTTTCTCCCCCTCTCATTCCCCTGTGTCTCTCCCCCCTCCTCTGTGTCTCTTCCCCCCTCCCCTGTGTGTCTACCCCCCCTCCTCTCCCACCCCTGTGTGTCTCCCCCCTCCCCTGTGTCTCTCCCCCCTCATTTAACTCCCCTGTGTCTCTCCCCCCTGCCCCCTGGGCCGTTACACAGGCCACAATCAGAAATGGTCAAGACTGTGCATTCCTATATCTGTGTGATGTGGGCTGATCCCAAGAGAGCAAGAGGCTTGGGGGGGGAAAGGGGATACCTACAGGGGGTAATGTCATAGTCTAGAATAAGATTGCACCTACCAGTGTCACATGTGGTCACTACACCACTGCAACCTGAATCAAATGAAAAAAAAGGATCATCAGAAATCACTCCATTTAATTTAAGAAACCATTAATGTGCATAGCACTTACAACTTGTCTAGATCTGCTCAATAGGTGATTCAATCTCTGGACTGTGTAATCCAATCCAGTTTCACACATACAGTGTGGTGACGAAAACAAACATCTGAAAAAAAGTGGTCAACTAAAAAAAGGCGGGGGAGGAAAAAAAATCTAATCAACATGCATGTACAGTACAGTGCTAAATACTGAAGTCTCTGGATAGTCAGCAATAGGGGAAAACACCCATTAATACGGAGAGGACACAAAGGTCAGCAGCCAGGTTCAATGTTAAAGGGCTCTATATAAGCACAGAGCATATATTTTTTACAAACGTTTTTAGTTTGTGAACACCTTGCTTTTGGATAGAAGTTCACGAACTAAAAACGTCTGTAAAAAAAAATATGCTCTGTGCTTATATAGAGCCCTTTAGAATTTGCTGAATTGCAATTTAATAAGGCTGTTAGTATTTTAAACTTAGTTGTAGTATTCATATCCATATGCTTATGTTTATTAACATACCAGCAGTAGGCAAAGCTTAAAGATGAAGGGGAATCTAAATAAACCAAAATATCACATATATAGTTGTCAGCATGTGGGTTGTTGCTAACGCTTGTGGGCTCACTTAGCAAGCCCGCCGCAACTGCGGCCCTCGCAAAGCTTAGGTGCTCATCCCTACGACCCCCTATGAATTTCGGGCCACAAATGCGGACCCTCGTAAAGTAAGGGCCGCATTTGCGGAGGTGGAGTCTCCCACGTTGGCTGCAATGAGCCGTAGGCTCATTACAGCCCGCAAATGCGGACCCTCACAAAGCGAGGGGCCGCATTTGCGGAGGTGGAGGCTCTATGGCGCCTCACAACCACCACACAAGCGGGACTTGGAAAAAAATAAATAAACACGCAATGAATAACTATGGACTTACACAAAAATAGACCAGCCACGGGACTTAGAACAAAATAAATTGCGGATTTACACACAAACAATTACGACCCGCGGGACTTACAAAAAATCCATTACAGACTCGCAAAAATACGACCTTAACGGACAACCCGCACACAGCGCCAAACATTAAAAAACACAAAAGTACACACAAGAATAAAATAAAAACCTTACCCGCACCAAGGGGGGATACCCAGGGCCTCTGCAACACAGCTTAAACCTCGAATTCTGTCAAATTTACAAAGTTTAGCCACAAAAATATCTCCTAAGCGGAAAAAAAAATGGCCGCAGAAAAACCCCAAAATGAGGCTACACGACTACTAAAGCCGCTAAATTACACAAAGCAAATACGGCTTTTACAAAAACCCGTACGACCTTCAACATACACCATTAGCAAGGACGCTTCATCATATAAACCCGCCTACCACATTTTAGAACACTAACTTACAGAATGCTGAAGTACCCAGCTACACTAACGGCTTCCCCTCATGCACGCAGCCTAATTACACTACACACTGCACACATTGCTGACACTTACACCTCAACTCCACAACACTAGAAAGTTACATTGTATGCTGCAGGAACATGAAAACAGATTGTCAGCTCTTCAGAACATGTATTACTTAAGTATATGAATTTATTATTTTACTACTTATTTTATTAGCATCACAAAAAACATATACACAAAAAAAAAAAAAAAATATCGCAATAAACGCAAAAGACATTCACTGCACGCCTCACAATGAGCGCCAACGCTGCTCATAGAACACAAACTGCACCAGGGAACAGCCTTGCAATAAGCGCAAAAAGCAGATCAGCGCTGACCTTACAATAACAGCAAAAGCAGCTCTGATAAAAAAAAATACAACAACCAAGAGGCTCGCAATGACCGCTGAGATCTCAGGCCACCACAAAAAATAATGTCTGTGCTAAACTCCATTCCTTGACTTACAATTCTATTGCCGTAATTTTTTGACGGGCAATTCGCTAGTTGTATATAATATTCAAGTGAAAGTATGGTGCTTAACACCCAATTGGATTTCAACACATTCTATATGACATATAAACTTTATTGACTCAAAAAAGGTATATTTAAAAAACATAAAAACCCAGGTGACCTGGTACACAATACTATAGGGATTATAGTTATTTTTTATCATGCTGGATTAAGGGCTCTTCTCCATTGTTTAATAATTTATATTTTTCTCTACATTGATAGGCCCTATTATTAACAATTGCAAGAAATTGCAAAGTTTGTACTTTACCACATATCATTTAACTCCAAATATTGATCTCTATAATATTGTGTACCAGGTCACCTGGGTTTTTATAGTTTTTTAATACGGTGTTTTTTGAGTCAAGAAAGCTTATATGTCCTACAGATTGTGTTGAAATCCTTATCTATTTTAGTAGAAAATTGTGTTACTACTGTATATAAAGGGCTTGATTACATGGCTCCTGTAAGTAATCTTGCAAGTGAACTTTCCACATAGGGAGCTACAATACCTTTCAAAAGTATTCACCCCGCTTGTCATTTTTTTGTGTTTTGTTGCCTCACAACCTGGAATTAACATGGATTGTTTGAGGATTTGCATCATTTAATTTACAGAACATGTCCCAAACTTTTAAGATTTTTTATTTTTTTTTGTGAATCAACAACAAATAGGACAAAATAACAGAAAAAGTCAATGTGCATAACTATTCACCCCCTTAAGTCAATATTTTGTAGAGCCACCTTTTGCAGCAATCACAGCTCCAAGTCACTTTGGATAAGTCTCTATGAGACTACCACTGGGAGTTTTGCCCATTCCTCTTTCCAAAACTGCTCCAGCTCCTTCAAGTTGGATGCTTTGCCGCTTGTGAACAGTAATCTTTAACTCTGTCCACAGATTTTCTATTGGATTGAGGTCTGGGCTTTGTCTAGGCCATTCCAACACATTAACATATTTCCCCTTACACCACTCAAGTGTTGCTTTAGCAGTGTGTTTGGGGTCATTGTCCTGCTGGAAGGGGAACCTCCGTCCTAGCCTCAAATCACGCACAGAATGGAAGAGGTTTTGCTCAAGAATATCCCTGTATTTAGCACCATCCATCTTTCCCTCAACTCTAACCAGTTTCCCAGTCCCGGCTCATGAAAAACATCCCCACAGCATGATGCTGAAACCACCATGTTTCACTGTGGGGATGGTGTTCTTTGGGTGATGTGATGTGTTGGGTTTGCGCCAGACATAGCGTTTTCTTTAATGGCCAAAAAGTTAAATTTTAGTCTCATCAGACCAGAGCACCTTGCTCCATACATTTGCTGAGAGTAATAGCTTTCTTCTGGCCACTCTGCCATAAAGCCCAACTCTATGGAATGTACGGCTTATTGTCATCCTATGTACAGTTACTCCAGTCTCTGCTGTAGAACTCTGCAGCTACTCCATGGTTACCTTAGGTCTCTGTGCTGCCTCTCTGATTAATGCCCTCCTTGCCTGGTCCGTGAGTTTTGGTGGGTGGCCGTCTCTTGGCAGGTTTGCTGTTGTGCCATATTCTTTCCATTTGGTTATGATAGATTTGATGGTGCTCCTGGAGATCATCAAAGATTTGGATATTTTTTTTATAACCTAACCCTGACTTGTACTTCTCAATAACATTGTCCCTTACTTGTTTTGAGAGTTCCTTGGTCTTCATGGCAGTGTTTGGTTATGGGTGCCTCTTGTTTAGTTGTTATAGGCTCTGGGGCCTTTCAAAAAAGGTGTGTATATGTAATGACAGATCATGTGACACTTAGTTTGCCAACAGGGGGACATCATTTCTCTAATTATATGACTTTTGAAGGTAATTGGTTGCACCAGAGCTTTTTATGGGCTTTATAACAAAGGGGGTGAATAAATACTCGCATGCCAATTTTCTGCTTTCTATTTCGAAAAAATAGTTTTATGTATATATTTTTCTAATTTCACTTCACCAATTTAAGACTATTGTGTTCTTAACCATCACATACAATTCAGATAAACAAAACATTGAACTTAAGGCAGTAATGTAACAAAATAGGTAAAAAGTCAAGGTGATGAATACTTTTGCAAGGCACTGTATGTAGCTACTACTTTCCTCCCACAACAAAGCTTTACTGATAAATGGTTACAATTGATTGCTACATATGAACTATTCTTTGCCGATGTGGGAGATTTTAGCTATAGGGCTACGACATGGCTTCAATAAGGGCTCCCAGAAAATCCTATGAGGTCACTTACAAGATATTTAAAGGGACGTAGAATGTTTCAGAAATGTCACTAGGAATATAATATACCCATGTATTTATTTCTATTTATGTACTTTACTTTATTAACACAACAAAAAAGTGGAAGCCACAATAATGTTCTCACATTGCACCAAAATAATTTTGTCCAAACAGCGCTCAAAAGTAATGGTTTTAATTTGGTAGGAAAATAACTTTCACTGATATTCAGATTGGCCATAAAAATACATTGTTATTATAAATTGTTAGAAGAGAAATAGGTTATTTTAATTTTACAATCTTGATTAAATTATTAATATTAAAACCAAATAACATGTAAAATCAACTATTGACAAATTATCCCTTAAAGTTGGCGCAGCCTAACCAAACTTGTCCAAATTTTAATTGTGAAAAATTTCTAAAAAGCAGAATAAAACACCTAATCACACCTGCAACAACCAGTTACATTTATTGACATAACTAGTATTAGCTTGATATTAATATAACGAAAAATAAAAAATAAAGAATAAATGAGTAAATAAAATGTGGTTTTCTACTTTTATTACAGCTATCTTATGAGTATTATATTATTACTAGCGAATTGCCCGTCAAAAAATGACGGCAATGAAATTGTAAGGTAGCTAAATTAGTAAATGAATATAGTGTACCTATTTTGAAGCATTGTGATGAAGAGCTGGCAATCTGTGTTGATGTTGCTGCAGCATTAGTGGTGTGGAGCTGCTGTGTAAGCATGCTGAATGTGTGCACTGTGTGGTATGAATATTCGTAGGTGGTTTGTGGCGTTTTGCGAGTTTCTTGTGGTGTTTTGCGAGTTTGTTGTGGTGTTTTGCGAGTTTAGAGTGCTGTAGCCTCGTTTTCGTTTTGTTCGGCAGCCATTTTTTCTGTCGCTTAGATTTTTTTTTAGTCTCAAAAGTCTTTTATTTCGAGTAAAATCGAGGTGTAAGTTGCATTTTTGAGGTCCTGGGTGCTCCCTCTTGGTGTAGGTAAGGTTTTTATGTATGTGCTGTGTGTATGTATTGTGTTTTAAATGTTTGTATGTCGGCGTGTTGCGTCCGATGTTTGCGAGGTCGTAATGTGTGGTAACGTGTTTCGTACGTTGTTTGCGTTCCTCGTAAAATTTAGCGAGTGTCGTAATTTGTGTGTCGTGTTTTTTGAGTAGCGACGTGAAGTTTGCGAGGGTTTGAGGCCCTTGCCCAGTGACCTCGCCAGCAACTGAGTCCCTCGCTTCGCGAGGGGCCTCAGTTGCTGGCATGGAGCGCCTTCGGCGCTCCATGCCAGCAACTGAGGCCCTTGCCCAGTGACCTCGCCAGCAACTGAGGCCCTCGCTTCGCGAGGGGCCTCAGTTGCTGACATGGAGCGCCTTCGGCGCTCCATGCCAGCAACTGAGGCCCGTGCCCAGTGACCTCGCCAGCAACTGAGGCCCTCGCTTCGCGAGGGGCCTCAGTTGCTGGCATGGAGCGCCTTCGGCGCTCCATGCCAGCAACTGAGGCCCTTGCCCAGTGACCTCGCTACGCGAGGGCCGCGGCTCGCTTTGTAACTCTGCTATACCGAGCAATTCAATTAAACAAGCCAGCAAGTTATGGGCCGATCACTGAAACTGTAAACCATGCACTCATATGTAGCAGTTTAGGGCAGGAACATGATCAATTAAGCAAGGCCATAACCACACAATTTGAAATAGCCAATAGTAAATTAGACCGCCATCATTACGGCAGCAAAACATGGAGGTTACATGTCAATCAATTAGCATTTGGGGGTCCGATATGTCATTGGACTCGCAAAACACATAATGATAAAAATGGATGCCAATACTGTTCTAGTCCATGTGGGTGGCCTGGTATGTATTAACTCATTGATTCCTGAGATCGATATATATCCCCGAAATGACACATAAAAATATATATATATATATACTGCCAATTTGGGAGCTTGAGACTCTTGTGCAATTAATTCTAATGTCTTTCACCGCTTTCCCTGTCATTTACAGTGCAGTATTGTTTTTTTATTTGCATTTATAGTGCTACAGACAGCGATTAAGCCACATGGGGGTCCTCTCTAGTCCTCGTAGGATTTTCTCCTACATTTGCTGTTTACAGGTGTGAAAACATTTGCGGGCTTGGGCAATTGTAGCAACCAGATAGCGATTTGAGTTTTAAATTGGTCTACTAACAATGAACATTGTTGGGTGTCGTGATAATCCTAAATATTAATGCACAATAAATAAGAAAGTAAACAAAGTATCACAGTGGACTAATCAGTTGCCAATAAAACTGTACAAATAGTAACCTTTAATATTACTTTACATTACAGTCTGTAAACTGTAATATTGATCCAGATCTTAGTATAGTAAAGTATGGATTTAATTTTAATTGAATTCCACCACATCCATCGTGCTTCACGCAAAAGCTGACACCTGCAATACCACACCTTACACGAGAAATGATATGCCTCTGCACCACAATTAATCAATTTCTTATGGATGTCTAAGCCATGACCATAGCCATGGTTACCAGTTTATAACAGGTACATAAAACTCAAATAGTCCGCAAACATTAGCTCTTAGCGAGCATTGAGATCACAATGCAGTATCATATATTTTTGTAACCAGAGAATCAGATGGAGTACCTTTAGATCCTAATTGTGTTATGGTATTTTGTATGTCTATTTTATAAATGTATTTAATCCGATCGAATCAATCTTCTGATATGACATTATATAAAGAACTAACACATTTATAGTAAGATGACTGACAAGTTGGCAATCAGCAGTCATATAGTGAAGTATTAGGTGAAATAATCAATTGCCGAATCTTTATAAACATTTCTGTAACCATTGATGCTTATGTGCTGCAGATTGCTTGAAGTAGTTCTGATCCGTGGATACTCATGGACTAAATAGTCTCAATATAATATGATAGTATGTTAGCTGAAGAATCAAATTACTACTTAAATTGGATTTCCTTGGATGTGTGTTAATTCATGTGGAAACTGTTGCAATATTATTATCCAGCGAAAATAAAATGCAATAAATTAATTCATAGAAAATTATAAGCATCTTTTCATATAGCAAATTGCATTATATTAGTTTGTACCAGATCATTGTCTGAATCAGTTCATGGATATTTATAAGCATCCTCGTAAACATTGATATTCGTATATACTAAATAGCATCCAACTATATTAGTTTGTACTAGAAAATGATTTGTAAATATTCTGAACACAATATAAAAGTTGATATAGAGCATTATTAAATAGACACTACATGGTATCTTATTAATATATCCAAGAGATACCAAAGGTGATAAATGTTGGTGTTATAAAACAAAAGTAAAGTAAATTGTGGATACATTTACACAAAATATGATCAATGAATTATTGTATAGTATAAATATAAAAATGTTGTTTAAATTAGATTGTTATTTGTTAATCATAATCCATATGGAGGATGATATCAGCACTTCAAATAATTAATTGGGAGAGTGTCCAAACAAAATCTGGTTAATTATTGTTGTAGAATTGATTTAATACCAATGAACATCAATGAATATTATTAGGAACATAGATATCACTGTGTAGTTGATTACATGGAACTACATTGATCCATAAATATCAATAAACCTTCTAATCGTAATATGTAGCACAATGGCGAGTAACAAGTTAAATCACCATTTTAATAACATTTCGCTCATGATCCATGTAAAAACAAACATCATCATTAGCACTATAGATATAACTGATGACAAAAAAGAGACAGCAGTAATCTAGCATAGTGCCACAAATAGTACAATATCCATGGAAGTCTGCAAGTATACCATAGGGACCACATACCATAGGGACCAATACAAAAAATAGGCCATATGGGATCATTAACAATGTATAATTGACCACCAATGTTAATCCTATATACAATCCACAGTAAACCAGAAATCACTAGGCCTTACATGCATCATGGAATTCTGGAGTGTCCACCCACATTTAGAGATATGCTCAGTGGCAAATGAGTAAACAATATCACTGCAACTGAATAAGAAATATGAACATATGTCTATGTTAAATTAAATTTTAACTACTTGTTACAACCTACTTATTATTGGAAAACAATCATAATAGTTTATTTAGATTTTCTCACCTTATGGGTGATAGGGGGAACCAGACGTGGACTCCTTGCTCACAGTGCCTTAGGGAGTATGGCTTCACCTCACTGATGAGGCTCACAGAGGCCAAAAGGCGTCTGTAGTTTGCTGTTTCTTAATTCGCTGTTTCTCCTGTTCAGGGTAGAATTGCCTGTTATTTAGAGTATGAAAAAATAGTCTTCTGAGGCACTAACACCTCAAAACAATTACATATCTCTCCACGGGTGTATAATGTAATTGTGTTCAATTGGCCTTAGAAATACATAGAAAAACTATAGTGGGAAATTAGTGGGGGCCTCTCTAATGCACTGAGAAACACTTAGAGTTCGACACAATTCAAATCAAGTGTCCTAGTGCCACCCGCACTCTAAAGCAATGGGGTGTAACATTAATTGTAGTCTGATATGGCCATACTGTATATGTGCTTTGAGATACAAAGATACAAATCACACTTAGGAACACTGTGGGACACCCACTAATGGTACTAAAACTGAGTGTAAAGCAAAACACATCTAGCATTCTGAGGCCATCACTACTCCAGAACAATTTTTTTTTCTCCACATGGTAATACCATTATCTACTATTCCGAAAGTCCATTAGAATGAGATCAGTTTGCAACAAGTATTGCCTCTCCATTTACATATTCAAGTGCACACAGCATTGCCACTAGCTTCGTATTGGTCCGCAAGATTATGTGGTGATATATGACCATTTTTGCATTGGAAGATTTAATATAAGGATTCAAAGCTTTCTACTCACCTCACACAGCTGCATATTCAGATTAATAGGAGACGGGATGTCAACAAAAGAAGTTAAAACATATAATTATTGATGACTTTAAATATTTGGGTTAGGAGACCTTTGATGATGCTAGATCAAAGCTATATATACTTTTACATTATCAGGACTTTTCCAAAGACCTTTAACATTTGCTTTAATTCTAAATGTCCCAATAAATATGTTGAGTAGATACACCTACAGGAGAGATGCTACCTGGCACAATGGGCTTGTGACACTAATGCCACCAGTTGTGATTTATTAAAGACACAAAACTCTTAGTCACTAGGGTCAAACAATGTTATCACAACTTTAAATCCTAGCTCATGATCTGGGGGAGTCTCACTTCCTTGTGAAGGGTTTGGAGGTTGCTGTTACCAAAATCTAAAAATAAAAAAAAACACATACAGAAATAAATTACACCCAAAAGCCCTGTTTCAACTTGACAAAGAAAGTGAAAGTCCCTGAAATGTTGTTTTCCTTTCCATGCTTGGGGAACTAAGAGAAACTGAATAGACTTTGATGTTTTGGTACTCAATTAACTCAAGAAACCTATATTAGAGCTGCAAATTGAACAGTTACACCAGATGATTTCAATAACTACTCTTTTAAACAGTAAAAAATAAAAAGTTTCAGGATACAAGTTTAAGGATTGTCACTTCTCTGACAGCGGGTCCGGGGGCAGCAGAGCCAGCACTGCAGCCTTCAGCCTGGGCTCCAGATATGGGGCTCCAGGTTTGGCAGCGGATACAGGTCAGGCTATGGAGCTGGCATGGGAGCGCAAGCCAGGATCACCGCAATGAATGTGAACCAGAGCTTGCTGGCCCCCCTCAACCTGGAGATAGACCCCAACATCCAGAAAGTGAGGACCCAGGAGAAGGAGCAGATTAAGACCCTGAACAACAAGTTTGCTTCATTCATTGACAAGGTGAGGACTTGGGTACAAATGGGGGCACTGCCCACTATCCTGGCAGATTAATATAGACTTTACTGTGGATACAAATGTTTTTTTTTCCTGTTATAAGCTGCGCTACCTTCTGCTTGTTTGAGTTGCGCTGCGGTGGCGTGACACTATAACAGGAAAGAAAAAATATATTTGTAGACTTTGTAGACTATGTATGTTATTTAGCTGCTACCTATCAATACTGTCTATCATTTTAATAAAAGTTGAGTAGTAAAAAATACTTTCTGTGTGCCTTCTATTGAGATGTAAAACTATATAACGAAAACTCGCTTAAGTAAAATTTTTATAGAACTGCAGATCCACATTAAATTATGAGCCTGCTATGGATGGCTGCTTCAATGCGGTATGCTTCACTGAATTTATCTTGCTATTTGTCTTGAGAAAAATTAAAATCTGTTCTCTGGATTCATATGACAAATAAATTACTTCCTTGTGGCTACTCTTTACCATTGAGTATTTGGTCCACTCTGGAGACTTTGATTAGCCTCCAGACCAAAATGTTCTTGTCCTATGCATGAAGTGTTTAAAGTGAATGCATGCTGTACATTTAACTCCAGTGTGTTTTTTACATTATTGATTATTATAGCCCCTATTTAATAAAATACAATATGTTAAGTGAAAAATGAAAAGCCTTTAGAATTGAGCTCTGTGATGTAATATTCATGAAATGTCTATATGCAACGCTTAATAGTAAGATATGTTTCTATCTGCAAATCATATGCCCATACTGCAATTTTTGGAGAAACCGCTCACTATTAACAAATTAACATAATGGTGTGTAAATCGACAGTGCTTGGAGTTATAAGAGAGACAGAGAAAAGTCCTTGTGCATTAAAGTACATTATGTTCATCAGTCCATGTAGTTCTTAAGTTTCCCATGTAGGTCTAGATTGTAGTCTTAAGGATTTTATCTCCATTGATATCTATGCACTGGCAAAGGAAAGTAGGGGCGTAACCTTCTTGGGGGCACCAGCTGCGGAGAGAACGCCGCTCAGTTGCTGCTGATGCCGCCCACGCGCACGCGTATCTCTGTGTGTTAGTGTGTGTGTCTGTGTGTCTGTATGTGTGAGTGTGTCTGTGTGTGTGCTCGTCTGTGTGTGTCTGTGTTAGTGTGTGTGTTTGTGAGTGTATATGTAAGTCTGTGTGTGTGTGTGTGTAAGTCTGTGTGTGTGCTGATGAAAGTTTTCATTTTGCCTATGTTAGGACCTCTTTTCCATCCTCAACATTTTACTACTAACTTTTAGTTATTATTATTATTATACGACTAGCGACTTGCCCGTCAAAAAATGAGGGCAATGAGATGTGTATGCTTGTAAAGTTGTTTAGTTATTAATATACGTATTTGACAATTGTAAGGTTTTAGTTATGATGAAATAAGTACTATTGTGATATTAAACATGTTTATTTTTGTAACATTTTCTTTTGTTCAAGAGTAACTGTTAAAGTGTTTTGTAGTAAAAGTATTAACATTTAAATGTAAGAACAGTTGAACTTTAAATTATAAATTTAAAGTTTATTTTTTTAAACTTGAACTTTTTTATGCGTCTAAGTAAGGAACTTGAAAAAAAAAATTCAAACTTGTAACATTAGGAACATTAACATAGTTAATTAACATTTGCACATAATTTGTCAAAATAATGCAAGGCAAGTGTTTTGTGAGGCAAATGATGCATAAACATTACTTCCATGAATTATGACTGAATTGTTATTGATTTGTAGTTTTCAATGGTTGACCTTTGTTTGTTGCTGTAGTAATTATTTGAAATGGCACATAGAGTTTCGTCTGTGGAAAAGTGGTTCTCTAAAAAGAGAACTCGAGAACTTAAAGTTGTTGCACGATGTATAACCACTATTCTCTATGTGTTTGACAATTTCATGTAGTTTAATAGGAAAATATTGTTGTTGTAAACATAATTTCTGTTGCGTAATAATGACCTTTTGAAGGAAACAGACAGTTGTGTGTAGTTTTTGTAAAAATGTTGTGGTTATATTGAGGTTTTTTAGGTTTTTGCATTTGCTTTTAAATTGGGTTTGCATGGCTTTTGTTTGTTTGATGGAAAGTTAGAGTACTTCATAGTAGAAAATGTTTTTAGCGTCCATCTTCTAATAAATCACCTTGACTTTCATTCTTTTCAATGTAAACTTTAATAGCCTGTGGATTTTTGCACCGTGATAAGGCAACGTACAATTGGCCATGTGCAAATACTGGTTGTTCTAAGAAAATACCCACAGATTGGAAAGTTTGTCCTTGTGATTTATTAATGGTCATGGCAAATGCCATAATGATGTGAAATTGTCTTCTTTGAAGTATAAAAGGGAGACTACTTTCACTTGGTGCTAAAACTATTCTTGGTATGAAAACTCTCTCTCCTTTATGGGTACCAGTTAAAATGTCAGCATCTATGAAGTGCTTGACTTTATACAGGTTTCGATAATGTCAGTTCGATTTCCAGATAATGTTTGTCTAAAATCACCACCTAACAACATTACCTTTCCACGAAATGTATTATCCATGACTTCACGAAGCAAACGGTCAATACATTGGAGGGCATAGCATGACATCATTGTGGCCTCATCTATTATAATTAATTTACTTTTTTCAATTTTTGTTGCTTGTAATGATGTCATGCGAATATATGACACAGAGGTTTCTAAAATAGGCACTGGCAGTTTAAACCCACTATGTACAGTTCTTCCACCTTCTAACAAAAGTGCAGCAATTCCAGTAGTGGCAAACGGCAGCGCTTTTTGACCTTGTGCTCGTACAAAACTCATTAATAAATTATATAGATATGTTTTTCCTGATTTGCCAGGTCCATCATGATAGAAATAACACTCTTTGACCATGTCATCATCTAGTGCATTTTTAATGGCATTAAATGCTTCCAATTGTAACGTATTTAAAGTTGCAAGTCTTTCTTCTGTCCTTTGTACTTGTAGTTGAATGTCATAGTCTTCAACGTTTGTCATCTATAAGACCTGGATCAGGCAAATTAAAACTTGCACAACTTAATCCATGAGTTAAAAATACTTCTTGGATTTCCATTAATGCTTTCAAGTGTGCAAAAGGTTAATTGTATCGTTGCATAAAGTCTTCAGCCATATTACTTTTAAATGTGTCCCACAAAGCTAATGCATTTGGAGCATTTGAGAAGATACAAATGTATGCAAATTGTTCCCTCATCTGCCGTGGCATTTGACATAGTGCTGCTTCTTCTAGACATCTTTCCCATTCTGTATCATCAGCTAGTAAGTTTCTATGTCTTGCAGCTAAATGGAAGGATTCATATACAATGTCATTAACAGTTCTTAAGTGTTCAAAACTTTGTGCTCCAGGAACATTCAAAAGTAGTCTTAAGCAGAAATGTTCAAGATCTCTTGGACTGACTGTGTAAATTCTTGGGATTATTTTATTTCCTTTGCTTTTTCTAGGTCTCCATAATCCATTCACAAAAACATAGTGATATGGAATTTCAATATATAAGAATTGTGTTGCTTGTGAATCTGTAGAATTTAATTCAAACCATGCAGTTAGTGTAGTGTGACGATGCTCACTTTGGGACAATGCATTACTTTCATTTCCAGCATGGAAATACACTAAATGTCTTTGTGGCAAATGTACTGCTAATCTATATACTGCATGTGATCTATCATGTATTTCAAATATTAAAATGCACCACATAGCTTCTGGTGCACTTACATAGCGAGCATCTACATGAGATGCAAGTTCATCATGTACTAACTCAGTGCTTTCGGGGTTGTCTGCACTTTTGATGACTACAGTAGCTGCATCATAGCCTTTGTAAATATATTTGTACACCTATTTAATGGAATTGATAGAAGTGCAGGCTTCTACATTAATGTGTGCATTATACTTCATGAGTAAATGTGGATTGTAGGTTACCACATATGTATTGTCAACCTTTTTGCCACGAATAATGGCACTATCTCCTTCTCTTCTTCTATAAAGTGGATAGCCATCACAATTGGCATAAGTTTTGTCTCTATAATCTTTTGGAAAATCTTTGGAACATTTATTATTTTCCATACATGGTGATTGTGGATTAAGCTCGCCACAGGGTCCATGAATCATGCGATGAGTTACAATCTCATATAGTCTACCATACAGTTCTGGATCTGGTAGTTCAGCAACAATGACTGAATCCACTTTCTCACCAGTATCTAATTTATCTTTTTCTTGATTATGAGAAGATGTGCATGTGAAAGGCCTCTTTTTTGAAATTCAATTGTATATACATAAGCAAGACATTTGTCAAGTAAGTGACTTATAGTGATTTAAGCAAATTCATTTAATTTAATTTTAAAAACTCTGGGTACTAAATCTGGTCTATCGGAAGGACTTTGGGCAAGAAGTAAATTTTGTGTAATTTCTGGCCATTGGGGATTACAGGTAAATGTAATAAATAAATCGGGTTTTCCAAATTTGGTGACAATGGCCATGGCATCATTGTATCTTTCTCTCATATTTCTAGGAGATCCCTGAAAAGAAGATGGTAAAATGATGGCTTTGCCAGCTGTCATGTCTCTGCTTGTAGCCACCTCAGCAACATAGTCCATTAATCCACAATATTGTTCTACACGTAGTTTATCTTGTTGATATTTTATGAAGTTTAAATTATTGGCCTCAACTTGCAAATAGGAATCAATAATCCATTGTTGTGTTAGTTTTCCAGCACATAAAATTGGATTAAATGCATTTCGAATGGCAATTTGAGCTACTTTAAATTCAAGCATAGAAACATTATTTCGTATTCTGGCTTTAGCATTTGGGTAACTGGGAAGGGTTAATTTTGGTTGCCAACCTGCTTCTCCGTTCGGGAAAAAAATGGGATATGTCATTGGATCTAAATTTGGACTTAAGATACTGATATTAATGAATGGTTGCTCCTCATTTCTGGGATATATTCTAATGTCTCTTTGAAATGGTGGTTCTCCTTCATCATTTTGAAACACCATTGCAACCTCATTTGATGTTGCCAAGTTATAACGGCATTTATCAGTATGTCTATCTCTTTTAAGCACCATATTGACCTTTGGGATTGGTAATTGATGTCTTTCTGCATGAAGTTGTTGTTCATTTTTTACTTCTGCCGTTTTTGTATAAGCTTTAGTGTAGAGGTTATTGGCCATAGTGTTATCTAGCTCTATAAAAACAGTGGTTAAGCATTTTTTATTTTCTTGCAGCTGTATACGTTGGTCAACAGCTTCCATTGTATCTAGGACATATAGTTGAGCAAATTTTCTTTCCTCTCCTTCCTCTAGATGTAAATGGGAAGTCCGATGGTAAATTTGGCCTTGGACTTTAAAACAGTAAGGACCATGTCCTGGTACATTAGCAGCTAATGTTGCCCCCATAGATGCAAATGATATGGCACTATTGTAGGATCTTATGTTTGTCTTGAATTTTTTGTAGTTTGGAAAAGTAGGTTCAGTCATAATGTTTTGTAAATAGATTGGGAATTGTTTTCTTTCTGGAAGTTTGACCTTGCCTTTTTGACAGCAACTAATAAATTGGCCATCTCTGGGTCTCTCCTGTTTAAAATGATAAGCCTCACAAAACTGACATTAAATATTCATGTCCCGACAATTATGAACCTCTACTGTTAAAGACTTGAGTAAAGGACAATTTGCAAAGCATATATCAGTTTCAGTTTCAAATTCATCATTTGAAATGTCATGGTTGTAAATGCTTTGTTTTTTTAGTGGCTTTTTTGGTGTATCTTTTATTTTTGCAGGTGATAGTCTTGGCTTGCAATTCTTTTGCATTCTTTTTCTCTTCTAATTTCCTTCTGCTCCGGTGTCTGCTGGTTTGCCCATCTTTGTTGTCGTTCTCTAGCTTGACGTCTTATCTTTTCTTGTTTGGTGTCGTTATCAGCCATCTTAATCTGTAAAAGAAAATAATGTATCATTAGTTTAGTTTGAGATGTTAAGTTGGTTTCTGAAATATTTTATTTGCAATAGTTTGTTTCTATGTGATTGTAGTTCATTGTAGCTGAAGTTTCTTTCTATTGTTAAATGAGTGTGTTTTATTGTTTTGGGGATAGATTGAAGTTTGTGTTTACTGTTAAATGTTGTTGTACGTAAAAGGCAATTAGCAGGTAAATGACAAATGTGTCAGTAATATTTTGTTAAAGCTGATAATTAGTGGTGCTTATTGTTGTTGGTTAAATTTTTTTGTTGTTGACATGGATGCAGAGCAAACATGTTTATTTAGTTTTCTGTTTTTTTACTTGTTATACTGTACCTTGCTTGTGTGATTTCAAGCAGAATATTTCTTGGTCCGCTGTTGTAAGTCTTCGTGCGATGCTCTTCACGCAGTGCCTTTTGTAAAAGAAAAAGCAACATTTTATTTGATTGGAATGTATTTGTAATGAATAGCATAGTTAATTTTTGTTGGTCTACTCTATCTGTTATCGTGAATTTTTCTGCTATGCTGTTTTTTGTGCACCACTTTAAAATACTTTAATTGTATTTGTATATTACAGTTTTTTTTTTACAGTAATTATTAATGTTTTTGACATTTTGTATATGATCGCAATGTTTTTTGGATTATCCTGTTTTCTGTCCGCCACTTTTGGTATGCTTATTTAGGCTTCTTTGTAAGGCTTATAGGTTGTTAAACAGTAAAGATGAATATGAAGTTACTTTTCTATCTGTTTGTGTGATTTTTTGTACAATCCTGTTTTGTGTCCACTACATTTTGCATGCTTCATTTGCTTAATTAGTCTTGTTTGTGAGGATTACATGTTGTTGGACAGTAAAAAGGAATGTTAACTGCCTTTTCTATATGTTGTTGCATTTTTTTGTTCTATCCTGTTTTGTGTTCACCACTTTTTGTTTGCTGCATTTGGCTTGTGGGTGATGGTTGAAGGTTATTCTACAGTAAAGAGGAGGAATACTTTAGTTTTATGTATGTTGATAATGTTTGGGATGCTATATACTGTTTAATATCAGTGTGGTACGTGCAGCATAGTGTGTGTTACGTGCCTCGTGAAGTTGACTGCAGCGTTGTTTCAGTTTTGCGAGTCACTGTAGTATTTTTTTTGCGTCTTTAGCCTCATTTTCGTTTTGTTCGGCGGCAATTTTTTCTCTCGCTTAGGTGATTTTCGGCTGTTTAAACTCCGATTTTTTTACTTAAATCGAGGTGTAACTTCCCTTTTAGAGGTCCTGGCTGCTCTCCCATGCTGTGGGTAAGCTTTTTATGTGTTTGTTGTGTGTATTTATTTTGTTTGTAATGATTTTGGGGTTGTGCGTGTTGCGTCCTTGTTTTCGTATATCGTACTTCTTTTTCGGTCAATCCGTAGGTGTTTGCTGGTGTTTTGTGTCTTTAAAGTGCTGTAGCCTCGTTTTCGTTTTTTTCCGTGGCCTTTTTTTCTGTTGCTTAGGGGATTTTCGGAGTTCTAAACTCTTTTATTTGGAGTTAAATTAAGGTGTAACTTCAGTTTTCGAGATCCTGGATGCCCCCCCCCCCCCTTGCTGTAGGTAAGCGTTTTATGTATTTGTTGTGTTTATTTATTGTGTTTGTCATGTTTTCATGTGCGCCGATTTCGGCCGTTTTTTGCGTGTTCGTAATGGGACGTAACGCGGCCCGTATTTTTTGCGAGGGCCGCAGTTGCTGGCATGGATGCCAGCAACTGCGGCCCTTGCTTTGCGAGGGCCTCAGTTGCTGGCAAGGAGCGCCTTCGGCTTCGCAAGCATTAGCAACAGCTTGCATGCTCACAACTATATATGTGATTCCATTAACATAGAAACATAGATATGAAAGCTGATAAAACCAAATGACCCATCTACTCTTCTCAGTCAATTCATTTAAAAAAGTGTGGCTTGATAAATCATCAGGCCTTATGCTTATCCAAAGTGTGCTTGGATTCCTTTACTGCATGTGTCACAACTACTTTCTCTGTAAGCCTGTTGCATTAATCTATTACCCTTTTCTGTAAACTAGCACTTTTGCACACTACAGATAAGTCTTCTACACTCCAACTTGACCTGTACCCTCCAAGTCATTTGTGGGATTGTCACCAATCTACCTTCTGTTCTCTCAGCTGGGGTGACACATGGGGTACCTATTTTGAGGACTAACGACCATCAGCCACATTAAATTCCAAGCCCGTAAGTGCAATGTGAGACCCACATTGGCTGCGAGCTTGAAATTTGGCTGGGTTACAGAGCTATTAAATTCAAGCAGGGCGCGAGTTTCAGGCTCGCGTCTCCTTTCTGCGCACGCAAGCTGTTAAGGGGACGCATGAGTTGCGATCGGCTGTAACAATAAAATTGCGGTTTAACGTAGTGCGACACAGGCCGAACAGCCAATAGAAAGCGAGAAACTGCAATAAAGACACAGGAGGGCGTTTAAAAGGGAGCTAAAACAGTAAATCATTGACTGTGCTGTAACTGAGCAAGTGAACATACAGGTGTAGCCGTTGGTGGGTTTTTGATCATTGGAGAGAGACAGTGAGAAAGAGAAGGAGCTTTGTAAGTTTTTGAAATTTTGACCTTTAAGCTAATTTAACCCTTAATTTACCATACACATAATTACTGATATCACATAATTCACACACATAGATTAATACGTACACATAGCTATACATAGTGGTAGGCCACAGAACACGTAGTTGCACCCAGCGCTCCTTCACAACCAAGACATGGAAGAGGGAGAGGGGGGTGGGCATGGAAGGTGGGGCCCAGTGCCGAAGAAGAGGAGGTCTTAGAACCATCAAGGAAGTCCTCCTCCTGATCACTCCTCACTGAATGCTGATTGTTATAGATGTTGACATACTATTGGCTGGCTACAGAGTGTGTACATGTCTGGTTATGTTTAACATTTCAACAACCGATGTTCAATGTGGATTGACCTTGAGATGAGGTATTGTAGTTGAACAGAATATTGTTATGATTGATAGCTTGGTCTTGTCTCTGTAGGTGTTAATAGCCAAATCGCATGACCATAAGGGCATGTTCTTCATCTTCGAGCAGTACAATACCATCATGTGAGTGAACACTCAACCCAGTTTCCAACAGGTATTCGATCAGTGTCATTTACCACTGTAGATGGATCTGAAATGCAATATATGACTCCATATCTCTCCACTAATGAACATGACTGTTGTGAGTTTCAATTATAATGAAAAGTGTCCCGGCTTTAGAGTTGCAAGGTTCCCATTAGGATCTGCTTATCCAAAGCAGTAGTTATAAATGCGTTTTTGTTGCATTACATCCCGTTAACGGATTAATGTATTTCATGTCATCCAAACAAAATGGAAAATTTCTTTGGTTTAACATTAGGATCAATGTGCATGTGTTTATGGGTAATATGAACAGTGTAATCTATCTGGCCTTGGTACCACCCATATACCAGGGAGATGTGATATTAGCATGGCACAACTTTTCAATTTAGATAGTGATAGTATTTTGGGGCGGAAAGTTTGTGTTCACAAATAAGCATGTCTTGTTGTATTACACATCCTCAACAGGCTGAATGAACAGGACAGAATCAATATGGTTGTCACTAGTCGAAGATGACATTCATGTTAATTGGTTTATTGTATTGTCCAGAGCAAAAACAATGTACTATAATAAATGCTTATGATTGTTCTAACACCTCCTCTTTATGTTTTCCAGATTCATATCTATGTTGGAATCAGCAGTAATGTATGAAAACACACTGTGTGTGGAATTGAATAGTATCACATGATCCATGATTTCTAGCATATGTTTAATCCAGCTAATGGAGACCATATGGTTGCTGTATGCACAATAATGGTTATTTCTATGAAATAAAGTGTTATATGATGTTCCTATGTCACATCCAATTATGCTTACTGTGGTGTCCTGACAAAATGTAACCCTAGTACATGCTATGTTTTATCCGTATGATGTTGTCAAACAGTTAACCCTTTAGGTGTCCTTTGATTGTCCACAGCCCTTTTGCCCTTCCATTATCTACCCACACCATACCCATGATATTAATGCACAGTCTTGACCAATGCTGATTGTTCTCTGTGTATAAAATAAAGCTTTGTTATACCATTCTAACTGTGTCAGTGTGTTGTCAATGGTTGAGGTTATGGGACATCCACATGCATGACATTAGTGTCACATTCCTATGTATGTCAACTAATGAGCCCTGGATAACATGCAATAGATCAATACATATAAACAGAATAATAGTCATAACAGCATTAGATATCATACAATACTAAATATCATATATAATAATAACAAAGGCTTATTACTACACCGGCCAATTCCAGTCAGTTATACTGTGGAGTATGAACATTCCCCTGAGGCCTAAAAGGAATATGACAGGTGATACTGGAGTGGGTTGCCAGTTCCTTCTCCAGTCGACTGCAATCTGTCTCTCTCTCTCTGCTAGCTCCTGCCCACCTACACTGGCCCTACATGGTATAGCTCACAGCTTAATTGCAGTGCACAAGCCCCTTCACACCACCACTTAGCAATGCTGAAGGGAACCAGGGGAACATACACCACACTAATCTACTCTAACATCCCTATCAGGAGGGGCTGCAATAAAACATGGAGGCTTTCCAGAGGCACGTGGATCAACAGCAAGCTCATCTCCATCAGGGGTAATCTCCGCTAGCCAATCCTGGTAAGTCCCACACCATTGCCTGTGGCCATGTGCCAAGGTATCTAGCTATTATCATTTTGGGACCTTTTGGGATTCTGTTCTGCTATTCATCAATTTACATTAGTTTGGATTACTAAGTGGTGGTGGTGAAGGGGCTTGTGTACTGCAATGAAGCTGTGAGCTATACCATGTAGGGCCAGTATAGGTGGGCAGGTGATAGCAGAGAGGTCACACAAATCTCAGTCCACTAGAGAAGGAACTGGCAACCCTCCAGTATATTTGGCATGCAAACCTTGTAGAACAGCACCGGCAGAGGCGGAGACCTAGCTAAATGTGCTGCAGTCCATAGGGTTACGGAGAGTCGGACACGATTGAAGGACTGAACAACAAATAATAAATGTTCCCCGGGTACTTGATATATGTGATGTGGCGGTGAAATATGGTCACTATTTGTGTTCACAAATGTAGATGTGATGAGTAAGATACATATGCAATTATAGTTCAATTTTAGGGTCCACTATAGAGCGTCTGTGAGTGAGAAAGGGTAAATATGGCATGAGTGTAATGTTTTTGTGTTGCTATTTAATCAGGTAGTGTTTCTTTAATTGCTTTGTGCATGTTGCAGCATGACTTTTCATATTGGCATATGTATGATAATTCCAACATATGATAAAATAAAATGTTTTTTAAATACATTTTTATTATTGGGGGATTATTGTGCAAATAATTGTATTGCCTTTCCATGTTTTCCCTATGTTTTAAAGTGCACTGGTTTGTTTATATTGGCCTTTACAGTGTTTAAATGTTACCTGTAAACCCTTTGCGGGTCCTATTTGGAGCGTGTAATGTCCTGGTCTCCATTTGCGGGTTACGGGCTTGAACGCCATGACGGCTTTAGAAATATGTTGCAATTGAATAGCTACATTGTAATGTAACGGTTACGGGCTCGACAGAACAACGGATGTGTGGCTCCAATTTAATAGCAGTAAGTCTTGCCGGCTACGGTTTTACATGTTAGGGGAATTTAATAGAGCTGCATGTCTTACAAATTTACCAAATGTTATATTCTGAAGCATAGGTGTAGATAAAAGCACAATGTCCAAATGGATCCATGGGTTTCAAGAGAGCTCAGTTTACTAACAACCAAGCTATTATTTCCAGTTTACAAGACTAGTTCAATTAATGGCCGTAAAATGGCCACAAAGCTGTGATTCCTTGCAAGGGAGCTGCGGACCCTCGTAGCCCTATGTCTATGTTGCTATTCAAACTGCAGCACACCTCTTCCTACGGCCGATTGCAATCCATACAATGGGCTGATAGCTTTGGCAGGCTTAGACCTGATCGCGGACGTTAGCCCGCGGATCAGAGTGCAAGCACGCTGAACTAAAAACTCAAATATAAATTCAATGCAGCACTGTACAGCGCTGTAATTGATAAGAGACACATTGTGGGACATGAGCATGAAATGTAGTACATTGGCTAGCTGGCACATCGACGCTAGCCAATACTTTCATTTGTGGCCACAGTCCGCTGGGCTTGGAGATTCTAGTTGCTGCCTTGGAGGTCATCCAAGACCGGGACTATGGGCTTGGATGACTCCCAAGGCAGTAACCCATTCTCCAAGCCCGGCGGACTTGTGGCCACAAATTACAGTATTGGCTAGCGGCGATGTGCCAGCTAGCCAATGTACTACATATCATCCTCACGCCCCCCAATGTGTCCCCTATCAATTACAGTGCTGTACAGTGCTGCATTGAATATCTATTAACCCCTAAAGATATCCAAGCCCGTCCGAGTACGGGCTTGGATTCAAATCTGAAAGGGGCCGCGGCACACTAATGATTACTCCAAGCTGTGGGGGTGCCCCAAGCTGGAGGGTCCCCACATTAACCCTTGCAGTGGGGGTCCCATTGGGACCCCCGCTGAATTAAAAATTCAAATTTTCCGCCTGCGCAGATCCTGATAAGACCTTAAAGATCATTAAAGGATCCGCGAGAAATACGGAATTAACCCCTGCCGCAGGGGTACTATAAGTACCTCCGGCACCTAAAATTAACCCCAGCAATCATGGGTGTCAATATAGACCCCCATAAGACCAACATTAATATATTCAGTCCAATGGGGGGCTACATAGAATCCTAAAGGACACTAGTAACTCTAGGTTAACCCCATAAGTGCCATGAGGGTCCTCCAGTACCACCATGACAAATTCTAAGCACTACACTACACTATTAACCCTAACTATTCTCCATTAACCCCCTAAACCTAACTATAACCCATTAACCCATACTAAACCCTATTTAAACCTAACTGGGCCTATTTAACCCCTCTAGCCCAATTTAAACCTAATTGGATCTATCTAACCCTAACTGGGCCTTTTTAACCCCTTCTAGCCCTATTTAACCCCATCACTTATGGGGGTCTATACAGACCCTCATAAGCCCCCATCTAGCCCATCACTTATAGGGGTCTATACAGACCCCCATAAGCTTCCATATAACCCCATCACTTATGGGGGTCTATACCGACCCCCATAAGCCCCCATCTAACCTCTTCACTTATTGGGGTCCATACAGACCCCTATAATTTTCTATTTAACCCAATCAGTCCCATAAGGGTATATGAAGACCCTCATAGGACAATGAGAACCCTATAGTTAACCCAATTAGTGCCATGAGGGTCCTCCAGGACCCTCATGACACTAAGTACAAACACTATACTACACTATCCCCTCCAATAAGCATCTAAATCGAAACTAACCCCTCTTCCCTAACCGATTAACCTCTACCTACCTAACAATACATACCTACCCCCTATTAAACCCCCCACCCCACTAATTACAAAAAAAAAAAAACGATGTCACCAAAAATTAAAAACATAAGGTACCAAAAAAAGTACATTACAACCTCCCCACTACTAAAAATAAAAAAAGGACATGACAAACCCCACCCCACTTAAAAAAAAAAAGAAAAAGCATACACAAATATAAATAACATTACAGTAAAAAATACTTTATAAATATATAACCCCTAACTACAATACGTTACCCCTTATCCATACATGACCCCTATCTATAACCCCCTATCTATACATTACCCCCTATCTATACATTACCCTCTATCTATATATTACCCCTATCTATAATAACCCCCAATTTATACATTTTCCCCTATATATACATTACCCCTATCTATAATACCCCCCTATCTATACATTACCCCCTATCTATACATAACCCCTAGCTATACATTACCCCTATCGAGAATACATTAAACCCTAAATCTAAGCTAAAATAGAATCATTTAGACCGCTTACCTTTGCAGATGTCCCTTCAGGAAAAAAGGAAACCCCTAGGAAAAAAAGAAACATCTCATTAGTACAAAACACTACATATAACAAATACACATTGTAATTACAGTATTAAACTCACCATCTTCTTCTGTTCCCCGGGTTTTTTTGTGTAGATAGGCGGTAATGTATAGATAGGGGGTAATGTATTGTAGTTAGAGGTATATTTATAATATATTTGTTACTGCAATGTTATGTATATTTGTGTATGCCTTTTCTTTGGAGGTGTGTAATTTTTTTTATTTTTTGTAGTAGGGGGTTGTAATGTACATTTTTTATTTTTAGTAGTGGGGGTTGTAATGTACTTTTTTATTTTTGGTGACATAGGTTTTTTATTTTTGGTTATAAAGGTTTTCTATTTTTTGTAATTAGTGGTGTGGTGGGTTTAATAGGGGGTAGGTAGGTAGTGTTAGGTAGGTAGGAATTAATAGGTTAGGGTAGAGGGGGTTAGTTTAGATTTAGATGTTTAATGGGGGGATATGTTTGTACCTGGAGGACCCTCATGGCACTTTTGGGGTTAATTATAGGGTTCTCATTGTCCTGTGAGGGTCTTCATAGACCCTTATGGGACTGATTTAGTTAAATAGAGGCTGACAGGGGTCTGTAAGACCCCATAAGTGATGGGGTTAGATGGAGGCTTATGGGAGTCTGTATAGACCCCCATAAGTGATGGGGTTAGATGGAGGCTTATGGGGGTCTGTATAGTAAATTGTCACAGTAAATTGTTAAGTTGTCTTTACTACTTATGAGTCAAGAAAGTAGCCCTTTAATATCTCTTTGAAAGGGGAACAGCTAAACTTCTCTAACTCCTTTGGTTGGGTGGTGGTAATTTTTTTCTACCTCTTTGAACAGTACTTTGTAGTATTCTTACCAGGAATTTATATATTGCTTAGAATTAATTAGTTTAAAGTAATTAAATAATCAAATATATTTATTCAGTACACTTGAAGTACACTTGAGCAATATCATTTTAATTGTATTGCTATATATGCAATGTATACATTATATATAGGGTACAGGATTTGGTTTTAAAAAATTGTTACAATAGTGGCTCCCATGTTTTTGTCTTTCTATGTTTGTTTCAATTATACAAGCATCAAAGCACATTTGTGAATAAAGTTTAATTTTTGAAATCTAGTGTTTCTTGTTTCACAGTTTTAGTATTTAAAAGAGTTGTTTTCACTGGGGTGGAGCGTGGTGAAAAAAACAACCACCTTGCACATGTGAGCTGAAAAGGTATGAATTATTAAGCTTTTGGTTAACAGATATATGTGTAATATTTTTTTCACAAATAATCACTTTTGGTTTCCATTACTAGTTTTATTATTATTAACCTTTATTTGTAATGCACCAACATATTTTGTAGCGCTAAACAGGGTACATAGACGTCAAAAACTATTTTAAACAAATTGCAAAAGAATGACAGGTTTTGCTATTGAGTTTAATATCAAGCACCTAATAAGATTGGAGACTCACAAACTTACTGTCTAGAGCAGGGGTGTCAAACTCGGTCCTGGAGGGCCACACCCAGGCCTGGATTTGAGGATTTCCTTTCTGTGTACAGGTGAGTCAGTCAGGATGACTGCAGAAGCAATAGTCTCACCTGCTTGTAGCAAGGATATCCACAAATCCAGGCCTGGGTGTGGCCCTCCAGGACCGAGTTTGACACCCCTGGTATGGAGGGTATGGGTAAGGTATAGAAAGGTGAGATACAATATATTACTCAGATTTAGGTTGAAGGTGATACACCTTTTTACACAGATTCGTTTTTATTTAGAATTTGAAGGATTTCAGAAAAGGAGGGTATTCTAGTGGAGCAACGCAAGGGCTTCTAAAGAATAGGGGCAGCAGAAGAAAAGACCTGGTGGGAATGAGATGAGGTGATAAGAGGGGATCAAAGAGGAGGAAAGAAGAAGATCATTAGCAAAACAAAGATGATGGTTTGGAGAGTATTTAAAGACAAGAGCAGAAATTTAAGAGGGTGCACTATTATTAAATGCTATATACGCCAGAGTCAAGATTTTACATTTTATTCTGGAGCCAAGGAAAGCCAGACGAGTGACTGACAGAGAGGTGCTGCAGACACAGAGTGATGAGTATGGTAGATCAGTCTGGCATTCATTATGGAGTGGAGAGAGATGGGTGAAGGAGAGGCCAACGAGGAGAAAGTTGCAGTAGTCAAGATGAGATATGATGTGAGAGTATATTAGAATTTTGGTTGTGTCTTGTGAGAAAAAGTGACATATTTTGGAGATGTGTTTAGGTGAAAATGACAAGATTTAGTCATTGATTGTATGTGAGGAATGAAAGAGAGGGTAGGATCCAGTAGAACCTCAAGACAATGGGCCTGAGATGTGGGAGTGATGATGGCTTTGTCAACAGTGAGAGATATGTGAGGAGTGGAAGCCATGGAAAAGGGTGGGAAGATCAGGAGTTCTGTCTGTGACATACTGGGCAGACATCCAGGAGGAGATGCTAGAGAGGCAGTTGGCAACATGAGCTAGAAGAGAGAGGTATAGTTCTGGTGCAGAGCTAGATTTGAGTACCATTTGCATACAGATGATACTGAAATCCAAAAGAATGTATTAGGGAACCAAGGGACGAAGTATAGATGGAGGAAAGGGGAGGTCCTAGGACTGAACCCTGAGGTACGCCAACAGTCAGAGGAGAATAGGGAAGTGACCATTTGACTTGCCGGTGAGCAAGTCATTAGTGACTTTAGTTAGAGCCTTGGGAGGGTCTGGGGTGGGGTCTGGGGTGGGTGGCAAATGGGGCTGCAGTCCCCCCCCCCCCCCCCCCGGAGCATTTTGAAGAACAAAATAAATACATATATAAAAATATATATAAATATAAACCCCCTGGGCTGGTGCCAACTTATGTTATGTGTGTGTTAATTGGTATGCAAATGCAGTACATCTATATATATTTTCACTTAATGCATAGGAAACTAATTGTGAAAACTAGAAAAAAAATCAGGCTTTTGCCTTGCTTTCAGAATGCAAATTTCACATTATATATTAATTTTATAGGGTATTATTATTATCATCATAAATTATCTGAAAAGCACCAAATATTAAGGATAACAGAAACAATAGGAAAAGAGGATTGCTTATTGGTGTCCCTGTGAGGCAGCATGCCAGTAGACACTCACTGTCTTGTTTAGTTAATATTAGAGAACAAAGTTAGATTCTCGAATAGGTGGCTTTTCAGACTGTATTTGAAACAGTGAGGTCTGACAGAATATGTTAGATTATCTAAAGAACAGAATCAAAGAAAGGGAAGAATGTTGAAGATGAGCATATTAGAAAGTATTAGAACTTGATGATGAGTGAAGAGAGATGTACTGTATGTCATGGGCAAAGGCGACCGACAGTTAAGGGAATATTTGAAGATCAGATGTGGTATACAGGAGGGTGTGCTGTTGAGGATTTTTATCTTTTTTATAATTTTTACGTAAACGTTGTATATGCTATGACGTTTTTGATATTTACGTTTTGCACGTCTAGTAGAAATTGTTGCTATTGTAAGTATATTTTACTTTGTATAAAGGGCACGCAAATGTATCTGAGAGAATCCACTTTACAATAACAAAAATTATTGCTTCATATATTTTTATAAAACTGGCTGTTTTGAAGCATAATTGTTAGAAGCATTTCTACACTGTATGACTCCTGGGTGGCTGCTATAGCAGCTCATATTTTTTCTTTATACTAGCGATAAGGGAAAGTTTGTTTTTTCTAGAGCTAATATGCAGTTTCCATGTATATTCCTTGCAGTATTCCAGTGCAGGCATCTTTGATAGCAACATATTATTCTGATCTGTCTCTGGTGTATAATAATGAAGAGAACTGTGTGCAACCCTGTAAAATTGATCGTAGCTAATGTTCATATTTTTAGTACTATTAATTGTTACCATAGTAGTGATTAGACTTACAAAGTAATCCTCACAAAATATAATTGTTGTTGTGTTCCAAAAGAGACAAGGACATTTTTAATAATGGTTAAAAAGCATTGCTTAAAACATAACAAACCATACGTCTTTCATATAGCAATGAAAATATCTCAAATTAACCTAAAAAATGTGCACATAATTAAAGCAAAAACAAATACATAAATGTTTCATAATACTTAATGCTTTAATTTTATTTTTCATTATGGCAATCATTATTGAATACTCCTAACCCTTCGAATACATACTCAAAATTAAAATGAGATAAAACCATGCACATTCTTTAATATAAATGCATGTAGAGATGAAAAATAATCATATAATAAATGGATCATAATTTTCTATCAAAACAACTGCATTGAAAAATGCCATGTAAATATCAGTCTAAATATTTTGCACTAAATGGCAGATATAAGAAAAGGTATGGTTTTGGAAAACAACCTCTTTATTGCTATGTTCTGGGTCACACTGAATTGGAAGATATTCGGGTGCCTCATTAGTATTTATATGTGTTTAACAAGTACAGAAGAAGCTCCATTCCACCAGTGATACTTTCAGAACACTTTGAAGCAGGTATTTTACTGGAACTGGTATTTTACTGGAACTGGCCATTGCTTCACACTTTGATACCTTTCAATCTTCAGTCAAGATATGCAAGAATAGTCTACCCCCACTCCAAGCCCTTATACCTGGCACTCATGTTGCTGGCTGCCTGATTTGCATGACTCAAAGACTGTCATAACTTTTGTTACCCCTTCTGGATCACTACCCTGCGGTGGTAAAGGGGCTTGTATACCTCAATAAGGCTGTGAGTTATAGCATGTAGGCTTACCCAAGAGGGACATGTCATAGCAGAGAAGTCAGACAAATCACAGTCCACTGGAGAAGGATCTGGCAATCCACTCCAGTATCTCTGCCAATATAATCGTATGGATAAGCACAACGAGAGACACAGTGATTGTGCCTGGTGTTCAGTGTTCCATAGGGTCACTGAGAGTCTGACCTGACTGAACTACCTTTGTTATCCTGTTGGCATATGTACAGAGATATGACATCTTCAAGAGTTCTCTAAAACTTCAGCTGATAGCAAAATACAGAGTCTTACTAAAAAATATATCTGCTGAATGACTATGGAGGAAATCTCTAACTTCAGCAGACTTCCTACTTTACAAGTTTATTTTGCACTCCTACTTCTCTGCCCTCAATCTTTCCAAACACTGCTTCTCATATTGAATATCAAATCTCTCTTCCAACCCCAACATTTTCTACAACTCTCCTCTGCCCACCCCCATTATCCTGCCCCTTCCTGTCTCACTGCGGAAGACTATGCCAGCTAATTTAAAAATAAAATTGATAATATCTGTAATAAACTCTCCCCTCAACATAGCTCAAACACCCTCTCCTTTCAATAAAGCCACAATACCTAGCCTTTACCCTTCCTCAATCCCACATCCACTATGGACTCCTTTGACCTGGTCATTAATGTATTATCAAGCTTTCCCCTTACAACTTGTCCAAAATTAGCCTATTTCTCCCCTCTCTACCATACGTATTCAAGCTATTATACATCTGTCCAACCTCTCCCTAAACACTGGCAAGTTTCCATCATCTTTTAAACACACCGCAATTTCACCCATTCTCATCTGACTCAGTTTCTGCATCTAACTATAGCCCTATCTCTCTACTTCAAATGGTTTAAAAACTTCTTAAAATACTAATCTACAAACGTCTTACCAAATGTATTTCCACCAACTCCCTCCTTGAGTCCTTCCAATCTTGCTCACCACCAAGTCAAATGGTCACTTCTCTATTATAATTCTCCTGGATCTCTCTGCTGCTTTGGTTAAAGTTGACCACTCTTTTTTTTTAATCCCAACTTGCCTCTCTCTCATGGCATCCATAACACAGCTCTCTTATGGTTCACATCTTATCTATAAAATCAAATTGAGTCTTTGGCATCTCTTCTTCATACCCCAGGGTTCAGTGATAGGTCCCCTCCTCTTCTCCATCTGTACATCCTCACTTGGTACAATATTTTGGATTTCAGTATCACCTACACACAGATGACACTCAAATCTGCCTCTCAGCACCAGATCCCCTTCTCTTCTAGCCCACGTTTCCATACTGCATCTCAGGCATATCGTCCTCAATGTCTGCCCATCAACTCAAACTCAATCATGTCAAAGATTGAGTTCTTCATCTTCCCACCCTTAACTATAGTTTCCACTCTTTAAATATACAGTATGTCAAACAAAATCTTGTAATTATCACCTAAAACATCTCCAAAATATATCACTATCTTACATAAGACACAATGCAAATTTTAATCCATTCTCTCATCATATCTTGCATCTACTACTGCAACTCACTCCTTCCTAACCTCACCTTTACCAGTCTATCCCCAATTCAATCCATAATGAAGCCTTCGCTAGACTTATCTACCATACTGAAAGCTCAGTTTCTGCAGCATTTCTCTGTTTTCATTGGTAAGTGCAACAATATGAATATTTACTTAAAGGGATAACTAAGATTAATACATGTCTGCACTCTGTAGGCAAACAGCAGCCTATGTGTATGCTGAACATCTCATAAAACATTTTATTTTTATTAAGATCTAAAGATCCCTCTAATGATTATGTTGACACCCCCAGGGGGTGTCTACACAACTTTTCCCAGGCTCCTGTGCCTACATATCCCATGCTGCTTTGCACCACAGCCAATAGGAGAGCAGTGCTGTCACTGCTGACAGCACCCGGGGAGTAATATAAACCTACTATTTACCTGCTGTTGCTTGCTCAGCCAATCTCCTTACAGCTTCCTCCTTGCAGCTTCCTGTCACATGTCAGTGATACACTACATTTCCCAGGCTCCTTTGCCTACATATCCCATGCTGCTTTGCACCACAGCCAATAGGAGAACAGTGTTGTCATTGCTGGTATATGACTTATCCCTGCTTCCTGGCTATGCTGTGTGGTGTTGCCATAGCAACTAACATAGTGCTATGTCTAAAATCTTTCTCTAACCAGATTGGCCAAAACAAATTGGAGGGGGTGTTAACCTTCATTCTAAACCGTCAGAAAATATAATAAATGTTGCTAACTTCAAGGTAAGTGTTTAAATGTTTATTTTGGTATTTTTTCATGCAAACATTTTTTTTATACACTTCTGATTCTCCTCCATCAGATGCATTCATAATCTAGGAAACTTAGATATCCCTTTAAGCATCTTTCATTGACTAAATATTGCTTATTTCAAATGTAATTAAATTATGTTGCTTATCTCAGTTATGTCTTACTCGTCAGGATTCTATGGACAGCAGCACGTTAGGCACATTTGACGGCGGCTCCCAATCTGAGCTCCATCATGTGCATGTTCATTGCTTCAATTATCTCATCTACCCATCTCCACCTCTGCTGTTCCCTTCTTTGTTTACCTTTAATCTTTCCCAGCATCAAAGTATTTTCTAGGGACCCCTGTTTAATCATGATATGGCCATTTAAGCTTTAGGCTCATGATCACACCTTCCAGTGGACAGTGTGGTTTGATTCCCTGCAGTATGGATTGATTGTATCTTCCTACAGTCCAAAGAACTCTAAGCAGTTTTCTTCAACATCACAATTCAATTCATCAGTTCTACGGCGCTCAGCCTTCTTTATTGTCCAGCTCTCAGATCCTTATGTTACTACTGGGAATACCAAAGTTTTAACTATGCTGCCCTTTATTGACAGTGTAATATCTTTACTTTTGAATAGCTTATCCAGACTTGCCATAGTCTTCCTCCCCAGCAGCAAAAATCTTATTTGTTTTATTATTTATTTCTCATCTGCATGGTCTGATGATTTTCCCTCTTTTCTTCAGTTTAATTCTAAACTTTGCAATAAGAAGAGCATGATCTGAGCCTCAGTTCTTTTTAACTACTGTCTGTTTAATCTTATGTTTATAATTAGCCTACTTTTGTCAACTAGCAACAACCATATGTAGAAAGAGAAATAAAAAATTAAAAAAAATTATGAGTACAGTACAGAATAAATATTTTGAGCACTATAATTTTTGCTTATTAAAAATAGCTTTGACTATTTTTTACAGTCATCCCGATAAATTGTCTTTTGTCATTAGAGATTTATCATGTTGTAGACCTGCAGAATAAGAAGTGTAATTTCGAAATGAAAGGATAGAAATGTATTTATTATATCAATGTTTTAATGTGCATTGGCTCTGTTACTGAACTGCTTTGTGCATTCATTCACATTTAAGAAGAAGCTGAATAATTCATGCAATTATTGTAACATGTTGGGTACTGACCTTTTTAAATCTAGTTTGTGTGACTAACTGTGACTTGTTAATTGTGCATGGTGTACTATATGCAGAGATAAATGAGCAAACGTTGTTTAATAAATAACTTGTTTGAATGCATATTGTAATACTATCTTGTACACAGTTTGTAAATCCAAACTATGCAAATAAATTAAATAATTTGCCCAACCCCATATGTTATAGATTTGATTACTGAGTATTCCAAAACCAGTAGTTGTAAATATATTTATACTAGCGAATTGCCCGTCAAAAAATTACGGCAATGAAATTGTAAGTGATAAATGATGTTTGGTGTATACTAATAAAATAAGTAATAGATTAATAAAGTAATATACTTTACCTATTTTGAAGCATTGTGTTGATGAGCTGTCAATGTGTTTTGAGGTTGCTGCAGCATCAGTCGTGTGGAGGTGCTGTGTAAGCGTGATGAATGTGTGCAGTGTAATAGTGTGCGTGCTCCAGACCAAACCGTTAGCGTACACGTGTACTTCCGCATTGTTCGAAAATGGCGGGTAATGTGTGGTATGCGTCTGTAGCGGAATATCCGTATGTGTTTTGTGGTGTTTTGCGTGTTTCTTGGGGTGTTTTGCGTGTTTAGTGTGTTGTAGCCTTGTTTTCGTTTTGTTCGGCGGCCCGCAAGCGCGAGCAATGGCTCGACCGGGCTCGCATGCTCACAACTATATATGTGATACATACACACACATTATATACACACACATTAAATATATATATATATACACACACACACACACATTATATACACATACACACACACACAATACACACACACACACATTATATACACACACACATTATATACACATACACACACACAATATACACACACACACAATACACATATACACACACACACATTATATACACACACATACACACACACAATACACATACATACACACACACACATTATATACACACACACACATTATATACACACACACACACATTATATACACACACATTATATATACACACATACACACACACACAATACACATATATACACACACACACACACACACATTATATATACACACACACACATTATATATACACACACACACATTATATACACACACACACACACACAATACACATATATACACACACACACACATTATATACACACACATTATATATACACACATACACACACACAATATATTGTGTGTGTGTATATATACAGTCAGGTCCATAAATATTGGGACATCGACACAATTCTAATCTTTTTGGCACTATACACCACCACAATGGATTTAAAATAAAACGAACAAGATGTGCTTTAACTGCATACTTTCAGCTTTAATTTGAGGGTATTTACATCCAAATCAGGTGAACGGTGTAGGAATTACAACAATTTGTATATGTGCCTCCCACTTTTTAAGGGACCAAAAGTAATGGGACAGATTAACAGTCATAAATCAAACTTTAACTTTTTAATACTTGGTTGCAAATCCTTTGCAGTCAATTACAGCCTGAAGTCTGGAACGCATAGACATCACTAGACGCTGGGTTTCATCCCTGGTGATGCTCTGGCTGGCCTCTACTGCAAATGTCTTCAGTTCCTGCTTGTTCTTGGGGCATTTTCCCTTCAGTTTTTTCTTCAGCAAGTGAAATGCATGCTCAATCGGATTCAGGTCAGGTGATTGACTTGGCCATTGCATAACATTCCACTTCTTTGCCTTAAAAAACTATTTGGTTACTATTGCAGTATGCTTCGGGTCATTGTCCATCTGCACTGTGAAGCAATGTCCAATGAGTTCTGAAGCATTTGGCTGAATATGAGCAGATAATATTGCCCAAAACACTTCAGAATTCATCCTGCTGCTTTTGTCAGCAGTCACATCATCAATAAATAATAGAGAACCAGTTCCATTGGCAGCCATACATGCCCACGCCATGACACTACCACCACCATGCTTCACTGATGAGGTGGTATGCTTTGGATCAGGAGCAGTTCCTTTCCTTCTCCATACTCTTCTCTTCCCATCACTCTGGTATAAGTTGATCTTGGTCTCATCTGTCCATACGATGTTGTTCCAGAACTGTGAAGGCTTTTTTAGATGTTGTTTGGCAAACTCTAATCTGGCCTTCCTGTTTTTGAGGCTCACCAATGGTTTACATCTTGTGGTGAACCCTCTGTATTCCCTCTGGTGAAGTCTTCTCTTAAATGTTGACTTTGACACACATGCACCTTCTTCCTGGGGAGTGTTCTTGATCTGGCCAGCTGTTGTGAAGGGTGTTTTTTTCACCAGGGAAAGAATTATTCGGTCATCCACCACAGTTGTTTTCCGTGGTCTTCCGGGTCTTTGGTGTTGCTGAGCTCCTTGGTGCATTCTTTCTTTTTAAGGATGTTCCAAACAGTTGATTTGGTCACACCTAATGTTTTTGCTATCTTTCTGATGGGTTTGTTTTGTTTTTTCAGCCTAAAGATGGCTTGCTTCACTGATAGTGACAGCTCTTTGGATCTCATATTGAGGGTTGACAGCAACAGATTCTAAATGCAAATAGCACACTTTAAATTAACTCTGGAGCTTGTATCAGCTCTTTGTAAATGGGATAATGAGAGAATAACACACACCTGGCCATGGAACAGCTGAGCAGCCAATTGTCCCATTACTTTTGGTCCATTAAAAAGTGGGAGGCACATATACAAACTGTTGTAATTCCTACACCGTTCACCTGATTTGGATATAAATACCCTCAAATTAAAGCCGAAAGTCTGCAGTTAAAGCACATCTTGTTTGTTTCATTTCAAATCCATTGTGGTGGTGTATAGAGCCAAAAAGGTTAGAAATGTGTCCATGTCCCAATAGTTATGGACCTGACTGTATATATATATATATAATGTCTGTGTATATATAATGTGTGTATACACACACAATATACACACACATTATATATATACACACACACACACAATAAGATGGAGATGAGGCACATATACAATGAATGACTGTAATGTGCCGTGCAATATATGTTATACATGCACATATAGGTGTATGCACTGACTGTATATCTGTACACACACACTATATACACACACTGTATACACACACTATATCCACACACACACACTATATACACACACAGTATATATATATACAGTATACACACACACACTATATATACGCTATATATATATATATATTAAAAAAACACACAGTATATATATATATATATATATATGTATATATATATATATATATATATATATATATATATATAATATATATATACACACATATACTGTGTGTTTATATATATATATATATATATATATATATATATATATACATATACTGTGTGTTTTTTATATATATATATATATATATATATATATATATACATACACTGTGTGTTTTTTTAATATATATATATATATATATATATATATATATATATATATGTACACTCTGTGTTTTTTTTAATATATATATATATATATATATATATATATGTTTTTTTTAAATATATATATATATATATATATATACTGTGTGTTATATATATATATTAAAAAAACACACAGTATATATATATATATATATATATATATATATATATATATATATACATATACACATATAGTTTTCTCCCACACCTATATAGAGCTCACTCCTGTGGTCCCAGGCCTTTCATGTCCCTTCTCACCCCACATGAAGCCCTATCAGGCTCTACTCACCTGTCCAGCCCGGGGGAGGCCTGTATGTGCTCGGGGGAGTCCCGTGTATGTCCGTGGCTCGCTGTGCTCCTGGGGGGTTCGCCCGAAGGTAGGGGGAAGTATAGTGAGGTGGTGAGCACCTCCATGCCTGCCTGCTCTCCGGCTGCATTGTGGGAGTGTGACTCGCCGACACACAGCGGCAGCGCCGAAATGTGAGCAGTCCCAGCCGGTAAGCTGGCTGGGACAGGCCTCTGAACATGGGGGTATAGAGACACCACAGAGAACCCCTATCAGACTCCACTCACCTGTCCAGCAACTGAGGGCCGCGGCTCGCAGCAGAAGCAGTATTTCTTGAAATTCTTAGCAGAAGAGAGAAAAAGAGGATAGGAGGATTTTTATTGGAGAAGCATTTTATTTATAGTGATGAGCTTTTGAGAGGTTTGACCTCTTTATCAAGTCTGAATTAATACTGACATGAATTTGAACTTACAACTTAAATGTAAACAGTGATGCAGAGAGAGTGGGGACAGCATCTGACATCACAAGGTGAATACATATAGGAGGAATCAACATAACATAATAATAGGAAAGATATGTACACATATAGATCAATATATACATGACAAACCAGAGCACTGTAATCCACAATGATATCCTTCCTTTACTAAGAGTGACAAGCCTGTGTCCTAGTGAAAATAAAAATCAAAACATCAGAAAGATTAAGCAGAATCACAAGAAATGTCGATGTCCATGTTAAGTCTTGTATATATCTTGTTGAAGAATGTTATCATCTTTATTTCAAATACTTTTGTCTTCTGGATGTTCTTGAAATTTCCTCTGAACATTTTGATTGGAGTGATCATTCTTTGCACAATGGTGTCCAACTGTGGTACAATAACTGTTTTCATTGTGCTTTTTATAGAATATCCATGTATCTATAGGTGCAATTGTTGGCTGTTTTCCCCAATGTAGCAGCCTGTTTCACAGGTAGTACATTGTATTACGTAATTCACATGAGATGATGCACATGCCTATGACCCTCTGATGTTATAGATCTAGTTATGTGTGGCTGTGTCATTATTACAAATGTGCTGACATAATTTACAGAGACTTTTTTTACAAGGTTTATTTCCATTTTTTCTGTTAATTTGTTCATTGGCCAGTCTTCTGTTGCCAAGTTTTAATTTCATGTTTGGTGCTTGTGCAAGGGTGCAACGATGGGAGGTTTTGGGAACACATTTTATAGTTGTATGTTTTCAGTTAGTAGTGTTTGTAAATCTTTGAATATGTTCTGTATTTTACATAATGTCTCTCCATCAGAAAGACTTACCATAAAGAGTTTAAAATGCAACAACCAACATCACCATCAAGCCATCAGACAAAGGTAGTGCAGTTGTTGTTATGCCTACATAAATTAAGCAAACAGGCAACTGCCAGACAACTTCTACTACAAAAAATGGAACAAGGATCCTACAGATAAATATATAATTAAACTTAAAGGCATATTTAAGTTTCCTTTATTATGAATGCGTCTGACAGAGGAGAATCAGTAGTGTATGAAAACATTTTTTGCATGGAAAAATACCAAAATATATGTTAACAAATTCACCCTGATGTTTGATAAATCTCTTTCAAGCAGTAGATTTATACAAAAATTTGCATAAAATTCATAATGCATGTTGGCCAATCACAGGCAGCTAATAAATTGTAACAATCTGTAAAGCCTGTTGGTACACCAAAGAATCCTAGGGTGTCTAGTCCTGTATTAACTCATGGAACATGAAGCAGGAGGAGCCCAGAGAATGCTGTTTAGATCTGTGCATTGAGCTACTGCTCTCTTGAAGGCAAGTAAAGAGTTAGTAAATCTATTTCCAAATACAGTGTTTCTATTAGTAAGTACAGTGTGCCTATTTAGGCAGCTCTTTGGATTTGACCAATAAGCTTTATTTTTCTTTATTTTTAAGTAAAATAAATCTATATGTGCATAGAATGACTCAGTGTAATGTTTGTTTCTGATTAGATAAAGGTAAAACCAGGGAAACTTAGACATTTCTCATTCAAACATACCCTAAACATGTGAAGCAAGAACAGGAGGAGCGTATACCCACCCAACCTAAAACAGTGAATTTCTTCTTTCTGCTAAAGGTGTCCTCCTAGCTAGTTCCTACATGAGAGGATTATCCCTTGCCCATGGCTCCCTGGTCAGAAAACCCTGTTATGCCCATGTGGTGACCTTTGGCTAAGATGATCGCCTTTATTATAGTAGGTCAGATGGTCAGGGCTCATTCTACTCATTATTTATCTTGATTATTGGACATTCATGGCTACATACTCAGTGTTTCCAGTCCCCATACCAGTTTTGGCAATCATATGGTGTGTTTTCCGCTGGTAGCCCTATGACTGCTCCATTAGTATAGAAGAAAATCATTCTCAATAGGAGGTGGGGGTGATTGGTTAACCAATTACTAACAGTAGATATTTATACAATTACTCTTACATTTATTTATAAATTTCATTTTTAAGGTTATAAGGTTTTAAGATTACCTCTCAATAAGTCATATTTTACACCTTGACAGACACTTAATGACACAGGATCAAAGAGGTATCAGTTATAGTATTTAACCAACATAAACCCTGGATTCGGCCCCAATGTGATGACTAGACAGCTTGTTAACAACTGTCAAGAGCTCTAGCTTAAGGTGGAATTAGCAATATCATCAATGCTATTGTGCAGTCGGGGCATATCCTGGTGGAAATTACTGAAGCAGCTTACCTGGAGTTGCAAGTGACATGGAATCTCCCTTTTTAAAGGGCCAGCATCTTTTTTGGCACCTAACCCCTCCCTGATGTGTCTGACACATGTAAGTTAGCAATAAATACATGAAACACCCCTGAGTCTGTGACACAGAGTACAGGGAAATATTAAATTCCTATTCTTCTGGCAGCTCTCATGGGGCCAAGTTGCCCATCATTGATCTAAAATGTAATGGCCCCTTCCAAAATATTTGCACGAAGGCCAGTCTTTTGCAACCCTGCCATGCATTGTGCAATTTAATTTGTGCTTGCACACAAATAATACTTTTAATTTAAAATGAGTCTTTTCATTACAGTTTGATAGTACAAATTATGATCTGTTAAATTTAAGTTGTCTCTGTTTAAACAACATGAAATTGCTGAGAAACTTGTTTTACTTGTTAACAGTGTAATACAGAGCTAATGTGATGACTTAATTTAGGCATTGACTTGTATTTTAATATTCAGAATCGTGGTAACCACTTGTGGTGTTAACACTTGGTATTTATAGTCACAAACACTACCATAAACTCTGCTTATATTAACTGATTACTGTAGATTAGGAAAACTATATATTTTGGAAGTATGTAATAAAACATTAACAGATATGTAAGACAACAGTATATATACATTTTTATTGAAAATCACACTTTTATCAGTTGGTTCTAGGGTTTAGAGTCTGACATGCCAGTAAGTTCTCCAGCAATGCCACTGGTCTGTATTATGCACACACACACATACCATTTTATACATGACTCCTTTTAGGCATATGCTCACTATATTACACAGCTTTAAAGCATAGCATAGGAAAGATTATGCACCCTTTTGCCTAACATAAACTAATCGATGTTGTGGTAGAAAGCCTCCCCTCAAAATCTAAATCACAAGCTAGGAATCAGCCCAACACCGATGATATCCATTTTAAAATTGAAACAGCTGTCTGTGGGTAGGTCTCCTACCTTGTGCATAACTCTTCTGTCTGAAAGATTCAGAGAGTGTTTTTTTTGTCATGGTCCCCAGAGTTTGAGCATATGAATAATGAGTAGACTGACCCTGACCATTTGACCTGCTATAATAAATCTAAGCCAAAGGTCACCACATAGTCACATTATGGTTTTCCAACCAGATATCTAGGGACAAGTGATAATCCTCTCATATAGGACCTAGCTAGACCTGTAGTAGTCATGTAGTCCAATTAATAGCCCAGGCTAGACAAGCTGTGATGCAATTTTCTGTGGAAATCAAGTAAAAATGTTACGGTTTGATTCTTGATGCTGCATTCCAATGATGTAATGTGTGCACTGCTAACTTGGTTAGCTATTAACGTATTGTGTAAAGGGGTATAAAAAGGGATTCTGTTCAATACATCTTAATGTTTATTGGGGATACAACTTCAACTTTATTGAGTTCTAATTTTTACTATTCAAAAGGAAAATCAGATTATTTATCAAACCATCCTTTGCTGTATATAATAAAAGTGTATTTGACATTTTCAGTCAGCAATTATTATCATTTTAAACAGATTTTTAAATGATATTTCTAATAAATGTTATGTTTTATTTGGGTAAGATATATCCAGTCATACAACATACAAATATATTTGACATTTAGACCGTAAGTACTGCTGTCCTATATCCTTTTCTAATGATATACAAAGTAACTTGTTGCATATGCTGTAATTGCTATCAATTCAAGATATGGGTACACCATGGCCCCCATTTAATTGCAAGCCCGTAATTACCTTCACACAGGCCACATGTCTGCAGGCTAGAAATTTGTTACAATTTCGGCTGTATTCAATTGACTTAAGCCCGCAATTACAGGGCTAAAGCCTAAAACTGTAAACCATGAACCCGTACGTAGCATTTCAGGAGATGATCATGATCAATTATGCAAGCTTGTAAGTTACAATTTAGACAGAGCCAATAGTAAATGAGACCGTCATCATGACGTCAGTAAAACATGACAAGTTTAAACTACAATCAATTAGTGTTTAGAAGTCTGCGATCGACTCGCAGTCCAGCAAGGAGGAATGGGCAAAAATACCATATATTAACTCCTTGATTCCTGAGATTTATATACCACGGAAATAAAATGTAAAGATTATTTTTTATTGCAGATGTGGGAGCTTGATACTGTTGTGCAATGAATTCTAATGTATTTCATTACTTTCCCAGTATTTTAAATTATAGTAGTGCGTTTATATTTGCTTTTACAGTGTTACGGACAGGTGTTTAACCCACTTGCGAGTCCTATCTAGTACTAGTAGAATTTCTTTATACATTTACCATTTACGGGTTTAAAGGAGATTGCGGGCTTGTTGAATTGTTGTAATTGAATATGGATTAGCACTGGTAACATTTGCAGACTTTAAGTATCAAAGGAGTAGATAGAACAGAGTTACGTTTTGAGCCTGTAGCAAAATGTAGCCAACTGAATATCAGTAACTTTTACGGTCTACAGTAATTACAACTTGGCCAATTGAATAGGGGCACATGTGTCAAAGGTATCTCATACTTGCTGTGTAGATCTGTACATTAGCAAGTTCTTTAGTTTATTCAGCTGGGTTGATCTTTAAAGAGCAAATGTAGTACATTTACAAGTAAAGATCATATGTTTGTTTATTGAGCAATAAGCTATTAAAAATAATATGCAGTTTAAAATAAATAAGAGTTAATATTGTTTAGCTTTTAAGTTATAAGTTTACCTGTGTCTATCAGGGGTGTGGTAAGCTCTGTCTGTGTGCATGATTATCATGGAGTTTGAAAACAGATGTCATTGGCCTGCCCCATAATTAACTCCACCCCTATAGCCTAGATAACAACTCCATTGTAACATGCTTGCACCTGCCCCATAAGCCAGTGACAGTGAATGAGACTTCATAGCCCCACCCCACTTTACTGAACATGATCAGTCTGAAGCAGAACCTACACTGGTCGGACTTTATTTTTAGTCCAACACACAAGAAGAGTTGGCAACACCCCTGATAACACAGGTAGGAGAACAGAAGCAGCTCTGCTTGAAGATAAAATGTACAGTTTAAAAGCTAAGAAGTAATGTAATGCTTTCTTTTAGATTGCATTGATACATGTACAGTGCCTTGCAAAAATATTCACCCCTTTACTTTTTACCTGTGTTACATTACAGCCTTAAGTTCAATGTTTTGTTAATCTAAATTGTATATGATGGATGAGAACACAATAGTATATAGTTGGTGAAGTAAAATGAGAAAAATATACACATAAAACTATTTTTTAGAAATAGAAAAAAGGAAAATTGGCATGTGCTTATGTATTCACCCGCTTTGTTATGAAGCCCCCCAAAAAAGCTCTGGTGCAACCAATTACCTTCAGAAGTCACATAATTAGTGAAATGATGTCCACCTGTGTGCAATCTAAGTGTCACATGATCTGTCATTACAAGTAAGGGACAATGTTGTTGAGAAGTACAAGTCAGGGTTAGGTTATAAAAAAATATCCAAATCTTTGGTGATCCCCAGGAGCACCATCAAATCTATCATAACCAAATGGAAAGAACATGGCACAACAGCAAACCTACCAAGAGACGGCCCTCCACCAAAACTCACAGACCAGGCAAGGAGGGCATTAATCAGAGAGGCAGCACAGATACCTAAGGTAACCCTGGAGGAGCTGCAGAGTTCCACAGCAGATACTGGAGTATCTGTACATAGGATGACAATAAGCCGTAAGCTCCATAGAGTTGAGTTGGCCAGAAGAAAGCCATTACTTTCAGCAAAAAACTAAATGGCACGTTTTGAGTTTGCAAAAATCATGTGGGAGACTCCCAAAATGTATGGAGGAAGGTGCTCTGGTCTGATGAGACTAAAATTGAACTTTTCGGCCATCAAAGAAAACGCTATGTCTGGCGCAAACCCAACACATCACATCACCCAAAGAACATCAGCAGCCTGGACTGTGAAACTGCTCAGAGTTGAGGGAAAGATGGATGGTGGTAAATACAGGGATATTCTTGAGCAAAACCTGTACCACTCTGTGCGTGATTTGAGGCTAGGACGGAGGTTCACCTTCCAGCAGGACAATGACCTCAAACACACTGCTAAAGCAACACTTGAGTGGTTTAAGGGGAAACATGTAAAAGTGTTGGAATGTCCTAGTCAAAGCTCAGACCTCAATCCAATAGAAAATCTGTGGTCAGACTTAAAGATTGCTGTTCACAAGGAGCTGGAGCAGTTTTGCAAGGAGGAATGGGCAAAAATACCAGTGGTAAGATGTGACAAGCTCATAGAGACTTATCCAAAGTGACTTGGAGCTGTGACTGCCACAAAAGGCGGCTCTACAAAGTATTGACTTTAGGGGGGTGAATAGTTATGCACATTGACTTTTTCTGTTATTTTGTCCTATTGGTTGTTTGCTTCACAATAAAAAAAAGAAAACATCTTCAAAGTTGTGGGCATGTTCTGTAAATTAAATGATGCAACAATCCATGTTAATTCCAGGTTGTGAGGCAACAAAACACAAAAAATGCCAAGGGGGTGAATACTTTTGCAAGGCACCTTTATCTTTATAATTATGGAAGAGTGATTTGGCATTAAAGATTTTTACTCATTGTCATAAAATTATGTTGATTTGACATAATTATATAAATGGTAATATACAACACATTCATATAATTTTTCCTTTTAAAAACAAAAAAGTATTAAGTGCAAAAAAAAATTTGAATGAGGCCCTAAGAACCTGATTCAATTGTAACTTGTAGCCGTAATGGAGGCTGTAAGGTATTTTGCTATTCAATTGGCGCCTTTTTGTGGGCTACAAACAGGTTATGGGTTATGGTCTTGAAATCCTCACGGTTGTTAAAATCGGAACTTATTGCCCATGGAAGCCTTTGATCTTTCACGTCCACAAGAGTTCTGTGCGCTAAAATTGCAAATCGCTATTCAATTGCTACAATTCCTCAAGCCTGCAAATGTTTTCACACTCGTAAATGGCAAATGCAGGAGAAAATCCTACAAATACCAAACAGGACTCGCAAGAGGTTTTAATCCTGTCCGTAGCACTTAAAATAAAAAATCAATACTGCACTGTAAATGACGGAGAAGGTGATGAACGGCATTAGAATTAATTGCACAGCAGTCACAAGCTTGCAAATCAGCAATAAAAAATATTTTTTTTATGTTTCATTTCGGGGTTATATCCATCTCGGGAATCAATTAGTTAATACATATCAGGCCACCCATATGGAATAGAACAGTATTGGCATTCATTTTTATTATTTTGTGCCAAGAGGTTTTCAACTGACAAGAGGACATCCTTTGAGGTTAGAACTAAAAAGATTCCACCTTAAAGAAAGAAAAGGGTTCTTCACAGTAAGGGTGGTTAATCTGTGGAATTCTCTACCAAGGAAGGTGGTGACAGTAGATTCGATAGATAACTTTAAAAAGGGATTGGATATATTTTTAATTAAAAAGGGCATTCAGGGCTATCCTGCATAAATAGAGAGAAAGTATTGATCCAGGGAGGAATCCAATCACCAGTATCTATATATTTTTTTCCCTTTTGAGACAATTTGCAAAGTTTCACTATTTTTTTTTTGTTTGCCTTCCTCTGGATCAATTAACAACTAGTCCGCATATTGCAGATCAGATCTTAAAAGGTTGAACTTGATGGGCTAAAAGTTTTTTTTCAAACTCAATTACTATGTAACTTTGTATTTTGCGGCTTTACGAGTCTGACCGCTTATCGAACCCCCAAACACTAATTGATTGACATGTAACCTCCATGTTTTACTGACCTAATGATGACGGTCTCATTTGCTATTGGCTGTTTCTAAATGGGTAGTTATGGCCTTGCTTTATTGATCTGGTTCCCCCCATGAAATGCTACATATGAATGCATGGTTTACGGTTCCGTCTTTTAGCCCCAAACTTGGGGGATTGTTCAATTGAATAGCACCTGAATTGTAGCAGACCGCAAGCTTGTAGCAAGCCCGCAGACATACGGCCTGTATATAATGGGATGTGGCCTTCTAATTGAATCTGGCTCTAAGGCCCCTATTCAATTGAGCAATTGTTGGTTACTGGAGCCCGTAATTTAGCCTGTAAATTAATTTGCTATTCAATTGATGTCTTTTAACTACCCACAAACGATTTGCGGGTTACAGGCTGAAAATCCCTGTGGTTGTCAAAATTGTAACTCCGACCCAGCTAAGCCTTTGATCTTTCAAGCCTTTAAATGTTACAATTGCAAATCGCTATTCAATTGCTACAATTCCTCAAGTCCGCAAATGTTTTCCCCCCTGTATATGGCAAATGTAGAATTAAATCCTATGAGTACCAGATAGGACTCGCAAGGGAGTCAAACACCTGATTGTAGCACTGTAAATGTAAATAAAAGAATCAATACTCTCGCTCTCTCTTGGTTCACATCTTATCTAGAACATCGAACATTTTGTGTCTCCCTCTGGTGCCTCTTCATCCCCCCACCCTCTAACTGTTGGTGTACCCCAAGGCTCAGTCCTAGGCCCCCTCTTTTTTTCCTTCTATACATCCTCCCTTAGTGCCATAATAAAATCTTTTGGATTCCAGTATCATCTATATGTCGATGACACCCAAATCTACATCTCTGCACCCAAACTATCCCCTCTCTGCTAGCTCATTTTGCCAATTGCCTCTCAAGCATATCCTCATGGATGTCTGCCCGCCAACTCAAACCTAACATGTCTAAGACAGAGCTCACCCTCTTCCTCAGCTCCCACCCCTCACTTATCTGTCACTGTTGACAATACCATTATCACTCCCACCTCCCAGGCCTGCTATCTTGGGGCCCTACTGGACCTTTTCCTCTCTTTCATTCCTCACATGCAATCACTCACAAAATCTTGTCACTTTCACCTAAAAAACATATCCAAAATACGTCACTACCTTACACAGCTACGAGTAAAATTCTTATTCACTCTCTCATCATATCTCGCCTCGATTACTACAACTCTCTCCTTGCTGGCCTTCCTATCACCCATCTGTCTCCACTCCAATCCATTTTGAATGCATTCGCTAGACTCATCTACCATACTAAATGATCAGTGTCCGCAGCACCTCTCTGTCAGGCACTCCACTGGCTTCCCATAGCCTCTAGAATACAATTCACAATCATGGCCCTAACATATAAAACCATCCACAATAATGCACCATCCTACATCTCTGCTCTGATCCCAAAATACACTCCCACCGCCCTCTTCACTCTGCTAATGACCTTCTTATCTCATTCCCTCTCATCACCTCCTCTCACTCCCGCCTTCAAGACTTTTCTTGTGCTGCCCCTAATCTTTGGAACTCCTTACCTCACTCCACCAGACTATCTTCCTGCCTCAAATCCTTCAAAATCTTTTTAAAAAATGCATCTATTCGAAAAAGCACATCGTCTGTAGCCTCTTCATTCACTATGCATTTATCACTCTCTTGTACCTCACCCATACCCTTTAGAATATAAATTTGCAAGTTTTCAATCTTGTGAGGTGCTTTAGGGAAAGCACTGTGTATATTTGATTGAAAGCTCAATAAAATTATTTTAATTGTGGGGAAATTGTCTATACTTATACCTAAACCCTGTATAGCGCTACAGAATATGTTGGCGCGTTACAAATAAAGGATAATAATAATAATAATACTGCACTTCAAAATACAGGAAAAGCAATGAAAGACATTAGAATTAATTGCACAACAGTCTCAAGTTTGCAAATATACAATAAAGAATATTTTTTTTTACATTTTAATACATAGTTAATACATGTCAGGCCACCCACATGGACTAGAACAGTATTGTCATTTATTTTTATTATTTTGTACATTGCCGGATTGCATGTCTGATCACATATCGGACTTCTAAATGCTAACTGATTGACGTTTAGCCTCCATGTTTTAATGATACCCTGATGACGGTCTCATTTACTATTGACTGTTTCTAAATCAGTAGTTACAGACTTGCTTAATTGATCATGATGCCCTGAAATGCTACTTATGGGTAGCTGCTATCTCCATTTGGAGGCTATGAGTGGCTTTGCTCCTAACAAGCCTTCAATCAAGAAGGCTTTTACTTCCAGTATTAGACCACATAGGGAAAATGTGGAGAACAGTCACTTCCTGCATGATTTTTATTTCCCTGTTAACTAGATCTATAATATGTTTGTTAAATTCTTCCCGAAATTTTTGAATATGCGGGCAATCCTACCATATATGATAGAAGGAGCCTGCTTCTCCACATTCTCTCCAACAGAGTCCATCACTTACTTGATTTGTAATATGTGACATTTTCAGTGGATCTTAATACCATCTGCTATATATCTTATAGTATAATTCTCTATAGTTACCATTTTTTATATATAATTCCGTAATTGAAAAGGCTCTATACCAAGGGCCTCATTCTATTACCGGCCGCAGCCGCTGCGGGGCCGCAAGGACCGGCCGCAAGCTTTCCGGCTATTCTATTCCCCTCCGGCCGGGGACTCCGGCAGGCTTGCGGCCGGCGCCTTGCTATCTCTTGCGGCCGATCGCGCCGGAGGAAAGCCTTTGATCTAAAACGGCCGCAAGGAAATCGGCCGTAAGAAAAGCCTGGTTGCGATTCTATTGCTCCGGGAACCCTGTCTGCAAGGCTAAAAACGAGCCGCAGCTTACTTGCAGCAAACAGGTCCCGCTATCACCAATTAAGCACCTAAAATAGCTCAAATAAAGCCATCCTGCACTTTGCTGAGTCTATAAAGTGATATTCGGTGTTAGAAAAAATAGCACATAATTACCCTATACTCAAATCCGTAAAATAATATTTTTTTAATATACGTAAAATATACATGTAAAAAGTCCAGAGTGCTTGGAGCACCTCAGACACGCCAACGCCGCAGCCGGAAAATAAACAGTTAATTTGAACTCGGGTTTGGGCTGATGTGCAAGCTTGAGAGGGGGTTACTTTTAATCCTCATGTCCCCCAATATGATCCCTAGCATTTACAGAGCTGTACAGTGCAGGCTTGAATTTATTTTTGCGTTTTTATATTTCAAAGCTTACGGCCGGTTCCAAGATATGCGGCCGGCCGTAAGGGGAGATCCTTGCGGGCCGTATAATAGAATCGCGAGTTAACTGAACCCCTGCAAGGAATCGCAGCCTTACGGACGATTTACGGCCGGTAATAGAATGAGGCCCCAAGTGTCTAATGAAATGCTGTTTTTCCCATTTTCCCATTTTAACATTACATTTGTTTTTTGCTCAGCTTCTCTTTCCTTAATCAATTTATTTAATTTAATTTCAAATTAGTTTTATTTTTATTTAAGATCAATTAAGTTTAAAATGTTTTGTTTTTCACAGAAGGATTTATATTGGAGCCACCCACCACCTAAGTTGACCTCCAATTTTCTTATATCTTAAAATGTTTTGATCTCATTATCAACATATAAATCCCTAAGAGCAACGATATTAACTTTCCTCAGTCTTTTCAGCCATGGAAGTCCCAAGTAATCTGATAAAGTATCTAGTGAGGTAATGGTACTAGGAAAGGGTAATAATTAATACTTTCTATTTAATTTGTGCCATCTTTTAAAGTTATTTTTTACTCTGGAAAATCGCATTGTAGTTTTTATTTTAGGGAATTTCTCTTGGAATATCCATTTTTCTTCTTCCAAATGTATTAATTCCCTTTCTATTTCCACCCATTCAATATTTGAGTTACTATCATTTAAATGAATCATATGTGCAATCATTTATATGTGGATACCCCAAGCCCCTTGTTCTAAAGCTTTGATTAAGGTCTATTTTCTTTATTCTCATATTCTTCCCCTCATGGATAAATGTATCTGTTCTCCTCTGTAGCTGATTAATTATCGATACTGGCATCTCGAAGGGGATCCATGTTTGTATATAGCCTATTATTAGAAGCAGGGTCATCTTAGTGGTGCTCATTCTTCCCATTCAAGAGATTTTAGGATATTTCCATTTCTTAATTATTTCTTCCACATATTCCATAACTCTTTTATAATTTATTTTGGTTAGTTCCTTAATTTCCCTATGTAAGGTGATTCCCAAATATTCAATTGTTTCTTGCCATTTACCCCTAAATTTATCTTTTAACTTTATTAATTCTCGTTCTCCTATATTAAGAGCAAAAAACTCAGATTTTTCTAGATTTAGTTTAAAGTTAGAAACCTTGCTATATTCTGTAATAAAAGAGAATCGATTTTCCAAAGAAAGGGATGGTTGTTCCACTGTTATTATAATGTCATTCATAAAGACAGTGACTTTATGTTGTTTGGATCTTATTTCTATTCCTTTCATTTTTTCGGAATTTTTAATCATTATGAGTAGTGGTTCAAGTGTAAGTGCGAATATTGAAGGGGACAGGGGACACCCCTGCCTCGTCCCATTGTGGATACTAAATTCACTTCATGTGTAACCTATCCCTCTGACAGAGGCGGCTGGTGATCCATATAAAGCATGTATGGCCCATGTTCCAAATTCGCCAAATTAACACCTGGATAATGTTAAATCCATGAATCCCCAGCCGACCCTGTCAAATGCCTTCTCACCATCTATACCCAATAGGACAGATGGTATCTGCTTTCGCATGATATAAGAAATTAGGTTGATCAATTTCTTTACTCCATCTGGGCCCTGTCTATTTGTGACGAAGCCTTTTTGTTCCATTCCCACCAATCTCCCCAACACAGAGCCCAATCTCCTAGCCAGAATATATGCATATTTTTTAACATCTGTGTTGAGGAGAGAGATGGGATGGACATTTTTGCATTCAGGGAATTTTAATTCTTTGTTTCTTCAGCATTACTGGGGGAATAACGCCTTCAGTTTTTTTTTAATCAAATGCATCTTTTATTGACTCCCTGATAAGCTCTATAATACCAATTCCTGACCAGGTTGATTAAAAAAAGCTAATTCATCTTCAGTTATTTTAGGTATTTTAGGTTATTTTGTAGGTTTACTTTATACAAAAATTGCATTATCTCATCATTAGCTATAAATTATTTTGTTGATTTTAAGTTATATATTTAATTATAATGGCTCGCAAAGCTTTCTCCGATTTCCTTGGGTTTAGTCACAACCATGTCTTTGTACTTAAGTAAATCTATTCTTCTATTCGTTAGCTTCTTAATTCTTAATCTATTGTCTAGCATTTTACCCACTATATTGTCCAATTGGTATAGCTTTTTGGGGTTGCCCATTTGAATTTATCATAGATCTCCTTCTCCACTTTTTTAATTTTTAACTTCAATATTCTTACTTGCTCCTGTATCGTTTTATCTAGATTTAATCGATTTATTATTTATTTAAAAAAAATAATTACTTATTTTTTAAGTCTATCTTTTATCTTAAAATCTTGTACTAAATTTACATTCAGTTTCCATGAAGGTCTTTCCATTTTAAGTTGATTCTGTAAGATCTTAATGGACACTTGTCCATGATCAGACCAACTTATTGGGGTTATTTCTGTCTTTACTATTTTTCCCAAAATGAATTCTGAAACTAGTATATAGTCAATTCTCACAAAAGTTTGGTGTCTATTAGAATAGTTTGTGAAGTCTCTTTCCCTCACATGGAAAGTCCTCCATGAATCATAGAGTCTTTTATGTACCAGAAAATGTTGAAATTTTTTAGCATTTTCTTTAACCTGGGAATCCGGGTTCAGTAGTTTTTCTGATTTCCTAACTATTTCAGCATTTAAGCATAGATTAAAGTCTCCACAGATTATTCATTTATTATTTTTATATTTATTAACCATTTTCATTAAACGGTTAAGAAAACGTATCTGGCTCGCATTCGGGGCATAGACATTCACTATCATATATTTTTCTTCTTCTATAGATCCTAGCCAAATAATATATCTACCGTTTGGGTCTTTTATTAATTTCTTCTTTTAATCTTAGTTTTTTATTAAAATATTTTGTCACTCCCCCTTTTTTGTTTATATGTTGCATGTTTACCTTCCCCAAAATGTTTCATTTTACAATATGGGATCTTCCCTGTGGCCCAATGGGTTTCTTGGAAACACACTAAATCATATTGGCTATTATTATAATTTCTATTCATCAAATATCTCTTAAGAGGAATATTGAGCCCCTGGACGTTTTGACTAGCTATATTCAAACTTTATATCTCTCCTTATCTTCTTTCTCCTCCCAACGCCATCCCCCCAAACCATTGCCCACTCCCCCAGCCCTAGGAAATCCCGCAATGCTCCAAAATTCCTTAGTGTATATTTTAAAATGCTTCAATAATACCATAAAAATAAATCTTATACCTAGTTTTTACTCCTCATGGATAATAATAGATTATTTTGATCTTCTTAATAAAGGTTATATTTTATATTTCTCACTATTTTGCTCAGTACATTTAATAATGCTCATACATATATATATCTTCCTTGTTTAGTAATAAATAATATCTTTATTACATTAACATTGCCAGAGAAAGTAGAGTGTGGAGGACAAAGTTTGGATCCTTTCATCTCAGTAGCAGGGATTTTATTCATAGTAGTCGAATAGTAGCCAAAGTCATGTAATAATTTTGCTCCAGAGCTATTGGAATTTTATTTTCTACCCACCAATAACTGTAAAAGATATATATCATTCTCTTTTACTCTCTATTCTCCCTAAGATGTCTTCATTTCTTTTTTAAATATTTGTTTACATTAAAATGTATTAAATGTATTAAACTGTTTGTATCCAAATGTATAGTTTAAATTTCACTCCAGCAATTTTCCTTCAATAACCTGTAAAATAATATATTATTCATAATAGTAATGCTATAAAGGAGTGTTGGTAGTATATTGTTGTGTCTTAACTACTTTATTAATAATATTAATAATATTTAAAAAAATATTTTGACATAACATCACACTTTTTCTATAGGCTCCTCTCCACATGGTTTAAACTGTATGAGTAACTGTTCTTTTCATTTACTGATCTAAAATAATGAATTTAATATCTATTATATGCACATAAGCTGCTGTGAAATCTATCGTTTTTGTCTGTACAATAGGAAGGTGGCAATCCCATCCTTCAGTGCTTTCAATAGGATTCATTACTTTGAGCTCACATTTAAAGTTAATTTGCATTGGTTTACATTTTTTTTTCTTTCTAAAACTGTTGTGAATGCTTTTATGTTTAGTTATTAAAAGACAATATAGAAACTATTTAACTTAAACTTAATTTATCTACTATTAGGCAATACTGTCTTTATAGCAACATCTTGTTTGGTGCTGTATAATTCTATTCTTGATAATATAACTTATTATAGAACAGCTTAATTTGATATCCATTTTTAACATCTATAATTCTGTTTGGTTGTTATTATTATTATTTTACATAACGATAGCACAGAAAGTCAATAATTATACATCAATATTGGTACACTGAAAAATAGTAATTTTCTAACATCTACATGCTATTTATCTATAGCTTTCTCTAAACTATAACATGACTCTAGGGGTCAGCATTGTATTATTTGTAATTGGATTGTTTTAAGTGTCTGGAGCTTTGAGACAAATTACCTTAAAACTGACTGATAATGAGATCACTCTTTTATTGCAAATAAAATTGAAGTTACTTAGGGGTTTGAAGGCATCAACAATTTTACTCAGCTGTAACATTTTCTTTATCTACCAGTACATATTCTGTTTTTTTCTGTAATAGTCAAATAGGGCTTTCTGTTTTCTGATAAATAATTGACCTCAGCATTTCACACTCTTTTCAGGGGTAGTTTAATATTAATAAGGCATCCAATATTGTTATCAAATGTTCAGATATTCTGTCTAGGGCACACAATGGGTATTAAATAACAAACTTGTGGTGCACACATGCTGTACTGCTGTTTTCACTATTTTCTATCTCACCCCACTTCACCACAAGTGGCAGCTCATGTTGTAGGTATATTAGTGTACAGCAAGGGTGTCCAAGTCTGGTCCTGGTGGGATGCACACAGGCCTGGATTTGAGGATCCAGGTGAGACTATCGCTTCTTCAGTCATGCTGATCGCATGGCCTGTGTGTGGCGCACCTGGAAGTAACTTGGACATTTCTGGTGTACATCATTTTATATGCCTCATATTCTTAAAATACAAGAAGCAACTTAAATGATCTCTGTACAATAAATGAATATATATATATATATATATATATATATATATATATATATATATATATATGAAAACTTTGAATCTAACAGAACATAATTAAAAGGACCCTAAAGTGAATGATGCCTATAAATGTAGCTCATGGTTTTTATGGCAGTTTACATGAAATACATGGAGAACATTAGCATGTACTTTAACTTTTCATTGCTTGAAAGATTTTCATTCTTAGTAGATATACAAAATTTCACAGACAAAAAGAACAGAAAACACTTTGCAATCACTGCTTGTCCAAAGTAACCTGGTATAAAAATAATAATTATCTTGCCACAATCCATATTTATGCCAGTTTACAACATTTTGCCCCCATGCTAATTCTCTATATTGCAGATTGCATAATGTTTAAGAGCAAAGTAAAACAAACTAGCTATGTTATTCACCCATCATGGAAACATTGCAAGAGAACTGCTACAAGTGACTGAAGCAAGCCATAGCCGAAAAGTATGGCTTTTGCACTGACAAAAGATTACGAGTTACTCTGTTAGACTTTTACACCAAAACCCAATGCTAATAAGACTCACAAAATAGGGCAATGCCATAACATTAAATATCTGAGGGAAATATTACTGTTACCAAAGACCACTCGCTAATGGTTTTAAAATCATTGCAGAGTGCTGCCGCAGCAGTTAAAAAGACAGCATGGCACCCAAAAAAAAAATAGAAAATTATAAATGTTCATTGTTTGACACTTAACACTCCAATATAAACATATGTGTAATTAAAACGTATGATATTTTATAATTATGTCAATTTTATTATAGAGCATCTAGGGTAACACAACCTAGTACTCAAGGGGTTAATACATATCAGGTAACCACGTGGACCAGGAACAAATGCTCTAATGCATTATCTATATACAAATAATTTTCTTATCCGTAAAGCTTAGTTTGGTGTAATATACTGAGTGAACACATACTTCTATACTGAAATCTCTTGCGGACAAGGCAGGATTTACAGATGTGGGCTGAGTGCCGCAATATTGCAAGTGAAAAGCTTAACATAACCATATAACGAAGGGAAAAAAAGCTCTTGCAGTCGATTTTGGAGCATACCGCAAATTACACCTCTTGATTAGCAAGGGGGCATTTGTTAGTTAGTAAACCAATATGGAAACTAGTAAACTAGTCCAATAATGACTATAATTCAATGTAATCACATTAAAGTAAGGAAATACATAACTGTACATAACAAGTAATACATTAAGAACTGTATTATTTGTTATATATTTGACAATCAAAAAATGTTTTGAAGTGTAGTTCTTTAAACTAGTAAATTCTAAAAATATGACCACAGTGGTCCTATAATAGTATATGTCAGAAGATATGAATACATGATTTTTTAGGAAACAAAATTATCACTTAGATTATTGCAGGCCATCCAGCCCATAGGTTAGGACTTCTCTAAATGGGGGGGGGGGGGGGGGGGGGCACTCTAGCTGAGATAGACATTTTTTTAATTTTTTTTTTTTTTTTTTTTTAAGTTTCAATATTTTCTTATTTTATAATTCCTTCCTCACCACATAGGACCATAAGTGGGGGCAATAAAGGGATACACAGCAGTGCCCTGAATAGATCACCCACTTTATTTTGGAGAGAAAAAATGTGTGATGTACAACTAAAGAATAAAATAAATTTACCCTTTACCTTGATTTCTAGAACATCAAGCATCACATTGTATTATAGTTTTAGATTCCACTCAGAGTAGAGGGGTTAAGTAAGTTGACTATATATACTTCTTGTCAGGCTGCTAAGGCAAGTGCAGGAAATGTTCGCATTGCACCAAGAGACAAATGGAAAATTGGCCCCAGATCTTTATAACTGCAGTTTCAAAAAAAGAATATAAACCCCATCACATGACAGCAATGGTGAACATAAAAACACAGTCACACTTAGCTTTAATGTAAAATGTACTTTAAAGACATACACTATCTCACAAAAGTGAGTACACCCCTTCACAAGTTGCCACTGGAGTCCTCTTCCACTCCATAATGACATCACGGATGTTAGAGACCTTGCACTCTCCCACCTTCCGTTTGTGGATGCCCCACATATGCTCAATAGGGTTTAGGTCTGGTGACATGCTTGGCCAGTCCAACGCCTTTACCTTCTGCTTCTTTAGCAAGACAGTGTTCATTTTGGAGGTGTGTTTGGGGTTGTTATCATATTGGAATACTGCCCTGCAGCCCCATCTCCGAAGAGAGGGGATCATGCTCTGCTTCAGTATGTCACAGTACATGTTGGCATTCATGGTTCCCTCAATGAACTGTAGCTCCCCAGTGCCGGCAACACTCATGCAGGCTGTACACTTACTACTTTACATTGTAGCAGTGTCATTTCTTCAGTTTTGTCACATGAAAAGATATAATAAAATATTTACAAAAATGTGAGGGCTATACTCACTTTTGTGAGATACTGTAGATGTATGTGTCATTGTACATATGTTTAATAGAGTAACTATCCTAACCACATTAGCTGTATTTAGCTGTCTCTTTTTTAGTTAGCCCTCAATAATCTGTTGAGTCTCCATGCTTACCGTGGAATTTAGAGGTATTAGTGCACATATGATACTATACAAATAAAAGTTGATAATAATATGATATTCTGACCCTTATGTCCCTTGGTATGATATTGAGAGATACATTGTTAAAGTGTGATTATGAATTCATAAAATATATAAAAACTCACTGACAGAAAAGGGCATCCAAATTCTAAGGCATTACAAGGACATAGTGGAGCCCTGCTCAGCACAAATTAAATACACAATAAAGCATATGATTTATATGAATATTCAAAATGTGTCAGTGTTTGAATCATGGGTATCAGATATAGGACATGGCTTGTTGTTAGGTGAACATACAATCTTACATAGATGGTAGAAGACTAAAATTGAAAAAAAATGTGTTTCAGGGCTTTGCACCTGCTGCACCAGCAGTAGGTCTACCACTGGTTTTGAAGTTTATTCTTCTCCATTTTGACAAATACTTTTCTTGTTTTCTCTGTTAAGCCACTAGTACCACAAAAAGAGCTAATCAGTTATCGGGATGGAAACTAGGTGACTTAATTTGCTTTCAACAAGACACATACAGTGGTCTGTTCCACAGGCATAATAATCTGAATCATAAATTATAATATTGATTAATGGCTTAAACACAGGATTTGGGGCATTTTTAGTACCTTCACTTGTATTAAGGCCTAGATATGTTAGCAAATGATCTGATTCTCTTGGTTTGCTCTATAGTTGCTCTGATTCATGATACCAGCTGTTGTTATTCTTTGGAATTAAAATGTTTCACCTAGGGAACATTATATATGCATCAGCTATTGGTAACTCGCTGATTTCTGTGTTTTTCTTTACTGTGACATCTTAATGCAACATGTAACTCCTTTGACTTTCATGGAAAATGCATAGGTAGTTATTTATTTAACCCATTAAGATACAGAAGGCACAGAAAGGGTAATTTTAAGAGCATAGATATTTGCTGTATCTACTGTGACTTCAATCTCTATGTAGACAGAAGCTAGACAGTTGTACACAACCGGTTTGAAGTATAGCAAGGTAAATTAAGGTATGTAAATGATGTTAAGCATGGTTTTTCACATTATAAAGTATGAATGTATTAAATTACTTTAATCCCCTCAAGGAATATGTTATTATCTGTTTATAAGTCAAAATTCGATATATATTCATCTGCACCAAGAAGTAAATCTACTGATTCAACATTAGCATCACATTTTGAGTGATCATTCCCCCATTGGATTCCTAGGTAAAACTTATAGTTCAGATTTCCTTTCAAAACTAGTCAAACTGGATTATACATTCATAGCCGGATTCTATGTGTTTCTTTGAAGTGATTCTAGAAATATTAATATATCTGATCATTTTCTGACGATGTAAGTTAAATGGATTTTGTCCTTATTGGTGAGAATATTAGTAAATAAACATATATTTAGAAACCCTCTCAATACTGATTTTTTTGCTCTAAACAGTGAAAGAATAATCAACCTTAATTGTCAAAAAACTTGTTAAATAATCGTTGCAACATTTCCAGATCACAACATGAACAATGAATAAAGGAAGACAATTTTCAGTTGAGTACAAATATCGGACTACTATATGGCCTTAAAAGAGGGGAAAGACAGCACCAAGTTTTGCCAACACACGTGAATAGAACAATTCACAATTAAAAGTCTAGATAGAGCTTTAAGGATTCACTATAATCTGGTCACGGGTTCCCTTGTAGTCCAGTGGTTAGGATCTGGTGCTTTAACCACTGCGACCTGGGTTTGATTCTAGTCAGGGAACCAAGAGGTCACACTACCCCGAAGCCAAGCAGGGTTGGGCCTGGTCAGCACTTGGATGAGAGACCACCTAGGAATACCAGGAGCTGTATGCTGTGGCCCACTGGAGAAGGAACTGGCAACCCACTCCAGTATCTCTGCCATGAATGCCAAGTGGATCAACATGGTGTGTTGCTGTCCATGAGGTCACAGAGAGTCAGACTGTACAACGCAAATACACATAATCTGGAAAGTGCACGTTTTATTTAAATCCTTTAGTTTGTAAGTGTGTGAGTTTTCAATCTTGCAATGTGCTTTAGGGAAAGCACTATGGACACCGGATTATAAGCTCAAAGACAGGGCCCTCCATCTTTTGTAATGTGTTAATATTGTTTTGCCTTGATCACAACTTGTATATAGCGATACGGAATATGTTGGCGCGTTACAAATAAACGATAATAATACTAATAATAATAATTCATGTATCTGTTGCTTTTGAATTGATTAAACAATACTACACTAGGAAGTGGTGATGTGCTGTGTATTTTTTTTAATTTTTTATAGACACATGAACAGAATATATACAAGAGATTGAAGAGTTCACATCTTTGGAATATACTGACAGAATTCATGGACAGAGAAAAGCAGCAATATACATGTTTCTTATCTAAAACAATCTATATAAAACAACATATTATTATACAGACCATACTGACCATTTTAGAATTCTTAAAGGGCAACTGCAGAAATCTTGCATGCAATTTACAGTTTCATAGAGGCTGAAAACGCACATGGAAATTTATTTTGCTTTTTAAATTGATGCTGAATTAACAGATTTATGGTCAATAAAAGTCAGGGGAATTTAATATGTTTCCACTACCAGAAAGAGTAATTAACTTTAAACCATGCAGCTTTAATGAATATAACTTAGAATCAGATGTAGAATGTTTGAATCACACAGTGGCTCTGTCAGATGTAACTACTTGATTATATGCAAGCAACTGGGGTAACAACAAAATAAAAAACGCTAAACTGTAGTCTATGGTGCTGAAGATCCTTGGTTCAAGTCCTTGTATAGCCTATATTTTTTGTTTTAAAAACAGAAAGATGCTATTCAGGTTATACAATAAACCATAAACATACATTTCATAATGTGTACAGTAGAAAAAACAGGAGAAGAAAATTCTGAAATATCCAATTTTACATTTACATTTTTATGTTTATCATCCATTATTTACCTAACACAATCTATTACAAACTTTAAGTAAATGTACCTTAAACTCTTTAGATTTGAAAGTTATGTAGAACAAGAGCACACAAAGATCTAGATATGAGAAAGATACAATATGTTGCAAGATGTAGATTATTAAAATTGAGCTTTTTCTACTTCCCTCTGATTGTGTAACATTTATACCATATGTCTTACTTCAGTGATGTATATAATATAAGGTACCCAAGCTGGCAACATCTGTTGAACAAATCCATTTATTTTTTAACTCAAACATACATTTTTATTATGTTTAAAAGAAGCATATTTGTATAAATAAATCAATACAATAATGTACAAACATGATACACAATAAATGATTAGCTTTATTATACTGCTTATCGATAAACACTTATAGATATAAACCATAAAAAACGACTGCAGACGTTACAATAAAACACTACCTTGCAGCACCTAAATATGGAGACATCATGGGCCTCATTCTATTAACGGCCGTAAAATGGCCGCAAAGCTGCGATTCCTTGCGGCCATCTTACGGCCCCGTGTAGAGCTACTGCTACCCTGCTATTCAAATGGACGGCGCCGCAAGGATATACCCCTTACGGCCGGCCGCACATCATGCAAACGGCCGCAAGCATTTTTCCTGCGCCCGTAAATCTTGTTTTCTGGCCGCAAAGTCAGAAAACTGTAAATGCAAATATAAATTCAAGATGGCACTGTAAAGCTCTGTAAATGCTAGGCATCATAATGGGGGACATGAGGATTAATAGCAACACCCTCTCAAGCTTGCATATCGCCCAAATCCGAAATATCATTTACGAAGTCCCGCGGGCTCGTCCTTGTTAAAACCCGTACGGGTTCGGAGGTTGAGGGCCGCAAACTCAAAGCATTGTAGAAGCCAATATATATTCAATCCAGCACTGCAAAGCACTGTAAATGATAGGGAACATAATGGGGATTAATAGCAAAACATTCTCAAGCTTGCACATCGCCAAATTGTACTTTGATTTTAAAATCCATCCAAGTCCCACGGACTTCAATGATCAAGCCCGTAGCTCGTTTATTCAAGCCAGTAGCTCGTTATTCAAACCCGTGCGGGCTTGCATGATAGATAAAACACGAAGATTGAACATGAAGTTAAATATCTTTATTTGCGGATTTGAGAGTAGGGGAATGTTGAGCTATTAATTCTAAAACCAAACATTACTTTCACTTTTAATAAAAGTACAGGATGGCTTTTCTATGCCACGACTTGTAAGTAAGCCCTTTACGACCCGTGGGTCTATTTTACCCATTTACGGACTTGACGGAGGCTAATCCCGCAGCCTTTGCGGGTCTGAGGTGCTCCAAGCCCTTGGGACTTTGTCCACCGACATTTTACATGAATTAAAAAAAAAATTATTTTCAGATTTGAGTGTAGGGGAATGTTGTGCTATGAATGCTAACACCTCCAATCACTTTATCGTCTCATCAAAGTGCAGGATGGCTTTATTATGTGCTTAATTGGTGCTAGCGGGACCTTTTTGGTGCAAGTAAGCTGCGGCTCGGTGTTAGATAATTACGGCCATGACGAGAGGGTTTACGTAGCATTTGAATAGCAACCATGGCTTTCTTGTGGCTGAAACTCTTGCGGCCGTGTAAGATCAAAGGCTTTCCTGCTGCTCGTGCGGCCGCAAGGGATAACAGGGCGCCACCCGCAAGCCTGGAGCCCTCGGCCGCAAGGGAATAGAATAGGCAAATAGCCTGCGGTCGGTCCTTGCGGCCACGCATCTCCTACGGCCGTTAATAGAATGAGGCCCCATATCAGCAGCATGAAAGTGGCTGAATCAGCATCAAGTTCAAGTTTGTGCCAAGACCTGGAAACCATTTTATTTTGTTAACAAGAAAGTGAATCCACATTTAGAGAAAGAAATGGTTGTTCTTCAAATGGGGAATCTATCTCTTTCAACTCTTTGAACCTATTCTTTGATATCCTTCAGTATTGCACCAGCAGGGAGGTAAGACACTAAGAGGCAAAGATATCAGATATCATGAGATATAACTATGTTTGTTAACATTACAATTGATAACTATACTGAAGATTTAGAATCGTACTGGGGCTTTACTACTGTGTATGATGGAACCACTTAAAAATGATGTGGTTGGATCACACACTGAAATAAAGGGCTAACATGTTCGGTGCATGACCACACACATCTCTTCAATTTACACAATATTGATTACATTTAATTGAACACTTCATAAAAGTGAATCAGGTGTATATTAAAACTAACAAAGGAAGAACAAATAAGAACATAATTTTATTAATGAGCTGTCTTTATGTTGTGGTCAAAATAAATCTATATGAACTATTCAGGTATATGGAATTATATCATAGTGAAGGTTTTACTAGTCATGTAAAATATACTTATTAAATATCAAGTCCTCTCATAAAATAGCTGTGAAAAAGATATGGAACAGATTCCTGCCAGAAAAAACAACAACTACTAAACTTAGATTTAATCAGAAGACAGGGATGGGGAAAGATCGCACACACCATTTCGTAGTGAGGTCACACATGTTTTTATTGAATAATATATATATATATATATCAACTCACATTCTATCACCTCTAGAACAGGGATTTACAACGCACAGGTATATTGCATGCTGTAGATTCCAGGTCCTCTTTATATTCAACTTAGAGCTGTGGGGCCATATACAATATCCACTCAATGTATAAATTAATTCTTCTTAACAATTCTTATGGTCGTTTGGTAACTGTATCAGCTGCTCACCTTGGAGTTAATGGGAACTGGTCTGATACCTTGCTTACTACAGTCTCTATCGAGTTGGTAAGCCCCAATAAGTTCTCATAAAGTGTGATCATACAACTCATATAAAGACATTTATACAATTCAGAATATACAGTGAATTGCAGATAGAATCTCAGTTAAAAGACCATATAGGTCCACATAGCAGGAAAAAGTAAATAAATAAAAAAACGTAAACGTGCTAAATAGTATATCCAGACATGTTTTGCCTATATGGTAAAATAATAATTATCTAATGTTTGTACTCAATAGCACAATAAGCAATCTTTTATAATAATACATCCATCCTACCTCTCTCCTTGGCGTTTAAATTACCTCCCCAGCTACAAACCTTAAACAAGTCCTATGTCCACTGAAATATTAGCAATCACAAAGGCCATGATTCTGGTACCAGGTTCCTCTCAGTTACCACACAGTCCATAGTCTCCAAAAGACCAGTTGGTCCCTCCTGAACATGACAAGAAGTATATAAAATGAATAAATACAAAAAATATAAATAAATAAAGAAGCACCCCAAACAGACATATTGTATAAAATACAAACAGAGTAAAAGGGCTACGTACATATCCTAGTAAATCATGTATCAACGTTCCATATTTTAATTTGGTGGGGGATACCACTATGCAAAATGTAATCTTAACTGGATCTAAATATTTCTATGATGTGCATAAATTACAACCCACCTCAGATCATAGATAAATATTAGATTACAACATAAACAGCTATGGACACATTAAAGTACAAAATCCATTGTATTAGAAAAAGAAATATGTAAAAAGTGACTGTCTTCCTCTAGCCCTATTTGGGAGAGAGCTCACCGTAGCCCATTAAATTGTGAGTCGGCATATCTAATTTTGATGGATGGTAAACACATCCTAGTGATGTTCATTATTGATGTTATTTACCCTTATAAAAACATAGGGCCTCATTAAATTCTCTCTCGTAGTTCTTTCGGTGCTCGCAAAAGGCAGTTTTTTGCTGTTTACGAGTACCGAATCTCTCGCAGCCTGCTTTCCGATATGACTACGAAAAATGGCCGAGAACAGGCTCCGAGAGAGCTACGTAGTCACACGCAGCCTTAAATCTACGAATGATTCGTAAGAATCCCTACGGGCACAAAAGTGCCCGCAAGGGATCCTAAAACCTCTACGTACTGCCTCGGAGCAGCCCGAGACAGCAGTGTGAGGCTCCCCCATGCTCCCTATACACATCCCCATGCTGCAGGGGTCTCTATCGGGACCCCTGCAGCACCCCCACATTAACCCCTTGCAGCGGGGGTCCCCGATCTGCACCGATCAGGCCCCCGCTGCATTTAAAAGTTTTAAATTCCCCGCCGCGGCACCTTAAAGGGGTCGCGGCACACTATTACCCAATCTGGCCGGTTTACCTACAATTAACCCCCCTCTATGCTGGGGGTCCCCATGTGGACCCCCGAAGTAATCCCACATTAACCTCTTGCAGCGGGGGGTCCACGATCTGCATAGATCAGGCCCCCACTGCATTTAAAAGTTTTAAATTCCCCGCCGCGGCTCCTTAAAAGGGCCGCGGCACACTATTACCCAATCCCAGCCGCGGCACCTACAATTACCCCCTCTTTATGCTGGGGGTCCCCATCGGGACCCCCCAAGTGTCCCCACATTAAGCCCCTGCTGCAGGGGTCCATAGGGACCCCCGCAGCCCCCCCACATTACCCCCTGCAGCGGGGGTCCCCGATCGGCACCGATCGTGACCCTGCTGCATTTCAATTTTTTTAATTTCCCACCTCGCGGGTCCTTAAAGGACCGTAAAGGTCCTGAAAGGACTCGCACTAAAAAACATTAACCCCAGGCAACTATAATTAACCCTATAATTCATGGGGGTCAATACAGACCCCCATAAGGCCTTAATTAACCCTATAACTCATGAAGGTCAATACAGACCCCATCAGGCCTTATTAAGCCTTTAACTCATGGTGGTCAATACAGACCCCCATAAGGCCTTAATTAAGCCTATAACTCATGGTGGTCAATACAGACCCCCATAAGGGCTTAAATAACCCTATAACTCATGAAGGCCAATACAGACCCCCATAAGCCTCTATTTAACCCCATCAGTCCCATAAGGGTATATTATGATACCTATGGGGCTGTTAAAACCCTAACATTAACCACATAAGTGCCATGACTGTCCACAAGGACCATCATGACACTAACTACACACACTACACTATAACCCCCAATAAACCATTTAATCTAAACGAACCCCCCTCTACACTAATCTATTAACACTTACACTACCTACCTACACTACCTACCCCCTAATAAACCTCCCCACCACTCTAATTACAAAAATAAAAACCTACAATACAGAAAATAAAAAAAACTACAGTACAGAAAAAAACAAAACCTACAGTACAGAAAATAGAAAAACCTACAGTACAGAAAAAAAAAGAAAATACATTACAACCCCCCCCCCACTACAGAAAAAAAAATTACACACCTGAAAAGGAAAGACAGACATACACAATACAATACATACATACAATACATTACATACAATACATTACATATAATATATTACATATAATATATTACATATAATACATTACATATAATACATTACATACAATACAAATCAAATACCCCCTATCTATCTAACATACAATCTATTTGATCTAAAATAAATCATAACTATATCAAATACATCCCCCTATCTATCTAATATACAATAAATCCTAACTACATACACAGACCCTAATTCTAAGCTAAAATAATATAATTACAGTTCAAACTACATACACAGAACCTAATTCTAAGCTAAAATAAAATAATTACAGTCCTAACTACACAGACCTTAATTCTAAGCTAAAATAAAATAATTAAGACCACTTACCTTTAAGATGTCCCTTCAGATCACTAACCTAGGGGTAAAACAAAAATTAGTACAAAACATTAACATCAAATAAATAAACATTCTAAATATTCAACTCACCTTTCCAGCATGTCCGGTCATTGTTCAGTTCTTCCGGCGCGGCCCTGTTAAAAAAACACAATACATTAATACAATATACAAACAAGAAATACAATAAACATATCAACATATAAATATACATTTAACTTACCTCACCGCGATGTCCCTGGCCTCCTCCCCTTCAGCCATGGCTGGGCCCCGGAACCATCCACGCTCTAAAAAAAAAAAAAAAACGAACAGAGATCTGCACTCGCAGACCTCCCCGACGCTAATGAGCCTCCCGGAGTCTTTTCCTGGAGGACATTGGCAATGGCGACTTGTGATTGGCTGAAAAAGCTGTCTATCAATTTCAGCCAATCAGAAGTCGTCAATGTGTGAGTCAATCAGGATGGGATACACCCCAATATACCACCCTGATTGGCTAAAGCACCTCTCAATCTTTATTGGAACCAATCACAAGGCGCAGATGCCTTCAGCCAATCACTATGGGATACATATGAGTGATTGGTAGAAGACATCTGTGCATCCTGATTGGCTCAAATATTTGGCGACTTCTGATTGGCTGAAACTGATAGACAGCTTTTTCAGCCAATCACAAGCCGCCATTGCCAATTTCCTCCCGGAAAAGACTCCGGGAGGCTCATTAGCGTCGGGGAGGTCTGCGAGTGCAGATCCCCGTTAGTTTTTTTTTTTTTTTTTTTAGAGTGCGGATGTTTCCGGGGCCCAGCCGGGGCTGAAGGGGAGGAGGCTGGGGACATCGAGGGGAGGTAAGTTAAATGTATATTTATATGTTGATATGTTTATTTTATTTCTTGTTTGTATATTGTATTAATGTATTGTGTTTTTTTAACTGGGCCGCGCCGGAAGAACTGAACAATGACGGGACATGCTGGAAAGGTGAGTTGAATATTTAGAATGTATATAATGTTTATTTATTTGATGTTAATGTTTTGTATTATTTTTTTGTTTGTTTTACCCCTAGGTTAGTGATCTGAAGGGACATCTTAAAGGTAAGTGGTCTTAATTATTTTATTTTAGCTTAGAATTAGGGTCTGTGTAGTTAGGACTGTAATTATTTTATTTTATTTTAGAATTAGGGTCTGTGTATGTAGTTAGGACTGTAATTATTTTATTTTAGCTTAGAATTAGGGTCTGTGTATGTAGTTAGGACTGTAATTATTTTATTTTAGCTTAGAATTAGGGTCTGTGTATGTAGTTAGGATTTATTGTATATTAGATAGATAGGGGGATGTATTTGATATAGTTATGATTTATTTTAGATTAAATAGATTGTATGTTAGATAGATAGGGGGTATTTGATTTGTATTGTATGTAATGTATTATATGTGATGTATTATATGTAATATATTATATGTAATGTATTGTATGTAATGTATTGTATGTAATATATTGTATGTAATGTATTATATGTAATATATTATATGTAATGTATTATATGTAATTTATTGTATGTAATTTATTGCATGTAATGTATTGTATGTAATGTATTGTATGTATGTATTGAATTGTGTATGTCTGTCTTTCCTTTTCAGGTGTGTAATTTTTTTTTTCTGTAGTGGGGGGGTTGTAATGTTTTTTTTTTTTTCTGTACTGTAGTTTTTTTTATTTTCTGTACTGTAGTTTTTTTTTCTGTACTGTAGGTTTTTTTTATTTTCTGTACTGTAGGTTTTTTTTTTGGTGACTTAGTTTTTTTTATTTTCGGTAAGGTAGGGTTTTTTTTTTGGGTGACTTAGGTTTTTTTAATTTCTGTAAGGTAGTTTTTTTTATTTTTTGTAATTAGAGTAGTGGGAGGTTTATTAGGGGGTAGGTAGTGTAGGTAGGTAGTGTAAGTGTTAATAGATTAGTGTAGAAGGTGGTTAGTTTAGATTAAATGGTTTATTGGGGGTTATAGTGTAGTGTTTGTAGTTAGTGTCATGATGGTCCTTGTGGACCATCATGGCACTTATGTGGTTAATGTTAGGGTTTTAACAGCCCCGTAGGTATCATAATTTACCACTATGGGACTGATGGGGTTAAATAGAGGCTCATGGGGGTCTGTATTGACCTTTATGAGTTATAGGGTTAATTAAGCCCTTATGGGGTTCTGTATTGACCACCATGAGTTATAGGATTAATTATGGCCTTATGGGGGTCTGTATTGACCTTCATGAGTTATAGGGTTAATTAAGGCCTTATGGGGGTCTGTATTGACCACCATGAGTTATAGGGTTAATTAAGGCTTTATGGGGATTTGTATTGACTACCATGAGTGACAGGGTTAATTAAGGCCTTATGGGGGTCTGTATTGACCTTCATGAGTTATAGGGTTAATTAAGGCCTTATGGGGGTCTGTATTGACCTTCATGAGTTATAGGGTTAATTAAGGCCTTATGGGGTCTGTATTGACCCCCATGAATTATAGGGTTAATTATAGTTGCTTGGGGTTAATGTTTTTTAGTGTGAGTCCATTCAGGACCATTACGGTCCTGTATGGACCCGTGAGGCGGGAAATAAAGAAATTGAAATGCAGGAGGGTCACGATCGGTGCCGATTGTGGACCCCGGTTGCAGGGGGTTAACGTGGGGGGGGGGGGATGCGGGGGTCCCTATTGACCCATGCAGCAAGGGCTTAATGTGGGGACACTTGGGGGGTCCCGATGGGGACCCCCAACATAAAGGGGGGTTAATTGTAGGTGCTGCGGCTGGGATTGGGTAATAGTGTGCCGCGGCCCCTTTAAGGAGCCGCGGCGGGGAATTTAAATTTTTTAAATGCAGCGGGGGCCTGATCTATGCAGATCGGGGACCCCCGCTGCCAGGGGTTATGTGGGGACACTTGAGGGGTCCCGATGGGGACCCCCAGCATAAAGGGGGGTTAATTTTAGGTGCCACACCTGGGATTTGGTAATAGTGTGCCGCGGGCCCTTTAAAGTGCAGCGGCGGGGAATTTCAAAGTATTAAATGCAGCAGGGGCCTGATTGGTGCCGAACGGGGACCCCCTCTCCAAGGGGTTAATGTGTGGGGGCTGCGGGGGTCCCTATGGTCCCCTGCAGCAAGGTGTTAATGTGAGGACACTTCGGGGGTTCCGATGGGGACCCCCGCATAGGGGAGGTTAATTTTAGGTGCCGGGGCGGTAGTTTGAGTACCCCCCATGGCAGGGCTTATGTGGGGACTGCCGTTTAGGACCCCTGCACTATCGCAGGCTGTCACTCCTCATGTACATTTACGCAGTGTTGATACGTACGGCCCTGCTGCGTAGCTCACACGTTGCTCTCAGCAGGGCGATTGTAATAACATTGTAAGTTAGAGAAACTTTGCAGTACGCAGGGCTTAATTAAAAGCCTCTTATTTTCGAGGCTGGAAGTTAATAGGGCCCATAACGTGTAAGTATAAAAGCATAAACCAAATAAAGGTTGTGAATTAAATGAAAACAAGTATAGAGAACATATCTCCCTTTAATAATCTTAAGCATAAAAGAGACCAACAAACACCCTACTAACCAAAAAAAACTCTAAATCTGTTAGGTTTCATATCAGTCCCTATTCCCGAGCCAAGTTATAAATGGCAGTAAAAAGAAAGAGAGTGAAGGGTCACTTAATGCATTTAACATGGATATTCTAGGGGTTTATTTGCAGGTAGCGCATTTCCTCATATTACTTGTATTGCACTGGGAGCCAGGGTATTTTTTTCTTGAAAGTTATCCTGGGTTTATCTGGAAGGATCTCATTAAGCATAGTGTCTTCTTTTAAAATATTCCAATGTTTCCTGAAGATTCTCTTAATCTCCCCTGCTGTCTGATTATATTTCTTGAGAAATCTGCAGTGCATATTCTTATTTTTTTAACAGTTGTTGTTCTTGATTCTCAATAGGTCCTCCCTGTTCATTTCCTTAGTACAAGTATATGCATCCTGCACAGTCCTATTGTTATATCCCTTCACCTTAAACTTATTTATCAATATATCATTTTCTTCTTCGAAGTCTTGCTTATCTATAAAATTTAGACAAACCCATTGAAATTGTCCATACGGGATATTGTTTATCCATTGACTTTTGTGTCCACTTTTGGACTTTTCATCTGCTGGCTTGGAATATAGTCATGAAGTGAAATGTTCATCTTTTCATGGCACAATTACATCTAGGAACCGAATGGACACACCATCCGTATTCATCATTCAATTTTAAATTTATTGTGTTAGAGTTCATATACTGTATGAACACATTCTTCTCGTTTTCATCATTTGATCTCCATATAATGATGTTAATGTCTATGAAGCATCGCCCCAAAAATTTAAAAAAGTAAAAGGAGTAAATTACATCCAACGTCGCTTAACAATGATTTAAAGATCAAGATACAGTAAAAAAACAGGCATTTAAATTATACAAACAAAAGGGGACAAAGACTGTTTTATATGAGTACAAGGAAATCAACAAGGCTTGCAAAAAAGCTATTAGACTAACTAAAATTGAAAATAAAAAATTAGTTGCAAAGGAGAGTAAGACAAACCCTAACATATATTTTAATTATATTAATGGGAAGAAGGCCAGGAAGGAAACTATAGGACCATTACAATTTGAAATATGCCGTCTGACAATTAGTGACCATGAAAAGGCAGATGAGCCCAGGTTCTGATGGAATACATCCAATGGTACTGAGGGAACTGGGTTCTGTAATAGCCAAACAATTATATCTAATTTTTCAATATTCACTCAACACTGAGTTGCTACCAGATGACTGGAGAAAAGCAGAGGTGATACCTATATTTAAGAAAGGAGCAAGAGCAAATCAGGGGGATTATAGACCTGTAAGACTCACTTCTGTAGTGGGAAACCTTTTAGAAGGGTTAATCAGGTATAATATACATGAATATGACTATTCAAACAGGATTATAAGTAGGAGACAACATGGATTTATGAGGGATAGGTCATGTCAAACAAAATTAGTTTCTAAGAGGAGGTTAGTAGGAACTTGGATCAAGGCAACTCAGTGGATGTAGTATTTTTTAATTTTGCAAAGTCTTTTGATACAGTGCCACATGGAAGAATATTGTGCAAAGTAAGTGTCATGATTTAATTGTTTAGGGACTCATACAGGGATCCAGATTGTGGCTTGGGGTCAAAGAAAAGACAGCTGTGTTTGTTTACCAAACGCTGTCACATGCTAGGACTGGAAACAGGCTCTCAGATAGCTAACCTACTTTGGCCTTTGATCCAGCAGGAGCTACAGCTGGAGTTGGATTATATAGACTTGTTGGATGAAGCATCCCTGTATTGGTTTTGGCCACCCAGCTGTGAGGGCTTATGCCAGCCAGGCACGGAACCACCTAACAGGTACTACAAGGACCCAGCTAAATGTTGCCAAGGCTGTGTCAGAAAACAAAGGTATGGAATGTGGGTAGAATTTCGATATAAGGGATTCTCAAAATAACAAGGATGCCTTCATCCATGGGGTTGGCTGGGAAGAAACCACAGCAGTGCCAGACTCAGGGGAAGAACTGGGGAAAAGCTACCCTACTCCTAGAGTCAGAGGAGAACACATAGAGCACTGGTCTCTACCAATTGACTGTGAAAACAGTGGGGAGGTTCCTTGGATGACTATTGTGCAGGAGCCAGCCACAGACCCTGGAGCAGAAACAGAAAGTAGCCCTGCTCTTCACACACCAGGCAGTCTCAGAAGGAGAGAGTCAGAATGTTCCACCTGAGGATCCAGAGACCAAAGTGCCAGAGGGTAGCCCAGATTGTGGTTTGTCTCCTGGTCTCCCAACAGTGCCTCCCCTGCAGCTGCCTAAATACACTGTTTATGCACCTGTAACCCTGGGAAGGAGGGGCCACTAACCAGGCTTGTTGGGAGAGGGGTTGGCTACTGAACCACAAAGGCTTGTGTCAGAACTGCCCATTAATCCAGAATGGATGACAACAGATAATGTCACTAGTCCATGTTGCAACTCCAGCATCCCAGTTTATTCAGGAGAAAGTTCAAGCTTGACAAAGGGAAACTTGTACTCCTCAATATTACCCATGGGACTGATCCAGAATCAGCAGGACAGGAGGTCTCCCTAGCCTGGAAGGAGATGGATTTGCTGGGTGAGGATCCTCCCAAGTCTATGCTGGACTTACTAGTTGGGATGTACTGTTTTCTTTGGACTACCTTGAAGGGTCCTCCAGGGCCGTTGTCTTATAAGACTCCCCAGGGCCTTGGGAAGGTCACTAGGCCACTGGGAAGGAGTGAGTATTCGCTCTGGACAGGGGGAGGCAAGGTACCCAGAAAGCCACTGAGGCTATCACATGGATGAACTGTCACATCAGGACCAGTAAACACCTGTATAAATGGGAAGTTATCTGACAGAATAAACTTCCCATGCTATACTAGAAAGAAAAGGGGAAGAAATTGTCATGATTTAATTGTTTAAGAACTCATATTGCCAGTAATTTATGAATATGGCCAAGGGAGCAAGACAACATTGTTGCATTGGGATTATGTGTTATTGTGTGGTTATATTTTGCCTGTACATGGTTATTATGTATCCTAGTTATAATATATTATAGGAGGGAAATGTTATATATAACATATGTGGAATTGGTAAAAATGCACTGCACATAAGTTAGCTGCAGATCATTGCACACTCACACATACAGACCCTGGGTCAAGACAGATGTATCTACTTCAAGTAGTTCTAAGCAAACACTTGAGTTTAACATCAAGGTTTTTTTCACTAGCCAGCTATAGATATCTGGTTAATTTGATCTCAAGAGCTTTGATAGCCCAAGGTTGCAAGCCAGATGGGCTGACATCACACATATACAAATGTAAACAAGGGTATGGTATTGAAGAGTATATATATGTTATTTTGATCATTCAATAAAGGTTGAGAGATAGTTTTCCCATATCCACAGTGTGAGACTATTTCTGTGTGTTGTATCCTGACTTGGGGAGTCGTCTTGCCATGGGTCACTAGTAACCTGTATGCAGTATTCTCTGCCTGTACCTTTTGGGCCTTGCCCTCTTCAGAAGCAATCTTTTGTGCCACAAAAAACAGGAACTACACAATTCTGCTGGGGTAGGTTTGAACTAGGTTCATATCAAGCCCCCTTGAAGAAGCAGATTGTGACAGTAAAGGATACAGGAATTGCAGTAAATATATGCACATTGATTGAGAACTGGCTAAAAAGTCAGGAAGCAAAGAGTTGTTTTAAATGGAACATACTTAGATTGGACTAATGTGGTAAGTGGGGTTCCTCAGGTTCAATATTAGGTCATCTCCTTTTTGACATACTGTATTTATTAACAACTTAGAAGTAAGACTGATGACACAAAGGTGTGCACAGTAATTCAATCATTATGTATTTTCCATCCAAAGGGATTTGCATAAATTAGAGAAACAGGCAATTAAATGGCAGATGAGATTTAATACGAATAAATGTAAGTTTATGCATCTGGGAAGGAAAAATAACCATGCAATTTATAAACTTAATGAAGCAAATCTAGGGGTATCAGACACTGAAAGGGATTTTGAAGTGCTTGTGGACAACCACCTACGTAACAGTTCTCAAAGCCAAGCAGCAGCTGCAAATACAAACTATTAGCATGTAGTAAGAAGGGTATAGAAGCAAGGGAAGCAAATAAAATTCTACCACTTTCCAAATCCCTAGTACACCCGCATTTGGAATATGGAGTACAATTTTGAGCACCACTTCATAAAAAGGACATTTTAGAACTGGACAAAGTACAGAGGACAACAAAACTAAAAAGAGGAATGGAGAGGCTAAGTTATGAAGAAAGACTAACCAAATTAAACTTATTTTTTCTAGAAAAATGGTGTCTAAAAAGGGATATGATTACCCTATAAAAATACATCCAAGGTCAGTATAAAGATTTGTCAAGAGAGTTTTTTGTGCCAAGAGGTTTTCAAGTGACAAGAGGACATTCTTTGAGGTTAGAAATAAATGATTACACCTTAAAGAAAGAAAAGGGTTCTTCACAGTAAGGGTAGTTAATCTGTGGAATTCTCTACCAAGGGAGGTGGTGACAGTGGATTCAATAGATAACTTTAAAAAGGGATTGGATATATGTTTAAGGCATTCAGGGTTATCCTGGTTAATTAGAGAGTATTAATCCAGGGAGGAAACTGATCGCCAGTATCTGGGATCAGGAAGGATTTTTTTTTTATTCCAATTGACAACGTTTTGCTTGTTTTTTTTTCTGTTTGCCTTCCTCTGGATCAATTAACAATTAATCTGCACCTTGCAGATCAGTGGAGATCTTATAAGTTTGAACTTGATGAGGTAAAAGTCTTTTTTCAACCTCAATTACTATGTAACTATGTAACTATGTTATTATAAATTTGATTCACCCACTTTCTACAATGCTTTTAATTATTATTATCTTATTTATGTTTTTTTCTTTTTTCTTATTCGTTTCTCAATAATTTTTTTGGGAACATGGGGATTTCTATTGTTGTTCTTAATTTTCTTAAGACGTAACTGAGAAACTAGAGTAGATATAATATAGGATAGGGTCCCTTTTTGATGGCCTTAGTCCAACCTGACACGTTTCAATGCTTCTTTTTAAAAGAGTGACGCATGGTATTATTCTTATATGTAATGAAGATTAAGACATTTTATTAGAATTTAATAAAAGTTATGTTTTAAAATAAGCAAGAGGGCAGGAATAAAAACTGTGTTTCTATCTTAAAATAATTTTAATTTGCTCAGTAAATTAATCACAGTATCCTAGAACCCAGGCTGATATACATTTGCAATATCTTCTGATACAATTTTTGAAAATTGTTTTATATCTTTTTGTTTTTGTAATACACTGGATTCTATACTTGATATGTCCATAACTGTTTATGAGCCTATGCAAAATAAATATTTATGTTGGAATCTAATATTTAATCTATAATCTAGTGGATAGTGGCAAATTCATTCTAGTGGCAAATTCATTCATATTATATATTCTGCATACATAATATATGCACATCATAGAATTATTTAGATCCATTTAAGATGACATTTAGCATAGTGGTAACCCCACCAAATAAAGATATGGAACCACCTATGCATGATTTACCAGGATATGTACGTAGCCCTGTTCCTCTATTTGCATTTTATACAATATATCAAAGTAATAAAAAATAAAAATAAAGAAAGAAGCATCCCAGACATATTTCCTTTTTATGCATCTGTTTATAACTCATACATACATATGTGTTTATATTTATGTTTATGTGATGTACTAGGGATTAATCACCTTTATCTTTGGTTCCTCTTGTATTTAGCATTTAATGTATCTATGATGTTCTAGTGCAGGGCATATTATAAACAAGCAGCTAGTGTAAATTATGTATATGTACATTCACAATTCACTATTTATGGTGTTCCTCCACTTATTTGTAAACTAGCGAATTGCCTGTCAAAAAATGATGGCAATAGAATTGTAAGTTGTTTGGACCAGACATTATTTTGTATAGTGGTGTGAGATGTCGGCGCTGATTGCGAGGCTCGCGCTGAGCGCCTTCGGCGGCGCTCATTGCAAGCCACTTGGTTGTTGTTTTTTTTATCAGAGGCTTTTTTGCTGTCATTTTAAGGTCGGCGCTGATCTGTTTTTTGGGCTTATTGCAAGGCTGTCCCGTGGTGTAGTTTGTGTGGTATGAGCAGCTTTGGCTCTCGTTGTGAGGCGCACAGTGAATGTATTTTGCGTTTATTGCAATAAGTTTTTTTTGTTTTTTTTTGTGTATATGTATTTTGTGCTGCTAATTAAATAAGATGTAAATGAAAAAATTAATATACTTATCTATTTGTAAGTAATACATGCAGGAAGCATTGTGCTGAAGAGCTGACAATCTGTTTTCATGTTCCTGCAGCATACAATGTAGCTTTCTAGTGTTGTGGAGCTAAGGTGTAAGTGTCAGCAATGTGTGAAGTGTGTAGTGTAAATGGGCTGCGTGCGCGAGGGGAAGCCGTTAGCTGGGTACTTCCGCATTGTGTAAGTTAGTGTTGTAAAATGGTGGCGAATGTGTATGTGGTAGGAGGGTTTGTATGATGAAGCGTCCTTGCTAATGGTGTATGTTGTAGGTCATAGGGGTTGTTGTAAAAGCCGTATTTGCTTTGTAGAATTTAGCGGCTTTAGGGGTCGTGTAGCCTCGTTTTCGTTTTTTTTTGGGCAGCCATTTTTTCTCTTGCTTAGGAGATTTTAGAGTGACTAAACTTTGTAAATTTGACTGAATTCAAGATTTGAGCAGTGTTGCAGAGGTCCTTGTGTGGGTATGGTTATTTATTTTTTTGTGTATTTGCGTGCTTTTTAATTTGCAGCTGTTCGTGGTTTGTCCGTTAAGGTCCTATTTTTGCGAGCCCGTAATGGATTTTTTCTAAGTCCCGCGGCACGTATATTTTTTGTGTAAGTCTGTAGTTAGTCATTGCGTGCTTAAGTTTTTTTTTTGCAAGTCCCGCTTGTGTGGTCGTTTGTAACCGGTTGTCAGGCGCCGTAGAGCCTCCACCTGCACAAATGCAGCCCCACGCTTTGCGAGGGTCCGCATTTGCGGCTTGTAATGAGCCTGCGGCTCATTGCAGGCGACGTAGGAGTCTCCACCCCCACAAATGAGTCCCCTTGGTTTGCAAGGGTCCGCATTTGCGGTCCGAAAGTCGTAGAGCGTCGTAGGGATGAGCGCCTACGGTGCTCATCTCCACCAGCGCAAGGAGCGCCTTTGGTAGTTGCGGCGGGCTTGCTACGCGAGCCCGCAAGCGTTAGCGACAACCTGCTTGCTGACAACTATATATGTGATAGCGCTATCAGGACCATAGTATGCACTGAGAGCGTCCTCGTTGCTAGGGACAACGGGAGACGCAATCAGTTATACTGAGATGAGCTTGCGGTTTGCTTGGGCTTTGAATGGTTAGACTGTTTCATAGCAACAGAGCTGGGGCACGCTATGCATAGAACGCCCATACTAATCGAGAAATGGATGAAGAAGTCATTTAAACACCAACGAGAGAAGTAGGATGGATGTATTGTCATAAAACCTGTTTGATTGTGCTAATGAGTACACATACTAGATATTTATTATTTTACCATTGAGAAGGACTTTTGAATACAGGCAAAATGTGTCTGGTTATATTATTTAGCACTTTTAAGGTTTTTCATTTACCCATAGCTCTAAGGTGAATATACAGAGAATAATCTGTATCTGGAATCTACCATATAGGATATGTACGTTGTGAAAACCTTTTACATCTCAGTAAAAAAAATGTGAGTTGATATGTGTATATATATTCTTTTATTGAATAAAATGTGTGCCACCTGCACTAGGAAGTGGTGTGTGCTGTCATTCCCCATCCTTATCTTTTGTTACAAGTTTATAAGCACTGAAGTGACCAGAGCTTCAAGAGCAGCATACCACCAATCTAGATTGACAGGAGAGAAGGAGTAGTTGGAACTGTATAGAGGAATTTGGACTGTACTTGTGGTGAGAGTAGGAGAGGACTTTCATTGGTTTGGACCTCTAGGACTACTTGTCCACATTAAACATGTAGAGTACAACCTGAGACTATCACATCTAGAATTTGAGGTACCATAGTATCATACTAATTAGTGGACTGATATTATTTAATATAGTCAGGAGTATCTTTTACTTTGTGCTAATATTGAGCACATTATATGTGATCATAGATTTCATGTATGGTTGTAAGGAGGGTATATGTTTTTTTTTTTACTTTAGTTAAGAGAACCAAACTTGTTTGGGTTGTTGTTGTTAATGTCTGATTCTTCATGCCAGGCACATCTTGTGTCTGGTTGTACTTGTCCATAAGATTTTCTTAACAAAGATACTATAGTGGATTGCCAGTTCATTCTCCAGTGGACTGTGATTTGTCTGACCTCTCTGCTATGACCTGCCCATATTGGGTGACCCTATATGGTTTAGCTCACAATTTCATTGAAGTACACAAGCCCCTTCACCACAACAAGGTAGTGATCCAGAATGGGAGTGTGGGTTTGTAATACTTATTTATATCCGTGACTGTGAAGCACTATGGTATATTAGAAATATATTATATATGGATCTATTTTTTTGGTTTAAACTTAGATTTAGTAAGCTTTTATATAAATTATATTGTTCATAGGAAACAAAGCAAAGTTAGAGATGCACATCTGACACACATCACTAATGTGCCATAGAAAATGGCTCAATGCCGAGTGTCTGCAGCCCTACTCTGTCAGTCACTCCACTGACATCCAGGATAAAATTTAAAATCTTGACCCTAACATACAAAAGCTTTTAAAAAACGTGCAACCACTCTGCCCTCATCTCACTATACTCCCAAACCATCCTCTTTGTCTTGTCAATGACCTTCTTCTGTTCTCCTCACGTGTTACCTTCACTCACTCTCGCCTTCAGGACATTTCTTGATCCGTCCCTACTCTGTGGAAATCCTTGCTTTTCACTGTTAGACTATTCTCCTCAAAATCTTCAAAAACTCACTGTTTATCACATTCAGTCTTAATATGTACAGAATGCATACCAAATACTGTTACTGTATTTTTATGTGTCACATATTCATTGCATTTTCATCTTGTATATATTGCTGTGTGAAATGTTATTTATAAACAAAAGTTTAATGATTAATAATAATAATGCTAAATTAATAATAATATCAATAATAATAATAATTCAGATGAATGCCCTAGAGCAGGGGCCCTTAACCCCCGGGCCGCATACCAACACCGGTCCGCGGCCTCTGTTCAGCCAAGCCGTGTGTGTCACCAGCAGCCCTCTCCACCCCCCAGCAGCCCCCTCCTCTTACTTGTTCATTATGGTCCCTGGACCGGTTGTCTTATTAGTCATAGGCTGGATATCCTTCCCCTGCTGGAGCTTCATACTGCAGGATCACATGATCTCTTTAGGAATTCCCCTCCCCTACAGTATGAAGATCCGGCAGGGGAAGGATATCCAGCCTCTGACTAATGAGACAACCGGACCAGGGACCACAGTGAACAAGTAAGAGGAGGGGGCTGCTGGGTGGTGTTGCTGCAGGGGAGCTTTGGGGCTGAATGGGGCTTCTGGGGGCTAAATGCGACTACTTGGGGGTGAATAAGACTGTGGGGGGGGGGCTGCTGTGGGTGAAAGGGGCTGCTGGGGGTGAGTGGTGTTGCAGGGCGGTTATGGGGCTGCTGTGAGGGGTAAATAGTGCTGCTGGGGGATTTTGGGGCTGCTGGGGCACTGAATGGTGCTACTGGGGGTTGGGAGCTTAATAGGGTTGCTGGGGAGTTGAGGGCTGAATGGGGCTGCTGGGAGTGAATGGGGCTGCTGGGGAGTGAATGGGGCTGCTGGGGGGGTGAATGTGGCTGCTGGGGGCTGAATAGGGCTGCTGAGGTGCTGAATGGTGCTACTTGGGGGTTGGGGGCTCAATGCGGCTGCTGGGGTGACAGGGGCTGCTGGGGTGAGTGGTGTTGCTGGAGGATTTGGGGGCTGCTGGAGGTTTGGGGGCTTAATGGGGCTGTTGTGGGGGTGAATGGAGCTTTTCGGGTGGTGAATGGTGCTGCTGGGATAGAGAATGGTGCTGCTGGGGGTTATGGGTTGAGTGGAGCTGCTGGGGCACTGAATGGTGCTACTGGGGCGCTGAATGGTGCTACTGGGGGGGCTGAATGGTGCTACTGGGGGGGTTGGGGGCTGAATGGGGCTGCTGGGGGTGAATGGGGCTGCTGGGTGGTGAAAGTGGCTGCTGGGGGCTGAATAGGGCTGTTGAGGCGCTGAATGGTGCTCCTGGGGGTTAGGGGCTTAATGGGACTACTGGGGAGTTGGGGGCTGCATGGGGCTGCTGGGGATGAATGGGGCTACTGGGGGGTTGGGGCTGCTACAGGTGAAGGGTGCTGCTGGGGGCTGTAGGGCTGTATTGCTCTGCTGAGGGGCTGGATGGCGCTACTGGGGGGTTGGGGCTGAATTGGGATTCTGAGGGGCTGAATGGTGCTGAATTGGGATTCTGAGGGGCTGAATGCGGCTGCTGGGGGTGAAAGGGGTTGCTGGAGGTGAGTGGTGTTGCTAGAGGGTTGTGGGGCTGCTGGGGGGATGTTGGCTTAATGGGGCTGGTTGGGGGCTGAATGGGGCTGCTGAGGGGTTGCAGGGTTTAATGGTGCTGCAGGGGGGAGTTTGCAGGGTGCACTGTACTACAGAAAATTAACACGCTAGCATAAAATATTTTTTACTTAGTTTAAATAAATAAATACATTAAAAAAAAAAAATATATATATATATATATATAGTTACATAGATACATAGTTACATAGGGCCTCATTCTATTATCGGCCGTAAATCGGCCGTAAGGCTGCGATTCCTTGCGGGGGTTCAGTTAACTCGCGATTCTATTATACGGCCCCGCAAGGATCTCCTTTTACGGCCGGCCGCATATCTTGGAACCGGCCGTAAGCTGTGAAATATAAAAAGTCAAAAATAAATTCAAGCCTGCACTGTACAGCTCTGTAAATGCTAGGGATCATATTGGGGGACATGAGGATTAAAAGGAACCCACTCTCAAGCTTGCACATCTGCCCAAACCCGAGTTCAAATTAACTGTTTATTTTCCGGCTGCGGCGTGGGTGTGTCTGAGGTGCTCCAAGCACTCTGGACTTTTTACATGGATATTTTACGGATATTAAAAATAAAATATTTTACGGATTTGAGTACAGGATAATTATGTGCTATTTTTTCTAACACCTAAAATCCCTTTATAGTCTTCTCAAAGTGCAGGATGGCTTTATTTGAGCTATTTTATGTGCTTAATTGGTGCTAGCGAGACCTCTTTCCTGCAAGTAAGCAGCGGCTCGCTTTTAGCCTTGCAGAGCGGTTTCCCGGAGCAATTGAATTGCAAATCTCTTGCGGCCGTTTTAGATCAAAGGCTTTCCTCCGGCGCGAGCGGCCGCAAGAGATAGCAAGGCACCGGCCGCAAGCCTGCCGGAATCCCCGGCCGTAAGGGAATAGAATAGCAGAATAGCTTGCGGCCGGTCCTTGCGGCCCCGCAACGGCTGCGGCCGCTAATAGAATGAGGCCCATAGTAATTAAGGTTGAAAAAAGACTTTCAGTCCATCAAGTTCAACCTTTTAAGATCTCATCTGATCTGCAATATGCGCATTAGTTATTAATTAATTAGTTGTTAATTATTTATTAATGAACTATTTATTTATTTTTAATTATTAATTAATCCAGAGGAAAGCAACCTTTTTATAAAGTGGTGCCCAAAATTGTACTCCATATTCCAAATGAGGGCGTACTAGAGATTTGTATATTGGCAGAAATATATTTACTTCCCTTGCTTCTATACCCTTCTTAATACATGCTAATATTTTATTTGCCTTTGCAGCTGCTGCTTGGCTTTGAGCACTGTTACCTAGGTGGTTGTCCACAAGCACTCCCAAATCCCTTTCAAAATCTGATACCCCTATATTTGCTCCATTAAGATTACAAATTGCATGGCTATTTTTCCTTTCCAGGTGCATAACTTTACATTTATTCGTATTAAATCTCATCTGCCATTTAGATGCCCATTCCTCAATTTTATGTAAATCCCTTTGGAGGGAAAGCACATCATTATTTGATTTAATTACCTTGCACAACTTTGTGTCATCAGCAAAAATGGAGACACTACTTTCCAGTCCACCTCTAAGTCATTAATAAATATGTTATAAAGGAGAGGACCTAATACTGAACCCTGAGGAACCCGACTTACCACATTAGTCCAATTTACAACAACCCATTTTCCATTTACAACAACCCTTTGTTTCCTGTCTTTTAGCCAGCTCTCAGTCCATGAGCAGATATTTACAGCATTTCCTGTATCCCATAGTTTGCACAATAGTCTCCCATGTGGCACTGTATCAAAAGCCTTTACAAAATCCAAAATGACTACATCCACTGAGTTGCCTTAATCCAGGTTCCTACTAACCTCCTCATAGAAACTAATTAGATTTGTTTGACATGACCTATCCCTCATAAATCCATATTGATTCGTACTTATAATCCTATTCAAATATAAATATTCTTGTATATTATCCCTTATTAACCCTTCTAAAAGCTTCCCCACTACACAAGTGAGGCTCACTGGTCTATAATTCCCCAGATTTGCTCTTGCTCCCTTTTTAAATATAATTATAACATCTGCTTTTCTCCAGTCATCTGCTAGAGACTCTGTGTTGAGTGAATCTTGAAAAATTTAATATTATGGTTTGGCTATTACAGAACCCAGTTCCCTCAGTGCCCTTGGATGTATTCCATCAGGACCCTGGGCATTATTAACATTTATTTTTTAAAACCTCTTTTGGATTACTTCCTGTGTTAACCCCTGATACCTCCTATTTAGCTCATCTGCCTTTTCCTGGTCACTAATTATCAGACGTCCTGTGTCACATTGTAATGCTCCTATAGCTTCCTTCCTCGCCTTCTTCCCATTAATATACTTAAAAAATATTTTAGGGTTAGTCTTACTCTCTTTTGCAATTAATTTTAAATTTTCAGTTTTAGCCAGTCTAATATCCCTTTTGCAAGCCTTGTTGATTTCCTTGTACTCCCGTAAAGCAGTCCCTGTCCCCTCTTGTTTGTATAATTAAATGTTTTCTACTCTGTATCTCAATCTTTAAATCATTGTTAAACCACATTGGATGTGATTTACTAATTTTATTTTTATTCCCACTTGGTATATTGTGATAAGTATGTATATTTAGTAAGGATTTAAATGTTGTCCATTTATGTTCAGTGTTTTTACCTATCAGTTCTCTGTCCCAGTCTATATTTTGTATAGCTGCCCTTAGACCATAAAAATCTGCCCTTTTAAAATTAAGAGTTTTTGTTGGTCCCTTAAAATCTAGTTTTTTTAATTCAATCTCAAATGAGACTGTGTTGTGATCACTGTTTCCCAAAGGTTGCCCTGTTTCAACATTTGATACTATATCAATATTATTTGTGATGACTAAATCTAAGATAGCTTCATTTCTTGTAGGCTCTTCTATAACCTGGGCCAGATAATGATCCCTGAGTGTATTTAAGAACCTGCTGGTCTCATTTATGCAGTTTATTTCAGGGTAATTAAAATCTCCCATTATTAGAACTTGCCCATGCTTAGCTGCATTTCTAATCTGTAACAATAATTGTATTTCCTCATTTTCAGCTATATGTGGGGGTTTATAGCATACTCCTACGAATATTCTTTTGGAATTTGCTGCTTCGCTATTTAACTCTACCCACAAACATTCAACATTATCACTAGTTCCACCATAAATATCTTCTCTGACTATAGACAGGGGTAATGTATTGTAGTTAGGGTTTAATGTATTGCAGTTAGAGGTTAATGTTTGAAAGATAGGGGCTAATGTTTCATAGATAGGGGGTAAAGTTTTATAAATGGGGTAATGTATTGTAGTTAGGGGTAAATAGTATTGTAGTTAGGGGTATATTTGTAATGTATTGATGTACTGCGATGTTATGTATATATGTGTATGTCTTTTCTTTGCAGGTGTGTTATTATTTATTTTTTTGTAGTGGGGGGGTTTGTGATGTTCTTTTTTTATTTTTGGTAGTTGGGGGTTGTAATGTTCTTTTTTTATTTTTTGTAGTGGGGTGATGTAAAGTTCTTTTTTTATTTTATGTAGTGGGGGTGGGTGTTTGTAATGTCCTTTTCTTTTTGTAACCTAGTTTTTTTATTTTTAAAACTTAGCTTTTTTATTTTGTAAAATTAGTGGGGTGGGGGGTTTAATAGTGAGTTAGTTAGGTAGTGTTAGATAGGTAGGGGTTACTAGGTTAGGGTAAAAGGGGGATAGTTTAGATGTAGTGGTTTATTTGGGGGTAGTGTAATGTAGTGTTTGTACTTAGTGTCATGGGGTTCCTGGAGGACCCTCATGGCACTTATGGGGTTAATAATAGGGTTCTCATTGTCCTATGAGGGTCTTCATAGACCTACATGGGACTGATTGGGTTACATATAGGCTTATAGGGGTCTGTATGGACCCCCATAAGTGATGGGGTTAAATGGAGGCTTATAGGGGTCTGTATAGACCCCCATAAGTGATGGTGTTAGATGCAGGCATATGGGGGTCTGTATAGACCCCCATAAGTGATGGGGTTAGATGCAGGCTTATGGGGGTCTGAATGGACCCCCATAAGTGATGGAGTTAAATAGGCTTAGATGGGGTTAAATAGCCCTAGTGAGTGTTATTAGGTCGAGATAGGGTTAAATAGGCACCGTTATGGTTACATAGGCCCAGTTAAGGTTAAATAGGCCCAGTTATGGTTACATAGGCCCAGTTGGGGTTAAATACGCCCAGTTAGGGTGATTAGGTCCAGTTAGGGTTAAATAGGCCCAGTTAGGGTTATTATGTCAGTTTAGGGTTAAATAGGCCCAGTTATGGTTATTAGGTCCAGTTAGGATGAAATTGGCGCAGTTATGGCTAGATAGGCCCAGTTAGGGTTAACTAGACACAGGGTTATTAGGTCCAGTAAGTGTTAAATAGACCCAGTTAGGGATATTAGGTCCAATTAGGGTTCAATAGGCTGAGTTATGGGTACATAGGCCCTGTTAGGGTTAAATTGGCCTAGTTAAGGTTATTAGGTCCAGATAGGGTTAGCTAGGCCCATTTAGTTTTAAATAGGTCTAGAAGGGGTTAAATATGCCTTGTTAGTGCTACATAGGGTTTGGCATAGGTTAGTGGGGTATAGTTAGGGTTAAGGGGTTAATGGAGTACAGGGGCCAGTTAGGGTTGAATAGGGTTAAGTGTGGGTTAATGGGGTATAGTTACGGTTAAGGGGTTAGTGGGGTACAGTTAGGTTTAAATAGGGCCAGTTAGGATTAAATAGGGCCAGTTAGGGTTAATTAGGAACAGTTAGGGTTAATAGGTACTGTTAGAATTAAATAGTCCCAGTTAGGATTAAATAGGCCCAGTTAGGATTAGATAGGCATGAATATACTTTACCTATTATGAAGTAAAATCTGCAGGAAGCATTGTGCAGAAGAACTGGTAATCTGTTTGGATGTTGCTGCAGCATGCAATGTGTGTTTTGAGGGCTGTGGAGCTGCTGTGTAAGTGTCAGTAATGTGTGCAGTGTGTAGTGTAAATAGTGTGCGTGCACGAGCAAAGACAGTAAAACTTACACCAACAACTCCAGGCACGCAGGACTTTGAAAATGAAACCAATGGCAGACAATGTGAGCCAGGCAAACGATCAGCAGACACACAGAGGAGAAAGACACAAGGAAGGGTTGGGGGGTGGGGCTGGAAAGAGACACATGGCATTCCCAAGCACAAAACTTGCAGGTTAATGAACCCTGCAATGAGCGGCCCGTATAGTAGGCGGGAGGAAAGGCTAGCAATGAGCGCCAAAGGTGCCAAAGGTAATCATTGCAAAGCAGGCAAGTTGAAGTACACGGGGGGAGAGGCTCGCAATAAGCGCCGTAGATGCTCATTGCAGAACCACGCGATGAGCGCCAAAGGCGCTTAGCACGGGGCTCGCTATAAACACCAAAGGTGCTCAGAGGAGCAAAAGCCTCACATTGTGTGGCAAACAGCATTGCCAGCCTTACAATTTTATTCCCGTCATTTTTGACGGGCAATTTCCTAGTAATATATAATAATGAAATATAACTAGTCCAAAAAACTATTCATGTTATGTTTCAAACCAGAAATACTTAGCTGGGTTCATAGTAGATAGGGGTATTGTGGGGATCCACTGGGTCATGAGGCTGGGGGTATTAACTTCTTATTTGTGTCGGCTATGAGGAATCAAGCCTCAAATCCAACCTAATGGTGTTAGGTTGATAACAGTTTCAAACTAGATGCATTTAAGCTTTTCAGAGGCATTTTTGTGGGTGAAAGTACACATTGGATTTTTAGAAAATATCAGCATTCTTAAAGACTTACTCTGAGTACTGATATTTCACTACTAGTATGATGTGATGAACTTTCAGAAAATCTCAGAGACAATTTTTTAGTGGGTTACAATTTTAGGTACTTTATCAATCTTTCTCTTAGGTTTTTTATTTTTACTTATGTGAAGTGTGTTCATAGCATATTTATGATTAAAATGTACTCTTTATGTGAGCCTTGGAATGGAGTGCATATTCTCCTTGTTTCTGCAGTATTCCATGCAAACCAGTGAAGAAATATATCACATTCAAAATGTAAGGAACCCGCAGGCCCCTGATTCAAACTCAGTTGCCTCTGCAAATTTTAAAGATCCAGACCCCTAACTTGAAAAATCTGAACCCATGTCAGACAACTCCTAGCTGGGTGTATTTACATTTGCACCCTGTGTCCATAGTAGCAGGTTCTATTCAGTCTGCAGTTGATGTCTGACACCAGTTCACAACTATGCAGGCTGCCTATACCATCAGGTACTACCTTGCAGTGTGCCTGCCTTACCACCACCTGAGTGTGCCAGTCAACTTGGAAGGATTTACCTGGTTTCAGAATTCTTTCTTGCTTCTAGACTTTTCATGAACTTTGCCAGTCCTGTACTTCTGCTTGTTTGACCTGCCTTTAGTTAACCCTATCTTTACCATGAAGGGCATCTTGCATACTTCAGATTTTATTTTCTGTAGACAAAACCCAGACAGAGGTACAAAAAATTGCAGTACAAAATGAGAATAAGTATTAACTCATTCATCATAGCTATATAAATCAACAGAACTATGCAGCAGCTAATCCATAACCTAGAAAATCATACTGTTCACAGACCAGTACATTTTGTGCATTTATTGAGATAGTGGCTGAAATTTTACCAGGAGGTCAGACAACTTTCTGGCCTCAAGAACCATGAACAGTTTGGTTCCAAAGATAGAGTACGTTCCTAGGAAAACAGTGAATTTAAATTATCTAGGGTCAATTAAAGATGGGATAAATTATATCCTCTATCTTACTGCAGCATCACAGAAAACTGAAGTACACAATACACAAGGATAATAAGGTATAACCTATCCTTAATAACTAAATATACCAGCCGATGATTTATTTATATAGATAACTTACACTACAAGCATTCAATGGCTGTAATCTGAATAAAAGTCACAAAATTGATTTTGATTTTTTTAATTTGTATTACATGCCTGTGTACTTTTTCTGATTTTCTAGTAGCTAATTGCTCACACCACTATTCTCCTTTTTGATTTTAATGTGTAAAGATAACCTTTTATAATCTTTTGTCCTGACCCCGGCAATATCCACTAGGCGTTTAGATAAACACACTGATCAAGTGTTTCTTGGGAAAATTACGGGCCACTGCTTTATTAAAAGCAACCATAATCCAATAACCAATTAACATAATTAACATTGTTACATCACAGCTCAATTAAACATCCCGAAGGAGGGGCCCGGCCAGTAACCTCACGCCCTGAGACCGCGCCCAGAGCCTCCCAGTGCTTTACTAAGCACGCCCATGAGGCAGGGCAACGCCCACTTAAGCCTGTGGGCCGGGTGACTCACCTCCTGCCAACCAAAGTTATTCCTAACTTCCGTCCTAACCTAGGAATCCTAAATTCCTTACCCTTCTACTCTTTCCCCTTTTTCTTCTATTTTTTTTTTTTTTTAATCTTAAGCCACCGGAGCTGAGCTCGCAAACCTTACTCCCTTCGACTATACCTTATTAATCTATCCACAACTTTTTTTTTTTTTTAAACTAACCACCAACTCACAGGGGAGGGAATCAGCTCAATGGCCAGCACGGAGTGAGGAGGGAGCCCACGAAATGGGCGGAAGTTCCTCCTCCTGTAAAAGCCAATCAGAAGCGCCCAGGCTCTGCCGGGTCATGCAGCGCTGCATCAGACCCGGCGTGCCTGGGGCTGCCTCCGCGCCGGCCATGACCCTGGCAAGATCCATTAGGCGTTTAGATAAATAAACACACTGACCAAGTGTTTCTTGGGAAAATTACGGGCCACAGCTTTATTAAAAGCAACCATAATCCAATAACCAATTAACATAATTAACATTGTAACATCACAGCACAATTAAACATCCCGGAGGAGGAGCCTGGCCTGGTCAGTAACTTTACTCCCTGCGCCCACGCCCAGAGCCTCCCAGTGCTTTACTAAGCACGCCCATGAGAGACAGGGCAACGCCCACTTAAGCCCGTGGTCCAGGTCACTCACCTCCCGCCAAAGAGCAGGCGATGGATGCCTCCTGAGGCTGTGATCCCCCCGCTTGCTCTCTCAATAAAGCTAAGGCCCGCCTAGCCCCATCCTTAAGCTCCAGAGTAAACAGTTCTAAAATTATCTCTGTTAAATTAACCTTATCGGGGCGAAATAATTCATCAGCGTCTGCGCCTTCAAATTAAAAGATGCCTAATGGTAATGAAACCCAAGTTCCTTACAAAACTAGCCATCTGCTTGTTTATCTTTTGCCTGGCTCTATCCACCGAAACTGGATCCCTTGCATTCCGCAATGAACTCCTTTTGATCATTTCGGACCACTCTATGAACAAGCCTGGGAACTGCTCTAGCCAAAACTTCACATCCCTCTTCATATCTTTTAACATTATCCTCATATGTATCTCTCCCAAAACATTGCCCCCAGCATGTATAATTAAAATGTGTGGGCTATTGTGATGCTTAGCATTGCTCTCCAACAGGCCATTCACTTGTGTCCATCTCAAGCCGCGGAACCCCAGCCCTCGTACTTGTATGCTCGTCTCCAGGAAGCCCAGTTGTGCATTGTTTCCAGTGACTGCGGCTAACTGGTGAGCCCAATACATGTAGGAATGGCCGACGATCCACACCTGTTGAATTTCTGCAACACCAAAACAAAATCCAATTAGATAAACCTTTCTGGCTGTATGTAGGATCTAAAACGTCGCGACTCCCATCTCCCAATCTTTTTAACCATGCTCTCGGACAGACCTAGCCTTCCTGCCTCCGTAGCGGCCCTGATCCGAAACAAACGGGAGCCGAAGTCCGCCGGGTCCAGGCCTAACTGCTGTAAGGACTTCTTCAACATCCTTTTGAATTGAAACCTTGATAAGACCTGGCCGTTGACATGCAATAGCCGTGGCCTGGCCCTGATTGCCTTTTCTCCAAGTACAACCTCACACTTGCCCGGAGGCAACACTCCATTCCAGTTTTGTACATGACCACTTCCTTTCCTTTTCCGGCCTGATGCGTTTTTTGACCTCCTTAGCCATACCAACAATTTGTCACCTTCCAGACAGATGTCCTCTGCCAGCAGCCCCCCTGAACCATGCCTGTTTTCCGAGACCAGTTCCCCAATCCTGAAAGCCATGAAGAACACTAGGGAAAAGGCCGCCCGGAATAGCAGGGATTCGGAGGAGTCCCTACATAGCCCACCCAACGCCTCCCCAAGGCATAGCAGCAGAGAGAAAGTGATCGGGCGCCTCCTGTCCACCCAGTGCATCCCTTTGAACATGCCTTTGACCGCCCGGCAAACCACAAACTCCTTTGTTAAGTACTTCTGCCCTGCCAACCTGAACATAAATGTCAGGGCTGCCCACTGCCGGGCCACGGTCACCCTGGAATCCCCTCTCTCTGCGCTCTGGACCAAGAACAACAGCAGAATTCCTAAGGCCTGCTCTTCTGAACCCTCGCCACCGGCTTCTTCAGCCATGTCGCTCCACCTGTTCCATCTCTTCCAGTAGGCCACCCTCGTCTTCGGCGCTACTGACTGTCTGATGTAACCAGCTACCTTACCACTCCAAGCTCCCATAGTTCTAAAGGTATGTCCTCTCCGTGGTCCTTCACCACCGGCGCCAGTGTTCGGAACCGGGCATCAACCACCCCAAAGTTAAGGCCGGGAACACTCTCATCCCTCACCCAGACGTTCCCCGTCAGCAACAAAGAACAAAATGCCATATGAGCCGTATCAACGACGCCGCCGTCAAGCTATTAACTACCAGGACCGCGTTCGGGTTGCCTGATTGAAAAATAACATGACGGTTCCAGAGGCTCCTGCCCCATGGATGAACCACCGCGGTGATGGCCAACAGCTCCAGAACCGTAGCATCGTCTGTAAGCCTTCCCTGCACCCATGATGCGTGCCATGGTGCTGAGCACCACGCGCCTCCAAAAGAGGGTCCCACTCCGACCGCACTGGATCCTGCATAAAGGTCGAGCTGACCGGTCGTCACCCTGCTCGGTTAAATCAGGGTGCTCCCGTCGAAGTTCCATAGAAATGCCGTTCACACTCGTGCATCCTCCTTCATAGCCCCAGACACTTTTATAAAATGATGCGGCTGTGACATTCGGCCGTAGCCAATGACATTCTTCTGCTGAATATTCGGCCCATTGGAATGATCCTACATGAGAAATTCAGTTTTCCCAAGATGGATTGTAGCCGCCGCAGCGACACTCTTCTTGCGCCTGCTAGGGCTGCTGGTTCTGCAGACAGATCCAACACCTTCTCCATCGGCAAGCTGCACTCAATCTCGTCCGAATTGATCCTAGTCCCCAGGAACGTCAATTCCGTGGTCGGTCATTCCGTCTTTTTGTCTGCCACGGGAACCCTGAAATCTTGACGTATCCTTGAAAAGGTCCTCAGTATGAAGTTGCATGTGGCGAGACCCGCGAGACCCACAAAAAGGAAATTGTCGAGGTAATGGGTAATCCCGTGGCAACCTGACTCAGTGTGCGCTACCCATTACAAAACGTACTGAAAGCTTTGAAACAGGAACAGGAAATAGAACATTCCATGGGTAGACAAAGGTCCACGAAGTACTGCCTGTCAACAAAACAGCCAAGGTACCGATGACTCTGAGGATGCACCGGTAGTTAACGAAACGCAGATTCGACATCCACTTTCGCCATCTTGGCCTCAACGCCCGCCGCCTGACCAAGACCGTGGGCCGAACAAAATGGGCGTAAGACACTGACGAATACTGTTTGTCGATCCCATCTTTGACCGAGCCACCTGGAGGATAGGATAGATGCTGGATGAGGCGGAATTGTCCTGTTTCCTTCTTCGGCACTCTGCCTAGAGGGGAAATGACCAAACCCTGGAAAGGAATGGAGGGAAAGGGCCCCAAAATCTTGCCAGTTCTACCTCAGCCTGGATTTTATCGGACGCTACCCCGGGAAACTCCTTCACAGACTTCAAGTTCTGGAGATGCGACTCAGTGTGAGTGCACGGAATCTTGAACCCTTCCCGGAAACCCTCGCTTTAGCCGTCAACCTACCAAAGTATTCTAGCCACGGCAGCATTGTGCCAAACTGTATGGGGATCCGTCTCCCCTCCGCAACTCGCACAGACGTACTTGAAACGGCAGTTTTGTGCGCACCTGCAGCTGCCCTCGTTAAATGAGTGGCGGACCCCTCGAATGATGTACCCACGGCAACAAAGCCCCTAGCCCTGCTTGAGTTCCCGTGAAAGGGCGGCACTGTCCGCATTGGTGTCATTATGTTCAGCCAATAGGCCACCGCCTTATCGCTCCACGCCATCTCCAGTCGGGAGGACATGTACTGCCGGAATTCCTCATCATATTGCCACCAAGTCATTCCATCACACGTCCGGTATGCGTTCCTGATTTCCTCCAGATACACAGACAGCATTGTTCTGGGTGTCTTTCTCCCATGACACATGCCATGATGGGAAGGGCCTGTAACCATTTGTCAAATGACCTTGAATATCTCTATGTATTCCCGTCGCCAGATTATCTATTTGACATCCAAGGCAAAATGCGCCCCCAAATTGTCTTGCGCGCAGATGATGGATGGCCTTGCAGCCGAATCCCGTATGCCTCTCCTGTTCCTCTCCTCTGGCGTGTACTGCTACACTCGTGGGGGTGTTGCAGGGTTGGTGAGCCCAGCACGAGTCGACCTCGCGGGAGGAGCCCCACCCATGCCCCGACTTCCCCATCGGAGACGGCCATGTTGAAAGCTTCTATAAGGGATCTCAGGGACGTTAGAAATTGAGATCTCGCCGATCACCTCTTCTTCCTCTGGTGGTCTCTTTTTTCTTCTCTGCCTCTCCTTCGGCATTGCGTCGTCCCTGCTAAACACCTACCGCGCTGGCAGTTGGTGCGGCAGTGGTGACCGCAGGGGCCGACCGGTGAGATCCTGTAGGAGCTTTTTTAGCGCTCCTTGTGCTTTTGCTGTTAGCCCTGGAGCTTCAAGGCTGATTAGAGGTGTTGCCAGAACCTGGGTTCCGCTGTGGGCCATGGGACAAGTCGCTGGGTGGTGGACGGATGGCTAGGCCCTCGCCCACGCTTCCCGCTGGCACCACACTCTCTGCAGTGGGTGGGATAAGTTCCTGGCTCTCAAGGACCCTATCCATGCCCTCCACGCTGCTCCTAGCCCTATTGCTCAGATCAGAGCTAGCACGCTGCTCCGCCAGCCTATCTAGGCTTTGAGGCCTGTCCACCTGGCCTAGGCTACAGGTCACCACAGGCCGGGCCTGTGCCGCAGTGACATCAACCTCCCCCCCATATGGCCTGAATCCATCATGTTCTGGACCCATCTAACCCCATGGCTTAATGCCCGAGTTCTGACCATGGTCAGCAAGGCCTCTAACTCCCCAGGGTCCATTTATTGTTACCCCCACACCTTAGCCAAATGGGACACAGACACCCAGGAACCCACAATGGAGGGGATGATAGTAATATAGGGTGATTGACTGCTAAGGATGCAGGCAGGGGGCACTCAGACCTGAACCACGCAAATGGGGGCTCTAGTGCTGACATATAAATGATATGGGGGAAAACAACAGCTGTGTGCCACAGGCTCAGCCCTTATTACTTGCCCTTATAATTGTGCAGGCTCAGTATGCAGAGGAGCGCAGCGTGCAGACCTCCAATCAGCTCAATGGCCGGCACGGAGTGAGGAGGGAGCTCGCGAAACGGGCGAATGTCCCTCCTCCTCCAGCCAATCAGAAGCGCCCAGGCTCCGCCGGGTCACGCAGCGCTGCGTCAGACCCGGTGTGCCTGGGGCTGCCTCTGCGCCGGCCATGCTTTCATTTTTAAGCTATAAAATGACACAAGTATCCTGCAAACTGGATACTGTCAATTTGATTTCACTTTAAATTCAGACACAATTTATGTTGAAAAGCTGGAGATATCAAAAAAGTTATTGTCAGCATCCATATGTCATTGTACAAATAAATGATAATAGTCATTTTCTTAAAAACTGTATTCCTTTTTTTCTAATTTAACACTTATTGCACATAGAAGCAGTGCTAACATGCATTTAGTTGCAATATAAGAAAGCAATCAAAAAACATTTTATATACAATCACACAGAATTTAGCTTTACTTGTTTTACAACTCTCTTGATTATTACCCTTGAAATTTACTTTGAGCTAAGAGGTTAGATTGGATAGAAATACTTATCCCTGATTTTTTTAGTGTTTGCAATAATTAAGTGTTAATGTTATGTAGTTGTTCTAAGGTTAAATGCTTACTATTCCGTTTTTTATGATTGCTGTGCCAAAGAAGTTTCATCTTCTCACGTACTTAATTTGCTAAGATTTAATTATGTGCAATGTATAGTTAATAGTGTGTGGGGTTGTTTTACAATTGAATTACATGAGACATTTAAAAAACAACTATTTATAGACAAAGATTTTATTTACTGAATTTATCACAGGACTACTAAACAGTTCATCTTGCACAATGCAAAACATTGCAAAGTAAGAGCAAAACTTTATCAATAACAACAGACGCATCAAAGGGCAATTGCCTCAAACTCACACATTTAGCTGAGGGTTTTACTTTTTTAAAATAAATGTTTAGGTGTATTCTATTGATTCTAACTCACATATACAGTAAGGCTGAACTTGTAAATACTGCCTCTTTAAGTCGGATTTCAGGGGGCATGAGCATATGATCTGACAATATTTAAGCAAGCCCGTAATTTACTTTTTAGACACTATATTAGACCAATATTAAATGAAACATCATGACATCAGTAAGACATAGAAGTTAAACATAATCTGCAATCGGAAGCCAAGAATTAATTAGTGTCAATAAGTAATATTTCCAGATCAGTCTCACAATCAAGCAAGCTAACAATCTAAAATGCATTACATTATCTGTTTTAGTCCATGTGGATTTCATGATAAGTATTAACCCCTTAAGTCAATATTAGTCAGAAATAGGATTTAAACATATATTTTTATTGCATATTTGTGGGTTTGAGACTGTTCTGCAATTAATTCTAATGTCTTTGCATGCCTTCCCATGCTTTTAAAGTACTGTGTTTTTAATTGCTGCTACAGCTATAATAAGTGTTTTTAAAGAATGCAGTGTGAGTCCTATTTAGTACTCATTATATTTTTGACAGAAACTTGATCCTTTTTTCAGTTGGGAGTTAGACTTTATTTGCAAGCTAAAGCTTTGGGTCTAATAGAATATCGATTTTGTGTGACTTTAATTATTTTGAGCTCATAACGTTCACCTGTGCTAAAGCCAATGGAGTTCTAAAGCCAATTTTGCGTTTTTGGCTGGGCTGTAGTGATTGTGGGTGTGGAACTCATATTTAGATTGCAGGCAGCTAATAGAATCTGTGGCAATAATAAGAGCAGTTTTAAGTGTGTATAAATGTACAAATTGGGCAATAGAATAGGGTCCTATATTGGTGGTTTGTACTTTCCCTCTCTCTCTTTTTTACTGTCTCCTAAGAAAAAAATTATTAATAAACAAATCATAACCTAAGTAGAAATAACACTGTTCAATGAACATGAGCAAATACACAAACACCTGCATCTGGATGAAGAAAGTGAGGTTCATTTAATAACTGGCAGTAACGAGTAAGATGAATACACTTTTTACATTTCTGGAATCCGTGGCTAATATCAATAGACAGTAAGGATTTACAAACATTTTGATAAACTAATATCCTTGTTTCACATCAGAAAATATGTCAGATTGTAAAAACAATTTTCTGAATTAATATTTTAATGTACATAAGATAGGACATAAAATATTAGTAGAATAGAGCAACAAAATCAACAAAATGTCTGGGAAAGTAGGTTAAAAGCACTTTATCTACCAATGACAAGTGATAAACAATGGTCAATTTTATGTAAGATTATAGCATGAAGCATCAGAAAACAAAAACATTTTTAAAAGCTTAAAAAATAAAACTCGAATTGCATCCATGTGTTTTCAAAAGAGGTATGCCGTGTCTTTTGTATTTGGCTTTTTATAAAAAAATGTATTCAGTTGAATCATATATTTCCAACTGATTGCAGTGTTATGCAGTGCAGTATTTATGCATATATTAAAATAACACAAACTTACTTCACCATATATTTTTTATGTTTTTTTTTCTTCTCACTATTCTTATTTCTTATGATAGGAAGTACTTGCATTTTCTTTATGATATGCAATATTTAAATAGAATACATATAAAACATGTTAGATCAGGACGTATAGTGGTGACAGCTCATATAAATAGAAAAAAATTATCCCATAGAGAGAGGGATTAAGAGAGAGGGACAGAGAAAGAGGGGGATAGCGAGAGGGATCGATAACCAAGCAGTAAAGAACAATTCAGCATAGAAGACATGATTTCCAAGAGAAGATCTTGATGGTTGAAAAAATGAAAGGCATATGAATTAGGGGACAACAGAGAAGGAGATTGATCCATGAGGTTATTGAAGCAATGAACATGATCTTGAGAAAGCTCGGAGGGTAGTGGCAGACAGATGTGCCTGATGTGCTATGGTCAATACGGTCAAAGAGAGATGGACATGACTGAACAAAAACAAAAGTAATGGGGAAAACAATACTATATTTGAATACATTTTTACAACACTACACGGGCTAAATGCTCCAGAGAGGAAGTAAAACCTAAAAAACAAATATCAAGTTATTTTACTTGACAATACAAAACTGAAATAAAAACCACCCAACCTCTTGTACTATCCTCCATCGTATTAAACTGGCTACAAGCCTTGTGTATCATTTTAATTAAATAAAATCAGATGTTAACTGTTATACTAAACTGTACTAAAACTGTTGATTGCAAGCTCCACAAGTACATATATAATGTATATTCTATATGATATATGTGTTTTTATATATATATATACTAGCGACTTGCCCGTCAAAAAATGACGGCAATGTGATGTATATGTTTGTCAAGTTGTTTAGTTATTTATATATATATTTGACTCTTGTAGGTATTGTGATATGAACGTATATTTTTGTAAAATGTTGATGTAATGGTTTTTTTAACATGAAATTTGTATCTGAATAATTGTTCACTTTAATATACATTGAATCCAGAGGAAAGCAAAAATGAAAAAGCCTTGTTGAAACGTCCCTAATTTTAAAATGAATTTTAAAATATATGTAAACAATAACGTTCAAAGTATATATTTTTAAACTTGATCTTTATTTTTTATGTAACTTTGGAAGTTGACAAAATATTTTTATAATTTTGAACATTATAAACAGGAACACAGTGAATACATTTTGTAACTTAATTTTGTATTAAAAGTATTAAGATTTGAATGTAAAAACAGTTGAACTTTAAATTAATAATTATTAACATGCAATTTGTATCAGAATAATTGTTAATTTGAATATACATTGAATGTATAGGAAGGCATACAGTAAAAACTCTCATTAAAACGTACCAAATGAAAGTAATTACTTACTGATCACATAAACTGTCGATAAACATTAATGTAGTTAGTAATCTTAAGATAACAGACAATATTTACATGGTGACTTAAAAGGTGCTTGAGCTCTTAACATGAATTTTATAATCTGTTTGATGAAATAACTTATAAATATTGTTTTTAAACTTGTAACATTAGAAACACTAACACAGTGAGTTAACATTGTAACATAATTTTTCTTAAAAATGCAAGGCAAGTATTTTGTGAGGCGAATTATCCATAAACATTACTTCCATTAATTATGACTGAATTAAACAACAAATTGTTATGTATTTTTGAATGCTTTTCCAAAATGTTTGCATGGCTTTAGTTTGTATCCTGCAAAGTTATAGTACTTCATAGTAGACAATGTTTTTAGTAAAAATACGTCCATCTTCTAATAAATCACCTTGACTTGATTTTTTTCAATGTAAACTTTAATAGCCTGTGGATTTTTGCACCGTGACAATGCAACGTACAATTGACCATGTGCAAATACTGGTTCTTCCAAAAAAATACCCACAGATTTGAAAGTTTGACCTTGTGATTTATTAATGGTCATGGCAAATGCCATAATAATGGGAAATTGTCTTCTTTGAAGTATAAAAGGGAGACTACTTTCACTTGGTGCTAAATCTATTCTTGGTATGAAAACTCTCTCTCCTTTATGGGTCCCAGTTAAAATTTCAGCATCTATAAAATGGTCCCTTAATTGTTGAACAATTAATCTTGTGCCATTGCATAGGCCTTTTTTGGGGTTCATATTTCGCAGTAACATGATAATTGCACCTTTCTTTAGCTGCAAAATATGTGGTGGCATTCCAGAAGGAGTTAGAGAGTTTATGAATTCAGTCGAAAAGTTAGCCTGACTTTCATTGTCATCAGCAAGTACAGAATCAGCACTGTGATAATTTCTCTGTGGTGCATTAATTTTTTTAAAGATTTCATTATTGAGGATTAATGCATCTTTATTTTTACACGTCAGTATGACTTGGTTGGCAAGCTCGGAATATTCTTCGTTATTGATGCTCCCTTCAAATATAGCCGATATAATATCTTGTTGACAAATCATCTGAGGTGGGATCTCTACAGTGTCGTCAGCTAAATGTAGTATTTTTTCTGTTCTGCCTTCTCCAATTTTAATAAGCCAATCATTGAAATCATTTTGTCCTTCTGATCTTATATTTTGTTGCAGTTGAAGATGGGTAAAATGTTTCCATACTGTGCTTGACTTGATACAGGTTTCGATAATGTCAGTTCGATTTCCATGTACAACAACAGGTATTGTTTGTCTAAAATCGCCACCCAACAACATTACCTTTCCACCAAATGGAAAAATATTATCCATGACTTCATGAAGCAAACGGTCAATACATTGGAGGGCATAGCATGACATCATTGAGGCCTCATCTATTATAATTAATTTACATTTCTTAAATTTCTTTGCTTGTAAGGATGTCATGCGAATATCTGACACAGAATTTTCTAAAATAGGCACTGGCAGTTTAAATCCACTATGAACAGTTCTTCCACCTTCTAATAAAAGTGCAGCAATTCCAGTAGTGGCAAACGCCATTGCTATTTGTCCTTGTGCTCGTACTGAACTCATTAATAAATTGTACAAATAGGTTTTTCCTGATCCGCCAGGTCCATCAAGATAGAAATAACGCTCTGTCACCATGTCATCATCTATTGCATTTTTAATGGCATGAAATGCTTGCAATTGTAGTGTATTTAAAGTTGCAAGTCTTTCTTGTGTTCTTTCTGCTTGTAGTTGAATGTCATAGTCTTCAAAGTTTATGTCATCTATAAGACCTGGATCAGGCAAATTAAAACTTGCACAACGTAATCCATGAGTTAAAAAGACTTCTTGGATTTCCATTAACGCTTTTAAGTGTGCAATGGGTTCATTGTATCGTCGCATAAAGTCTTCAGCCATATTACTTTTAAAAGTCTCCCACAAAGCTAATGCATTTGGAGCATTTGAGAATATACAAATAAAAGCAAATTGTTCTCTCATCTGTCGTGGCATTTGACATTGTGCTGCTTCTTCTAAACATCTTTCCCACTCTGTATCATCAGCGAGTAAGTTTCTATGTCTTGCAGCTAAATGGAAGGATTCCTATACAATGTCATTAACAGTTCTTAATTGTTCAAAACTTTGTGCTCCTGGAACATTTAAAAGTAATATCCGTAAGCAAAAACGTTCAACATCTCTTGGACTGACTGTGTAAATTCGTGGAATTATTTTATTGCCTCTGGTTTTTCTTGGTCTCCATAATCCATTCACAAAAACATAGTGATATGGAATTTCAATATATAAGTATTGTGTTGCTTGAGCATCATTTGAATTTAATGCAAACCATGCAGTTAGTGTAGTGTGACGATCTTCACTTTGGGCCAATGCATTCATTTAATTTCCAGCATGGAAATAGACTAAATGTCGTTGTGGCAAATGTACTGCTAATCTATATACTGCATGTGATCTATCATGCATTTCAAATTTTAAAAGCCGCCACATAGCTTCTGGTGCACTGACATAGCGAGCATCTACATGAGATGCAAGTTCATCATGTACTAACTCACTACATTCAGGGTTGTCTGCACTTTTCACGACTAAAGTAGCTGCATCATAGCCTTTGTAAATATATTTGTAGACATATTTAATGGATTTGATGGAAGTGCAGGCTTCTACGTTGATGTGGGCGTTGTACTTGATGAGTAAATGTGGATTGTAGGGTACTACATATCTATTGTCCACTTTTTTTCCACGAATAATGGCACTATCTCCTTCTCTTCTTTTATAAAGTGGATATCCATCACAATTTGCATATGTTTTGTCTCTATAATCTTTTGGAAAATCTTTTGAACATTTATTATTTTCCATATATGGTGATTGTGGATTAAGGTCTCCACAGGGTCCATGATTCATGCCATGAGTAACAATCTCATATAGTCTACCATATAGTTCTGGATCTGGTAGTTCAGCAACTATGACTGCATCCACTTTGTCCGAAGTATCTAATTTATCTTTCTCTTGAAGTATTATGAGAAGATGTGCATGTGGAAGGCCTCTTTTTTGAAATTCAATGGTATATACATAAGCAAGACATTTGCCAAATAACTGATTTATAGTGAAGTCACGTATTAATTCATTTAATTTGATCTTAAAAACTCTGGCTACTAAATCTGGTCGATCTGAAGCACTTTGTACAAGAAGTAGATTTTGATTAATTTCTGGCCATTGTGGATTACATGTAAATGTCACAAATAAATCTGGTTTTCCAAATTTTGTCACAATAGCCATAGCATCATTGTATCTTTCTCTCATATTTCGAGGAGATCCTTGAAAGGAAGATGGTAAAATGATGGCTTTGCCAGCTGTCATGTCTCTGCTTGTAGCCACGTCAGCAACATAGTCCATGAGTCCACAATATTGTTCTACACGTAGTTTATCTTGTTGATATTTTATAAAGTTTAAATTATTTGCCTCAACTTGCAAATATGAATCAATAATCCATTGTTGTGTTAGTTTTCCACCACATAAAATTGGATTAAATTCATCTCGAATGGCAATTTGAGCTACTTTAAATTCAAGCATAGAAACATTATTTCGGATTCTGGCTTTAGCATTTGGGTAACTGGGAAGGGTTAATTTTGGTTGCCAACCTGCTTCTCCATGTGGGAAAAAGATGGGATATGTCATTGGATCTAAATTTGGACTTAAGATATTAATATTAATAAATGGTTGCTCCTCATTTCTGGGATATACTCTAATGTCTCTTTGAAATGGTGGTTCTCCTTCGTCATTCTGAAAGACCATTGCAACTTCATTTGATGTTGGCAAGTTATAACAACGTTTATCAGTATGTCTGTCTCTTTTAAGCACCATATTAACCTTTGGCATGGGTAATTGATGTCTTTGTGCATGAAGTTGTTGTTCATTTTCTACTTCTGCCAATTTTTTGTATGCTTTACTGTAGGGATTGTTGTCCATAATGTTATTTAGCTCTATGAAAACACTGGGTAAGCATTTTTTATTTTCTTCCATCTGCATATGTTGGTCAACAGCTTCCATTGTATCTAGGACATATAGTTGAGCGAATTTTCTTTGCTCTCCTTGCTCTGGATGTAAATGTGAAGTCTGATGATAAATTTGTCCTTGGACTTTAAAACAGTAAGGACGATGTCCTGGTACATTAGCAGCCAGTGTTGCCCCCATAGATGCAAATGATATGGCACTATTGTAGGATCTTATGTTTGTCTTAAAATTTTTGTAATTTGGAAAAGTAGGTTCAGTCATAATATTTTGTAAATGGCTTGGAAATTGTTTCCTTTCTGGAAGTTTGAACTTGCCTTTTTGACAACAACTAATAAATTGTCCATCGCTGGGTCTCTCCTGTTTAAAATAATAAGCCTCACAAAATTGACATTGAGTACTCATGTCCCCACAACTATGAACCTCTACTGCTAAAGACTTGAGTAAAGGACAATTTGCAAAGCATATCGGATGTTGACTTTCATATTCATCAGGTGAAAATTCATGAAATGTTTCAACAACAGGTTCTAAATGTTTAGTTTTTTTCGTGGCTTTTCTTGGTATATGTTGTCCTTGTTTTGTTGAAATGTCCTGTAAGTTTTTAGTAAGAGTTTGTAAATGCTTTGTTTTTGTAGTTGCTTTTTTTGGTCTGTCTTGACTGGTATCTTGTAAAATGTCATCTGATGTTTGAGGAACAGTTTGTAAATGTTTTATTATCTTTTTTTTGTTTTTTTTGTTGTATCTTTCATTTTTGCAGCTGATAGTCTTTTATTTGCAAGTCTTTTGCGTTCTTTTTCTCGTCAAATTTCTTTCTCCTCAGGTGTCTGCTGGGCGGCCCATCTCTCTTGTCTTTCTCTAGTTTGACGTCTTTTCTTCTCTTCTTTGGTCTCGTTATCAGCCATATTAATCTGTAAAGGAAAAAAAAGAAATGTAATTGTGTATATTTAAATTTGTAATTCCTGTTAAAGATTCTTGTGCACAATTGGTGAAATAAAAGGCAAATCATTAATGTATCAGTTATATTTAGTTAAAATTATAATTCCTGTCCTCACTGACTAAGAATTTGGCCAATGGAATACTGCTGTAAATAAGCATGTAACATATTTTTTTGAAATAATGTTTTTATTTATTAAAAACGTTGTTTGTGGATAGATATTTACCACTGCAAAACTTCTTTGCTAAAAAAAACATTGAGGTGGTTATTGAGCTATGTATTGCATAGTGGCAATTTAAATAGAATAAGGGAGATAGTAAATTTATTTTTTTATTTTTCTGTTGACACGGATGCAACTGAAAGCTGTTTCTTTAGTTTTCTCCTTTTGTACTTATTATACTGTACCTTGGTTGAAGTGTGATTTAAATCAGAATGTTTGTTGGTCCTCCGTTGAAAATCGTTGTCCAATGGTGTGGTCCTCTGTTGGAAGTCCTCGTCCGATGGTGTGGTCCTCTGTGTAAAATCCTGGTTCTATGGTCTGGTCCTCTGTTGAAAGTCCTGGTCCGATGGTGTGGTCCTGTGGCGATAGCCCTTGTCCGATGTTGTGGTCCTGTGGCGATAGCCCTCGTCCGATGTTGTGGTCCTTTGGTGAAAGTCCTCGTCCAATGGTCTGGTCCTGTGTTGAAATTCCTCGTCCGCTGGTCTGGTCCTGTGTTGAAAGTCCTCGTCCGATGGTCTGGTCCTGTGGAGAAAGTCCTCGTCCGATTGTCTTCACGCAGTATCTGTTGTAATATAAAATATAAAATGTTGTTTGAGTGAAGTGTCTTCTAAATAAGTAAAAAATGTATGAATTTGGCTGTATTGTATCAGTTATGGTTATTTTTTTCTATTTTTTTTTTTTTAACTTTCTGTACAATCCCACGACTTTTGTTATTCTTATTTAAGGTTCTTAGTAAGGCTTGTGGATTGTGATATATTAAATAAGAATATGAATTTATTTTGCTATGTGTTTATGTTAGTTTTTGTACAATCCTGTTTTGTGCGCACCACTTGTGGTATACTTATTTAGCCTTTATTGGGATGGTTAAAGTTTGTGAAACATGAAATAATATAATTAATGTAGTTTGCTATGTGTTTGTGTTAGTTTTTTACAATCCATTTTGTGCGCACCACTTGTGCTAAAGTTATTTATTCTTGATTGTACTGGTTATAGGTTGTTAAACATTAAAGAAGAATGTTAATGTAGTTTCCTATGTGTTTGTGTGATTTTTTGTACAATCCTCTTAGGTGCGCAACACTTTTGTTATTCTTATTTAGGCTTCTTTGTAAGGCTTATAGGTTGTTAAACATTGAATAAGAAAGTTAATTTATTTTGCTATGTGTTTGTGTGAGTTTGTTCCAATTCTGTTTTGTGTGTAGCACTTTGGGTCTCATTCAATTGCAATTTGGCTAATTGAATCATGTCCTAAATAAGCACATAGCATATTTTTTTAAAGAAGTTTTTAGTCTGTGAAAAACTTTCTTTTGGGTAGATTTTTACTAACTAAAAACGTCTTTAAAAAAAAATGTTATGTTCTTATTTAGAGCCCTAGTCAATTGGGCAAATTGCAATTGAATGAGGGCCTTTGTGTGTACCATATGTTGCATAGTTTGCCCCTCATTGAATTGCATTTTTTACAATGTAATAGTACTGTAAGGCGCTCATTGAATTGCAATTTTGAAAATTGAATAGAGGTCTAAATAAGCACATCACATATATTTGTTAAATAAGTTTTTAGTTATTAAGCATCTATCCAAAAGCAAGGTTTTCACTAACGAAAAAGTTCTTTAAAAAATATATGCTATGTGATTATTTGGATCCCTATAGAATTAGCAAAATGGCAATTGAATAAGGGCCTAAAAGTGCTTATTTATAGCCATATTAAATTGTCCAAAATAGCAATTGAATGAGGGCCTTTGGTTGCTGCATTTTGTTATATTGTCAGCTCCTCATTCAATTGTGTTTTGGCCAATGGAATAGAGCTCAATATCACCACAGAGCATATTTTTTTACCGAATTTTGTATTTAGTGAACTTGTATCCAAAAGCAACGTGTTCACTAAATAAAAAGTTCCTTTAAAAGATATGCTCTGTGCTTATATAGAGCCCTATTGAAATGTGCAAATCACATTTGAGTGAGGTCCTTGGCCATTAAAGATATATAGGTCCTCATTGAATTGCAATTTTGCCAATTGAAGAGGGCTCTATATAAGCACCTAACATATTTATTCAGCGAAGTTTTTAGTTATTGAAGACCTTGATTGTGGTTAGAAGTTCAGTAACTAAAAAGTTCTGTATAAAAAATATGTTATGTGCTTATATAGAGCCCTATTCAATTGAGCAACTCGCAATTGAATGAGGCTCAGGGTTCGGTTCTTTCTTTTTTATACTTAATACTCTACCTTAATTGAAGTGTCGAATGACAGAGGGTCCCCTCCTGCCAATCTTAATCCGACGGTCTTCTTGTAGTGTCTGTTTGAAAAAGAAAGTGAAATAGTTATTTGTATATTTATAATTTTTCATCTAGCAAACCATGGCGTTTTGAGCATGTAATGTCTTGTTGTATCTTACCTGTTGTTCTTTGTTGGTGTTCTTTAAAAGGGATTGTGCTTCACAATGCACGGTGCAAATTGTTGAGTGACGCTGTTGATGCAGAGTCTGTTTGAATATTAAAAGAAATAGAAAGATTCAGCTTTATATGATCTATTGAATTGCAGTAAATTAATGTCATTTAAATATAGTTCTGTAATTATTTTCAATTGACCTTATTTTTTGGTGGGGGCTACACACATATGTCACATACATGAAGCACATTCCATAGTTTAATGTAATTATTTTGTGTGCGTGTGACATATCACTATACATGAATCATATTTAAATTGTTAAATTAACCTTATAATTTTTTTTTCCAACACACATAAATGTCTGTGTGTGAGATGTGACTATAGATGATAAACATATATGTGCATGTCACATATCAGTATACATGACATATAATGTCATTTAAATGTAGTTGTTTAATGATTTTGTTTTAAGCTAATTTTGTTGCAGTGGCAGCAATACACATAAATGTCCGTGTCACATGTCACTATGCAGGGGCAATACACATAAATGTGTGTGTCACTTGTCAATATACATGATACACATATATGTCCGTGTCACATGTCACTATGCAGGGGCAATACACATACATGTGCGTGTCACATGTCACTATACATTCTATACATATATGTGCGTGTCACATGTCACTATACATTATAGACATATATGTGCGTGTCAGATGTCACTATACATTATAGACATATATGTGCATGTCACATGTCACTATACATAAACCTCTGTTTAATATTGAATTATGTTTTTTTGTTGTTTTGTTAAATGAAGCGTATTTTTTTTGTGGGCCTATACACATAAATGTGCCATATATGTCACTACATAAATCACATTTTCCTAGTTTATTTTATTTATTTTTTGACCTGTCCTGATAATAAAATGTAATATATTATAGCTTACCTCTCAGTTGTAATTTGCACAGTGTAAAGTAGTAAATTAGTAAAGAATTGTCTTCTCAAGTAAAAGCAGCAGTTATCTATGAAGTCACTCCGTTCATCACCTGAGGAGAAATTTATTTTTTTGTGTAAAATAGGCAGTATTTATAAACTTGTAGAAAGTTCTGGAAAGTGAGACCGTTAGAACGCAATACGCATGCGCTATTTGCGTTCCAGCTTACAATTTGCGTTCCATCCGCCATTTTGTGCGTAGTACTGTTCAAAATGGTGTTTAATATGATTGTGATATGTTCCGCATAGTATGTGTTTCATTATTGCGAGTAAGTGTAGTATAGTTACGTCTGAAGCCTCGTTTTCCTTTTGTTCGTCGGCCATTTTTTCTCTCGCTTAGCGATGGTATTAGTGTCTAAAGTGTTTTATTTTGATTTAAATGTAGATGTAACTTGTTTTTTTGAGGTGCTGGATGGTTCCTCTTGCTGTAGGTAAGCTTTTTATGTGTTTGTTGTGTGTATTTCTTAAGTTTTAAATGTTTGTATGTCGGCGTGTTGCGTCCGATGTTTGCGAGGTCGTAATGTGTGGTAACGTGTCTCGTATGGTGTTTGCGTGTGTAGCCTCGTTTTCGTTTTATTCGTCGGCCATTTTTTGTGTCGCTTAGCAAATTATTTAGTGTCTAAACTTTTTTATTTTGAGTGCAATTAAGTTGTAAGTTGCATTTTTGAAGTCGTGGGTGCTCCCTCTTGGTGTAGGTAAGCTTTTTATGTATGTGCTGTGTGTATGTATTTTGTTTTTAATTTTGTAATGTTCGCGAGTTGCGTCCGAGTGTTGCGAGGCCGTAATGTGTGTGAACGTGTGTCGTATGTTGTTTGCGAGTGTCGTAATGTGTGTGTCGTGCTCTTTGGGTTGCGACGTGAACTTTGCGAGGTTCGCAGTTCTTTGGGTTGCGAATTTGGGTTGTGAATTTTGCAAGGGTCGCAGTCGCTTTGCGAGGGCCGCGGGCTCGCTACGCGAGCCCGCAGCGTTAGCAAGAACTCGTACGCTCACAACTATATATGTGATATATATATATACACATGTCATATACATTATATATGTGCTTGTGGACATACTTACACACACATATATACACATACAAAGGGGTGGAGAGGAATATTAAAATATCTAAAACATGGGAACCTGGGAAACATTTGTAGGAGCACAACAGGCTGCTTTCTAGAAGCCTGGAAGGAGGTCCTTCATAGGGATGCAGATGCCTTATTCTATGTAAATATAGAATACAAGCTGTCCTCTAGAAGCCTGGAAGGAGGTCCTTCATAGGGATGCAGATGCCTTATTCTATGTAAATATAGAATACAAGCTGTACTCTAGAAGCCTGGAAGGAGGTCCATCATACGGATGCAGGTGCCTTATTTTAAATATAGAATGCGAGCTGTACTCTAGAAGCTTTGAAGGAGGTCCTTCATAGGGATGCAGATGCCTTATTATTCGTAAATATAGAATACAAGCTGTACTCTAGGAGCCTGGAAGGAGGTCCTTCATAGGGATGCAGGTGCCTTATTCTATGTAAATATAGAATACAAATTGTACTCTAGGAGCTGGGAAGGAGGTCCTTCATAGGGATGCATGTGCCGTATTCTATGTAAATATAGAATACAAGCTGTATTCTAGGAGCCTGGAAGGAGGTCCTTCATAGGGATGCAGGTGCCGTATTCTATGTAAATATAGAATACAAGTTGTACTCTAGGAGCTGGGAAGGAGGTCCTTCATAGGGATGCAGGTGCCTTATTCTATGTAAATATAGAATACAAGTTGTTCTCTAGGAGCCGGGAAGGAGGTCCTTCATAGGGATGCAGATGCCTTATTCTATGTAAATATAGAATACAAGCTGTATTCTAGGAGACTGGAAGGAAATCCTTCATAGGGATGCAGATGCCTTATTCTTTGTAAATATAGAATACAAGCTGTACTCTAGGAGCCTGGAAGGAGGTCCTCATAGGGATGCAGATGCCATATTCTATGTAAATACAGAATACAAGTTGTTCTCTAGGAGCCGGGAAGGAGGTCCTTTATAGGGATGCAGATGCCATATTCTATGTAAATATAGAATACATGCTGTATTCTAGAAGCCTGGAAGGAGGTCCTTCATAGGGATGCAGGTGCCTTATTTTAAATATAGAATGCGAGTTGTACTCTAAAAGCTTTGAAGGAGGTCCTTCATAGGGATGCAGATGCCATATTCTATGTAAATACAGAATACAAGCTGTATTCTCCGAACCTGGAAGGATGTCCTTTATAGGGATGCAGATGCCATATTCTATGTAAATATAGAATACAAGCTGTATTCTAGGAGCCTGGAAGGAGGTCCTTCATAGGGATACAAATGCCTTAATCTAAGTAAATATAGAATACAATCTGTATTCTAGGAGCCTTCCTTCCAGCTTGTCTGATATATACAGGGTAGTCAGCAACATACAGAGTACTGAGATGGCTGAGGCTCTGCACCCAGCACACTATGCCAGGAGTTGATGTTTTTTTTCCAATAAACTTTATTCAGAAAGAGGAGAGAGAAAGAGATTATAGGGAACAATAAATTGTGTGTGGGGGAGGATTTCTCCTTCAGCACAAAGACTGTTTAAAAAAAATAAAATTTGTAAAAAAAAATTGTATTTAAATTATATACTCACAAATGTTTTTTTCACTAAATAGAAAATGTTTTTTTCAGTATCAAATTAAAAGCAAACTGTCATGACAAAACTACTAGTCTTCATTATGAAGCTGCCTATACCTATCTATCTAGATGCATGGTGACTGGGGGAAGAGAGAAACATTATGAGAGAGAGAGAGTACAAGTCACACAGAGAGAATAAGAAAGTCACAGAGAACAGGAGAGAGAGAGAATAACGGACAGACTGAGAATACTTACACAGTCCTGAACAGCTCTAGCACCATGGCAGCTCCTCACTGAACTACATCTCCCAGTATGCACCACATACTGCAATTTAGCAGTCCTAATTTGCTGGGGCAGTGTCAGTGATCAGCTGAGGTTTGCCCCAATGGGTCGCCACAGCTTCAGCTCCTCAAAGTCATTCTGATTGGGTGATCCCTGAAAGGTCCCACAGCTTCAGCTCCCTCCCAGTCATTCTGATTGGGTGATGTTGTGTTTGACAGACAGGCTCATTGCTTCAGATGGAGTACAGGCAGCATTGTGCCCTGATCTGAAATACAAAGCAAGTCACCAGCAGGGGGAGATGTGATAAGGGGATAAGTCAGTGTGTTTAACTGCCAAAGGATTCATCATTTAAAGTGACAGCAGCAGATATAAAAAAAATAAAAGATTGAACATGATATAATTTTTATATTTATATTATTTAAATTAAACAAGTTAGTGATGAGGGATTAAGTCAGTGCATTCATTCTGGGAGGGTGGTTGCCCATTTGCCCCTATGCACAAGCCGCCCCTGATACAAGTAATGATAATAACGTGATGTTAATGGTCTACTGCCATATAGTCAAACAGACATTTCTCCACTCTATATTTGACCCAGAGGTATGGTTACAATGTATTCCCTCTTTCTCAAACACTCCCATACATTTTGTTTATTTGATTTACACTTCTGGTCAACATCATCAGTTTTATAAAAAATAGCTTAGAGCATACTCCAAAATTCAATGCATTGACTTTAGCCTAGTGAGACGATTGTCATTACTTTGGCCCATATGTATCAATTGATAAAATATTTAAATGTCATATCTTATGCCCTATTGCATAACATAAATGTAGAGGTTCTCCAGCATTTCACTGTTCAGTACACATGGTCCATGGTGATGTCAATCATCTGACTAATATTAAAGCACTGGCACTTTGTGAGACAGGTTTTGTTGCTGAAATCCAGGATCCAAAATGTTACTACAAAAGAAAATTTGTTTGAAATATGAAAGTTTATTGAAAAGAAAAGATTGGTAAAATATATGGGCGCACAAATAAAATCATGTTACCTACCAAGTGGAAGCAGGCTGTGATATTTCAAGATACCCCATGTTACACAGCAAATTCAATAATGGACCTTGCACTAAATGGCCATGTTTTTAACGTTTACTATTTTGAAGAACTACCCTTGAAAATAGACAACACTTTTTTTTGTATGTATTACCTTTTATATGCCATATCAACCATTATCAACCATTTTGGTTTCAGCAGCTAAAATTTGGGAAGAGACTTTGAATATACAGGAAGTTTTGATCCATACATGTGGCAGCTAAAACTGACACAGACTGCAGAGGAAAGAAAACAATATGGAAGCCTGCAGTAAAGTATAATATAATATAAATGGTGCAACATGTAAATGCTGTGTTCATTTATTTTATTTCAATCATTTATTTATTTTGCTTTCTAAATACTTATTGTCCATTATAATGCTTAGATCTTCAAAAAATGATATAGAGAAAATTTACCACAGTGATCCCTTAAAGTGGTCACTCCTCTATTGAAGCTGCTGTACAGTTAAATATTTGTGTATTGTGCCTACTGGTTATTGATATGTGTTTTCAAGTCAATTGTAACTGAAATATGAGTGAACAGATATTTTTAAGACTTTTTTTTCTTCTCATGAATTTATCTGATATATATATATAATCTGCTGCTGGACAAGTATTTCGATAATATAAGAGAGCTTCTGTGTGTTAGTGTTAATGTTTTTTTACTCTTTATGTAAAACATATTTTTTTAAAGGATTGCTTCTAAATTTTGGTTTCATTAAATTGTAGATTTTGTTTCTATAATTTAAAAAAAAAAACATTTTCAAAGAATTTCTTGTCAACATTACTGTAAAACATTGAATAAAAAACATAAAATACTTCACAAAGAAATAGACTTAATTTTCTACACCAATGATTTCATAATAGAATAACATTTCTAGGGTTTTGCAGGAAATTACAGCAAAAAAAGACAATTTGTTTTATTGTCTTGATTTGCACACGCCATAATGTGATATTACCACATCAACAAAAGACGCAGGGAGTACAACATACAAAAATCTGAGGTAATTATATGATAATGTTTATAGAAAATGATAAACAATGTTCCGATGAACTTTGAGAAATTCATTATATTTTGCAGCTTCCTTTGAATAGCAATTGTACGAATGCCGCAGTTCTCTATCCCCCCTGCTGGATTCTATTTAAAAACACTGGATACCTGTAGGTAAATTGCTACCTGCGGTGTAAAATCACAGGCAAGGTAAATGAGTTCTACAGCAATGCTAAATAAAAGGAATTAACTGGCAACAGCCAAAAGCATTTTAAAGAGACAAGGGCAATAGATAAAGCTTAGCAGACCAGCTAGAAGAGCATCAATTTGAAAATGAGTCATTTGGGCTTGATATAACTGGTGCATACTGACACAGTGAATTATGTAAATGACACTGAAGATTGTAACACCAGCTCACAACGGCTCATTTAACAGCTTTAAACTACCCTTGCTGACTACATGTTAAAGGACTGCAGGCAGATATTTGCCTCTTTCAGTTTTACAGCTTTGTCCATTATATGCCTATATTAGCAGGTTTTCAACTGGAGAATTATTGGTTTAAAGTTGGCATTGACAGTATACAAGAAAATGAATAATGTTAAATATTTATATAATTTTTAGTAAAAAAATATATTCAGTAATGTAAAAAGCAAACAAAAGAAAATGCCAGAAAATATTTGTATTTATGTATGTATCCAACCTACATGTGCTATAGAGCTGGATATTGTAAATGCTGTTGGATCCAATTGTGTGTTACTTTAATGATTTCCATAAAATAAGTTAGCTATCAGTTTAACAAATTGACACTCCAGCTATTAGAGTCACATATACATTCAAGGAAAATATTAATATAAGAAATTTGTTCTAGTATGTGAAAAAAAATACAGCATCTAATTTATTACTCTTATATGCAACTAGCGAATTGCCCGTCAAAAAATGACGGCAATGAAATTGTAAGTGAGTTTAACGCTGTTTGGTGTATAATAATCAAATAAATAATACATTAATAAATTAATATACTTTATCTATTTTCAAGTAATATATGCAGGAAGCATTCTGTTGAAGAGCTAGCAATCTGTTTTGATGTTGCTGCAGCATTAGTGGTGTGGAGCTGCTGTTTAAGCGTGCTGTATGTGTGCAGTGTAATAGTGTACGTGCAGATAACGTAGCTGTGTACTTCCGCATTGTATAAGTTATTGTTCTAAAATGGCGGCTAATGTATGGTATGCGTCTGTGGCGGAATATCCGTAGCTCTTTTGTGGTGTTTTGCGTGTTTCTGGTGGTGTTTTGCGTGTTTAGAGTCCTGTAGCTTAGTTTTCGTTTTGTTCGGCGGCCATTTTTTCTCTCGCTTTGGTGATTTTCGGGTGTTTAAACTCTGAAATTTGGACTTAAATCGAGGTGTAACTTTACTTGCAGAGGTCCTGGGTGCACCACCTTGCTGTGGGTAAGCTTTTTATATGTTTGCTGTGTGTATTTATTGTGTTTGTAATGTGTTTGTGGTCTCGCGGGTTGCGTCCTTGTTTTCTAATCTCGTATGGGTTTTTCTGCAATTCCGTAGGTGTTTGGTGGTGTTTGGCGTCTTTAGAGTGCTGTAGCCTTGTTTTCGTTTGTTTTGGCGGCCATTTTTTTTCTCGCTTAGAGAATTTTTTTGTGTCTAAACTCTTTTATTTTGAGTTAAATTGAGGTGTAACTTCAGTTTTTGAGGTCCTGGATGCCCCCTCTTGCTGTAGGTAAGCATTTTATGTATGTGTTGTGAGTATTTATTGTGTTTTTCATTTTTTCATGTCCGCGGGTTGCGGCAGATTTTTGCGAGGTCGTAATTTTTCCTAACGTGTCTCATACTTTTTTGCGAGGTCCGCAGTTGCTGGCAAGGAGCGCCTTTGGCAAGCATCAGCAACGGCTCACATGCTCACAACTATATATGTGATTATGCTGCTGCCGAATCTAACATTTTAGGCCTCCATGCTAATCCCCAATATTGCAGATTACACCATGTTTAAGTGCAAAGTAAATCTCCCTAGCTATGTTGAGCACTTATCCCTGAAACATTGCAAGAGAACCGCTACGAGTTACTGCGACAAACCAGAGCCGAAAACTATGGCAAACTTTTCCATTGACCTTTGTACTGACAAAAGATTATGAGTTACATACATACATATGAGATACATACATAAACAATATGTGCATACCTCTCCACAGTGCACCAAACATACATCACATATACAATTCATATAAGCCCCTAGTAAGGGGAAGAATGCACTTATCTCTCAGCTGAGAGCGGGATGTAGTTGTGCAGACCTTCACTGTAGCTCGGGCTCAATCTCCCCTGAATGCCAGACAGCCTGATGGTTGCATTTCGTGAGACTCGCAAAACACTATGTTTGATGCCCTGTGGAGAGGTATGCACATATTGTTTTTGTAGCAATGGTTTCTATATGATATGCAAATTAGTATAGGCATGGTGCACATGTTGAATACGCTTTAATTTGCGCATAGAGTTAAGCAGGCATTCTTAAGCACTTCTGTCTTAATGACTTTAGAACATGCAAGGTAAAATTTGCAAGGCACAGAGTGTTAACTGACTCATAGTCAGAGGGTAAATAGCAGACCCTTCAAGGATTGCAAAGATCAGATAGTGAACTCCGCTATATATTAATAGGGCCTCATTATGCCTTGCACTAAGGATATATATGTGAATTTTGTCCTTTGCTCCAGTGACACAGGCGTTACTGATGTCGTTCATGCTATTACCCTAACATATGTTGTTCAGTCTATTACCATAGCATATGCAAAAAGGATTTTTGATACTAGGATCACATGTAGATTTTGCTAGTGATAGGAGGACTAGCGTTTACCAGGTGAGATAACTTCTATACAAATCTCACTCTGTTTGGAGATAATGAGAGGGTGATCCCATCCAACCTTGTGTAACAATGTTCTAGCTAAATACTTTGCCATTTGAGAAATGTATGGCAATCTATGTCGGTTCCAGCTATAAGTGGAATGAGAACTGTGAGGCCCTACACTGCAGCTCTGAGACTCATCTCCTATTGTATATAATACTTTTATTTGCTGTTGTTTTCTCTTTTATTTGTCTTATATATTTACACATTTCACTCAAATGCCATATAGGCATTTATCTTTTCCATGTATTTTAATACACTTGTAATATCGCTGATAGAGGCTCACTAGTTTATTTGGTGTACTTTTATCTGAGTATTGTGAAACTTACAAAATTAGCAGCAGTGTTAGGTGTGCATTAAATCATTTTAGAGTAAATATTAATTTTAGCAGGAAAAGGGTATTTACCGTAATTATTGTGGTGCTATGATATGCACCCTCCAGATTATGTGTACTTGCAAGTGCATTACTGACCAAAGAAAATGAAAACTAGTCTAACACGTGAGAAACAGAAGACCTTAGAAGATCTGAGAAACATAAGCCACGTTATGTTGATATAATACACAGTGTTCTTCAAGTGTGAATACTTTTTATCAGTGTTTTATTTTAGCACCATTATTGTTGATGAGGCTTTTCAAACTTGTTACCATTTAGTAATAAGCACAAACCCACATTATTTTTAATTTAATTTTAGCAAACTCTGCTCAAAGTTGTTTATCAATTATGCTGGTTTGGAGACTGCATGGGGTATGCTTGGATATTTTAATAAATTCAGTGGTTATTACCTCTATAAATATTCATTTAAGTGTACTCTTAAATTGTTTATTGCAGATATCAAATACATGCAGTTTTACACATTTTTGAATTTTTCTATGGTTCATCTATGCTAATGTGCTTAGGGCTAGAAACACTGAATATAGTGTTGATGTAATGTGAGAGGCCACTTACAACACAGACCTTCACTGTGTTTTCTTTGTTTCCTACAGTGAGACTTTGCAGAGGAATATCAACGGGGAACCTCAGCAAACATAGAGTAAGTGTAAATGAGAAGGCAATCTTTTTATTAATTATGACAGACAAATATATCTATATATATATCTATATATATATAGATATATATATAAATAAATATATATATATATATATATATATATATATATATGCCTCTTGACTTCTATTAGAATAGAAAACAAGTGGAGAATGTACAGTTAGAATTACTGTAACAGGCACTACATTAACATTGTGATGGCAAATGTTATATACAGTAATATATTCCTAGTTAGTTCAGAAGAGGAAAAATGCATACTGAATAATCCAGGGATCTGCCTCTAAAATGCCACCATGGCTAAGACCTGGCAAATTTAATGAAGAGGATAAGTAAGTAAACTAAATAAAAAAAGGCATTAAACTTCCTTCTTTGAAACCTCAAAGATTAGTGAATCTATCCCTTTATGTTGTTAATTATACAGATTGTCTTTCATTTAGCCTTTGATACTCCATGTATACAATATCAATGTACTCATTGTACTCAATGTACTTGTGTAGACAATATCAATTTACTCATTAGTACACCATACTAATTTTAGACTTGTGTGACAGACCACTTTGTCACTCTTTATTTATTTTGTATTGCCGTGACTTAAAAATTACTGAAGATGCAAATTTCTCTTCAAGAAAATTGGGAAGCTAAAAGGCACCTTTCCTGCCAAAGTGGGTGTGATAAAAGACAAAAATGGTAGGCACTTAACAGAAGAAGATCAGATAAAGAAGAGGTGGCAGGAATACACTGTTAGATGGGCCCTAGGATGTCTTGCTAATAGGAAGGCTGCAGGAGTTGATGGAATCCCAATTGAGTTATTCAAAATCCTACAAGATAATGCTGCGAAAGTGTTACTTGCCTTATGCCAACACATTTGGAAAACTCAACAATGGCCAATAGACTGGAAAAGGTCAGTCTTCATCCCACTCCCAAAAAAAGGCAGTTCCAAAGTGTGCTCCAATTATCAAATAATTACACTAATTACACATGCCAACAAGGGAATACTTAAGGTTCTATAAGCTTGACTGTAACAATATGTGGACCAGGAACTACCAGATGTGCAAGTCGGGTTCTGCAGAGGAAGAGGCACAAGAGATCACATTGCTAATGTCTGCTGGATAATAGAGAAAGGAAGAGAGTTCCAGAAAAGTATATACTTCTGCTTCATAGACTATTCTAAAGCCTTTGACTGTGTGGATCACAACAAAATGTGGCATGTTCTTAACGAGATGGGAGAACCAGATCATCTCATCCTCTTCCTAAAGAATCTGTATGTGGACCAATAAGCCATGGTTAAAACAGAACATGGGACAATAGAATGGTTCAGTATCGGAAAAGGAGTGCTAAAAGGTTGTATATTGTCACTTTATTTATTCAACTTATATGCAGAATACATCATGTGTAAGGCCAGGCTGGATGAATCCAAAGCCAGAATCAATATTGCTTGAAGAAATATCAACAACCCCCGATACGCTGATGATACTACCTTGATGGCTGAACGTGAGGAGGGACTAAATTACCTATTGATGAGGGTAAAAGATAACAGTGCAAAAGTTGGCCTGCTGCTCAACGTTAAAAAGACAAAGATCATGGCAAATGGCAATCTTACTTCCTGGCAAATAGACAGGGAAGAAGTGGAGGCAGTGACATTTATTTTCCTGGGATCGCAGACCTCTGCAGATGGTGACTGTAGTCATGAAATTCAAAGACATTTGCTTCTGGGGAGGAAAGCTATGGCAAGCTTGGACAAGCTAGTAAAAAGTAAAGATATTAAACTATCAACAAAGTTCTGCATAGTTCGAACTATGGTATTCCCAGTAGTAAAATACTGTAGAATTTGATGCCTTTGAATTGTGGTGTTGGAGAAGACTGCTTAGAGTCTCTTGGACTGCAAGAAGATCCCAAATATCAGTACTTCAGGAAATCAAGATGAACTGTTCACCAGAAGATATGATCATGAGTCTGAAGGTAAAATATTTTGGCCATATCATGAGACGGCAGGGTTCCCTAGAAAAGACTCTGATGCTGGGAAAGATTGAAGGCACAAGAAGAAGGGGACGTAGATGGATAGATGAAGTCACTGAAGCAATGAACATAAACTTGATGGCGCTCAGAGGGGCAGTAAGTGAGAGGGCATACTGTGGTCCATAGAGTCATAGAGAGTTGAACCTGACTGAACCACTAAACAACAGCAAAAGATGCAACAATATTCATTCAATTAACTGTAAAGATCTGGTGTGAGAAATATAAATACAAAGCTTGACATTTGGAGAAATGTGTGGAAAATTATATAAAAAAGCAATTTTTTGCAGCAAATGTTAATATAATATTAGTATAATAGAAAACCTATAAAGATTATTTAGGCTGTTGGGCTGTTTAGTCTGGTCAGGCATGACACAGGATTATTACATTTATTTGTGAACAACTGTGATAAGTATTTTTTGTTAATAGGTCATAGGTACTAACAGCCCTATTAAATTAGAAGCCTGTAGCAGCATCGGCAAGACCACAAGGGCTGTGGTCTTAAAATTCAGCTGCATTAGACCATGCCGTGAGTTACGGGCTTGAGACGCAAACCCCTAAAAAAACGTTGGATGGGCGGCCGTGAACATGCTCAATTTGTCAAACCCATACTTACGGGTTTAGATGGAGCCAATGGAAACAGAGATCATCATCATTACTTCACTGAAAAATGGAGGTTGGATTTCAAAGTCTTACAGGCTTCAATTACGAGTTTCGATCAGACCCACATTCCAGAAATAATGCAATATTTATAAAACTATAAATATGACATACTAATCCATGTGAGTTCCATTATATGTATTAACACATTGATGGCTGGGATCAATATAACACAGAAATTAAAGTGAAAATAAAATATTTTATATTGCAGATTTGCGAGCCTGAACATGTTTTTTTGTTTTTTTTTTATTCTGAAATTTTTATTTTTAGTACAAATACACATTAAATACAAAAAAAGAGAAGATATTTTGCACAATTTGAAATACAGATCCATAATAAATCCTGCCCGAATATTCAAATTTCCTTTTCAACTCATAATTTGTCGGCAACCAAAACTGAATCCATTGCTATTTTCATCCCATAAAAAAACAAAAAGTGGCATAGTTGATACTAAGTATTACATTGTGTAATTCTTTAAAACTCTCTTATAATAAGCATATTCACTGAATTAGAGAACGTATATTAGTGTAAACCACCCATACTTAACATCCAATTGCACAACGTTCCTTCTACGTGGAATACAGGATGAGCTGACAGCTTAATTTAAATCCAAAAAAGTACAATGACAAAAACAACTACAGACAAAAACAGAAAAATATTAAAAAAAAGGGAAAAGGGAAAAGAAACCAAGAAAGGGAACGTCACACTGGTTCTGGGAGAGTGGAGGAAGAATATTGCCCATTTATGCTGGGAAATCCCAAAATCAATAAGATCTGATTCCATTAACCTGTTTTTACTTAACTTATTTGTCACTTCCTATCAGGTAGGAAATTCTCTGTGCTTCCACTTAGAAACAATTAGCCCCTTTGCAACCATGATAATTTGAATCAGGAACACTTTTAAGTTCTGGGAAAATGCTCCGGGCTAGATATGAAACAAGACAATTTTTCCAGACATACTGTTATTTGACGTTTGCTGATATTAAATATGTGATGAAAACACTCTTTCCAGAACTTCTGGATTTTTATACACTCCCACCAAACATGTAGATATGTTCCAATTTGCTGAAAATCTCTCCAACAATATTTTTGTTTATCATCTTTACTTGGCCATCTGTTAATGCTTTTAATATAGGTTTCTCTATATGAGGCATTCTTATTATATCTCTCCGTTAACATAAAGGCTCTATTTCAAGTATCTAAGAGCTACGTGTTTTTCAAATCCTCTTCCCTATATCTCAGTTTAGGGGCTTTGTATCCTCAAAACTATTTTTTATAATGTTGTATCACTTTGATATCAAGTGAGCCTTGTTTTTAGACATCAATGGTTGCTCAAAGTACGTTAAGTGTCTATTGCTTGTCAATACCCTTCTTAGTGTAATATATTCTAGCCACATATGTGGTGAAATTCCGTATTTGTGACATAAATCGTCAAAGGAGATAAAAACATTGTTTGGATACCGGTCTTTAAGATAACATAGACCTAAATTCACCAACATTTTAAGAAGCTTTGAATCTAAATATTTATCTAATGACTCAATGGGAGTTATATGACTTGGAAATGGGATTAATGTATATTTAGTGTTAAGATTAGACCAATGTATAATGTATTCCTTAATAGGGTTAGCATTGTGAGAAGTGTCTTTCAGTATTGATCTATCTTGAAATAACACACAAGCTATGTGTCCTCCTAAGAAGCTTGAGAATGTTGTGCTATTAATTCTAATACCTAACATCACTTTCCCTTTTATTAGAAGTACTGTAGTGTGTGTATATTTGCATTTACAGTGCTACGGATAGGGCTTTAACCCACTAGTGGATCCTCTCTGGTACCCGTTGGCTTTTTGGCTCCAATTGCTTGAACGCCAGTGAGTTTGTTGTAATTTAATAGCGTGATTGGAAACGTAACATTTACGGGCTTGACAAATCAAAGGATTTGTTGGTGCACAATTCAAATTTCCACGTCACTTTGTCTTTTCTCGCCCTTACCCCGCAAGTCGTTGGCTGTTTGCTTTAAGGGGTCACCCTGGATTGCAAATGGCCCAGTCATATAAATAAGTATGTTTCTTCAGAAATAAATTCTATTTTTTCTTAGGCTGTTTTGAAAAATACTGTATAAAATGTCATTAAATATATTTTATCAAGAGTTTCTAAGTTTACAATTGCTTCTCTCACTGGATCTTTCAATAGCCAATCACAGATGGTTCACAGATGGTTCTATTCTGATTGGCTGTCATATCAACAAATCAGAATAGGGAAAAAAGCCTATACCAATAGTTATGCACTGATTACAATTCACGCATTCTTATGCTGGACTCTGATTGGCTTGTACATGATGGACACATATTTGAGCCAATCAGAAGCAGTAAAAATAAATAGTATATAAGGTGAAGGCACAGTCAAAAACAAAGATTGTGGACAAAGTTGTCGCAAATCATCACTGGAGGATTGTCAAAGGGAGGATAAGTATAACTCCCCCTCAATAGGCTTATTTAATTTAATTTTTTCTAAATGTTTTTTTTTGCTTTTTATTGTATTTGTAAATTATTTTTTATTTTTCTGTGATTGATTTTATTTATGTAATTTATTTCATTGATTGTAGTATTAAAGACTATTGGGGTCCCCATGAAGGGTTGGGTCCATATGGTACCACAGTGACCCTTATGGTCGTAGTTAGGATGCTATTAGGGTCCATCGGGAGGGATTACGTTTAGGTACCATGGGGGGCCATAGTACTGCATATGTATTGACACCCCTGGTATAGGTGTAAATGTTAGGTGCCATGTGGGTTCAAAGAGAACGTCATGGCTACAGATTAGCAGATCCCAGTGGTATGGGGTTAATGTTAGGTACCATGGGGGTCCATAAGGACCTACATAGTTATAGACGATTTTACCATTGCAGAAGGTTAAGGTTAGGTACCACGGGAGTCCATAAAGTTACCCATGGTTATAGTTTAGATTATCAAAGGCTCATTAAGCAAGTTAATGTTAGGTGTCATATTGGTCCATTTTGACCCCCATAGTTATACATAGATACCCCACAAGGGTCTAGTACATATACTATTAGCATTGTGGGTTTTAAACCCTGTATAGCATTATATTCTATATTTAAATATAATTATAAAACTAATATTTACATATTCATTTAAAACATGCACTGCTACCTATAACATTTAGGATTGTATGTTGTATTTTAATGCATGAATATTGCTAATATGATTGTAGTTAAATATAAAATGAACTGATAATGCAGGGTTGAAAAGGGTAGTAAAAAGCATGGGTGGAAATGTTCATGTTAGCCTCAGGTTATGTGTTCATAACACATCCATAGCATAACTCGTTCACTATAACTCAAGATTAGCATTGATAACACAGATTATTGTAAGACTACGTCTTTAATCTTATATATCATGTTTTTATATAGTCTTCATTCAAATATTACTGTGCACTAAACAATTATTTCCCAATGATTCCCAGACAGTATAAACTATGTATATTTTGTCCCTATAAAATAAATATTGTGGCTGGAATAGACTCACCTAGAGGAAAGTGTCAAGTTGAAAATCACTCTCTGAAACAAGGAGACGAGGGGTGGGGAGAGATAGCGCCCCAATTCCTAGTGCAAAATAACCAAGATATTGTAATCCCAAACCCTTGTTCACAGAGATCAGTAGGTAAAGCTCTCACCTTTTCTAACCTAAGTCTTTGAGGTATATTATAGACTTCCCAACACGTGTTGGCTTGTAGGTTGGTACTTATTTCCTCCGTTAACGTCTCATCTCATATTTTTCCAATAGAGTGTGGGTAATATTACAACACTATCAATACATAGTGGTACCCGAATATAAATATTTTCCTCAGGTTCAATATATCCCCTGTGGAGTAATAGGTGTCTTTAATCAAAATACTATATAAAACATGATTTTGATATAAATATTAAATTTATTCAAGTTTGTAAAACATTTTTAAATATAATAAAATATGTTCAATAGCAAAAAATACAAATAAAAATTGCAAGTTATACAGTGACTCTAATATTATAAACAAATAAATAAATAGATAGTAAAAATACCAAACAGACGCGTTTCTACACTTTTATCCTGTGGATTTTTCATTGATCAAAAATACCTCAATGATATGAAATTCAAATACAGAGTGTATAGCTCAGTGCTTCTCTCTATGAGGCAAAAACACTCTCTGAAACACACATTAGTAGCAGGGAGCAGTGTAACCTGAGCAGATCGTCATGCACGTCATAGTTCTGATATGCCAGTTTAGATAGGCCACCCCTGGGTAACTGCACTCCAGATTCAATACTTTATTCAAGGTTTTCAAAGATTTGAAGCTTATGTTTTCTGGGGCGATGATTGGAAATAGTAAGTAAAAGTTGATTAAAGGTTTTTCTTATCAAGTCCTACCCAACTATTCTTTAGAGAGCCCTTTATAAGACCACTAAAGTGGTGATTTAATGGAATGAAAGTGAAAGCAAAACCTTTGACATTAAGATCTTTGTAATTCATTTTAGAATATAATCATGGCTTCTTCCAGATTTTATTTCAGGGCTAAAGATTTGAGATCTCCTTACTACATAGTAAGTATATCCTCTCCACATCACCTTTATGTAGCTAAAAAATGTCAACACTGTTTATATGATCATCTATAAGGGAGTAGAAAGTGGGTTTATATTAAAGAAAGTGATCCACAGATATGTTATGTTGTTTGTATGGCTCTTCCTGTTCTGACATTAATGTAGCGAAAAGCATATGATAATATTAATATTTCAGTGTTAAATTCTGTTGTGGGTTAAATCCATATTATACCTTGTTTATGCAAAGCTGGAAACACCTAGCTTGGTCAGATTAGCATTATAGCATGTGACATGCCTACAATGGAACAAATATCCTCTTAGTTTTTGAAAGAAAGTCTACATTAAATAAAGCAGTGATATACACTGTATTGCTTTCAGATCTGGAGTCTGAGCTGGCTCTTATTTCTAGCAATATATTTGAATAGATATAATAAGAATAATAACCTTCCTTACAAACATGATCCAATTGAGTGATCAAACTTATACTTTCAGTACTTTTCAGTATTACAGGGATCATGTAGGGGATGCCAAAATCTCAGTTTGCCAAAAGATCACTCCAAATGAACATAAATTACATAAACATAACCAATGCCTCTGGGTTCCAGCATCTGTAGCAAGAAGATTACAGCACAATGTGTTACATGTAATGACAGCATTTTCTTTCGGACTAGGGAGGAAATGCAGGGAAGTATTTGAGAGTGTGAATGTGTGCAACGCTACACTGGTCACTCATTTGCATGACCCATGCATGATCCATTTAGGCTAGGTAATAAATAAAAGACATGACGACTGAAGTTGGGAGAAACAACGGGCCACAGCTTTATTATAACAATTGTAAACAACAACCTATAACTTATTTACGTGAACTATTGTAGTCCTTTCTTCCCGGGGGAGGAGCCCGGCCACGGACAGTGACCTCACGCTTTGAGCCCTGCCCAAAGCCCCAATGCTTATCTTAAGCACCCCCTGTGAGGTAGGGCCACCGCCCACTTAGGCCAGTGGGCCGTGCAACTCACCTCCCGCCACAGAGCACGCGAGGGACGCGTCCCGAGGCTGCGATCCCCCCCTGCTGGACATCAGAGCCAAGGCCCGTAAAACGCACTCCCTAAATTCTAAAATCATTAACTCTAAACCCATTTCTGTAAGGTGAACCTTATATTTTCCGAAAAAATCGTCGGCACCGGCCGGTTCGAACTCTTTATAACGGATTGCAACAAAACCCAACTTTCTAACAAAACTCGCAATCTGCTGGTTGATCTTCTGACTTGCCTTGTCTAGACAGACCGGGTCACGCGCGTTACGCCAAGATCTTCTCTTTATCATTTCCGACCAGATAAGGAACGTGCCTGAGAACTTCTTCACCCACTTCTCAACATCTCTTCTCATGACTTTCAACATCCGTCTCATGGGCACCGTCCCCAAATCGTTCCCGCCGGCATGAATTAGTATAACACTGGGCTGACCGTAACGCTGCGCGTATGTATCCAACAGCCCGTCCAACTGCGCCCATCGCAGACCCCGAATACCACACCACCGTACGCGCAAATCCGTAACAGGAAAGCCCAGTTGTGCCTTTTCTTCGTTAACTGCAGCTAACCTGTGGGCCCAGTACACGTACGAATGGCCCACAATCCACAGTTGCTTCTGTTCTCCTGAAAGTAGAAAGCAACACCATTACACCACTGCACACGGCCTTACATAGGACCGAAAACGCTCCGAATCCCATCTACCGATGTGTTTTACTGCAGCGTCGGGCAAACCCAGCCTGGCTGCCTCCATGGCTGCCCCAATGCGGAAAGAGTGTGTCCCGAACTCCGACTGCTCGAAGCCAAGCCGCTGCAGTGCCCTTTTTAACACTCTTTTGAATTGGTACTGTGACAGTGCCATTCCATCGGCATGTACCAGCAGCGAACACCGTCCCGCCGGTTGCTGCTTAAGGTACTCCTCTACACATGCATATGGGCAACACTCCGTGCCAACCTGATGCAGAACCACCTCTCTTCCTTTTCCCACTTGGTCGGTCTTTGACCTCCGCAACCAAATTACCACCGTGCCTTCCCTCAGGCAGGTATCCACTACTTGCAGTCCCCCCGAGCCGTGTCTACTGTTAGCGACTAACTCCCCTATCCTAAACGCTCCGAAGAACGCCAGGGAAAAAGCTGTTCGAAAAAGCAAAGGGGTTTCTGCAAACCACCACCAACGCCTGAGCCACTCTCAGTAACAAGGAAAATGTAATCGGCCGCCTGTTATCCGGCCTGCGATCACCGTTGAACATTCCGCGCACCACCTTGCGCACTAGAAACTCCTTTGTAAGGTCCCTCTGCCCAGCAAGCTTAAACATAAAAGACAGCGGTGTGACCTGTCTTCTTACTACGGCTCTTGTTTCGCCTCGCTCAGCGCACCACAGCAGGTACCAAAGCAGGATCCCTATGTTCTTATCTTCTGTCGTGGCACCACCTGCCAGCGCCATTAAGCTATCCCATTTTGCCCACACGCGTCTATAAGCGGTCCATGTTGCTGGGGCACCTGGCAGCTCCAAGCTCCCAAAGTTCCGCGGGAATGTGTTCCCCCAGAGCGTTCGCCTGAGGGGCCAATGCCCTGAAACGATCCTCCTAAAACCGAGAAAGGGCATAAGCAATTCTGTTTTCCACTACTGGGACATGTCTCGCCTGAAACCATATGTTCAGGCGAAGACAGCATAGTACAAGATGACGAAGTAATCATACCACCGGTATGGATGTTGCCGTGATGTTGTTCACGGCCTCCACCAACCCTATCTTATCCGAGTGGAATATGACTCGCCGATCCCTGAAAATCGCACCCCATATGTGTACTGCTACCACTATGGGAAACAGCTCGAGGAATGTAGGTTTCCTTGTTAAACCCGCTGCTTCCAATTCCTCCGGCAACGCCGCAGCGCACCATCTCCCTCAGAGATATGCCCCGCAGCCGACCGGTCCGGATCCGTCTGTGTAGAGTTCTAGCTCTGCGTTGGTGGCGCCCTTCTTTTGAAGAAGCACTCGCCCATTAAATTCAGCAAGGAAAACTGACCATACCTTCGCATCGTCCCGCATAACCCTGGAAACTTTTATGAAGTGGTGCGGTTTCGCAATACCTATAGTAGCGAGTGACATCCTCCTACAGAATATTCTCCCCATGGGGATAATTCTACATGCGAAATGCAACTTCCCTAATATCGATTGCAACCGACGCAGAGACACCCTCCGTGCGCCTTGTAGCGCCCTGATCTCCTCTTGCATGTCCGCCACCTTTTCCAAGGGAAGACTGCACTCCATTGTTGTAGAGTCAATCCGAATCCCCAAGAAAATCAACTGCTCCGTGGGGCCCTCTGTTTTGTCGTGGGCCAGTGGTACCCCGAAATCTTGGCAGATTCCGGTGAAAACCTCCAGCATGAAACGGCAAGCGTCGTTTCCAGCTGGACCGACAAAAAGGAAATCATCTAGGTAATGGGTAATGCTCCTGTACCCGGCTTCGAGGCTCGCAACCTAAAATTTGCTGAAAGCCTCAAAGTAAGCACATTATATTGAGCATCCCATGGGTAAGCATAAGTCGACGAAATAGCTGCCGTCTACGAAACACCCTAGCAACCGATGGCTCGACGGGTGTACCGGTAGCAAACTGAATGCTGCCTCAATGTCCAGATTCGCCATGAGCGCCCCGGTGCCCGCCCGCCTGACCAAGTCGACCGCCCGGTCGAACGTTTCATAAGACACAGTAGCCTGGTCTTTTGATATACCGTTGTTTACCGACCGGCCTCTGGGATAAGAAAGGTGTTGTATCAACCTAAATTTACCCTTCTCCTTCTTGGGGACAATCCCAAGTAGAGACACGATCAAATCCTGAATGGGCGGGAATGTGAATGGCCCCGCCATCCTGCCCAGTTTTACCTTGTTGATAACCTTGGCGTGAGCTACCCCTGGGAATTCCCTGGCCGACCTCAGATTTGGGACAAGGAAACCCTGTATCTCAATACCACACGGAATACGGAATCCCTCCCGCCAATTTACCGTAGCGTTTTAGCCACGGCAGCATGGCGGGGAGGCGTATGGGCGTCCTGCCCTTTTGCAGGAGGTTCTCCGCCCCTACCTCCATCCTTTGGTCTAACGCATCTAGCCAGGGGGTGCTCTCTCCCGCAGTTTGAACATGCGTGTTTGAACCTGCAGTTCGGGGCCCATCTACAGACCCCTTCGTTATATGCGAAACAGGTCTTGGGACCCGCTCCTGAGGTGTGGGTGGGGCCCTTTGCTCCACTGGCCCCGCTCCGAAAGGGCGCTGTGACTCTCATGGGTGTCATAATGTTTAACCAATATGCCACCGCTTTGTCACTCAACGCCATGGTTGGCCTTGAGGCCAAGTATTGGCGGAATTCCTCATCGTACCGCCACCAGGCCGTACCTCCATAGACTTTGTGGGCATTGCGAATTTCATCTATGTAAACAAATAATCCCGAACTCTGTTCTGGGTGTCGCTCACATAGTACGCAAGCCCATATGGAAAATGCTTGCAGCCATGTATCGAACGTCCTAGGTAACCTGGCAAAAGACTTCCGCCGCTCATCCCCAAATCTGGGGCCCCTCTCAGCCATTTCCGTTTGTCTAGACATGGGGAGAAGGGAGAACAATTCTACAAACTCCCTCCTCCAGATCTTTTCTTTAACCTCTTGGGTAAGATGTGCCCCTAAGTTATCCAACGAGCACAAGACTATTGGTCTCATGGCTGCGTCGGTAACCCCTGCGTTGGTACTGCCCACTACTGCAACAGGATCGCCTACCGGCTCGACCGCCCGTATGGTACCTATCGCCTCGGCCGGAGCTGCGTGCGCTGTCGCCACAATAGCTGATAGCTGGGACCACGCACTCTTCGCTAGTCCGCCTATCCAAGAACCCATCTCTTGCTCACTGACCGTAATGTTGTGCGCAGCTAGGAGGGTCTTTAACGACCCAAAAAACCCGGCCTTTGTGTGCGAGGGTTCTCTATCTCCCATTTCTGCTGCGCAGCTCAACATTGAGCGCTCACCTGCTTTTGGAAGCCTTGGAGTGGACACAGCCAACGGAGTATCCCTGCGTCTCTCCTGACGCTCCGGGGACTCTGACCGTCTGGCTCTCCGCGGGCTTCTCCTCTCCGATCCCGTGCAGGCACAGCTGCACCGACAAGATCTCCTGCTTCTTGATCTGGATCTCCTTCTTGATCTGTGGGTGCAAGAGGAACAGTCACTAGCTCTCCGCGACCTGCATGCCCGTGCCCATACCGTCCGGTCCTCCTCTGAGGAATGGTCCTGGTCACCTAAGCCTGCGCGGCTGGAGTAAGCTAGCTCTGCCTCCTCCGCCGCCCCCCGTAGGGGTTCCCTTGAGACTTCATTGGGCGTTGTCACGTCTGGCTGTTGGTCGGTCTTAGACCCCTTCTGCTGTGGCCTAACCGTCTCGCCCTCAGTCTCAACTCTGGTACGTCTTAGTGGAGTGTGCGTGAATAGTAGTGGACTGTACCTGCTTGTAGCCTTCCTAGCTCGAGTGGGGCGCCCCGGCCTCACCACTGCCGCTGTTACTGGCACGTCATCGATCATGACCATGCTGTCTTGGCTATTCATTTCTCTGATCACTCCGTCTCTTCTCTCTCTCGTCGTCGCCATGTTCCGCTCACCGCCTAATGAGCGTCCCTGTAAAGTACCAGAAGCACTGTTATTAAGGAGAATCCTAGGGACCGCCTGGTTGGTGCCATGAGGGTCTGTAGGAGCTTTTTTTAGGGCTCCCCGCTTTTCTCTTACCCCTGCACCCCCTCTACGGGGTGTTAAAGGGGTATTTCTTGACCTTTGTTGCGGCCTAGGGCCTTTAGGCAAAATGACCGGTGGTGGCCGGAGTTCTAGGCCCTCACCCTCATTGCCCGTGGACCTGGCGCTCACCTGTCTGAGGGGTATGGGGTCCTGGCCGCCCTGACCCGTAGCCCCCCCTCTCTCGTAGCTCTGCTCACTGATGGACGGGGGTCTGCTAGCCCTACAGTGGTGGGATGGGAAAAAGCGTCCCTGGCGCCGCCAGTGTTGACTAGGACACCAGCCACTGCAGGCTGATCCTGTTCAATGTGCTGCAGCCCAAGCGCAGCAAGCATGGGAGGTCCCAGCCTGTCCTGCACCCACCTGACCCCTTGGCTTAGGGCCCGGGTCCTAACTTCAGCCAGTAAAGCCTCTAAGCCTTCTGGATCCATATTATAGCTAGCAGGGGGAACACACAGGGGGGAAAACAACAGGCAGCAGCACCAGGCACAAACACACACAGGCACACACACAGCACAAGCAAAGACATAACAACACACAAAACGAAGGAAGAAAAACACAGAAAACACACAAGTTTAGCCTCAACAGTATTGCCCCTTATGTGCTGGTAAGCTGGGGATCAAATCTCAGTATTAAACCTTCCTACTGTGATTCTATAGCTGCAGGACCTCAGACCTCCGTCCGTTTCAGTCGGGAGACCGCGCTGCACTGAAAACGGTGCGAACTGCGGCTTCCGACACGCCCCCGACGCAGCTGATTGGATGACAGGCCTCACAGGCTCCTCTGGGTCACGCGACGCTACGTGCTGACCCAGGAACCCTGTGCAGCCTCCGCGTCCTACAGGAGAAGCATATTTGTCTTGCCATTTTATTTGCCAATGAATGAAAATAGCAATGTTTATACTGGTGGAGGTGTATTGCTGCTATTGAGGTCACTCAGTTATGCCTCCGCAAGACAAGATCGTTTAAGCTTGAACATGTTGCTTGTGGTGTGTAGTGTACATAAACAGAAAGACTATTGGATTATTATTGCAGACGTTGGCTATGCAATCTTAAAATGTAACCTTTACTATAGTTATTCAAATTAAATGACAAGTTAGGTTAGTTGCACTCAACACTAGTGATATTATTAATTTCAGTTTTTAGTGTTAATACAAAATGCCTATATAGCGGACAAATCAAGGTACAGTAATGAACTACAGGTAAACCCTGCTAAACACTACCTTGATGAGCACTGATTCGTTATAGAACTGTTTTCCCTTCTAATTCCCCGCTCAGCAACCCCCCCATGTTAGATTTATCACTTAAGCACATTTTTTGCAGCCTAAATCGCTTGTGGCCCTTTAAATTACCATTTAGTTCTCGCCAATTTGCCATAGCTCTCTCTGAGTGATAGGGCTTTACAATGCCTTGTTTAACCCCCACAGAGGAATGCATGGGGTATTCCGGTATATCTAACACACATTCCCTCAGTACCTGTGGTGATCATCCCTTATTGATCACCCAGATAGTATCGAAGGTAAGATCTTGTCTGAGGCTTAATCCAGTCCTGATGGTGTGGTGATGGGGAGCTCTGATGGTAACTCATTCTGGTTGACCACCCACACACTCTCCCGTGCTGACCTCTGCCTCTGAAACTGTTTCTGTTGCTCTGAATAGCTGAACTACAAGATCTTCTTCTCACTAGATGTTCATTAACTGCTTAGACTGGCTCGATCGGATGGTACTGCCTATTGGTTTCCACAAATCGGATTGCCATTATACATGGCAATAAGTTGGATTTAGGCTGAGTTCCACCAATTGTCAGCTGTCTAAAAATGTAGACATGTCATTTACACACCTCCATAAGGCTTGCTTTTTTTTACTGCATATAAGACCATTTGTGAGTTATTTTGAGTGAGGCTACCCGCACATTTGTCTTTCCCAACAGTACAGACTTGGTTTAAAACTAATTACAGTCGTACATAAACATATATATAATAATGAATGCATGTATTAGTGGGAATAATACCAAAAAGACAGGTATAATGTCTTGATATAAACCCACAATTGTAATAAACAATTATTAACACTAGCGTTGTATATAATAAGTTATATTTATAAAATACACATTGACATAATGTTAAAAATTGCCTGTAAATAAGCAACACTTTACAGTTGGCAGCTCCTCTTCTCTGGTCACCCCATTCTCCTGCAGTTCTGTGGAATCAGCCTTACCTGCTGGCTCCATCTACCAGCAACGGCTGTGGCCACTAATGTCTGCTTGTCGTAAAATCTCCTCCTCAGGTTTTGATTCCTATGTCCTTGTCCCCTGACAATCCGTCCAACTTGTCTTCCTGCAGAGATTCTGGACTTGAGAGCTTGTGGTCCAGAATCAAGCTTCCAAGGATCGCACCTTCCCCTAATAGACTGGTAGTCTTGTTCTGGGCTGGTATATTGGATAGATACTCTTCTTGGTGGGCCATCAGGGTAGATTCTGTATTGTCCTGGAGTAAATCCCTAACTTCTTCCCTATATCTGCCTGCTCTTCTGCTCCTGCCTTGTCTATAGCGACCTCTCTTGAGTTATGTCAGTGATCATTCAGGGTTTCCAACACCAGGTACTCAAGGATTTCACCCTCCACTGATCACTGACCTGGCATCGCTGTCACTTCTATCTTTGATTGTTGGAGCTGTTGCTGTACATTGTTGGATCTCCAACTGCTGATGATGCCGGTCTGACAGGCTCCTCCTTTATTGCTCTGTCTCAAAACCACAGTCTGGATCACAATGTATAATCGCCTGGAGCCCATGAAACAACGAAAGCCTGAAACATGGGTGTTATCTTGATGCAGTAGCAACCAGCACTAGAACATCATATTGCTCTTCCAGCATAATCTCCTCCCATATATGTTCCTCCAGCCAGTCTGCCAGCTCATCGCCTTGCTCAATCCCTTTGATGCCATCTGCTGGCATATGAAGGTCTCCACCCAGCAGTCTATGGCAGAATGTCTTCTCCTTCAACACTCTCTCAACCAGTAGACCCTATTCAGCTTCTCCCTGATTACCTCTGTCAAGATTTGAAGCATTACTGCAGAATGGAGTAGCTCTAGGTCTTCCAGACACTGACCACATTTCTGCAGTACTCCATATCCCCTCCAATCTGCCTGAAGAATTGGATCTCCAATGGAGATATATCTCCATAGTCCATACTTGCTACTGGTTCCTGCACCGAGATCCCACTTCTACCACCACAATTTTATGACCCAGCTAGGGGGTCCAACTCCAGAATTCTCCTTTCTTGGGTACAGGAAACCTCCCTTGGACTGTGGAGTGGATGAGCTTTTCGGTGATTGGCTTCTATTGCCAAGACCTTCAGGAAGCAAAACAGGAATCAAGAGATTAAAAGTAACCTCTAAATAAAAATCAGAACACCATGGCTATGTTCCCTAAAGGAGTGTGTCAATATTGCAAGATGTTGAAACATGTATAGGCAAACAGAGTTAACCAGTTAACTAAATCTTCCTCTAAGACCTCAGTAGCCAATCTGGGGAGAGATTTCTTTTAAACTAGTTAACTCACTTAAGCTATTTCAATATCCTCGCCACAGCTAGCTCATCTCATCAGGCGCGTTATTATCAAGATATATAGTCCATTGTTCAAAATTCCTGTCTCTGGTGATGGATTTATCAGGCACTTAAATAGTGATCAGGGGATGGATAAAGAGGACATAGCTCTTTCAGTAGAGGTTAACTTGTCCCCAAAAAGCAGATATAACTACCTTGCCTCAAACCGATGACAATGATCCAGCTATAGGTCAGGAATATTGAGTCAGTTTTGCTGTCAGCAAAAAAAAAATTCTGTGTATAAGACGCCTCCATGTATAAGACGACCCCTATTTTTGGAGGCCAAAATGCATAAATAAATAAATATGCAAATGTGTATTTTATAAGTTTTTATTGTGTTACCCATATATTTAAAAGCACTTTCTGTCTGATTTTCACTGATTTCCATTCAGCTCAATTGCATTTTTCCGGTTTAACACAGAATCACAAAGATATTGAGCTGGAATGGAAATCAGTGAAAATCACGACAGAAAGTGCCATAAAATATATGTGTAACACAAGAAAAACCTATAAAATACACATTTCTATCCGCACAAGCAGCACACATATGCCACACACATGGCATACATACGCTGATCAGCTCATTCACAATGTGTATAACACTGTAATGCTGAATCTGGCCACTTGATGGCGCTGTTTTAAGGCAGGAGAAAAGACGTGTTGGAAATGCTTGTTCCAATTAGATTGCATTACACTGCTTGTGAGCTGAAAAATTTGTATTTTATACGTTTTTATTGTGTTACACATATATTCAAGGGCACTTTCTGTCGTGATTTTCACTGACTTCCATTCCAGCTCAAAATCTTTGTGATCCTGTGTTAAACCGGAAAATGGCAAAGCACATCGCGACTGAGTAATAAGTGATGTGATCACAAGGATATTGAGCTGAAATGGAAATCAGTGAAAATCATGACAGAAAGTGCCCTTAAATATATGTGCAATACAATAAAAACTTATAAAATACATATTTTTATGCACACTTGCAGTGTAATGCAATCTAATTGGAACCCATGCATTTCCAAATGTATGTCTTACAGTACCAGACCGGGGTATGTAATTGCAACATTCTGTGTATAAGACGGTCCCCCTATTTTAGACTTAAAGAAATTGCTAAAAAATACTTTATACACAGTCTTATACACAGAAAAATACGGTATTTTTCTGAGCCAATTTGTTGTGCTATTAATTCAAAGACCTAACATCACTTTCCCAGTTATGATATTTACAGTGTATATGTGCATTTACAGTGCTACGGATTGGACTTTACCCCCGTTGCGGGTTCTCTCTAGTACTCGTTGGCTTCTTGGCTCTATTTGAGTTTGAACGCCAGTGATCTTGATGCAATTTAATAGTTAAATTGGAAATTTAGTGGTTACGGGCTTGAGAGAACAAAGGATTTGCGGCCGCAAAGTTCCACGTTTCACGCCCTGTAGGCTTTTTTCGACCTTGCTGCGTCTTAACTCGCAAGTCGTCTGAGGGTTGCTTTAATAGGCAAATTTAATAGCAGCAAGTATTCTACTTGTCTGTTTTCTTTTATTATTACATGGAGCCCCTAATTTGGAGGGATAACTTCACCCTATACTAAATAGGCTCTATAAAATAACACATTATTGAGAAACAGTGAATATAGTAAATTGGGTCTTGAACAAAATCATTGTTTATCTTGTTCAATGTGATAACAAAATCTTTATCTTAAAAAAAAATAATTAGAAAAAAACAGCAATAGGTTTTGTTAAATGTTCTATTTTTTACAATATAAGTTTCAGAAAACAAAGTATAAAATGTTTATTCTAGTTTATAACTGTGGAAAATGTAGCATATTTATCAATGACAATAACTGAAGCTAAGCTAACCTAAAATTGAATTTACATTTGTAATGAAGAAAAAGTTTGATTAATTTCTGCACATTGATTCTCTTCACTTCTAATTATAAAGATTCATGTTTGTGTAGTTATGACATTGCCATATCAATCTTAGCAACAAAACTCAATAAAAGTATTTAATTACTATGTGTGAATTACAGCGTCTTAAGGTAGAAATCAGGTGTTTGGAAGCACAAAGGCAAACTAAATATGAAGCTAAAAAAGTTATGAAGAGTAATTCAGTGAATCCTAAACTAACATAACTGGCATCAATCACCATCAAAAGACCAGATTAAAACTAGCCACAAAAAATTAAATCAGAGTTATTTGTAGATGAAGAAGAGATCACTTTATTTTTATTTCTCTGTTTGCTTTATTCTATACGTTTTCTGGATGATACCATTATCTATGTTTTTATCTATCCACCTGTGTTTAGGACAGGAACAAGCCTCCCTCCTCTTATAAGGCTTTTCTTACGTCTTGTTCCTGCCATGATTTTCTGGTATTCTTACTTTAGTCACTTTCTATCTTGTCTGTAAATTCTAAACAAAAATTATATGTGTAAAGTCTAAATAAATATTTTACATTTTTTTAAGCTCATCAAATGTGGAGAAAAAGAAGAAGAGAGAAGTCTGCCAGGGGTGTTATAAAATCCCCAACAAAGGAAGAAAAAAAATGCTATGATTGCCTGAGACAGCCTAATCTTAAGTAACAGCACATCTCAAGTGAGGTCTCAAAAGGGATAACCATGGTAATTGAAATAGGCATCGGGCCAACCAAGGTTGCAAAAGGCCTGGAATCTTCAGAGTACCCAGTTATATTTACAAATACTCCTCCTCCAATTGGTACGTTTATTTAAAAAAATCCCTCTGATTGTTATTATCAGAATCTGACTTTAGAGCTTTGGATAATATGCAGAACATTGATGCAACTATTACCAAGGTTGCCAGAAGGGTTAATCTACTTCTGGATGATAGCATTCAATTAAGGATGACATGGACTGGGAATAGATTCTAATCTAAAAAGGCCTATCTAGCTGCAGGTTAAACCTCCAGGCCATCTGTTGCATTTACTTCAGTGTCATAGGCAATAACGTTTAGGATTTCAAAAATTGAAGAAACGTTATGAAATGGCCTAAAAGGATCAAGTATAATTGAATCCTTGGAAGAAGTGAAATTATCCATCAATCTTAGCTTAGGCTGCTGTGGACCTTGCAGTAGCATTATTGGCTATGTTATAGCCAGCCGTAGAACTCTTGGGTTAAAGTATCATACATCTAATAATATTTTCAAAAGGAAAGCCCTCTTCTTCGTTCTACAGAGTATAAAGCAACAACTGATTATTTCACCATTACAGGTTCAAAGGTCTATGTTTCAATATCTTTATGGCTCAGATGTCCAATGGTTAATAGAGGCCTCAACAATAACCTGCATGTAAGTAATTTCAAAGTGGATTCTCTAGCACCAATTATTTCATACATACTTCCAAGGGACTGGTCCATCTGCATCAACCTAAAAGATGTATACCATCATGTTATACTGGCAATTTAACTTTAATTTAATTTTGTGTGATCACGAAATGTTGGCAGATCACCTGTGCCATTTGGACTTGCAACTGTTCCAAGAACATTCACAACAACTATTCAAGTTGAAGTCAGTTTTCTAAAACAAAAGAAGAAACTATTTGACAAGTGTTAAAAGAACCCCTTCATATCCAGTCAAAAGTTTTATGGGTCTTGTGGATCTCATGATTTCCTTTTTCCATCTAGTAAGATGAGCCATATGGAATTTCAGACTCAACTAACAGCTCTTTCTCTGTCATTTCAACCAGGAAAAGCAAAACTGGAATCAGAAGATCTTCATATCACAGAACTTTGCAATAAAGAGCCTCATTGAATTAACCGAATTTGAGATCCGATTCAATTTGTGTTTTATTTGCAAACTCAGTTCGGGTTATGAGTTACGGCCTTGTGAAAATGGAGGCCGTCAAACTCATAACCTACACCACTCAAAAGCCTTTGATCAGTCACATTCACAGGGCTTAAATCGCAAATTGCTATTCAATTGCACAATTCCCCATAGCTCGCAAAATGCAAATGAAGGACGAAGTCCTACAGGTGCTAGAGAGAACCCGCAAAGGCTTTAGAAGCCCTTTTGCATGTTTCCCGAAATGTCCACACTGCTCCTAACACCCACCCCACCACACTCCTAAATGAAACCCCTATAATGCAGGGTACCGATCAGGACCCCCGCAGGGTCTCCACATTAACCCCATGCTGCAGGCGTCCTAATCGGGACCCCCACAGCAAGGGTTAATGTGGGGACCCTCAGGGGGTCCCGATGGGGACCCCGCAGCATGGGGAGGTCAATGTTAGTTGCTGCGAGTGTACCTACAGTACCCCCACAGCATGGGGTTAACTATTTGAGTGCCGCAGGCCCTTTAAGGACTCGCGGTGGGGAATTTTACATTTTTAAATGCTTCGGTGGTCCCAATCGGGACCTCTGCAGCAAGGGGTTAATGTGGGGACCATGTGGGGGTCCCGATCTTTACCCCTGTAGCAGGGTTTCAAATAGGAAGCCTACACAATCTCCCACAGGTTTCATTGCCGTCATGATGACGGTCTCATTTCCTTTTGGCTCATTCTGAGCAGCAGCACACTTGCATTTGCAAGCCCGGCTCTGCTTACTTTGGAAACTTGGGTTTCCGATTTCGGATCTCAGGCAGCAAGTTTCATCCTTGGGGAATTGGATAGCATTGCAAACGGAGGGGAACAGGAGCCCCCAACTCAATTGCATACATACGGCCATCAGTGAGCGAGTTGCGGGCTTGGAATTTAATGTGGCCGAAAGTTATTATAGTCGAAGCAACCAGAAAACTTGAACAAGGGACTTCCTTGGGTCATATTCCCTGGGAATAAATCACCACAGATGCAAGTCTACAGCGCTAGAAGTCTGGATAGAGATATCTCTATGCAGAAAAAAATGGGACAACCTCCATTCAAACACTTCTCCAAATATGACTAGTTGCTGCCATTCTCAGAGTAAAATAAATCTGAATCAGAGTAGACAACAAAACGGGGGCCTCTAATCCAAACAAACAGGGCTGAATCATAAGCAAGAGTCTACTTTCACAAATGCTTCTTAATAAGACATGGTCTGAAAAAGTCTTCCAAGATTTTCAGCAGTTTAATTTCTGAAAGATCTACCGGGCTCCAGAATTTCTGGCTTTTAATAAAATATTTGTGCATTTCCTTAATGACACATGGAGAGACATTCTCTGGTCACTTGTTGACAAAAAATATTAAGGCTACGCAAAGGAGTAGCCATGCATTGGAAGTATTGTTTAAGCATCTGTACATTGAGAACAGATACTTGAACTAGCTATATCTGGTTTAACCATGAGGTAAAATCTCTTTGTTTAAGGACTTTTGACCATAAGTGACTAGCGAGGTGAAAGAGGATGGAGTATCAGGGTTGGATCTGCACTAAGCTTATAAAAAGGTGGTGGAACCATTAAGTCAGCCTATTTTTGCTCTTTCCATCTGACCATCTAAAGGATTGCTAACTATACACACACAGACCCACCAGCATCTCAAGACACATAGGACTTGTAGCTTACACATAGAATTCCATCCTGATAATTCAAGAGATGTCGTTTCTAATAGTAAGATATTTATGATATAATGTATTAATGTATTCTACCCCATTTAATAAGTTGTGAAATGTAGAAAGCAAGAAATGTGAACTATATTTATACAATTAGGATCTCAGAGGTGAGATAGAATAATTAATATTATTATAATCATAATCAATAGTATGAATAATATAGTAAATTAATTAATAAAATACACATTTGTAACAATTACCAAGAACATAAATGCAAATCCAGATTATCAGTTATCCTTGTACACATTGAATTCAACTGAGCAATTGTTGGTTACTTGAGCCCGTAATGTATCCCGTAAACTAATTTGCTATTCAATTGGCATCTTTTAGCAACCCGCAAACGATCTGCGGGTTACAGGCTGAAAATCCCTGCAGTTGTCAAAAATAATCAGATATGTTGTTTTGAACTCTCTATAATATGTGTAAAAAATTACACTTAATTTTAAACAAAATTACACTTTGATTTGTGAGACTGTCTGTGCATAAGTACAAGGGCTATAATAAATATAGATAGTTAACTTACAGATTGTGGATCACACAGATATAATTCTAAAGTGCTCCTAGTATTGGCATTTATGATCAGCTAATTCTTACTATTATTACAAATTGTTTAACAAAATAGCATTTATGCTGGACTTCTTTTGCTTTATAAATTGTTTGTATATATTCCCCTATTCATATTGTTTTACCTTATTATTGATAAGAGTTATATTTTAATATCCACTTTTTTAATTTTTGGCAGGCTTTGGTCCATAGTCTATCACAGACATAAACTTACTTTGTGTACAATTTAGGTTACTCTTTATATTGGAATTTATTTTCCACTTCAATAGTAAACAGGTTTTTTTGAGAAGTTATCCTTATCACACCATCTTAGTCAAGAAGACTCTGGTTCTTAATTCTATAGTTACTATCCATAAATAATTCAATATCTTCCAAAAAGAGCAGACCTAGGACCCTATTTAATACCAAGCCTGTAATGGCCGTATGTCTGTGGGTTAGACATTTGCAACAGTTACAAAGGTATTAAATTGAACAAGCCCGCAATTACAGGGTCGAAGTCTAAAACCGTAAACCATGAACCCATATGTAGCATTTCAGGGTATGATCAGGATCAATTAAACAACCACGTAAGTTACAATTTAGAAACAGCCAATAGTAAATGAGACCATCATCATGACATCAGTAAAACATGGAGTTTAAACTTCAATCAATTAGTTTTTAGAAGTCCGATATGCAATGATACTCACAATCCAGCAATGTAGAAATCAATAAAAATGAATAAAGGAACTGTTCTAGTCCATGTGGGAGGCCTGATATGTATTAACTCCTTGATTCCTGGGATCAATATAACACAGAAATAAAACGTGAACATTTTTTTTTTTTGCATATTTGCAAGCTTCTTGTACAATTAATTATAATGCCTTTCATTGCTTTCCCAGTATTTTTAAGTACATTAGTGTGTTTTTAGTGTGTTTTTTGTTTGCTTTTGCAGTGTTACGAACAGGTTTTTAACCCCCTTCTGAGTCCCCTCTAGTACTTGTAAAAGTTTTTGCAGTATTTGCCATATAAGGGTTTAAAGGCAATTGTTGGATTTAAATAAGGAATTTGCATCTTTAGCACTGGTAACAATCGCAGGCTTGTAACATCAAAGGAATAGATAGGACGGAGTTACGTTTCTGACAACTGCAGGAATTTTGAGCCTGTAACTTGCAAATTGATTGTGGGTAGTGTAACACAGTCAAGACAGGAGTGTATATAAGCCTGAGATTGAGAAGAGCTATCTATATATCCAGGCGTGATAAGCAAGAGTTAATTGGAACTGCAGCTCAATCAAGCCAGTTGTCAGGATGATTTAAAAAGCCCTACAGACAGAACCAAGGGGTGTGGCTTTTGGAGTAAGAGTAAAGATTGTTTGTCTGCAAGGAGAGTCCGTCTGGAGTGCAAAGCAGCATTGGTGTCCAGAGCAGAGCTGTCTCCAGAAGCAAAGCTGGACTACAAGACAAGTCCGTCTGGACTGCAAAGCAGGATTGGTGTCCAGAGCAGAGCTGACTGCAGGAGCAAAGCAGGACTACAAGGAGAGTCCGTCTGGAGTGCAAGGCAGCATTGGTGTCCAGAGCCGAGCTGTCTAAAGGAGCAACATTGGTTTTCAGAGCAGAGCTGTCTGCAGGAGTAACTCAGGCCTACAAGGCAAGTCAATCTACTGAGAGAAAGCAGTTTTCCTGTTTAGAGACTGTTGACATTAACCCCAGGGAGAAGGCAGCAGTATAACTGCACATGTGACAGAGTTTTCAAAAGACTATTTAAAGGGTGCCTGGATGTTGGAGCATTTTTCCACAGATGAAGATATTGAAAAGAACTGTGTATTTGGTGCAAATATTGGACTTTTAATAAAATATTAAAAGAATACCTGAATACCTGGCTGATAATTTATAAGGTAACAGGCTAATCTACCACAGTAGCTAAAAGATGACAATTAAATATCAGTAACTTTTACTGGCTACATAACGCGTTTCTGTAATTGCGATTTTCACAAATAAATAGTTTTACATGGTCCCATCCATCACCCATTCCCAGTCCATTATTGATTTTGTAGAGATTGAGTTGAGAGAACTGGAAAAACAAAAATTTTCTTTTGAATTTAAAATAAATACTACAACCCCAAACACATTTCCTAAGGTTAATAAGCAGGTGAGAAAGTGAGGTGAGGTCTACAGATGCGAGAAATGGAATCATGGACTGTGGACACTGCCTTGCAGTGTCACCATGTGCCACATTTTTGCCTTTATATTAAAGGTTTATTTTACTTTTCTATGTGTTTAGTAATAACCAATAAAACCTCAAACAAATAATAAAAAAATAAATAACTTTAATTAAAGGTAAAAAAAACCTCCTCCTCTTCCATCTATCTCAATATTTGAAAAACATTTCCATCACATCTTTGTTTCTCAACTTCTTTGCTTTCTGCAAAGAGGAGTAGATATGGACTTGAGCTTCAACACTTTAAAAGTTACATATTTGAGCAATAGTTTTTCTCTGCACCAACTTGTACACAGTGGTCTGCTCACAGCTGTAATGAAGACTGTTTTATTACTTAGAATATACCTTTGGTTCTTAAAGCTCTGACCAAGACTCCATCTAACCTTTTGGAAAATATCTCCTTGTGGTGGATGAAAAGAGATTTTCTCATAGCAATTATCTGTGAGAAAAGTAGCCTTATCCTACAATAATCCTTTATAACTCTTGGTCAAGAAAGCCAGATTGAAACCTGTTCCTCAATTCCTTCCCAAAGTCATGTCATTATTGTATTTGATTCTAAATATTTGTCTTCCCAAGATCCCAAATTAGCATAATTCAGACAATTACATCCTAGATATGGTCAGATATCTGAATATGTACTTGATTGGCACAAAACCTCTCATCTGTTCATCTTACCACTTGGAACAAAGAAGGGCAACATGGTAGCTTCTATAAAAATAATCAAATGGATTGTTAATATATTTTTGAAAGTCAACCCAAGCCAGTCTGGAAACATACTAAACTAGGGTGGTATTACATTTCAGAAAATGCAGGGGTAGCGGGGGAAATCGCAAATACTGGAGACTGTAAATGTTAGTGCTATCTACTCCTTTGATATTTCAAGCTTGTAAATGTTACCAGTGCTAAAGATCCAAAATTCATATTCATTTCCAACAATTCAATGGCAAATGTATAAAAAAAATATATTTATTTAAGTGCTGGAAAGAACTCAAGTTGGTTAAACACCTGTTCATAACACTGTGAAGGCAAATATAAACACACTACTGTTTTTTAAAATGCTGGGAAAGCAATGAAAGGCATTATAATTAATTGCACAACAGTCACAAGCTTGAAAATCTGCAATAATAAACACATTTGTTTAGGTTTTATTTCTGTGGTATATTGATCCCAGGAAACAAGGAGTTAATACATATAATGCCACCCACATGGACTAGAACAGTTGATTTATTAAATTTGTTTTATATACATTGCAAATCAGACTTCTAAACCGTAACTGATTGTAGTTTAACCTCCATGTTTTACTGACGTCATGATGACGGTCTCATTTACTATTGGCTCTGATTACATTTTAACTTATGGGCTTGCTTAATTGATCTTGATCATGCCCTGAAATGCTACATACAGGTTATTAAGGTAGTTGCGGGCTTGGAATTAAATGGGGGCCAAAGTCTGCATGGTCAATTTTAAAACCTTCTGGAATCAAGAAGCCTTGAAAAAGCCTTGTTTAGACAAAAAGCACTTAAATGAGTTGCTTATCTTCAATAAAGCATCCTAACTATTTTTCATGGTCTTCATTGCAATATTTTCCCACTCTATTTGAAGTCTGAGTATTACTCATAGATAAATGTTGAACATAAAATAATGAACGTAAAAGAAAATAGAAAATGAAGACTAAATTACAATAATTTCCTGCATAAATTCAGTCTGTTGTTGCCCTAAACACATTACGAGGTATGAAACCCATAGGTAAATGCTGATATGAATGCATCCAGGAAATGAAAATTACTGTAATTTGTATTACAATGTGTTATTTAATTTATCCTCTATATAAAGTATATGCCCATTTAAACCTTTCTTTTACACCCAAGAAATACTAAGCCTTTCAAAGTATGTAATCTTTACTGGGTCATAATGGTGCATTTGGTTCTCCTAGAAGGTACAGAAAGAAAGGGATATCTTTGGAATTCAAAATGAAATTAGACAAATTGGTGTCTGTATTCTTGATGATCAGACTTTTAAAAAATGATATTATGCTGTTTATTTTGTGATGGGAAAAAAATTAAGAAATCAAGGTAAAAGTTGTTATAGCTTATTTTTATAGTTTAACTGTTTACATTCTTTTATCTGTATTGTTCATCCAATTCATTATTTATTAATGTATTATCTGCTGATATTTATATTACCCTAGCGACTTGCCCGTCAAAAAATGACGGCAATGTGATGTATATGTTTTTCAAGTTGTTTAGTTATTTATATAGATTTTTGACACTTGTAAGTATTGTGATATGAACGTGTATTTTTGTAAAATGTTGATGTAATGTTTTTTTAATATGAAATTTGTATCTGAAGAATTGTTAACTTTAATATACATTGAATCCAGAGGAAAGCAAAAAGTAAAAAGCCTTTTTCCTAGTTCATATTATTTTTTTTTGTCCTGTCTTGATAATAAAATGTAATATATTATAGCTTACCTCTCAGTTGTAATTTGCACAGTGTAAAGTAGTAAATTATGAAAGAATTGTCTTCTCAAGTAAAAGCAGCAGTTATCAATGAAGTAACTCCGTTCATCACCTGAGGAGAAATGTATTTTTTTGTGTAAAATAGGCAGTATTTATAAACTTGTAGAAAATTCTGGAAAGTTAGACCGTTAGAACGCAATACGCATGCGCTATTTGCGTTCCAGCTTACAATTTGTGTTCCATCCGCCATTTTGTGCGTAGTAGTGGTCAAAATGGTGTTTAATATGATTGTGATACGTTCCGCATAGTATGTGTTTCATTATTGCGAGTAAGTGTAGTATAGTTACGTCTTAAGCCTCGTTTTCGTTTTGTTCGTCGGCCATTTTTTCTCTCACTTAGCGATTGTATTAGTGTCTAAGGTGTTTTATTTTTATTTAAATGAAGGTGTAACTTGTTTTTTTGTGGTGCTGGATGGTTCCTCTTGCTGTAGGTAATCTTTATATGTGTGTGTTGTGTGTATTTATTGTGTTTTAAATGTTTGTATGTCGGCGTGTTGCGTCCGATGTTTACGAGGTCGTAATGTGTGGTAACGTGTCTCGTATGGTGTTTGCGTGTGTAGCCTCATTTTAGTTTTGTTCGTCTGCCATTTTTTGTGTCGCTTAGCAAATTGTTTACTGTCTAAACTCTTTTATTTCGAGTAAAATGAAGGTGTAAGTTGCATTTTTGAGGTCCTGGGTGCTCCCTCTTGGTGTAGGTAAGGTTTTTATGTATGTGCTGTGTGTATGTATTGTGTTTTAAATATTGTAATGTTCGCGAGTTGCGTCCGAGTGTTGCGAGGCCGTAATGTGTGTGAACGTGTGTCGTATGTTGTTTGCGAGTGTCGTAATGTGTGTGTTGTGCTCTTTGGGTTGCGACGTGAACTTTGCGAGGGTCGCAGTTGCTGGCATGGAGCGCCTTCGGCGCTCCATGCCAGCAACTGAGGCCCTCGCTTCGCAGGAGCGCCTACAATGAGCCACATTAAATTCCCCTAACTTGTAAAACCATAGCTCATAATGTAGCCCGCAAGATTTATGGCTATTAAATTGGCCTCATAAAGCAACCCGCCGATGACTTGCGGGGTAGGGGTGAGAAAACCCTACGGGACGTGAGAATTCAACTTGCGAGCCAGAAAAAAACTTTGTTCTTTCAAGCTTGTAACTGTTACTCTCCAATCGCGCTATTCAATTGCATCAAAATCAGTCATTCTAGCCTGTAACCTGCAAATGGAGACAAGTAAACGAGTGCTAGAGAGGACCAGCAAGGGGGGTAAAGTCCAATCTATAGCACTTTAAATGCGCAAATACACACACTACTGTACTTTTATTAACAGTGAAAGCGATGTTAGGTCTTAGAATTAATAGCACAACATTCTCAAGCTCGCAAATCGGCCCAGAAAAATACTTAATTTCATGTTTAATTTCCGTGTTATATCGATCCCGGCAATCAATGTGTTATTACATATAATGGAACTCGCATGTAATAGAATATCATATTTACGGCTTTATCAATATTGAATTATTTCTGGAATGTGGGTCCGATCGTAACTCATAATTGAAATCCGTAAGACTTTGAAATCCCACCTCCATTTTTCAGTGACGTAATTCTGACGATCTCTGTTGCCATTGGCTCCTTCTAAAACTGTAACTACGGGTTTGACTAATTGATTACGTTCACGGCCACACATCCAACGTGCAAAATATGGTTTACGGGTTTGAGTCGCAAGCCCGTAGCTCACACCCTGCTCTAATTTAATAGCTCCGTAAATCAGCAAAATGTCATGCCTGCAGCCGTTGCGTGTCTCGCGTTGCACATACGGGCTTGGAATGTGATGTGGCTTTATATCCTAATATATATATATATATACTGTGATAATGTTATCTTACCTGTAACTAGCGGAGATACCATTTCTGCCATGATTGTTAGTGGGACAAAAAAGGGTTACGTTTCTACAATAATTTATATGGGTATATGATCCCTGAGAGCAGCCAGGCATCCACTCTCTCTAGTCTCCGATAGTTGAAAAAGTTGATATGCTCGACCAGATAGATAACCCCCACCATTCTTGACAGTAGAGCAAAACAGGGAGGGGAGTTTATGGTTTAGTGACAGGGTGAGGAGGTCACACTAAGAATTCAGCCCCCCTCTCACAGGGAGGAAATTATTTGGGGGGGAGTCTTGTTGTGTTTGATATACAGTAGCTGTGAAAAGAAAGAGAGAATAAAGTCAGTCTGTTTGGCACTATGAAAAGGTGCATGTGTTCTTCTTGGATTCTAACCAAGGGATCTGATTGTGCCTTCCTCTTCAGGAATGATGTTCTGATCTGAATTACATTTTACTGGGTGCTGTGATTGAACACAAAATGTACGGCCTAGAAGAAGAAAATTGAGGTGCACGTGGCCCCTCAACTCTGGTTCGTAACACTAGGTTAATACATTGCTATCAGCCCAAATATAATAAAAATAAAAATACAGAGATTATGTACCATCTTCTTCTTTCCGATATATACCTCGTGATTAGCTGATATTCTTTCCATGTGGTTTTCTGAAGTTAAGAGTCCATGCTGCAAGGGTAAGTTTCCCAGCAAGTGTGATATGTTTTTCTTGGAGCTGTATACAATGTGCCTTCTGCACACTTTAAATAGGCCACCATCACAAGCTTGTTTTTATTATAAACTATGCTCAATTGGCGCTTGTATTTTTTAATTAAATAAAAAAATATATATTTTAGAGTTACTTTCAATATTCGCAACAAATTGACAATAAATAGACTGATAAAAAAATCAATTTCCCTTTTGAGTTCTCATAGAAAAAAACATGTTATTGGGTTATTCTTCCTCCACAAATCAGGATTTTATTATTTTGCATTTTTATAAATTAAACCACTATAGATGCTTTTGCAATCTCAATCCACTTTAAAATGTAATTCACAGAATTAATACTTGAAATGATTGAAGCATTATCTTTCACAATAAAGTGTGCTTTGAGATATAAAATAGAAGCGTAGCACAGTTTTAAATAATGTAAATACAGCTGTGTAGTTTTGAGAGTATTACATTATTTAGACATTGTCTAATATTTTATTATTTTTAAGTAAACCTGAGAGCAACTGACGTCTTTAAAATGCATTACATCCCTCCAAAATTTTACATATTGAATTTGTCTGAAGAAATAAAATATGTAAATGTATTAGGTTACTGTTGGATTCCCCTTTTGGATTGCTACCTTGTTGTGATAAAGGGGCTTGTGTCCATTAATGAAACTGTGAGCTATACCATGTAGGGTCACCAAAGATGGGCAGGTCATAGCAGAGAGGTTAGACAAATCGCGGCCCACTGGCAACCCACTCCAGTATCTTTGCCAAGAAAACCATATAGATAAGCATGACCAGAAACAGACAGATGTACCTGGCTTGCTTTATCCTTATGGTCACGAGAGTCAGACAAGACTGAAGAACTGAGCAGCAACAACATTGTTTGATTTTCAGGTGCAAACTTTTAGGTCACAATCTGTTCTACTAACATAAATAGAGAAATGTTAAATATCAGTTGCCAAACAAGAACACACAAAACAGGTTGGGGCTGAAAACTTATCACAGTCAAAGAACATACCTTATCTAAGGTAGAATGACTTACTTTCAATTATAACAAAATATAACCATGTTATATGTTGCAAAAGTGTGGTGATATTCAGTAGATTTATTCTAAAAAAATGCAACTCTTTATAAAACATGCTACAGAAAAGTGATAAAAATGTGGAAACTTGACTAAACGTAAATGCATGATAACATTTTTGGAATGCAATGCATCATTTAGCACATGGTGGGCAAAAGATTAATAGAAGCCCTCCACAGAATTAAGTATCCATCATCAGTTTATCCAGTATCAGTTTATCTGGAACCTCTTTTAATTTGGAATTGGTTCATCACAGCCTGTTTGGAGCCTGATCTGAGCAAGTAGGTCTGAGCCGATTTGACCAATTGGAAGATATTCTGAGCCTATTTTACCTTCTGAGACAATTGGAGGACATTCTGAGCCTATTTAACCTTCTGAGCCTATTTGACTTCTTGGCTCTAAAAGCTGGACATTCTGTGCCTATTTGATCTTACAGTAATACATACAACTGCAGAATTCTTGCCACAAAACAGCAGTTTTTTTTAAAAACTACCGCTGGTCCAGCAAAATAGATTTTCTGGCAAAGCCATGGAACAGACGATCCTGGATAATAAATGGAGGACCTGCATTTAAATGGTACATTTATGTTCACACTTGAACATCTAAAAAGTTTTAAAACAAATATTTCCTGCTGAGAATTTCAAAAAAATACAGCAACATGCAAGTCAGCCCACAAATAAGCCTACAAAGATTTCACTCTTGAATCCATTGTTGGTTCCTTGTAAGCATATCCCTTATGTAATATACAGCTTTAAAGCATAGAATTGGGTGAATTATGCAGGAGTTAGGAGACCTACTCACAGACAGCTGTTTCAATCTTAAATGAATCTCATCAGTTTGAGTCTCGTCCTGCTATACATACACATACAGTGCCTTGTAAAAGTATCCCCCCCCCCTTGACTTTTTACCTATTTTGTTACATTACAGCCTTAAGTTCAATGTTTTGTTAATCTGAATTTCATGTGATGGATCAGAACCCAATAGTCTAAGTTGGTGAAGTGAAATGAGAAAAATGTACATAAAACTAGTTTTTAGAAATAGAAAACAGAAAATTGTCATGTGCATATGTATTCACCCCCTTTGAAAGCTCTGCTGCAACCAATTACCTTCAGAAGTCACATAATTAGTGAAATTATGTCCACCTGTGTGCAATCTAAGTGTCGCATGATCTGTCATTACATATACACACTTTTTTGAAAGGCCCCAGAGGCTGCAACACCTAAGCAAGAGGCACCACGAACCAAACACTGCCATGAAGACCAAGGAATTCTTCAAACAAGTAAGGGACAATGTTGTTGAGCAGTACAAGTCAGGGTTATGTTATAAAAAAATATCCAAATCTTTGATGATCTCCAGGAGCACCATCAAATCTATCATAACCAAATGCAAAGAACATGGCACAACAGCAAACCTGCCAAGAGACGTCCGCCCGCCAAAACTCATGGACCGGGATAGGAGGGCATTAATCAGAGAGGCAGCACAGAGACCTAAGGTAACCCTGGAGGAGCTGCAGAGTTCCACAGCAGAGACTGGATTATCTGTACATAGGAAGACAATAAGCCGTACACTCCATAGAGTTGGGCTTTATGGCAGAGTGGCCAGAAGAAAGCCATTACTTTCAGCAAAAAACAAAATGGCACTTTTTGAGTTTGCGAAAAGGCATGTGGGAGACTCCCAAAATGTGTGGAGGAAGGTGCTCTGGTCTGATGGGACTAAAATTTAACTTTTTGGCCATCAAAGAATATGCTATGTCTGGCGCAAACCCAGCACATCACCCAAAGAACACCATCCCCACAGTGAAACATGTTGGTGTCAGCATCATGCTGTGGAGATGTTTTTTAGCAGATAGGACTGGGAACTGGTCAGAGTTGAGGGAAAGATGGATGGTGCTAAATACAGGGATGTTCTTGAGCAAAACCTGTACCACTCTGCTTGATTTGAGGCTAGGATAGAGGTTCACCTTCCAGCAGGACAATGACCCCAAACACACTGCTAAAGCAACACTTCAGTGGTTTAAGGGGAAAGATGTAAATGTGCCTATTTAAAGCCCAGACCTCAATCCAAGAGAAAATCTGTGGTCTGACTTAAAGATTGCTGTTCACAAGCACAAACCATCCAACTTGAAGGAGCTGGAGCAGGTTTGCTAGGAGGAATGGGCAAAAATCCCAGTGGTAAGATGTGGCAAGCTCATAGAGACTTATCCAAAGCAACTTGGGGCTGTGATTGCCGCAAAAGGTGGCTCTTCACAGTATTGACTTTAGGGGGATGAATAGTTATGCACATTGACTTTTTCTGTTATTTTATCCTATTTGTTGTATGCTTCACAATAAAAAATAAAACAAACATCTTCAAAGTTGTGGGCATGTTCTTTAAATTAAATGATGCAAATCCTCAAACAATTCATGTTAATTCCAGGTTGTGAGACAACAAAACACGAAAAATGCCAAGGGGGTGAATACTTTTGCAAAGCACTGTATATTCTGTATATATATATATATACACAGCTGTACATGGATTCGATACTCAGCCTGTGTTTATTCCAACCTTGTCTTTGTTCTTAAAGCTGTGTAATACAGCATGCATAAGCTTAAAGGAAGCCATGTTTGATGATGGCTACGGAATGAAGAGCGAGGCATTTGTGGAAATATTTGTGTGTCCCAGCTCAACTTCGCAGAATGCAGTGTAATAACTGTTTTTCTCGGAACTCTAAGCTGGAAGCAGGTTTTTTACCTTGCTTTAGGCATTCAGATTTGAACACAGATGTACTTTTTATTTACTGTACTACTATACGGTGGAGGGCTTCTATCGTTTTTTTGCCCACCATATTATAAATGATTGTTGTGGTGAACTACCTACTCATAATTTCCACAACACAGGCTGAGATCCCGCTCCATTCTGATGATAGCCAGTAAGCTTGAAACAGCTGTACATGGATTGGATACTCAGCCTGTGTTTATTCCAACCTTGGCTTTGCATTGAAGCTGTGTAATACAGCATGCATAAGCTTAAAGGAAGCCATGTTTGATGATGGCTACGGAATGAAGAGCGAGGCATTTGTGGGCATATTCGTGTGTCCCAGCTCAACTGCCCAGAATGCAGTGTAATAACTGTTTTTCTCGGAACTCTGAGCTGGAAGCAGGTTTTTTAACTTGCTTAAGACATTCAGATGTGAACACAGATGTACTTTTTATTTACTATATATATATATATATATATATATATATATATATATATATATATATATATATACATATATAAGAGATGTTTTATATTCGTTCGCCAGAGGGGGTGAGCAAATTAAATAGGAATTGCTTTATATTGGTTCACCAGAGGGGCGAGTGAAGGAAATAGTATTTGTTTTATAATGGTACGTCAGAAGGGGCAAGAGAATGAAACAGGAAATACTTCATATTGGATCGTCATAGGGGGCAAGATAATGGAATAGGAAATGCTTTATCACGGTTGAACACAGGGGGCGAGCGAATAAAATGTGAACAAGTTCAACTAGAAGAAGAACTAGAAGAAGAAGAAATACAAACATGAAAGTAGAAGAAGAACTAGGAGAATTAGAAGAGGAAGAACTAGAAAACACAGGAGAAGAAGAACCAGAAGAAAAATAATTTGAAGAACTAGAAGAAGAAAAACTTGGAGAACTAGAAGAAGAGGAGGATGAGGGAGAAGAACTAGAAGAACTAAAAAAAAACTAGAAGAGCTAGAAGAAAAAGCAAAACTAGAAGACGAATAGCAAGATAACTAGAAGAAGAAAAAATAAAAGAACAAAATAAAGAACTAGAATAACTGGAAGAAGTAGTTGAGGAAGAACTAAAAGAGGAACTAGAATAACCAGAAGAACTAGAAAAAGAACAACAACAACTAAAATAAAAAGAAGAACTAGAAGAACTACTGCTGGTGATGTTTTCTCCTTGTGTCTGTGGAACATTTTAGTTGCTATAAATTAATATTCACCTGCCATTACTGGTGAGTAAATGTATACATTACAAACCATTTTACCTTTTAAAATATCAAACACATTTCTAAATGTTATCATGAATTATATAACAATAACAAGTCTTTATTTCAACTTTGGAAGTTGGATATATGGTACTAATGTGGCAAAGTACTACTTTCTAAAACAGTGGTACATAACTGTCACAGCCTTCCAGTACATGTGGAAGGGTCAAACACATTTATGGAATTTAAGGCTACAATATGGCTATCCTCAGGCTAAATTAACCAAACTGCACACACCAGATGGCCATTTTACTTCTTATCTGCAGTGAAACATAGTTATCTATGTTAAACAAAATATGCACATTCATTAGTCAGCAGTGGCCACCAACCAATTTTGGGGTGAAAAAAATAAGTTTAAGCAACAAATTTCACTTGTAAAAAAATGCATATTACTTCACACCTACGAATATAGAAAGGGGTTGTTGGAATGTAAGTTATCCCAACTTTTAAGGCCACTAGCGCTTGGGTGATGTGTAGAGAAAAATAGATAATGTTGTCCAATTAGCATGGATGATGCTATTGCCAGTCATCCGTTCTAGAGATGTGCAGCTATTTCTCTGGACACTGTTTGATGTCTTATAGATATGAGAAAAACAAAGGCGTAGGAGAGAGAGCGCACAAAATCTAGAGCAGATCTAACAAACTTGGAATAGTAAGAATAATCATATGTCTCTAGACTCATATTTCTGAGGTATTTATGTAGCTTATTGTCAGATATCCTTCTGAACTAGCGTACATTGCTTCTGGTTCCCACCAAATGCACCTTGTGGTGTTGACTCTTCCTCGATTTTCCCCAATAGACGAGGTATTGTTGTGCTACAGTATATAGAGTCTTGATAGTATGACCCAGTGGACATTGTCCACATAATAATAATAATAATAATAATAATAATAATAATAATAATAAAAATAATAATAATAAACTCCAAAAAAATGTAATGATTGGAACAAAAATAATAATTTATTTCTGCTATAATATTTGGGTAAAATCGATACAAAGATTGTGGAATTGATAAGCACAAAATAAAATCAATTTGGAAATTTGTAAAAAAACCTAAATATAACCCGTTTCGTCTTTTTTTTCTGCGACTTCCTCAGTGATAATATATCTTTGGTATGTTCAGTTGCTTCACAGACACAAACTATTTGTTGATTCTGGGGAGGTGTGAGGTCTGTCACTAGACATACTTGGACTGTGGATGGGCTGTGGTGAGGCCAGAGATCTTGCCAGTGTCAATGGTGTGGCCTGTGGCGATGGTGTAGCCCGTTGCGATAGTGTTGGCTCAGTCTGTTGTGTCCAGGTCTGGTGTGTCCAGTTTTCTTGGGTCCCAATCTGTTGAGGCCAGGTTTGTTGGGGTCAGGTCAGGAGTGGAAGAACAGTGGGGTTCGGCCACCACATCCATTTAATCTCACCAGGTGGCAGTGGTGGGCTTGTTGAGTGTTGTCTCCAGGACCTCAACATCCCTGCAGGTAGTTACTCTCCCCATGACATGTCAAATGTGTTCCCAAGGGCTGGGAACACACCCATGATGCGTGTGAGGGGCCGGGGGATGTTTCCCACAATTGTCTTGCTGCTGATGGGTCAGCTTCCTGTGTTGGTGCTGTGCCCTCAGCTTCCTCCACCACCACTTGTAGTTAACAGCAAATATTTATCTTTGTGATAATTTTATTTTTTGCAATGGTGAGGTGGGTGTCAGCACAAAATATTTTCACTGGGAGTGGGGGGGGGGGGGGGGTTGCTAAATATTTTTTTGCACCTGGGCCCTTCATTCACTAGCTCCACCACTGTATCGAAGCCAAGAATTGAGCCCTTAAATTGTAAATCTAAAAGACATCAATGTATTTACTCCATAGTTTATTTATATTATTATAATCAACATAAAGTTTAATAATCCAGTAAGAAAAGTAAAAACATACTGTGTATATTTGTAATTACTTTAAGATGTTGCTAATAAAATAAAAACATACATAAATATAAACTTAGAACTAAGCTTTGCATAAACTGAATGGCTTACTTTGATATTCTGCAATATAAATTATATTTTAATGTTAATGTTAAAAATTTAACCAAAATTGATTTTTTGACATGCACGTTTAAAGTATGGCAAATCTAAAATATTAAATATATTAAATTATTTTTGTGATTTTCATGTATTTAAGCCTCCTTGGTTCTTTTGATTGCAATCATTCTATATGCTCATACACTGCTGTGCCAAGGAGAACGCTAGTAATAGAATCATATGTCATATTACATTCAAGTGCTAATGAGAGAAATAAAAGTAACACATATAATGATATAGAATATTTCTTCATTTGTTTCTATTCTAATGGTACTGATTAATTGCTTGCAATTTATTCCTCATTGATTGCACCATAGAGAGCCCAGTGGGAAATTTACTAATAACTAGACAAAAAGTAAGAGGAAAATGTACCATTACTATAATTGCTCAAATAACCATCAGTATGCTGTAACATGTAAGTAAACAACACACTTTGTTTCTTTTTATTTTTACTCTAAATCATATCGTGCTAAGTTAACCACTTTCAAGAAATTTCTGATAAAAAAATATGGTTGTCTATTTGAAGTTTACTTTTGTATTTTTCAATAAAGAAACAAAAATAGTTTTACACTACTGAAGATACAAGTTTTACTTGCAAGTTAGTATCAATACATGAAATTGTGCATTTTTTTTACTTTAACATTTGTTTACTATCTTTGGGCCCTATTAAATTCGAGCTGCGGATGAATTCGTATCTCGCAAAGGCCCATCGTAAGTCGATTTACGATATCCGAGTCGACTTGCGATTGACTTGCGATTGACTTGCGTAATTTCGGACTACTTTGCCGAGATTTGCCTCCGATAAGCGCTACGTAGTAAGTAGCGGACAAGAATTCCTTGCGTAGACGCTCGTATCTGGCAAATTCGCTAAGTGCACAAAAAACCCACGTAAAATGGTTTACGCATTACGTACAGACAACTTAAAAATCTAAAAGTGAGTTTAACAGAGGAAAAGCATGGAAGGCCATTACAATTGATTTAACCATCCCCTCCCCCCACCAAAGCCAAGGCATTATACAACCAATTAGTTGTTACATTTTGAATGAAAAGCCATGCTGCAGCTTACATAAACCAAAATTAAAGACACACTACCTGATTACATAAAAACACTAAAACATCCAGAAAATGCAATATTAACCCTGTTATTTTGTATACATGTTGCTCATCACATCTACATTTGGGAACACAAATATGGGGCACATGGAGAATGTGAATATGTCCTGTTCAGTCTTTCGGTCGGGTCCCACTCTGACCCTCTGGCACTGCTTTCTTACAAGGTTCCTATGCCGGTGAGACCGGAGTGGGTTGTCAGTTCCTTCCCCAGTGGTTTGGGATTTGGCCCTGCATTCAGCTTTCCCTCTCACCCCCACAATGACCCTTAATAAGATAGCTCACAGCTTCATTGAAATACACAATACCTCTTGTTTGGTCTTTCGGTCGGGTCCCACTCTGACCCTCTGGCACTGCTTTCTTACAAGGTTCCTATGCCGGTGAGACCGGAGTGGGTTGTCAGTTCCTTCCCCAGTGGTTTGGGATTTGGCCCTGCATTCAGCTTTCCCTCTCACCCCCACAATGACCCTTAATAAGATAGCTCACAGCTTCATTGAAATACACAATACCTCTTGTTTGGTCTTTCGGTCGGGTCCCACTCTGACCCTCTGGCACTGCTTTCTTACAAGGTTCCTATGCCGGTGAGACCGGAGTGGGTTGTCAGTTCCTTCCCCAGTGGTTTGGGATTTGGCCCTGCATTCAGCTTTCCCTCTCACCCCCACAATGACCCTTAATAAGATAGCTCACAGCTTCATTGAAATACACAATACCTCTTGTTTGGTCTTTCGGTCGGGTCCCACTCTGACCCTCTGGCACTGCTTTCTTACAAGGTTCCTATGCCGGTGAGACCGGAGTGGGTTGTCAGTTCCTTCCCCAGTGGTTTGGGATTTGGCCCTGCATTCAGCTTTCCCTCTCACCCCCACAATGACCCTTAATAAGATAGCTCACAGCTTCATTGAAATACACAATACCTCTTGTTTGGTCTTTCGGTCGGGTCCCACTCTGACCCTCTGGCACTGCTTTCTTACAAGGTTCCTATGCCGGTGAGACCGGAGTGGGTTGTCAGTTGTGCTGTCACTCTCCCACCCACAAGCGCAGCAAACACACACAGAAGGTTTGCAGAGGCACAATGAGCACCAGCCAACTCACCTCCATCAGGGGTAATTGCCACTTCTCTTATCCAAGGAAGTCCCACGACATTGCTGGTGGCCATGTGCCAAGATGACCATTCATTCCCATTTGGTGACCTCCCATTATGTTCTGCTATTCATCAATTTACATTAGTTTCGATTGCTAAGTGATGTTGGGGAAGTGCGTGTGAGAGCAGAATTGACAGACAAATCAATAATCACTGGAGAAGGAACTGACAACCCACTGCAGTATCACCTATCATCACCCTTTTAGGCCCACAGGGGAATGTTCCTACTCCCCATTCCCGCAAATTGTACTTGGCCTGTGCATTAACCCTTTATTATGCATAGATTGTAGATCACTTAGATGCATTATATGATATCTAATGCTATTAGGACTATTATTCCTCTTAGTATGTATGGATCTATTGCAGGTTAACTATTGCTCATTAGTTTACAGCTATAGTAATGTGACACTAATGTGATGCATGTGGATGTCCCCTAACCCCAACCATTGAAAACACACCGACATGGGAAGAACAGAATAACACAGCTTTATTTTTGGACACAGACCACAATCAGCAGTGGTCAAGACTGTGCATTCACAGAACGGTATAACAAAACTTTATTTTTGGACACAGACCACAATCAGCAGTGGTCAAGACTGTGCATTAATATCATGGGTGTGGTGTGGGCGGGTCCCGAGAGAGCAAGGGGCTAAATTAAAAAAAGGGGATACCTACAGGGGTCAATCTAATAGTCTAGAATAAGCATGATGCATAGCACCTACCAGGGTCACATGCTGCAACCGGAACCAGAAATCTCTCCATTTAACTGAAGAAACCATTAGAGTGCATGGCACTTACAACTTGTCTGGATCTGTTCAATTGAACAAATGATTCAACCTCTGGACTGTGTAATCCAATCCAGTTTCACACATACAGTATGGTGTGTGAAATTGCCCACAAAAATGAATGGTCAACAAAAAACAAAAAAGGCGGAGGAGGCTAAAAAAAAATAATGACAATGCATGTACAGTAAAGTGCTAAATACTGTACCAATATACCAACTCACCTGATTCCCATCTGCAAGCATTACTAACTATTAGCTAGGTCTATGGATAATGAGTAATATGGGCAAATACCCATTAATATGGACAGGACACAAAGGCCAGCAGCCACATTCACTGTTTCTTACATCAGACCCAAAGATCTGTTCTCAGACCGATATTGAGGTCAGGATCACATGCTTTATTAGTGCATATATTAATGCTGGCTGTCATTAACATGCCATTGGGAGACTTTGCAAGTCCACCGCCATAGCGGTATTAGTCTACATTTCAGCTAACAACAATCATGTCTGAGATATCTGGCAATATGATAGCTTTAAGATTGTGGGAGCTACATGTTAAGGAGGGGGCTGTCATTGGAGTAATGTCTACCTGAGAGGAACTGGGAAAACCTTACGCCTCATATAATTCCTCCACTATGCTTGCAGATGCAGGAGATGCCTTCATGGGCCTGAATTGTACCTAAAACAAATGGAAAGAAAAACATAAAGAGAAAACATAAAATCTAAGGGCCTAAAAAAAAAGGGGACTGCAGCATCCCTTTCCAACAGCATTCCCAAGTGACCATCAATTGGTGGCATGCTCAACCGAACCCTACGTGTCCACAGAGAAGAGGATCATGGACCATGTGATGGGAGGTAGCCATCTGCATACAAAATGTCACCATCACATAGGCAAAGATCCAAAACTCTGTAGCCAGGCTAGATGAGGTCAGCATTGTGACCAATAGATTGTCACTGAGGAGTGCTGTTGAGAAGGCACAATTATGTCCACAGCCCCTAGGTCCTCCTCCGCCTGGGCACAGGACCTGCATCGTCCGCGGCCGGACGCCGTCTCCTTGGTGGTGGGGGAGCAGGAGGAGGTAGTGGCACCACGGGTGGTGGTGGCGGCGGAGGCATGGTGGAAGGAGAGGAGGGGCCAGGCTGCTGTTGGCTGGTGACCTGCCCCGTTCCCAGCAGCCTGACCAAATGCTGCTCCAGCCTCCGATGATGGCTCCTCTCCTCCCTAAAGCGCCTGTCCAGGCTGCGCCTCATGCCAGAGATGTTGGCCTCAATCCTATTCACGGCGGCCAACAACTCCAGCAGCGCAGCCTCGGTCGTTGGTGGTGGGGGCTCGGGTCCTGCTGGCAGGGCCGGGTGGGAAGATGGCGGGGACAGAGTGGGGAGGATCTGGGACCCGGCTGGAGACAGGGGCTCTGATGTTGTTGTCCCCGGTGGCTCAGAGTGTGGGGAAGGAGGAGCTGTGGCATATTCCACTCCTTCTGAGGGCCCCGGCGAGATGGCAAGTCTTTGGAGGAGGGGGACAGTCGGGCTCTGGACAGGGGGGCTGTCAACGACCACGACCTCCCCCTCCGAAGAGCCAGGGCCCTCGGATGAGCCTGTAGCCTCCTCCCCCTGAGCGGTCTCCTGCGGGGCGGGGGCTGACGGCCCCGCTCGTGGCTCATCACTGGACCCAGACCTCCTACTGGATGCTGAAATAGAGAAAAGAAAGGTACATGTCATTAGTATGCTGATCAATACATTGATATGTTTTCACTCCTAACTATCTGACATCTAGGCCTGAACATGGATGATTCTCCTAATTGCAACTCCCATTAGCTCTCATTTGCTAGATTGGATCTATTCTTTGGTTTCTTGTCTTGACCTCTCCTGGCTCCTAACACTGTCTGGATTTTGCCTGCGGTTTCACTCCTAACTATCTGACATCTAGGCCTGAACATGGATGATTCTCCTAATTGCAACTCCCATTAGCTCTCATTTGCTAGATTGGATCTATTCTTTGGTTTCTTGTCTTGACCTCTCCTGGCTCCTAACACTGTCTGGATTTTGCCTGCGGTTTCACTCCTAACTATCTGACATCTAGGCCTGAACATGGATGATTCTCCTAATTGCAACTCCTATTAGCTCTCATTTGCTAGATTGGATCTATTCTTTGGTTTCTTGTCTTGACCTCTCCTGGCTCCTAACACTGTCTGGATTTTGCCTGCGGTTTCACTCCTAACTATCTGACATCTAGGCCTGAACATGGATGATTCTCCTAATTGCAACTCCCATTAGCTCTCATTTGCTAGATTGGATCTATTCTTTGGTTTCTTGTCTTGACCTCTCCTGGCTCCTAACACTGTCTGGATTTTGCCTGCGGTCTGTAACTGCATAGGCTGCATTGGGCGCACCAGTACATGGACTCTATTGCTTAATTACTCTTGGGGTGGCCAGGAATGACAGTGATTTTTCAGCTTCATGGATTTAATGATACATCCATCCATCCCTTGTTAATTCCATGGAGCTGACATGTCAGTGTCCTTGTTGGTCACCATGTGTAGTGTGTGTGATGCACATGTGGTGGCATGTTGGTGTATGTGATATTCACCTGAACTGGAGGCTGGGTCGTGCTGGGCCACCGGGGATGAAGCTCCAGCTGCGGGCGATGGTCCTAGAAAGTCCCTTGCGATCCTCTCCCACTCCTTATAGGCGACACTGTGTCCCTCCGCTTCTCTGGCCATCTTCCTTTTCACCGTGGCCCTGATATCCACATATCTGTGCTTCAAGGACCTCAAGCCCCTAGGAACCGTGGACACCTCCTTCATCACTTCCACTACCTCCTTCCAAGCCTGAGCCTTAGGCCCAGGCTTCGCTTCCCTTGCCACAAGGATGACGGGCCGGTCACGGATCGCACCCAGGAGGACCATATTCTCCTGGGGCGTATAATTACGGGCCCTGCGCCTGCCCTTGCCAATAGCCCCTTGCTCTCTCGACTGTGCTGGGGGACCCTGGCCTCCCTGCACTCTTCCTGAGGCCTGTCCCTTCCCCAAACTACCCCGCCCCCTGGGAACAGGCCCCTTCCCCTCTGTCCCTCCTCTACAAGTGCCTCTGTCTCCCTCCTCCTCCTCCTCCTCCTCCTCCCCCCCCCCCTCTGGGGACCACTCCTCCTCCTCTGGGGACACCTCCTCCTCTGGGGACACCTCCTCCACCCCCTCCAGGGACACCTCCTCCTCTGGGGACACCTCCTCCTCCGGGGACACCTCCTCCACCTCTCCTCCACCCTCCACTACACTCTCCTCACTCTCCTCACTCTCCGCTCCTCTCCTCTCCTCCTCTCTCCACCTATCTCCTCCCTCCATGCTCAAATAATACAAAAATAAGGATAACTCAAAATAAGTGTAACTGTTATATATGTGAAGGAAACAAAAGTGTATGTTCTATGTGTTTTTACTAACTGTTGGGGGATGCGGTGCAAAGGTTGGGGGGGTGGGAGGTGTGTGTTGTGTGTCCTAACGCTATGTATGTCTCTATGTGTCTTTAATCTATGTGTCAGGCAAATATGTGTAATGTGTAAATATGTGTAACTCTTACGTGTAAATATGCTAGTAATAAAATACAAAACAATCAAAAAGAGTGCGCCTACAAATCAAAAGAACGATAAAGAAATAAAAGTATTACTGGAATGTCTGTTGGAAAGAAAAGATGTGTGTGCTATGTGTATTTAATAAGTGGTGGGGGATGGGGTGTGTTGGGGGATGGGGTGTGGTGGGGGGAATGGGTGTGTGGGGTGTGTGTCCTAACTATATATATGTCTCTATGTGTGTTATTTAATCTATGTGTCTTGCAAATATGTGAAATCTGTAAATATGTGTAATGCTTAAATGGAAGGACTTATGAAATAGACAATGCAAAAAGAAAAAAATAACTACAGTAATCTCCCTCTCTCCAAAGTACTAATCAAACTCTCTCCCACCTGCTCCTGAAACTGCGTGCTAACTCCAATGGCTCTTACAACACAGTCAGCGCATGGGTTTGTATCACTCACATTTATAAGCTCATACTGTCAATCTAATTCTTAGCTCGTACGTGATTGGCTGAGAGGCGTGTCTCGCTAGGACGTCCCCTTATCAGCTTGCGAGCGCGCCAACAGACTCAGCCAATTACATACGCACGTATAGTGTCAGGCCGCCAAGTGCGTATGTAATTGGCTGAGAGTCCCAATACATACGCACTTGGCGTCCCGCGTTGGGCTTCTCAGCCAATTACATACGCACTTGGCGTCCCGCGTTGGGCTTCTCAGCCAATTACATACGCACTTGGCGTCCCGCGTTGGGCTTCTCAGCCAATTACATACGCACTTGGCGTCCCGCGTTGGGCTTCTCAGCCAATTACATACGCACTTGGCGTCCCGCGTTGGGACAGCCAATTACATGCGGCCAAGTGCGTATGTAATAGGTTGAGAGGCTTCTTGACCTAAAATCATCAGCTGGAATGCCATGTAAAGATCCACAGGTGACCAATGGCAAAGCAGAAATTAACGTGCCTAATACCAGATCATGCAATCAACAAGCTATATAACCCCATCCCCAACAAGTCATCAGCATGTCTGAAACAGCATGGATGATCATGAGAGAGGGATGAGGGCTCGGATGAGTGGGCGTATGAGGTTGAGACGCTTTTGTGCAGCTCAACTAGCACAGTATGAAGACCAGGAAGCAAGGTGTGTGATTGAGGGGGTGATGGGGAGTGGCAGAGAGGAATGTCTGGGAGTGAATGAGGGTGTGAGTGGTGATGTGATCCATGCTGGGGCAGAACCAAGCCAGGCAAGGGAATTACCACAGGCCATGCCTAGTATCGTGGGGGTGGATCAGGGAGGAGAGAGAGCTCCAGTAGCACAGGGACAGAGGGATATAGGGCCACCTGCACCCAGGGAGGCTGACAATGTTGTCGGTGATCAGCTGCTGGGGGGAGTACAGGATGTGTTGGCTCAGGCAGAAGGGGGGGAGCCTGACCAGGAGCCTGACCAGGAGCCTGACCAGGAGCCTGACCAGGAGCCTGTGAGGAGGCGGGCACCCAATGTGTACAGGGAGAGACTCACATTAGAGGGGTTAACTGATGGGGAGGTGTATGAGCGTTTTCGGCTGACCCGTGCCAGTCTTGTGGAGCTCTATGAGGTTCTCAGAGCGGACCTTGAGCCTCGCTCACGGGCAAATAGAGCCATCCCAGGAATGACACGGATGTTAGTTGCAATACACCTCCTTGCTTCTGGGAGCTTTCAGACCACCCTGAGCATAGCCGGAGGAATGTCTCAGCCAAGCCTCTCGAATTGTCTGAGTGCATTCCTCCGTGCTATTGGTCGGAGAGCTGCCAGATACATCAGTTACCCTAACACTGCCGAAGAGATCTCGAAGGTGAAGTTCGATTTCTTCCAATTAGGAGGTATCCCCAATGTGCTTGGTGCTATTGACTGTACACACGTGGCACTGATACCTCCTAGAGAGCAAGAAGCGCTGTACAGAAATCGTAAGCATTATCATTCAATCAATGTACAGGTTGTTTGCGATGCGAACATGCGCATACAAGGTGTGTTTGCAGGCTTCCCGGGAAGTGCTCACGACGCCTATATCCTGCGAGCATCCGGAATCTATCACATCTTTGAGTCCGGCAGATTTCCATCCGGATGGCTACTGGGTGAGTACACATTAGTAATGGCAGTCAACCATATCTTACTATGACTGGATACAATAACACATACGGTACATCATGTTTCCCTCTATTGATCTGATGTTCACATGTGCATTACGGAGTAATACGACCAAAGCCAGAACATAATAGCTCATTGCTGGCCAGAACCCTGTGTTAGCTTGGCCAAACAGTATGCAGTTCACAACAACATATGCCAAAAACCACAATTGATTAATCATTAGGTATATGTTCTGATGCATTCCATTGTATCCTGTGACATGGACATCTCTAGTCTACATAACGTGTTGTGTGTTCTTGTACGGCCTATGTAAGTGAGATGTCTTCAGAATTCATCTGATAGAGGAGAATTAATATTGTTTGGCCAACTTTTTCTTGCCTGAATATATCCCGGAATAAACATGAATTAGCTTACCTTGAAGTTATCAAAATCTCCAAGGTCTTTTGGCATTTGCGTTTGATCGTGTACGCCCCTGGGAAATTCCACCTGAATTAGCATCACATTTACGTTCACAAGAATACACGATCACTCTTCACCTCAGACCTCTGGCATGTGCTCGTTACAAGAACTGCAACAGTGACTTCCTGCTCTCTACCAGAAGGGTCGCAATATGTACCCTGTTGTATTTCCCTTGTATCTCCGCCTCATGTAAGTGTCCTGTGGGTGTGAACATCTGGATTTTCCATTTGTTGAAATTACATTATAATTGATCTGAAGCTTCCGATAGAATCCATGTGTTAATACCCTAGTAATTATCCTATCAGATGCATCCATGATCCATCTCCCTTACATATATCTTTAACTGTGTATTAGCCACAGGGATGTGTTGATAGGTCATGATGACGATATTTGGCCATATGCTTTGTCAAACATCACAACATCCTATTCATATCAACATCATATTTTATTTACACCAGGTGATGCAGGATATGGGTGTTTGCCGTGGTTGTTGACCCCTGTGAGCAATCCCCAGACTCGGGCAGAGGCGCGGTATAATGCTGCGCATAAAACCTGCCGGAATGTAATTGAGCGCACCTTTGGTGTACTAAAGATGCGCTTCAGATGTTTACATTCCACTGGGGGGGCTCTACAATACAAGCCCCAGAAAGTTTGTCGCATCATCCTTGCCTGCTGCTGTCTGCACAATATAGCACTACAGGCCAACTGTCTGGGGGACATTGATGCGGCTCCGCTACCTGTGGAGGAAGAGCCTTTATTTCACCCTGAAGTGGATAATCTGCAGGGGTCACAACAACGTGCCCGCCTAATTCGTGAGTACTTCACATGTAAGTACATACCCAATATGCATGGAACACAGTCTAATGTATCTGGATTATGCCTAACTCCCAAATCCACCTTTATCCATCGCCCTTGTCATACAGAATTCCAACCAGTCCACAGTAGAGGAGAGTTCCCTGACGTTGTCAATGTTTGTACACTGGAACAAGCCACATGATCAGTTACAGGTAAGTAAGCACACATTCCCATACACATCTTAAGTACTGACGGTTAGAAACATCAATGGCATAGATAATTTGAGTGGATTATATATCCCACTATGTCAATGTATATATGCCCCACGTTACATTGTTATCTAGTAATTTATATTGAAAAAAGACTTTAGTCCATCAGGTTCAACCTCTATAGATCTATGATCTGCAATACGCAGAATTATTGTTAATTGATCCAGAGGAAGTCACCGAAAAACAAAAAGTGAAGCTTTGCCAATTGTCTACACAGGGACGAAAAATATAACATTCCTTCCTGACCCCAGATACTGGTGATCATATTCATCCCTGGATCAATACTCCCTATCTCTTTATCCAGGATAGCCCCTAATGCCTGTTTGGTTTTGTAATGTAAAAAGATACCCAATCCCTTTTTAAAGTCACCTACAACCTCTACGGACCAGGATTGCTCACATTGTCTGATCCTGCAAAACCACATGACATGGGATCCAAATGTGGTTGAAAAATACCATACACACATACTTTAGTCTAATTTGTGACTGTAATCCTAACATCATATTAACCTTACAGAGCTGCTGTCGTGTGTCAACTCTTCTTTAAACAACCTAGACATGGAAAAACATGACCAGCAACAGAACTGCTACATCAATGTAAGCTACATAGCGAGTATTTGTGTAATAATATGGCCACGTATGCTGAAGGACACAAATAACACATCAATCACTTTATTAATATCAGCCTATCTCTTTCCAGGATACAGCAGATAGGTAAGCGGTGATAACTAATTACGATCCACAGCGCACGTGTCCTGGTGGAACAAATCACCTCGTGGATGAGCTTGGGACTGCGTCCAAGGTAAAACACCACATTTGGCTCTCCACAGATGCATTAATGTGTAATCTATGTGATATTCCTACATCATTAGCCAGATGAGTAGCTCGTTTCCTTTGTAGGGAAAGAACAGTGAAGACGTTTGTATGAAATGAGCAACATATATCGGTACAGTGGATCGAAAAGGTCTAAAGTCTACACACCCCTGTTAAAATGTCATGTTTCTGTGCTGTCAAAAAATGAGACCAAGATAAATCATTTCAGAACTTTCTCCACCTTTAATGTGACCTATAAACTGGACAACTCATTTGAAAAACAAACTATAATCAGTTAAGTAGAGTGAATAAAAAATCAAAAAAGAAAATCACAAGGTTGCATAAGTATGCACACCCCTAAACTAATACTTTGTTGAAGCACCTTGTGATTTTATTACAGCACTCAGTCTTTTTGGGTATGAGTCTATCCGCATCGCACATTGTGACTTTGCAAGATTTGCCCACTCTTCTTTGCAAAAACACTTCAGATCTGTCAGATTGCGATTCCATCTCCTGTGCACAGCCCTCTTCAGATCACCCCACAGGGATTTTGGTCTGGGCTCTGGCTGTGCCATTCCCAAACTTTAATCTACTTCTGGTGAAGCTATTCCTTTGTTAATTTGGATGTATGCTTTGGGTCGTTGTCAAGCTGAAAGATGAAGTTCCTCTTCATGTTCAGCTTTCTAGCAGAAGCCTAAAGGTTTTGTGCCAATATTGACTGGTATTTGGAACTGGTCCTAATTCCCTCTATCTTAACTAAGGTTCCAGCTGCAGAAAAACAGCCCCAAAGCATGATGCTGCCACCACCATGCGTCACTGTGGGTATGGTGTTCTTTTGGTGATGTGCAGTGTTGTTTTTGCGCCAAACATATCTTTTGGAATTATGGGCAAAATGTTCAACCTTGGTTTCATCAGACCAGAACACCTTTTCCCACATGCTTTTGGGAGACTTCAGATGTTTTTTTTTTTGGGAAAAATGCAGCCTGGCTTTGATGTTTTGCTTTGTAAGAAAAGGCTTTCATCTTGCCACTCTACCCCATACGCCAGACATATGAAGAATACGGGAGATTGTTGTCACATGTACCACACAGCCAGTACTTGCCAGATATTCCTGCAGTTCCTTTAATGTTGCTGTCGGCCCTCTTGGTAGCCTCCCAGACCAGTTTTCTTTAGGTCTTTTCCTCCATTTTGGAGGGAGCTCCAGTTCTTGGTAATGTCACTGTTGTGCCATATTTTTTACGCTGTCTTCCATGGTATATCTAATGCCTTGGAAATTCTTTTGTACCCTTCTCCTAACTGATACCTTTTAACAATGAGATCCCTCTGATGCTTTGGAAGCTCTCTGTGAACCATGGCTTTTGCTGTGGGATGCGACTAAGAACATTTCAGGAAAGACCAACTAGAGCAGCTTAACTTAATTTTGGGTTAATCAGAGGCACTTTAAATGATGGCAGGTGTATGCTGACTCCTATTTAACATGATTTGGAATGTGATTGCTTCATTCTGAACACAGCTACATCCCCAGTTATAAGAGGGTGTGCAGACTTATGCAACCACATTAGTTTTCTTTCATATTTTCTTCCCTCCACCTTACAGATTTCAGTTTGTTTGACAATTGAGTTGTCCAGTTTTTGTCACATTAAAGGTGGATATAGTTCTGAAATGATTTTTCATTGGCTAATTTGTTTACAGGAGTGTGTAGACTTTTTATAACCACTGTAAGTGACGAAGTAAGCGCTCTGGGAGCATGTGCAATGTAAATCTTGACATGTTCCTTTTATGTTTCAGATCGCAAAGATTAGTCCCTTTCCACGGTCAGAACAAGGAATGATGAGCATTCCCACGTTCCAGGACTATGCTATTGTCACATTGCATCATGTATGTTCAGATGTCAGTCATCATGTGTTGCATCGGGTGTGATATCACATCCTCTACATCGCTTTAGATGTACCTATTGCTTTAGATCTGCCATTCTCTCCTCTACTTGGACTATTGTGAAGCCTGTATCATACTTCCTTCCAGATCTCTTCCTCAGTGCTGATGTGATCCTCCCTGTACATATGGGGAACAGTAACTCTAGCCTTGGAACATAACTGTTAATGAGGTTCCATTTACCTTCAGTTATGAATATGCAACAGCAGATAATAGAGATGCTCATTCACAGAACAGAATACACCTCGAACTGGCCAGTTGGTTGGTAGTTCTGCTAACACCTGAAATTATTTGGAACACACTGATATGGTCCTGGTCATGTTCCCATCTGAGTGTCCAAACTTATGTATGTAGAGTCTTCTCTCATAGTGCCATTTCCAGTGACATGACCTACGGGGGTTCTAACATTGACTGATTGAGCACTTCTACCTCTGCAGTTGCATAGGAGTGTGTGTTGCGCGCACACACAAGACTACAGATTACTTCTCCCCATGAGCATATCTCCTTCTGTATTGTTGGTTTTGAATATTGAATGTTAGCCTGATATATTTAAGAATATAACTGATATTGCCTCACGTTGGCTGATGCACTGTATCTCCCCCCCTCAACTGATCATCTATACCAATGTCACCCCCCCCGCGTGCATTCTGGCCCCATGTCCCTATTTCCGTGTGTTACTGGAACTCTGTATCCTACCCACCTCCACCATGATACTGAGCAGGCCTGTGGTAATTTGTCACTGTGTGGCTTTGTGAACAATTAAACCGTTTTTTTTTCACTCAATGTTTGTGTAATCCTGTATATTTACCATGTAACAATTCAATTCCCCTGAAAGTCAGATGTGCTCATCACCATCAGTTAGTGGTGTAGCTATTCGGGGCAATCTGCGTTGACATTACTACATAATCATGAATGTCGATTCATATCATTCAAGTTGAGCCCTTCAAGTCACTATATACAACCCTGCAGGTCTCTAGACCTGATTTCAGAATTCCCACCCCTCCAACTTGCACCTACATGTATATTGGCAAGGGCCAGATTAATGTAGCATATGTATCTATGTAAACACACACAGATATATGTATTTAACAATGACACTTCATTCTCTCTGTATTGTCGCAACTAGAAAGCATGATATGGTACAAACACACAGAAACAGTGATAACAGTATAACAATCATACTTTATTGCATACACAGAGTACAAACAGAAATAGACAGGAATGTGCATTAATATCATGTGTGTGTTGTGAAGAGATCCTAGTATGGCAAGGGGCTGTGGCAAATCTGAGGACATCTGAAGAGGAAACAGACAACATCATCAGGGTAATGCATAGCATCTCCTAGGGTCACATGTGGTCAGGACCCCACAGTAACCAACAGCATATAACACGACATCTAATCAACATAACCATTAATGCGCATACAACAACCATATGGTTGCCAGAATAAACAGACACTATAAAACAGGGATCATGTCATACTAAGCGATTTCACACACAGTGTGAATTGGTCAATAGATGATATGAATCTGGAAAACAGAGGTAGGAGGTGTTAGAACAATCATAAGCTGTTATTAGAGTACATTGTTTTTGCTTTTGACACTACTCTAAACCAACTAACATGAACATCATCTCCGAGCAGTAAGAACCATATGTATTCTATCCTGTTCAGTCAGCCTTCCAGGAAGATGCTTAGGATGTGGAATACGACAAGGCATGCTTCACTGTGAACACAATCCTTCAGCAAAATGTACTATCACTATCTATGTGGAATAGTTGTGCCATGCTGATATCACATCTCACTTCTAAATGGGTGGTACCAAGGCCAGACAGATTACACTGTTCACATTACCCCTAAACACATGCACATTGATCATGAAGTCAAACCCTTGAAATTGCCACTTTGGTTTGGATGACATGAAAAAACTGAAGCCAATTTCATAATGTTAACGGGATGGAATGCTATAAACTTATGTGGAATTGCTGGTTTGGATTAGCAGATAGTAATGGGACTGTGCAACTCGATAGCCTGGACACTGATCATTATAATGGAAGATCACACAGTCATGTTTCTTAGTGAAAAGATATGGAGTCATATATTTAATTTCAGAGCCATCTGCAGTGGGGAATAATCCTGATAGAATGCCCGTTGGGAACTGGGTTGAGCGTTTACTCACATGATGGTATTGTACTGCTCGAAGATGAACAAAATGTCTTCATAGTTGTGTGATTTGGCTATTAACACCTACAAAGACAAAAACAATGTCTCATTCCGAACAATATTATGATTAAATACAGCATTTAAGCTCAAGGTCAATCCACATTGAACATCAATTGTTAAAATGTTCAACATAACCAGACATGTACACACTCTGTAGCCAATATTATGTCAACATGTATAACAATCTGTATTCTGTGAGGAGTGGTCAGGAGGCCCTCTCGGATGGTCCTAACACCTCCTACTCCGAGTTAGCGGGCCCCCACCGTCTGTGCCCGCGGCCCGTCTCCCTCTTCCACGCCTTGGTGTGGGATCAGGGGGTGCCACTACAGCAGGTGGCTGGGGTTCATGGGTGGGCGATGTCTGAGATGAGGAGGCAGACATTTCAGGTTGAGATTGGACCACCGAAGGCTGGAGAGGTATGGGCTGCCGACGGAGATTACGCAATAATGCGCGTCTCTCCCGGCTTGCGCGTTCCTCATATCTCTCCATCCTTCGGTTGTGCCTCCTCATCTCAGCATATATGGCCCGTGTGGTGGCTGAAATGACCCGATTTCCAGCCAGGATGGCCCTGCTGACTGCCAATTGATTAGCACTGATGGCCAGCATTTGACTTGAGAGCTGGCTTTGGGCCTGGTCCTCTTCATCAATGTGGGACATTATGTTCCGTAATTGGGCAGGGAGATGTGGCAGAGGACCTGGAGGTCTGGCGGCTGGCGGCTGGGCGGCTGGCGGCTGGGCGGCCGGCGACTCCGCGGCCGGCGACTCCGCGGCCGGCGACTCCGCGGCCGGCGACTCCGCGGCCGGCGACTCCGCGGCCGGCGACTCCGCGGCCGGCGACTCCGCGGCCGGCGACTCCGCGGCACTTCCTCCCGGGGCACTTCCTCCCGGGGCACTTGGGGCCGGTGCACTTGGGGCCGGTGCACCTCCTCCCGGGGCACTTGGGGCCGGTGCACTTGTGGCCGGTGCACCTCCTCCCGGGGCACTTGGGGCCGGTGCACCTCCTCCCGGGGTACCTCCTCCCGGGGCACTTGGGGCCGGGGCACTTCCTCCCGGGGCACCTCCTCCCGGGGCACTTGGGGCCGGTGCACTTCCTCCCGGGGTACCTCCTCCCGGGGCACTTGGGGCCGGGGCACTTCCTCCCGGGGCACCTCCTCCCGGGGCACCTCCTCCCGGGGCACTTCCTCCCGGGGCACCTCCTCCCGGGGCACCTCCTGCCGGGGCACCTCCTCCTGGGGCCCATGGTGGAGCCCAGGCTGAGTGCGGTGCCCCGTATGTCGGGGGAGCACAGTATGAGGGCTGTGCCCAGGGTGAGGGCTGTGCCCAGGGTGAGGGCTGTGCCCAGGGTGAGGGCTGTGCCCAGGGTGAGGGCTGTGCCCAGGGTGAGGGCTGTGCCCAGGGTGAGGGTGGAGCACCAGATGAGGGAGGAGCCCAGGATGAGGGAGGAGCCCAGGATGAGGGAGGAGCCCAGGATGAGGGAGGAGCCCAGGATGAGGGTGGAGCCGCTGAGGGTGGAGCCGCTGAGGGTGGAGCCGCTGAGGGTGGAGCCGCTGAGAGAGGCACAGGATGGTGTGGCTGGTGCAGGCCCTGAGGTGGCCACGCCGAAGAGGGCCCGGGCATCACTTCCCGCTCCGTATGAGCAAGTGATGTGGATGGTCCCGGGCCCTCCTGAATGTCCTGGGCCACTTCAGCTCTTCCTGCCTCCTCCTCTTCTGAATCTGTGGATACTGCAATGGAATAAACATATATTTCAGTTGGTTGCCATACACAATTGCCAGCTATGCATTTACATATCATTGACATCATGGTCACCTGTGAGCGACTGTGGTGCTTGTGTTACACAGATGAGCCACGGGCTGCATAATGAGCATTGTGGATCATGGCTCATATGAATGTGTACTGCATGTGCCTCAGACACGTGCTCTGCTGCATCTGCTGTGCAGTGTGTGAGACTGACCAATCTGACCAGTTTCCAGCAATGGTTGTTAATATGCAGCTGAGACATGGGCCAGGTTAGGACAGTATATGACACACATGCAGTGCTACAGAGTCTGTATCCACATATGCCACACAGGCAAATTTTTATTCTCAATCGCAGTGGAGGCCAAAGTCAGGCCTGCAGTTGTGGATAGCCATGCTGCACCCAGCTGAGAATATCATTCTCCAAGTCATTAAGTCTAATTGACTCATCTGTTCACATAAAGGAAATCCACATATACAGGCCTGTGCGCAGCACAGCAAGTTTGACTTTGGACACCCTGCTCTATTGCAATTAATCTGGATATAATTAGAAATTGACATATCAGGGAGACAAATTATGAACATGATAGGTTTGCTACCAGGTCTGAAATGGTTATTGTCGCCCCATAAATTTTTAGTCAACCATAGGGCTTACAGTGCTATTGGATGTGAATTATCCCAGTGTGTGGGCAGGGGTGTAGGAGGCCATATAATTCTTGAGCAAGGGTGGGCAGGTTCGGGCCTGGAGGGCCACACAGGTGAGCCAATCGCCTTTTCAGTCATCCTGATTGTCTCACCTGTGCCCAAAAAGGATATCGTGAAAGTCCGGCATGTATGTGGCCCTCCTTACCCACCCCTGTTCTAGAGGGATACAGCTCATTATATACAACAGCCAGAACACAAGCCTATTTATACATACATACATACATACAGCATGATATCCTGAAAGTCCGGCATGTATGTGGCCCTCCTTACCCACCCCTGTTCTAGAGGGATACAGCTCATTATATACAACAGCCAGAACACAAGCCTATTTATACATACATACATACATACAGCATGATATCCTGAAAGTCCGGCATGTATGTGGCCCTCCTTACCCACCCCTGTTCTAGAGGGATACAGCTCATTATATACAACAGCCAGAACACAAGCCTATTTATACATACATACATACATACAGCATGATATCCTGAAAGTCCGGCATGTATGTGGCCCTCCTTACCCACACCTGTTCTAGAGGGATACAGCTCATTATATACAACAGCCAGAACACAAGCCTATTTATACATACATACATACATACAGCATGATATCCTGAAAGTCCGGCATGTATGTGGCCCTCCTTACCCACCCCTGTTCTAGAGGGATACAGCTCATTATATACAACAGCCAGAACACAAGCCTATTTATACATACATACATACATACAGCATGATATCCTGAAAGTCCGGCATGTATGTGGCCCTCCTTACCCACCCCTGTTCTAGAGGGATACAGCTCATTATATACAACAGCCAGAACACAAGCCTATTTATACATACATACATACATACAGCATGATATCCTGAAAGTCCGGCATGTATGTGGCCCTCCTTACCCACACCTGTTCTAGAGGGATACAGCTCATTATATACAACAGCCAGAACACAAGCCTATTTATACATACATACATACATACAGTATGATATCCTGAAAGTCCGGCATGTATGTGGCCCTCCTTACCCACCCCTGTTCTAGAGGGATACAGCTCATTATATACAACAGCCAGAACACAAGCCTATTTATACATACATACATACATACAGCATGATATCCTGAAAGTCCGGCATGTATGTGGCCCTCCTTACCCACACCTGTTCTAGAGGGATACAGCTCATTATATACAACAGCCAGAACACAAGCCTATTTATACATACATACATACATACAGCATGTTATCTGCAGGCTTTTAGCCAGCCCATCCCCCCACAATCTCAGCCAACCATGTGTGTGATATGATACTCACGTTGCAGGGTGTTAGCCCAATCTGTGTCCACCTGCCCCGGTATTCCCACCACAGATTCAGAAGGGATGAAGCGCATCACTGTCCTCTCCCATTCCTTGTAAACAAAAGGGACCGCGGGCCCACCACCAGTCTGACGTGCTGCTGCTGACTCATCGGACATCCTTCTTTTCACCGCCATCTTTAAATCATCAAATTTGTGCCGCACTAACCTCCAGTCCCTATTAGTAACCCCTACTGCCGACACAGCTCTGGCAATTTGGGACCAGGCCTGCTGCCTCTGGCTGGCATTAATGTCTCTGCCACCACATATAATTCCCTGGCGGGCACAGATTTCCCTGAGGAGAACCTGGATCTCCTCTGGGCTGTAATTGGGGGCCCTGGGCCTTGCCACAACCCGTTGCCTTACAGACGGTGCCTGGTCTTCCTCTTCTAACCCTGGGGCCGCTCCCTCATCCCCACTACTTCCCACCAAGGGATCAGGCCCCTGACCCTCTGCCCCTTCCACTAGAATTCCTAGCTCTGGGGGCACTTCCCTCCCCCCCTGCTCTCCTCCTTGCTCTCCTCCTCCTCTCCCTCGACCTCCTCCTCCTCTCCCTCCTCTCCCTCCTCCTCCTCTCCCTCCTCCTCCTCTCCCTCCTCCTCCTCCTCCTCTCCTCCTCATCCTCCTCCTCTCCTCAGATGTTCTCCTCACTCTCCTCCGTGCCTCTCTTGCCTTACCACCTCCTCTCCTCTAAACTCCTCCAAAACAAAATTAACAATAAAGCAAGATGATCTTTGTGTTGGTTTAGGAGGTAAAAAAAGATGCAAGTATTATGTGTAGTATTATGTGTGGGGGGAGGGGGGGGGGGGAGGTCGTGGGGGGAGGGGGGGGTGTAGGTGTGCAGTGGCCTACCACTAGGTGTTGCTATGTGTACGTATTAATCTATGTGTGTGAATTATGTGATATCAGTAATTATGTGTATTGTAAACAAAGGGTTAAATTATCTGCTAGTTCAAAATTGAAATTCTCTCCTCTCTCCTCTCTCTTCTCTCTCTCTCCTTGCTCTCCAAAAACCCACCAACGCCTAGACCTGTGTGTCTACTTGCAAAAGCTCCAGCACAGTCAATTATGTTCTGTTTTTGGCTCCCTTTTAAAGGCATACTGCCGTCAGGTTAAGTGGTACGTATCACGTATTTCGCGCTCTTTTCCTACGCAAAGGGATCCGAGATATCGTAACTCATGCGCAAATCCTAACGTTTACGCATTCGCATCCATCGCTCGTATCTCGCAGCACTTGGAATTTAATAGCGTCGGAAATGGTTTCAATTTTCAACTACGTAGGCCTTGCGTTTTCACCTTTTATTTACGCAGCTCGAATTTAATAGGGCCCTTTGTTTGCAATTATAATTTTAAAGGACCACAAAAGTCGCCATATCTGCTGTGCACCATCAGTTAGAGGATGGAAAATCATATTGAAAATGTGTTTTCATTTTTAAAATTGATCAAGAATTGACTTAGAGATTTTTATTTTAGTTAAGCCCTTAAGTCCCACAAGAATCTGCATAAATAATAAGGCGAGAGTCTGTAATTGTTATACATTGTATTATGGATTTATGCTTTCTTTACAAATGTGGTGGTTCAGTGGTAAGCAGTCTTAAATCATTGGTAAATCATATGTTTAAATCCCCTGCCTTCCACTTGTGTTTCTATATTTAAAAAGTTAATTATATTTACGTATATATATATATATATATATATATATATATATATATATATATATATATATATATATTACTCTGGTCTGCAACCCCACACACGTGCACGGCTGGCTGATCAGAACATTATTTGTTAATCCTGGAATTTTGCTGTATTTGTGAATCTATAATCAGTATTGACTCTGACTTGACAAAGAGAGGAACGCTCTCGAAAGCTCGTCATGTAACCTATGAATATGTTTGTCCAATAAAAAAGGTATCACTATATACTATACAGTAACAACAATAATTTAATTTATGGTGGGCAAAAGAGCAATAGAAGCCCTTCAAAGTACAGTAGTACAGTAAATAAATAGTACCTTTGTGTTCACATTTGAATGTCTAAAAAAGAGGTTAAAAAAAGTATTTCAGTGATACATGGTCAACATAAACATGGTTTAATACATTTTCATTAACAGAGAGATTCATTAAAAAGGCCTCATACAGAGAAAGATTTTTCAAAATATTAAACAGATGGCAGTTAGTTCCAACTAAGTTAAAAGACAAGTAAGGATGAAAAACTAAAATTGTATTGGCGTAATTGCAGACAACTAGGCTTGTATCGCCACATTTTCAGAAATGCTAAAGTTTTGGTAGACTTGTTTCAACCAAATATCTTTCATTACTGAAACTATCATATGTCCCACACTTGAAATGGTTCTATTTCACATAGTTTCTGCTGAGTATTCCTTAGGCATAAGAGCTTTTGTTATACAAGTCTTAATAGTGGCTAAATGGCTTATTGCTTTCAAATGGAATCAAATGAATGTACCTTTGTGGAATGAATTAAAAACTATTATAAGTAAAACTGTCTATTAGAATCAAACTTACTAGAACTAGGAGTAATTACCATTACCTTTTTTTCTAAATTGAAAATATGGGATTATTATATATCCGATTTGTCCCAAAGAGCCTCCATATGAGATCTCTGTAGTGGCTGATGAGACTAGATTTCTGCTTCCCTCTTTCTGACTGTCTCAGATCCAGTATTTTATTTGTGTTTGTAACAGTTTAATAATTATATAAAGGTTGTTCGTAGCAAATAAACTGTACTGACTGAAATAATAGTAGAAAATAATTTACATGGATATAAGACAATTATAGATTATACCATATGTTTATTTGCTACCAGAGGAGTCTATATACTAATAACGTGTTAATTTACCAGAATCTGAATAGTATTTTTTGATCTAGACATATGAAAACATTTGATGCATAATGAATATAACAGGTTTCTAGAAATGGACAAAAATATGAGAACTGTACAAACATATAATGTTCTTAATGTACTATATTGTTATGTATTTATTGTGTAAATTTGAAAAAAAAAATCCTATTTAGAATTCCAAGAAATACAGTTATTCCACTGCATTCTGTGAACCTGGGCAGGGACATGCAAATGTTCCCACAAAGATGCTAATGAGGCTTTTATCGCTTCTACCGGTATAAAAAATTGTAATGGCGACTTCTGATTGCCTGAAATGGCTGTCAATCAAATTTCAGTCAATCATAAGGCGCCAAGATGTGAGACAACCCCTATATCCCATTCTCATTGGCTAATGGACCTGTCAATCTTTTTGTAACCAATCAAAAGGCCCTATTGCCGTCAGCCAATCAGAATAGGATACACCCCCACGGAGTGATTGGCTGAAGGCATCTGCACATTCTGAATGGCTAAAGCAGCCTATCTGAAGGCGCCATTCTCTTCAGCCAATCAGAATGTGATCCCATTGTGATTGGCTCCAAGCATCTGCGCCTTTTGATTGGCTGACGTCACTGTCAATCAAAATGCAGCCAATCAGAAGGCATGTTTGCTTTCAGCCAATCTCTCCATGGGGGTGTATCCCCTTCTGATTGGCTGAAGGCAACAGTGCCTTCTGATTGGTTTAAAAAAGATTGACAGGTCCATCAGCCAATCAGAATGGGATATAGGGGTGTATCCCATTCTGTTTGTCTCACACCTTGATGACTTCTGATTGGCTTAAATTTGACTGGCAGCCATTTCAGCCAATCAGAAGGCGCCATCCCGGTTTTTATACTGGAAGTAGCTATAAAAGCCTCATTAGCGTTGGGGAGCTCCTCTCATTAGTGTTTGTTTTTTAGAGTGGCAGATTTTTTAAAGGCCCAGCTGGGGCAGAAGACAACACGGATGGGGACATTGCGCCAAGGTAAGTTTAATGTATATTATATTTATTGTTCTTTATTTTGTGCTTAATTGTTGTACAAATGTAATATTTATTTTTTTCAGGGGCACCAGCCAGAGAAGACAAGAAGAAGGACGGAGACATTGCGAAAAGGTAAGTTTAATATTTAGTATGTTTATTTTTTCATATTGTGTTTATCTTTTACTAATGTGATTTTTTTGTTTTGTTTTTAAGGGGTGTGACTTGTGCTAGGAACACTGTCGTAGCTGAAGGGACATCTGCAAAGGTACGTGGTCTTATTTATTCTATTTTAGGTAAGATCTAGGGATTTTAATGTTTGTAGATAGGGTTTAATGTATTGTATATAGGGTTAAATGTATTGTAGATAGGGTTTAATTTATTGTAAATAGGGTTAAATGTGTTTTAGTAAGGGGGTAATATTTTTTATTTTATAGTTAGGGGTATATTTGTACTGTATTTATTGATGTAATGTTATGTATATTTGTGTATGTAGGTTCTTTGCAGGTGCGTAATTCTTTTTTATTTTTTGTAGTGGGGTGCTTGTGTAATGTTCTTTTTTATTTTTTTGTAGTGGGGGGTTTGTGCAATGTTCTTTTTTATTTTTTGTCACATAGGTTTTTTTGTTTTTTGTAACTTATCATTTTTATTTTGTGTAATTAGTGGGGTGGGGGGTTTAATAGGGGGTTATGTAGGTAGTTTAGATTTTAATAGATTAGGATAGGTGTTAGTTAAGTAGGGATTACTAGGTTAGGGTAGAGGGGATTGGTTTAGAGTTAGTGGTTTATTGGGGGGAATAGTGTCTCTGAAGGACCCTTATGGGTACTTATGGGGTTAATATTAGGGTTCTAACTGTCCCATGAGGGTCTAAATAGATCCTTATGGGACTGATTGGGTTAAAGAGAGGATTACAGGGGTTTGTATGGACCCCCATAAGTGAAGGGGTTAGATGGAGGCTTATGGGGTCTGCATAGACCCCCATAAGTGAAGGGGTTAGATGGAGGCTAGTGGGGGTCTGTATAGACCCCTATAAGTGATGGGTTAGATGGGGTTAGATAGGCTAGATGGGTTAAATAGGCCTAGAAGGGGTTAAATAGGCTTAGATTGGGTTAGATTGGCTAGATGGGGTTAATAGGCCTAGATGGGGATAAATAGGTCTAGAAGTGGTTAGATAGGCCCAGTTAGGGTTAGATAGACCTAGTTAGGGTTATATAGATCTAGAAGGGGTTAAGTAGGCCCAGTTAGGGTTATTAGATCCCAAAGGGGTTAGATAGGCCCTGTTAGGGTTAAATAGGATCAGTTAGAGTTAAATAGGACCAGTTAGTTTAAATAGGTCTAGAAGGAGTTAAATAGAACCAGTTAGGGTTAAATGGGTCTAGAAGGGGTTAAATAGGCCCAGGTAGGGTTATTAGGTCCAGTTAGGGTTAAATAGGACCAGTTAGGTTACATTGGCCCAGTTAGGGTTAATAGGCCCAGATAGGATTAAATAGGGCAAGTTAGGGTTAAATATGACTAGAAGGGGTTAAATATGCCCAGTTAGGGTTAGTTAGGCCCAGTCAGGGTTAAATAGGCCCAGTTAGAGTAATTAGTTCCTGATATGGTTAAATAGGTCCAGTTAGGGTTAAATAGGTCTAGAAGGGGTTAAAAGGGCCCAGTTAGGGTTAGATCGGCCCAGTCAGACTTATTAGTTGCAGATAGGGTAAAATAGGTCTAGAATGGGGTTAAATAGGCCCAGTTAGGGTTATTAGGTCCAGATAAGGTTAAGTAGGCCCAGTTAGAGTTAGATAGGCCCAGTTATGGTTATTAGGTCCAGATAGGATTAAATAGGCTTAGTCAGTGTTAAATAGGCCCAGTAAGAATTATTAGTTCCAGATAGGGTTAAATAGTTCCAGTTAGGGTTAAATAGGTCTAGAAGGGGTTAAAAAGGCCCAGTTAGGGTTAGATTGGCCCAGTTAGAGTTATCAGTTCCAGATAGGGTTAAATAGGTCCACTTAGGGTTAAATAGGTCTGGAATGGGGTTAAATAGGCCCAGTTAGGGTTATTAGGGCCATATAGGTTTAAATAGGTCCAGTTAGGGTTAAATTGGCCCAGTTTAGTTTATTAGGTCCAGATAAGGTTAAATGGGCCCAGTTAGGGTTAGATAGGCCCAGTTATGGTTATATAGGTCTAGAAGGGGTTACACAGGCCCAGTTATGGTTAAATAGGTCTAGAAGTGTTTAAATAGGCCAAGTTAGGGTTATTAGGGCCATATAGGTTTAAATAGGCCCAGTTAGGGTTTAATTGCTCAGTTTGGGTTATTAGGTCCAGATAGGTTTAATAGGGCCAGTTAGGGTTAAAGAGGTCTAGAAGGGGGTAAATAGGCCCAGTTAGGATGTCCCAATTGGGACCCATGCAGGGTCCTAACATTAATCCTATAGCGCAGAAGTCTGAACGGGGCCCCTGCAGGGTGCACACATGAACCCTATAATGCAGGGGTCACCATTGGGACCCCTGCTATGTTCACACATTAACCCCTGCAGGCTCCCCATAAAAGACCCTTGCTGCAGGGGGCTCAATAGGGGATATGAATATGATTCTAGATGCTAAGCTAGGAAAGAAACTGAAGTCAGAAACCCAGACAATAAATAACACATTTTGAGAACTGATCTTCAACTATCAGTTATATGATGCTTGGAGAACTTTCTCCCTTGACCTGAAAGACTATACCCTTTTCTCACAAAGGCATTAGATGTATTTCAGATGTATTTTAGTTAGTAAAGATGTTTTGGACATCACAATCAAAGTAGGTTTTAATGAACTTAGCTGGTCAGACCATGCACTGATTTCTTTACAGATAAAAGATGATAACAAGGTTATTCCCAAGAGAAATTGGAAGATGGATGCATCCTTATTTAACACAGCCATGGAGATCAAGAAATTAAAAAAAGTAATACAAGAGTTTTTTTTTATTGAACTTAAATTAGGTTGGATAGGAAACAACTGTAAGGAATACCCATAAAGCTTACATCAGAGGCATCCTAATGAACTGGGCGAGTATTCAGTAAAAAAAAGAGGTAGTTCATTAAGAACTCTATATATTCAATTAAGAGTAATAGAGAGAATAAATAAAAAGAATCCTAACAATGAAGATCTAAAGACGATCTTGCATATTCAAGCAACTTGACAACACAATCTGGTAATACCAACAGAAAATGTACTATTGTGGTAATAAAGCTGGAACAATGATTGCTAATAAATGAAAAAAAATCAATTCAGAGACAAATAGATATGTTGATAGATCAAGATAAACAACATAATAACCCCAAATGAAATAGGAGAACTTTTTAGAGAATACTATAGTTCACTATATAACCTAGATAAGAAAGAATTGTTAAAAAAACTACAAAAGAGGAGATAAACACATTTTTTAATCAAATTCGGTTACCAAAAATCTCAGCTGAGGAATTGGCTACATTAAACTTGCCAATAACTAGCTCTGAAATTCAGGAAGCCATTTTAGGCTTAAAACTTAACAAAGCACCGGGCCAGATGGTTTTGTTAGTCATTATTATAAACTGTTTAGTAATATCTTAGCCCCTAGATTACAAAATACATTTAACAAAATAAAAACAAAAGGTTAGATGCCGGAAGAAATGACAGAAGCGGCCACAATTTCTATCCCTAAACAAAATAAAGATCATACAAGTTGCTTAAATTGCAGACCCATATCACTCATGAATATTGACACTAAGATATACTCTAAAATTCTTACTACAAGATTAAAATATCTAATTCCAAAATGAATATGTAAAGATCAGACAGGCTTTGTGCATAAACGGCAGGGACCTAAATACATTAGAAAATTAATAAATATTATAGCATATATGCAAAAAAAATTATATTGCTATGCTATCTCTGACCGGGTAGACTGGTTGTTCATGGAATTAGTTTTACAAAAATACGGCTTAGGGGATTTTGGGCATAAAGCCATAAAAGCTTTGTACCATAAACCAACTGCCCATGTTATTGGAATGGATTTTAAGAGTGATAAATTTGCTATAACAAATGGAACCCGTCAGGGATGCCCCCTTTCCACTTTGATCTTTATATTGATTTTGGAACCGCTTCTTGAAAGTTTCAGAAAGTGTAAGGAGATTCTTGACGAACTGCTTGACGAATATAGTAAAGTATCAAATTATAAATTAAATGTACATAAAACCCAAACAATGTGGTCAGGGATAGATAAATTAGAATTAGAAAGATTGAAGAGGGAATACCCTTATAATTGAAAAAATAACAGCCTGACACACTTGGGGATAAAATTAGAACCAATCCTAGACAATTTTGGCAGAAAAAACTCAGTAGATTTATTAGAAGATATTAAAGGTATCTTAACTCAATGGGGAGAAAACAACTTTTCCTGGTCAGGTAAGATTGCATCCATGAAAATGGTTATTCTTCCTAAAATGAATTACCTGTTGAGATGTATGCCTCTGAAAATACCAACATATCATAAATATGTTTTCAAAAGTTGATAGATAGATAGATACATACATTTACAGTAAGAAAAATACATTTAACAATAACTAAAAGAAAACCTACAAGGGGAGGACTAGCATCACCTAATGTAAAAGATTATTACATGGCAGTAAGGCTGGCTCATATAGCTAATTGGGGACCAATATAAGAGACCCGATGCTTGTATGATATTGAACAATCCTTAATAGGAATAACTGAACTATTAGATCTTTTATGGATAGGTTTTAATAAGGACAAGACTTTACAAAATGTTTCACCTGTGATTAAAACTAATATGAAATATTGGGAAGGTGTTAAAATTAAATATGATTTAACAAATAATTAATCTTTAGCTTCCACTATTCAATCTCAACTAGAGTATTATACACCAAATAAAAGATCATTTTGGAGACAATGGAATCTGCTCTATGTAGCACATTTTTATAATAAAAAAGTGTTAATAACGTTTGATGAATTACAAAAGGTATATGACATTCAGTCATCATACTGGCTAAAATGTAATTCGTTAATGGTAACTCTAAAAGAAAATAATTATAAAATACATAAAAGATATGAACTCATTGAATTTGAAAAAAAAGATTAAATCAAAATAAAAGTAAATTAATATCAAAATGTTATAAAATTATATTTTTGAAAAATTAGATGTATAAAACTAATAGGATAGAATGATGAGAACAAGATATTGGGCTTATTTTATGTTCCCTCTCTCCAACCCAAACCCATCGAATATTAGGAGACAATCTAATTACCTCAGCAAGGGGTTCCATCAAAAGTGATAACAGGATGGGAGAGAGGGGACAGCCCAATCTCGTTCCATTTGATATCTCAAAGCTTGAAGAACTAAACCCCATACCAGACACGGAAGCAGTAGGAAATGTGTAAAGTGCCCCTATTGCGTGTGAGCCAAATTTGCCAAAGCCAAACTTGGTTAGCGCCTTTAGAGTATGCAATTAAATTCATCAGTTTTCAGATATTATCTGCCTCATGTCTGCCAGCCATAAAGCCTGTCTCTTAAACAAGTGCTCAACACTGAAGAAAATACTTTAAAAAAAATGTGTGTAGCCATCTGGCCCTGGAGTTGTGAAAGATTTCAGTTGTTTTATAACATCTGTAATTTCTTGATCAGTAATGGGTTTATTTAGTTCTTCTAAATTACTGGGTGATAAAACTGGAAAATTTAGTCAATCCAGAAAAACTTGGATTTGTTGTCTGGATACTTTTTGAAAGGAAAAATAATTTGTAAGATTATAAAGGTCCTGACAATATTTAGCAAAAGCTTGAGCTATGTTTTGGGGGGAAGAGATGATTTTGCCATTAACTTGTAGAACTTGTATCCTTTTTTTTTTTTTTTTAACCCTTACTTAATTTACTTATCCTATTGTTTTGATGGTGAAATTGTTGTTGAATATGCCAAATTGTTTTGGCAGATAAATGCTGATTTATTTTATTGATTTTATTTTGCAATATTTTAATTTCTTTCAGGATTTCATCTTGAGAAATTGATCTTATTTACAGTTTCTAATTTATTTAAATTGATATATAGTTTTTTAATGGTTCTCCTCTTTGTCTTATTATTTGAGATTTCAATTTTATCAACAGGGCTCTAGTGAAGTCCTTCTGAGCATTCCATAAAGTGCATTTTGATTGCACTGTGTTTTCGTTAAGTTCAAAAAAAATTGTGATTTCAATACTAAGATAGTTTTTATTAGTTTCATTGGCAATTACAGAATCTTCCAATTTCCACTGAGGTCTAATTACTCCCCTTTTATCCAAAATGATCTTCATATTGATGCATGCATGATCTGAAAGTGATAAATTACCTAATTCAATGTTTTTAATTTTATCTATAATATGTAATTCTACTAAGAATAAGTCAATTCTTGTGTAGATTTTGTGAACATTTTTGGAAAAATCATATAAATTATTTTTAAATATCCACTTTGTGATGTATTGTGCCTGTTTTGCGGATCTCTTGAGATTTTTACATTTATGGTTGGTGGTTTTTCCCATTTCAATATTTGGTACCATATTAAAGTCCCCTACAATTATAAGGGACCCTTGAGAAATATTCTTGATAAGACTGTCAATTTGTTTCAAAAATTGTAATTGTTTTTTATTTTTGCGTAAATATTAATAAGAGTTACTTTGTGATTATTAATTTGTCCAACCCATAAAACAAATCGACCATAAGGGTCAATTAATCTAAATTCCTCAATAGTATTTAACCTTTTAGAAAAAATTAGACACACCTCTCCATTCTTTTTAAAATGTGGAATGATACCTGGATTCAAAGAGGTTATCTCTAAAGTAAGGAATTTTAGTTTTTTCCCAGTGGGTCTCCTGAAGCAATACAACGTCAGCCTGTTCACGTTTAAGTAACCTAATGACTGTTTTCCTTTTACTGGGGGAGTTTAAACCCTCAATGTTAAAACTTAATAAGTTCAAAAACATTTTTGCCAAAACATTATGATTTCCGATCTAGTGTCAACTAGAATCTGATAATTCTTCAACTTAGATTTAAACACTCAATACTCTTTGTACAAAAAAATAGTAAATTTAATCAACTCATTCATACTATCATACATACTACTAAACAAATTAGGACTGTTGTACATTCTTGGACAGTCCTTATTTACTCGGCTTTAGCCGATGTTCCCAAAATGACTGGCGGATTTTCAGCATTATTAAATTGCGCTTCGGCAAATTGAAAAGGGTTCTATTTAAGGACAGAGCATGTTTTTTTTACAGAAGTTTTTAGTTCCTGAAGTCCTTGCTTTTGGATAGAAGTTCACAAACTAAAAACTTCTGTAAAAAAATATGCTATGTGCTTAAATAGAGCCCTTTTAAATTTGCCTAATTGCAATTTAATAAGGCTGTTAGTGTGGAGTTAACGGTACTAATTTATTAAAAATTTAGTTTTTAAATTAGTACATTTTTAGTAAAGAATCAATTATTAGTTGAAGTTAGAGTGTATAAGTTCCTCGCTCTTTAATTTTTCCACTACTGTCTCTCTCTTTCCTATTATTAGTCCCCCCTAGTTGTAACTTCTTTAGTTGACAAATCAATTTCTTGACAAATTAATTATTTCCTAGGCTTTTAGGTTATTTCATTATAGCCAAATGTAGCCTGCTTTTTATTGAATTATATTATAAATCCTTCTCAATTATTGTATTCTATCATTTAAATTTGATGTCTCAACATTATTCAAGCTATAAATATGGATTAGTGTCCCCTTCTCTTCAATATTTACGTTTCATTTCAGTTTGACAGATTATTTTGCTGTACTTCATTATCTAAATATACCCTCTATTCCAAAAATGAACCACGTCTTCTGAAAACTGTTTTTAAATAACTGTTTCTATCCTTGATATCTATCTATACTTATTTATTTACCCAGTGTAAATTGGTTCTTTTTTTTTTTCTTTCTCTTTTCTATTTTGTTGTGCCCATATCTTTAAAGAATTGGGTTTTGCTAGTGATTGAATTGTGTGTTAACTTAACTGATAAACTATACCATTAATATTTTAAACTGTTGTTTATTTATCTCAATATTGGGAATACCCAGTAATTTAAAAGTGATTTAAGTGATAAGATCCAACCTCACTGTAGAAAAAAAAAAAAAAAAAGTTAACCAAGACTTCTGAAAATTGTTTTTAAGTAATTATTTATGTCCTTGATATCTATCTATACTTATTTGTTTACCCAGTGATTCTTCACATGATTGTGTATATATTTTTTCTATTTTGTTGTGCCCATATCTTTAAAGAATTAAGTTTAGCTAGTGATTGTGTTCTGAGTTAACTTAACTAATAAACTATACTGTGAATATTTTAAACTGTTGTCTATTTATCTCAATATTGGGAATACCCAGTAATTTAAAAGTGGTTTAATTGCAACCAATTGTCTCAAACGGGGAAAAAATGAATTCCTTCCCGACCCCATAAAATTGCAATCGGATTACTCCCTGGATGAATACTTTCTATTTAATTATACATAGCATTGTGTTAACAAATGTTTCTGCTGCAAATGACATGAATCTTTTGTAACATTCAATAAATGAATTTTGCTAACTTTTTAACATACAATGATAACAATGCAAAAATTAACATAAGACAATAAGATTTAACCTTAATTTATTTTAAACTATAGTGATCTTGAATATTGAATCCAGAGAAAGGCAGATTTCAATAAATGTAATTTCAACTTTGTAAATTTCTTGAAAGTGTTGTCCAAAAATAATTCCTTCCTGACTCCATTAACTGTCAATCAGATTTGGTCCCTGGATCAATAATCTATATATCATGCACCATTTTAATCTTTCAACAAATGATGATGCTGCTACTAACATTAAACCTTAATTACAAAGAATGCATCAGCTTATCAGTCCTTTTCAAACAGATTTTTAAGCTTACAAACCTGAAAGAAACATATTAAATTGTAAACAGTAAGGTAATACAATGCAAGCTAACTGTTTTGTGGAGCCAATCATGTTTAAAGTGACTTCCAAGACATTCCATTTTTTTATCTTTACTTGAAACTGGTTTCCTTTCAAAGAGCACTGCAGACTTTTATTTGTGTCTATGGGATGTAGACCCTTTTTTTTCTTTTTTCCTTTCTTCCTTTTTTCTTTGTTATTACTGTATTTTTCTAAAATTGTTGATATATTTTTGTAACTGAAATAGTGTTCCTCTAAGAGCCCAAGTGACCTTCAATTTCTTACTTAAAATGAAACCACTATTATCTGATTACAAAACCTAGTAGTACACAATATTTGTTGTAAAAATACGCCCATCGTGTAGTAGATTACCCTGACTTGGGTTGTCTTCAACTGAAACTTTAATCTCATCTGGATTTGTGAACCTTGAAAAAGCAACATAGAGTTGTCCATGTGCAAAAACAGGTTCTTGTAAAAAAAATCCCACAGACTTGAAAGTTTGTCCTTGGGATATATTGATGGTCATGGCAAATGCCATGATAATTGGAAATTGTCTCCTTTGAAGGACAAAAGGCAAACTGCTCTCACTTGGAGCTAAATCAATTCTTGGTATAAAAACTCGTTCACCTTTATGGGTTCCAGTCATAATTTCCGCATATATAAAATGATCTTTTAAATTGTGCACTATTAATCAGGTCCCATTACAAAGACCTTTTTTTGGATTCATATTTCTCAATAGCATGACAATTGCCCCTTTTTTCAATTGCAAAACATGTGGTGGCATTCCAGATGGGGTTAAAGAATTAATACATTCTATACTAAAATTCGATTCACTGTCTTTATCATCAGCCAAAACTGAATTTGCACTGTAATAATTCTTTTGTGGTGCATTGATGAATTTTAACATTTCGTTATTTAGATTCAAGGCATCTATATTTTTTGATGTTAATATCACTATGTTTGCAATGTCTCAGTAATCGCCGTTATTCAGAGTGTTTAGAAAGATTGCTGATATGAGTGATTCCTTTGATTGCTGATATGAGTGATTGTTGATGGAATTTCAATGGTATCATTGGTTAAATCATGTATTTGTGGATGTTTTATTTCTCCAATTTGAATTAGCAAATCATTCAATTCGTTTTGGCCTTCAGATCTCATATTTAATTCTAATTTGAGGTGTGTAAATATTTTCCACAGTTTTCTTGTCTTGATACATGTTTCAATAATATCAGTTCTATTTCCATGTGGCACAACTGGTAATGTTTGCCTAAAATCTCCTCCTAACAACATCAGCTTTCCACCAAATGGCAAATTATTATCCATCACTTCTTTTAAGAATCTATCAATACATTGCAAAGCATGACATGACATTGTTGCCTCGTCTATGATAATTAATTTACTTTTTTTTTAATTTTTGGCTTGTAAAGAATTTAGTTGAATATCTGACACTGATGCCACTAAAATGGGAACTGGCAGTTTAAAACCACTATGCACAGTTCTACCACTGTCTAACAAAAGTGCTACAATTCCAGTTGTTGCAAATGGCATTGCTATCTGACCCTGTGCTCAAATGTAACTCACCAAACAATTGTAAAGATAAGTTTTTCCTGATCCACCAGGGCCGTCTTGATAGAAATAATGGTCTTTGACCATTTTATCATCTGTAGCATTTGTGATGGCATTAAATGCTTGTATTTGTAAAATATTTAAAGTTGCCAATTATTCTTCTATTTTTTTTTATTTTTGTAGCTCAGTGTCATAATCATCAAAGTTGATGTCATATATAAGTCCTGGAACAGGCAAATTAAAACTTGCACAATTTAATCCATGAGCAAGCAATATTTCTTGAATTTTCATTAAAGTTTTTAACAGTGCTGTTGGCTCATTGTAACGTTTCAAGAAGTTTTCGGACATATTTAATTTAAATGCTTCCCACAAAGTAAATGCATCAGGTACATTGCAAAAGACGCAAATAAACGCAAATTGTTCTCTCATTTGCTTTGGCTTTTGACATAGTGCTGCTTCTTCCAGATACCTCTCCCATTCTGTATCATCAGCTATGAAGTTTTGATGTCTTGCAGCTAATAGGAAAGTCTCATAAACTATGTCATTCACTGTGCGTAAATGTTCAAAACTTTGTGCACCGGGATCATGTAAAAGAAGAATCTTAAACTGAAACGTTCGATGTCTCTTGGACTGACAGTATAAATTTGTGGTATAATTTTATGTGTATCTCTTCTTCGTTGTCACCATAGACCAATTACAAATACATAGTGATATGGAATCTCAATGTATAAAAATTGTCTGGCCTGCGTATCCTGGCAGTTTAATTTAAACCATGCAGTAAGTGTTGTATCTCTGTGTTTACTTTGAGCTAAGGCAGTTCTTTCATTGTCTGCAGTAAAGCAAACAAACTGACTTTGTGGCAAATGTACAGCTAATCGATACACAGCATGTGACCGATCATGCATCTTAAATTTCAAAAGCCGCCACATTGCTTCAGGAGCACCGACATAGCAAGCATCTAAATTATTTCTATTTCTAAATAATAAGTTTGTCATGTAAAATTGGATTTTCCTTTTCATTTGCTGCACCTTGCATAACAACAGTTGCTGCATCATATCCTTTGTATATATATATTTATACACATATTTGATGGATTTAATAGTAGTGCAAGCTTCAACATTTATGTGTGCATTGTACTTCATGAGCAAATGTGGATTGTATGGAACAACAAATCTATTATCAGCCTTTTGTCCATGGATAATAGCTGTTTGTCCTTGTCTTCTTTTATACAAAGGGTATCCATCACAATTAGCATAAGTTTGCATTTGAATTTGTTTAGGAAATTCTTTTGTACATTGTTTTTATTTTCCATACATGGTGAATTAGGATTTATATCTCCACATGGCCCATGAATCATTATGTGTGTCACAATCTCAAATAGTTTTGAATATTTTTCTGGATTTGGCAATTCAGCAGTAATGACTGAATCCACTCTCAACTTATCTTTTTCCTGCAGGATTAAATTCAATGGTATAAACAAAAGCCACACATTTTCCAAATAACTGTGCTTTAGTTATATCATGTATTAATGAATTGAGTTTGGTTTTGAACACTCTTGCCACTAAATCTGGTCGTCAGAAGTAGTTTGTCCCAGATAAAAAAAAATCTTGATCTCTGGCCATTGTGGATTACATATGAATGTAATGAATAAATCTGGTTTTCCACATTTTGTTACAATAGTCATGACATCATTATATCTTTCTCGCATATTGCAAGGAGATCCTTGCAAAGAGGATGGCAAAATGATTGCTCTTGCAGCTGGAATTTCTCTGTTGGTAGCCAGTTTAGCGACATAATCCATCAATCCACAATACTGTTCTACTTGAAGCTCATTTTGTTGAAATTTTATGAAACTTAGATTATTTGCTTTGACTTGTAGATAGGAATCAATAATCCATTTTTATGTGAGTTTGCCCCACATAAAATTGGATGAAAACAATCTCGAATAGCAGTTTGTGCCACTTTATATTCCAGCATAGAAATATTGCATCTAACACAAACTTTACTATTCGGATAACTTTGCAATTGTAATTTTGGTTCCCACCCAGGTTCACCATTTGGAAAGAAAATGGGATATGTCATTGGATCTAAATTACAACTTAAAATATTTATGTTTATAAAAGGTTGTTCTTCATTGCGTGGATATATTCTAATATCCCGCTAAAAAGGTGGTTCACCATCTTCATTTTTAAAAACCATGGCAACCTCATTTACTGTTGGTAAATTATACCGTCTTTGATTAGTGTTGCGATCTCTTTTTAACACCATATTTACTCTTGGCATTGTCAATTGATTTCTTTGAGCATGTTCCTGTTGTTCTTTTTCAACCTGTGATAATTGTTTGTATGCTTGAGTGTATGGGTTGTTGACCATAATTTTATCCAGCTGTTCAAAGACTATGCGCAAAGCCTGTTTATTTTCTGGAAGCGTCATTCTTTGTTCAACAGCTTCCATTGTATCTAAGACATATAACTGTGCACATTTCCTTTGCTCTCCTTCTTGTGGGTGTAAATGTGAAGTTCGGTGGTAAATTTGTCCTTGAACTTCAAAACAGTAAGGACCATGTCCTGGGATATTTTCTGCTAATGTGGCACCCATTGAAGCAAATTAAATTGCACTGTTATAAGACCTGATTTTTTTTTTTAAATTGGTATAGTGTGGATATCTTGGATCACTCATGATACTTTGTAAGTAATCTGGAAATGTGTGACTTTGTGGAAGTCTTACCTTTCCTTTCTGACAACAACTAATGAAGTCTCCATCAGTTGGTCTTTCCTTTAGAAAATGATAGGCCCCACAAAACTGACAAACAAAATTGAGTAATCCACAATAACGAGTGTCTACTGTTAGTGCTACTAAACACATTATCATGAGCTTCCTTAACATAGATATAACTACATCTTTCTATATCTACATTGGTGTCATGTGTCTAAACATTGGTGTCAATAGGCAATATAGTATCATTGGGCAATGGTTAACAGACATGTTTTAGTTTAATTTTTCATTTATTTGAAGCCCCAGCACACTCACTTTGTGCTTTCTTACTCATTTTTCTTTTATTTAAAAGTCTCTGTTGGTCTTCTTCTCTTAAGCGTTGGGAACTTTCAGGTGACTGTACATCTCTCCACCTTTGCTTCCTTTCCCTTACCAATCTTCTTTTGTGTTCAATGGTGTCTTCTCCATTATCCGCCATTGTAATCTGTAATTGTAAAGACAGGTGTAAGATGTAATGTTTTTTTATTCTGTACATATTGTTTGTAGCTGTTCTCAATCTAAAGGTAAATAGCATTAATTAAAGAATGCAAAGATTAGAAAATCATTTGAATTTTTTCTCTGCAATAAATGAACCCATTTTTTGAGTGTTTTATTGACATACATTAAAAAGCAAAGGACTGCACATATATATATTGACAAATATATTTTTATTTTTTGACTACTGAATTATTAATTCATTACTAAATGAATATACGTTTCTGAATTAATCCAAAACGGAGATCAATGTTAAACCTAAACAGTTAATTATATTGTCGTAAAAAAGATCAAACAGAAACAGCTATTATAAAAGTATAGATGTGTCCTAAAATAATGTTCAGTTTTCATAACAATGCAATGCATGTAGATATGATGTCTAATTGATGTTCTTTAAAAGGTAATTAGTTAAGCATATACATATATTTTTGTTGTTGTTATTGTAATGACAAATTAAATTATAAAAACCTCATTAGTCTTTCTTTTTATTTTTTGTTCTTTTAATGAAAAATTAAATCTTAAAAACCTCATTCATTTGCAAGTTGTTCAAAGCAATCAAGCACTATATAAGCACATAGGCTTCTTTTTTTTTATTCAAACCTTAGCTTTGTATAGATGTTCTCTCACTAAAACGTTAATTTTAAATAATATGCTATGTCGTTATATCGATCCCTATTACATTTTTAAAATTGCAAATGAATCCCTAAATAAATATATTATCTAAATAAACTTTCCTGAATTAATCATTAAGTGCCATCAATCCCAAACCATAAGGGCATGCTAAAATCATATACCTGTGAACTTGCTGTTCTTTGTGTAAAAATCCTTTGTAATTCACTTTCTGTCTTCAGTCGGGTGCAGAGATGAGTAATCTGGGAAATAACATGTAAATAAATTTCACTCATTGAATTCTATTCATTCTTGATTTAATGAACTCCATATATTTTATTGCTTAGTAAAATGTTCCCTTTTTTTAAGTCTTCTAACCTCATCTTGTTTTTTATGTTATTATTATTAATACATTTTTCCAAAAACAATGTACATAAATGAGCTGTAAGACAGATATATACGTGCATGTAAAAATTGTTATTACTTTTATTGCATTCTCAATTTTTTTAATTATGAATAATTATTCATTAATTAAAATCAAACAATAACTGTAATCCATGTTAGCAACAAAAAATGTAACCTTTTTTTGTTCCATAACTCCATAATTAAATGATATACCTGTCAAGGTTATCTTTATGGTGTTCAAAGGCTGCAAACGTCACTCTCGTCTGTGTTTCAGCTGCAGAGACCATGAAACTGTGAAATAAGATTAAAATCATTTGTAATATTTTGCTTCATCCCTATCAGGCAATCAGCAGCAACACAGATTTATTCGCATAGATGCAAAACATAAAAGCATATTCCTCAATGTATTATTAAATCAAACCTTTTTTTGTACTGATTACTAATTATTAATGAAGTAATATATTTGTATACGTTAATTAATCAATAAGTCTCATCAATTCCAACTAAGAAGACTTAAATCCTTTTTTCTAAGAAAAGAACATACCGTATTTTTCGCCATATAAGACGCACCGGCAGATAAGACGCACCTAGTTTTTAGAGGAGGAAAACAAGAAAAAAAAAAATCTGAATCAAACACAAATACACTCAAACACAAATACACTTTACACACAGATACACACCTACATTACACACAAATATATATATATATATATATATAGATACACATACATACATATACATACACACATAAATATACATACACATACATACATATATACACACACATACACACACACACATACATACACACACACATACACATACATATCCATATACTGCAGCATTTGGGAGCCATTGACCCTCCCTGACCCTCCTGATCCTCCCTGACCCTCCTGATCCTCCCTGACCGTCCTGATCCTCCCTGACCCCCCTGATCCTCACCTTTATAGAGACACATACATACATATACATACACACATAAATATACATACACATACATACCGTACATATATACACACACACACACACACACACACACACATACACACACATACATACATACACACATACATACACACACACATCCATATACTGCAGCATTTGGGAGCCCTTGACCCTCCCTGACCCTCCTGATCCTCCCTGACCCCCCTGATCCCCCTGATCCTCACCTTCCTTCTGATCTCTGCCATCTTGATTTCACCCCAGCGCTTCCTACCAGCTTCCTACTGCAGCGTTGCGTGTGTGACGTCACTAGGACGCACCGGCCGACGCGATGCTGGTAGGAAGCGCTGGGGTGAAATCAAGAGGACAGAGGCAGTCTGAAAAGGTATATTCGCCGTATAAGACGCACCAACTTTCCTCCCCCAGTTTTGGGGAAGAAAAAGTGCGTCTTATACGGCGAAAAATACGGTAATTTAATAATATACCTGTAAAGGTGCTGTTTATGGTGTTGAAAAGCTGCAAACGTCACTCTCTGTGTTGAGTTAGCTGCAGCGACATTGAAACTGTAAAAAAAGAGGGATATCATTTGTAATATTTTGATTAATCCCTATGAGGCAATCAGCTTCATCACGGCTATGTCACTGCATTTAAAAATATACATCTTGTTTGTGGTCCTTTTTTTTAAAAGTTTAATCTTACTAATTATAAATTAATATTTTATTGTACATTAATAATCAATTAATCACTGACTTAATGTATTCTAAAGATCTAAGCATTAATATATTCCTAAACTAAAAGCATTGTAAAATCTCCAATTTTTTTTCCTTATGATTACTAATAATGAAATAATTCTTAAATTCTTAAAATAATGTACATTAATAATTAATTAATCAATGTGTAAATGTCTTTGCAATTTTTTTGCAGTAATGTATTAATACTTTTTTTCTTAATAATCACTAATTACTAATTAATTCATTAAAGTACATTATTAATTAATTATTCAATTAATAAATATATTACAAACAACTAAGCATGAAAGTATTGCTAATATAAATAAGACGTAAATTCTTGTTTGCTCAATTTGTTTAACGAATCATTTTTTATTAATACATAATTAATTATTGATTATTAATATAATTGTACCTTTTTTTATTTAATATTCGTGTGAGGAATTGACTCTGCTGGGTTTTGAACCCTGGTCCCCAGGCTGCTATACCGCTTCCCTACCACTGCGCCAGCCTGCCTGTTGTGAATTCCATTGAGACCTTATAAGCTTGACTCTGCTAGCAATTGTGTCAGTACCTAAGTCTCTTCAGCTGTGTCTGGTCAGCTGTCTGGTTCTTGTTCTATATAAGGCACTTCCTGTCTATTGATCCTTGCCAGATTATTGTGTGGTTTCTGATCACTTCAATAAACCTTGTTCCTGTTTTCACCCACAAGTTTGCGGAACTGGATTATTGCTGACCTTGGCTACTGGTCTCCACAACTTTGTGATTTCTATATCATTACAGAATAATCTGGCCCTTTCATGGAGACCGCCGGGACAGATTCTGCATTGGCCCAGCAGGTTGCTTTATTTGCAAGAACTGTGCAGACCCAGGCACAGACCATCCAAGTGCTGCAGGACCAGGTAGCTGAACTGCAAAATAAATTTCAGTCAATGCACAGTGAGTATACCAGCTACAGGGCACGTGATGCTGCGGCTGCTACTGTTACACCTGCTCAAGAGGCCCGCTTGCCCCTGCCAGAAAAGTTTGGAGGAGATCGCAAAAAATTTAGGGGTTTCCTAAATCAATGCCGTTTGCACTTCATGATGTTACCTCACCAATTTCCATCTAAAAGAGAGAAGGTGGGATTTATTTTTTCACTATTCAAAGATGAAGCCCTGGCTTGGGGCTCCCCTCTTCTGGAACAAGACAGTCCAGTCTTGGGTAATCTAAATGACTTTCTTGAGGCCATGTGCCTAGTTTTTGATGACCCCAATCGATGTGCTACAGCAGAAGCCACTCTCCTTCATTTGCATCAAGGGAGGCGCTCGGTGGCTGAATATGCTGCTGAATTCAGACAGTGGGTTGCTGATACTACCTGGAACCAATCAGCCCAGAGGTTCCACTTCAGAAAAGGTCTCTCAGAAGCTATAAAAGATGAGCTAGCTCGTGTTGATCTTCCTGCTGACTTTGATGCATTTGTGCGTTTGGCTATCCGTATTGATCGGAGACTTTCTAAAAGAAGATTGGAAAGACAGGGCTCTTTTAGACCAAGTACTACTCCAATTTCCTATTCAAGAACTTCTGCTCCGATCCCACAAACACCTACAGACTCTGAGCCAGAGGCTATGCAGGTAAATCTAATAAGAGGGCCATTATCCAACGAAGAAAAACAGTGGCGACGCACTCACAATTTATGCCTGTATTGTGGTAGTGCAGGGCACTATGCCATCAATTGCCCTAGCAAATCCAAAAGAACAATAGCTATGGCGGCTGAAGGTGCACAGATTCGACACCAATCCCAGATTTCGGATCAACTGGATTCTGTCACACAACCCTTGTTTTCTCTGGCTCATGGTGAAGAGGGTATGTTGACTCAACATCCTCATTTTGTGGTGCCTATCACGTTGCAATGTGGTGATCGTAAAATTTCAACTACCGCTATGATAGATTCTGGAGCAGGCGGAAACTTTATGGACATTAAATTTGCAGCAGGAAATAGAATTCAGTCTATCCCTTATTCTTCACCTGTGTTAATGGAGACAGTTGATGGTTCTCCACTTACGTCAGGACCAGTTACACATGAGACTGTGCCCTTAAAGTTGACTGTGGAAGTGAATCACCATGAGGCTATCTCTTTCCACCTAATTTCCTCAACACAGTTTCCAGTGATTTTGGGGGTACCTTGGCTTGCTCTGCATAACCCACAGATTGATTGGAAGATCAGAACTTTGTCCTTTCCTTCAGAACACTGCTTAATGAATTGTCAACCCTCTAAGGTAACACCTGTTGCCACAACAATTAATGAAATGGTTGCTACAAACTTGACTAAGCTTCCTCTACAATATCGGGATTTTGCAGATGTCTGTGATAAGAAGAATGCTGATCAGCTTCCACCACACAGGCCTTATGATTGCCCAATAGAGCTGTTGCCTGGGGCTGCTATCCCTTTTGGCCGTATATATTCCCTTTCTGAGCCTGAATTGAAAGCTCTTCGTGAATACCTACAAGAAAATCTTGCCAAAGGCTTTATTCGACCATCTACTTCTCCAGCAGGAGCTCCTATTTTCTTTGTAGAAAAGAAAGATGGCAGCCTACGGCCATGCGTTGATTACAGGGACATTAATAACATCACTGTTAAAAACCGCTACCCCTTGCCTCTGATTCCTGAACTTTTGGAGAGACACCGCTCAGCTAAAATATTTACGAAGCTTGATCTTCGGGGGGCATATAATCTGGTTCGCATAAGACCCAATGATGAATGGAAAACAGCTTTCAGTACCAGGTACGGGCATTACGAATATCTAGTAATGCCTTTTGGGCTGTGTAATGCCCCTGCAACTTTCCAGCATCTTATCAATGATGTACTACGAGATCTCCTGGATCAGTTTGTTGTGGCATATTTGGATGATATCCTAATATTCTCTGATAATCTTGAAAACCACAGAAAACAGGTCCGTATAGTTCTAGAGCGCCTTCGTACCCACCGCCTATACATTAAACTAGAAAAATGTGAGTTTGAACAAACAGAAATTCAATTCCTGGGGTATGTAATAACTCCCAAAGGTTTAAGTATGGACGCAAGTAAAATTAAAGCTGTGCTGGACTGGCCCATCCCCAAGAATGAAAAAGATGTCCAGAGATTTGTGGGGTTTGTCAATTTTTACAGGCGTTTCATTATTACACCGATCACTGAACCCACACGTAAAGGGACTCCTTTTCAGTGGTCCGATAAGGCGGATACCGCATTTTCCCGATTGAAGACTCTGTTTACCTCTGCCCCTGTCGTGGTACATCCTCAGCCGGAATTACCATTTATTGTGGAAGTTGATGCTTCTGATTCAGCTGTTGGTGCTATACTGTCTTAAAGGACTGGACCTAAGATGCTGTTACACCCGTTTGCCTTCTATTCCCGCCAGATGGTGCCAGCAGAAAGAAACTATGACATAGGGAATAAAGAACTATTGGCTATAAAAGCTGCCTTCACCGAATGGAGACATCTCTTGGAGGGAGCTACCCATCCAATTACTGATCACAAAAATCTGGAATGTATTCGATCAGCTAAGAGACTGTCAGCCAGACAAGCACGCTGGTCCCTATTCTTATCAAGGTTTAATTTTTTGGTTACATACCGTCCTGGCTCCAAGAATGGTAAGGCGGATGCCTTGTCTAGAATAGCTGACCCCCTCCATACTACCGTAACCAAGACCACCATCTTGCCAGAGGATATATTTACAGGAGTTACATTTCCTTCTGATCTGATGTCTCGCATTAAAAAGGGCTACGCTGAAGACCCAGTTCTTCGTGATCCTCCTCGTGACCTCCATATGACGATGCGTAATGGGTTTTGGATTTTTCAACAACGTCTGTTTGCTCCGGAGTCAGTGCGACTGGACCTTTTACGTCTCTACCATGACTCAAAACCAGTAGGTCATCCAGGAATCCGAAAGACACAAGAGCTACTTGCCCGATCCTTTTGGTGGCCGAAGTATCATGAGGATGTTAAGAAGTATGTGTCCTCTTGTGATGTGTGTGCCAGACATAAGACTCCTCGCTCATCCCCTGTTGGCTTGCTTCAGCCTCTTCCGATTCCTCATCGTCCCTGGGGATCTATATCTATGGACTTTATTGTGGAACTACCTCCCTCTAAGGAACACACTACCATTCTTGTTGTTGTGGACAGGTTAACTAAGATGGGTCATTTCATACCAGCTCGTGGTCTCCCTTCAGCTAAACAGACGGCTGACCTGGTTATTCGGGAAATATTTCGCTTGCATGGAGTGCCTGATGAAGTAGTTTCTGACAGGGGAGTACAGTTTACGTCTCATTTTTGGAAACATTTTTGTTCTAATCTAGGTATTAATGTAAATGTGTCGTCAGCTTTTCATCCGCAAAGTAATGGACAGACTGAGCGAACCAACCAGACTTTGGAGCAATATTTGCGGTGTTATATTAGTTACCTGCAGGATGACTGGCTGGATTTTCTACCCACGGCGGAGTTTGCCTATAACAATGCCCAACACTGCTCCACTTCTTTGAGCCCATTTTTTGCCAACTATGGTTACCATCCAACCTTTCTAGTCAGTCTCCCAATTACTACTTCCATTCCTGCTGTCGCTGACCGGCTAACGGCCTTACGTGATTCCCAAGCACTGTTGAAAGAGACTCTTTCTTTTGGAGGCTCAGGAATGTTACAAAAGAGCTGCTGATAGGCATAGAAAGGAGGCCCCAGTCTATCACGTTGGTGACAAGGTGTGGCTGTCAACAAGGAATCTCAAGCTTCGGATTCCTTCTCATAAATTGGGTCAAAGGTTCATGGGACCTTTTGAGATCATTGCTCAGATCAATGCTGTCACTTTCCATTTACAACTCCCGAATTCCATGAAAATACATCCAGTGTTTCACGTTGCACTGCTTAAACCTTTTCATGAAAACATTTTCCCTGGCCGAGCCCTGCCTGCCCCACCTCCAGTCCTCGTGGATGGTGAGGATGAGTACGAAGTGGACAAAATTCTTGACTCCAGGATCTTTCCCGTGGCAAGCTTCAGTATCTGGTTCGCTGGAAAGACTATGGTGAGGAGGAGAGTTTGTGGGAACCAGTGGACAATATTCACGCTCCTGATCTCCTTCGGTCTTTTCATGTGCAGTACCCTGCTAAACCAGGTAATAGGGCATCCAGAGGCTGCACCTATAGAGGCGGGGGTAATGTGAGGAATTGACTCTGCTGGGTTTTGAACCCTGGTCCCCAGGCTGCTATACCTCTTCCCTACCACTGCGCCAGCATGCCTGTTGTGAATTCCATTGAGACCTTATAAGCTTGAATCTGCTAGCAATTGTGTCAGTACCTAAGTCTCTTCAGCTGTGTCTCTTCAGCTGTGTCTGGTCAGCTGTCTGGTTCTTGGCCTATAAAAAGGCACTTCCTGTCTATTGTGATTTCTATATCATTACAATTCGTCAATCAGTATCCTGAAGAGCTAACAATCTCTTTTGATTTTCCAGCAGTAGAAAATTTCCAGTTAGTCTGTAATCACCTGAGGAGAAAGTGTCAGTTCTGTGGCAAGTGTGCCCTATATATAGGCTGCATGCTCGAGACAAAACCGTTGTTTTAGGCGGGAAATCCGCCATTTCACAATGTTAATGTGTAAATGTGTAAGTTAGTATTGTAAAATGGCAACGTTTGTCTATGTTTTCCACATTGCACAGTTATTTTCCATCCATCCTATTAGTATTTTTCTACCACATACGTGGCTGGTTGTGTTTTGCGCGGTTCGGGGTCCTTTTCATTTTTTTTCAGCCGCCATTTTTTTCCTTGCTTTGGTGATTTTCAAGTGCAGAAACTACTTAAATTCTACCTAAATTCGCGTTTCACCTTACTTCCGTACATCCTGGCTGTTCTCCAGAGTATTTTTTTCCTTCAATTCCCGCATCCGTCAACTACTTTCAACCTAAGGCTGTTTGCATGCAGTCTAATTTGTTTGTAGGCTAAGTCCCGCTTGTTTCATTCACCCAACACTGCTAGCCTTGCTTCGCGAGGATCTCAGGCAATGAGCGCCTTCGGAGCTCATCGCCTAAGTGCTCCGAGTTCAACGGCTTGCCTCGACTGCGGCTCTCATCACTAAGTCGTACTCACTACCTAAAGCGTGACGACGTCTCGTAGTTAGACAATTATAATATATGATAACAATTAGAATTAGTTATAAATGCGTAAATGCTTCCTTGCTTTCAATAAAATCTTAATATATGTTGAAAGGAATTTAAACACTGTTGCCATAAAGTTTATTTTCTCCAACAAAAAAAGAAGCCAAAGATTGTATGTTGATTATATGATACATTTTTTGTATCGTTTTGTAAAATAAAAAAATATAAAAATAAAAAAGTTAACTAAAAGACAATATTTTTTTATAAAATGTGGTAATTAAGGTTATACTCTAATAGATTTTTCTAAATATGTCAAATTGTATTCACTCCTTAAGTAATATAATAAATATAATAAATACATTAAATATATGTAATATAATATAATAATAATAAAGCAATAATATCAGTTTAGAGGAGACATATTTCTGATTTATTAAACAGTAAAGAAAAAAATAAACATCTGTGAGAATTAAACCCACAAACTTCTCAATTATAGACAGGGGTAGTATCTGTGTGCCACCTCCCATGTTGCTGCTTAGGTTTCTAGAATAGCTACAAGTAGTTATTAAGCCACTGAAAAAAATACTAATTGTAGGAATTGAATGCACAAACTTCTCCACAATAGAGAGGAAAATTAGCTGTGTGCCACCGGCCATATTCCTACTTAGACTGCTAGAATAGGTACATATAGGTATAAATCACTGAGTCACTGACTCATTCAAATTATCTACACCTAATTCTAATTACCCTATTTTTCCATGTATAAAACTATACTTTTGTCTAAAATGTTCAGACCAAAAATTGGGGGTCATCTTATACACAAGGTTAACCAATTAAGATACCCCTCAGTTGCTGTGGGAAAACCTGCTGGTACCTTGTCTCTTTGAGCAGACTTGTGCCAATTACTACCCTGTTTCTGAATAAGCCAATCAAAACATCTATACAATTGCTAATTGTAGGAGGAATAGTGTTTTGGTGTTTTTGTGCTGGATCAATACTACCCAAATAGTCGGTGCGTAGCATTACCAATATTTTGAGCATGAGCCTGTAAAAATTTCAGAAACTAAAAAAAACTATTATTATATTCTTCAGAATTCAAGTTGAAAGTGATCAGTTAAGCAAAAGAACATGGAAATAAAGCTTCAGAGAGACAGTTTGGACTATTGAGTGTGGAGACATTGGAGAAAACAGGAACAACTACTCAAGATGCCAAAAAAAGAAGAGAGTCTTAAGAGAAAACCAGAAAAATAGCCAAACTTGCTACAGAGGCTTAAGAATTGGATTATGGAACAGCGTCAGAGTGGGATATGTGTGTCAACCAAGCTTATTCAATATGAGGCAAACATGGAAATGAACATTGCTGATGTCATAGGAAAGGCAAAATGGTGCGGCAACTTCAAAAGTAGAGAAGGGTTAGTCATGAGAATACAAACCAAGGGCCCTATTAAATTCTCCCTCGTAGTTCTCTCGGTGCTCGCAAAAGGCAGTTTTCCTGCTGTTTGCGAGAACCGAATCTCTCGCAGCCTGCTTTACGATATGACTGCGAGAAAATGGCCGAGAATAGGCTCCGAGAGAGCTACGTAGCCTTAAATCTATGCACGAGTCTTGCATATCGTAAGAATCCCTACGTGGACAAAAAGTCCACGCAAGGGATCCGAAAGCCTCTACGTGCTGCCTTGGAACAGCCCAAGACAGCAGTGTGAGGCTCTCCCCTGCACCCTATACACATCCCCATGCTGCAGGGGTCTCTATCAGGACCCCTGCAGCACCCCCACATTAACCTCTTGTAGCGGGGGTCCCCGATCTGCATAGATCAGGCCCCCCGCTGCATTTAAAACTTTTAAATTCCCCGCCGCGGCTCCTTAAAGGGGCCGCGGCACACTATTACCCAATCCCGGCCGCGGCACTTAAAATTAACCCCCCTCTATGCTGGGGGTCCCCATCGGGACCCCCGAAGTGTCCCCACATAAACCCCCTGCAGCGGGGGGCCCCGATCGGCACCGATCGTGACCCTGCTGCAATTCAATTTTAAATTTCCTGCCTCGCGGGTCCTCAAAGGACCGTAAAGGTCCTGAAAGGACTCGCACTAAAAATATTAACCCCAGGCAAGTAAAATTACCCCATTAACTCATGATGGTCAATACAGACCACCATAAGGCCTAAATTAACCCATTAACTCATGATGGTCAATACAGACCACCATAAGGCCTAAATTAACCCATTAACTCATGATGGTCAATACAGACCACCATAAGGCCTAAATTAACCCCATCAGTCCCATAAGGGTATATTATTACCATTATGGGCCTGTTACAACCCAACATTAAGCACATAAGTGCCATGATGGTCCTCAAGGACCATCATGACACTAACTACAAACACTACACTATAACCCCCAATAAACCATTTAATCTAAACTAACCCCCCTCTACACTAATCTATTAACATTTACACTACCTACCTACACTACCTACCCCCTAATAAACCTCCCCAACACTCTAATTACAAAAAACAAAAAACCTACAGTACAGAAAACAAAAAACCTACAGTACAAAAAACAAAAAAACCTACAGTACAGAAAAAAAAAAACAAATTACAACCCCACCCCCCACTACTGAAAACAAAAAAATACATTACAACCCCACCCCCCACTACAGAAAATAAAAAAATTACACACTTGAAAAAGAAAGACAGATAAACACAATACAATACATACATATAATACATTACATACATTACATACAATACATGACATTACATACATTACATATAATATATTACATATAATATATTACATATAATACATTACATATAATACATTACATATAATATATTACATATAATATATTAAATATAATATATTACATATAATATATTACATATAATATATTAAATATAATACATTACATACAATACATGACATTACATACATTACATATAATATATTACATATAATATATTAAATATAATATATTACATATAATATATTACATATAGTCCAAATCAAATACCCCCTATCTATCTAACATACAATCTATTTAATTTAAAATAAATCCTAACTATATCAAATACATCCCCCTATCTATCTAATATACAAAAAATCCTAACTACATACACAGACCCTTATTCTAAAATAAAATACAATAATTACAGTCCTAACTATATACACAGACCCTTATTCTAAACTAAAATAAAATAATTACAGTCCTAACTACACAGACCCTAATTCTAAGCTAAAATCAATAAATTAAGACCACTTACCTTTAAGATGTTGCTTCAGATCACTAACCTATGGGTCAAACAAAACAAAAAAATTAGTACAAAACATTAACATCCAATAAATAAACATTATATACATTCTAAATATTCAACTCACCTTTACAGCATGCCCCGTCACTGTTTAGCTCTTCCGGCGCGGCCCTGTTAAAAAACAAACACAATACATGAATACATCAATACAATATATAAACAATAAATAAAATACACAAATAAACATCTAAATATACATTTAACTTACCTCCCCGCGATATCCCCGGCCTTCTCTCCTTCAGCCCCGGCTGGGCCGCGGAACCATCCGCGTTCTAAAAAAAAAAAAAAAAAAAACTAACGGAGGTCTGCACTGGCAGACCTCCCCGACGCTAATGAACCTCCCGGAGTCGTTTCCGGGAGGAAATTGGCATTGGCGGCTTGTGATTGGCTATAAAAGCTGTCTATCAATTTCAGCCAATCAAAAGTCGTCAATGTGTGAGCCAATCAGGATGGGATACACCCCAATATCCCACCCTGATTGGCTAAAACACTTGTCTATCTTTCTGGGAACCAATCACAACGCTCAGATGCCTTCAGCCAATCACTATGGGATACACCCCCACGGAGTGATTGGTAGAAGACATCTCCGCATCCTGATTGGCTCCTACATTGACGACTTTTGATTGGCTGACAGCTTTTTCAGCCAATCACAAGCCGCCAATGCCAATTTCCTCCCGGAAACGACTCCGGGAGGTTCAGTAGCGTCGGGGAGGTCTGCCAGTGCAGACCTCCGTTAGTATTTTTTTTTTTAGAGCGCGGATGGTTCCGCGGCCCAGCCGGGGCTGAAGGAGAGAAGGCCGGGGACATCGCGGGGAGGTAAGTTAAATGTATATTTAGATGTTTATTTGTGTATTTTATTTATTGTTTAGATATTGTATTAATGTATTCATGTATTGTGTTTTTTTTTTAACAGGGCCGCGCCGGAAGAGCTAAACAGTGACGGGACATGCTGTAAAGGTGAGTTGAATATTTAGAATGTATATAATGTTTATTTATTGGATGTTAATGTTTTGTACTAATTTTATTTTTTGTTTGACCCATAGGTTAGTGATCTGAAGCAACATCTTAAAGGTAAGTGGTCTTAATTTATTGATTGTAGCTTAGAATTAGGGTCTGTGTAGTTAGGACTGTAATTATTTTATTTTATTTTAGAATAAGGGTCTGTGTATGTAGTTAGGACTGTAATTATTGTATTTTATTTTAGAATAAGGGTCTGTGTATGTAGTTAGGATTTTTTGTATATTAGATAGATAGGGGGATGTATTTGATATAGTTAGGATTTATTTTAAATTAAATAGATTGTATGTTAGATAGATAGGGGGTATTTGATTTGGACTATATGTAATATATTATATGTAATATATTATATTTAATATATTATATGTAATATATTATATGTAATGTATGTAATGTCATGTATTGTATGTAATGTATGTAATGTATTATATTTAATATATTATATGTAATATATTATATGTAATATATTATATGTAATATATTATATGTAATATATTATATGTAATATATTATATGTAATGTATGTAATGTCATGTATTGTATGTAATGTATGTAATGTATTATATGTAATATATTATATGTAATATATTATATGTAATATATTATATTTAATATATTATATGTAATGTCATGTATTGTATGTAATGTATTATATGTATTATATGTATGTATTGTATTGTGTTTATCTGTCTTTCCTTTTCAGGTGTGTAATTTTTTTATTTTATGTAGTGGGGGGTGGGGTTGTAATGTATTTTTTTGTTTTCTGTAGTGGGGGGTGGGGTTGTAATTTGTTTTGTTTTTTTCTGTAATGTAGGTTTTTTGTTTTCTGTACTGTAGGTTTTTTGTTTTTTGTAATTAGAGTGTTGGGGAGGTTTATTAGGGGTTAGGTAGTGTAGGTAGGTAGTGTAAGTGTTAATAGATTAGTGTAGAGGGGGGTTAGTTTAGATTAAATGGTTTATTTGGGGTTATAGTGTAGTGTTTGTAGTTAGTGTCATGATGGTCCTTGAGGACCATCATGGCACTTATGTGGTTAATGTTGAGTTGTAACAGGCCCATAATGGTAATAATATACCCTTATGGGACTGATGGGGTTAAATAGAGCCTTATGGTGGTCTGTATTGACCACCATGAGTTAATGGGTTAATTTAGGCCTTATGGTGGTCTGTATTGACCATCATGAGTTAATGGGTTAATTTAGGCCTTATGGTGGTCTGTATTGACCACCATGAGTTAATGGGGTAATTATAGTTGCCTGGGGTTAATATTTTTACTGCGAGTCCTTTCAGGACCTTTACGGTCCTTTGAGGACCCGCGATGCGGGAAATTTAAAATTGAATTGCAGCAGGGTCACGATCGGTGCCGATCGGGGCCCCCCGCTGCAGGGGGTTTATATGTGGACACTTCGGGGGTCCCGATGGGGACCCCCAGCATAGAGGGGGGTTAATTTTTAATGCCGCGTCCGGGATTGGGTAATAGTGTGCCGCGGCCCCTTTAAGGAGCCACGGCGGGGAATTTAAAAGTTTTAAATGCAGCGGGGGGCCTGATCTATGCAGATCGGGCCCCCCCTGCAATGGGTTTATGTGGGGACACTTCGGGGGTCCCAATGGGGACCCCCAGCATAGAGGGGGGTTAATTTTAAGTGCCGCGGCCGGGATTGGGTAATAGTTTGCCGCGGACCCTTTAAGGAGCCGCGGCGGGGAATTTAAAAGTTTTAAATGCAGCGGGGGGCCTGATCGGTGCCGATCGAGGACCCCCGCTGCAAGGGGTTAATGTGTGGGGGCTGCGGGGGTTCCTGTGGACCCCTGCAGCAAGGTGTTCATGTGAGGACACTTCGGGGGTCCCGACGGGGACCCCCGCATTGAGGGGGGGTTAATTTTAGGTGCTGGGGGGGTATTCGGAGTACCCCCACGGCAGGGCTTATGTGGGGGACTGCCGCGGAGGTCCCTTTTAGGACCCCCGCAGCAATTGATGAGGAGTGAGAGCCTGCGATATCATCTCGCAGGCTGTCACTCCTCATGTACATTTACGCAGTGTAGATACGTACGGCCCTGCTGCGTAGCTCATTAATAGCATTGGAACTTAGAGAAACTTTGCAGTACGTAGGGCTTAAGTAGAAGCCTCTTATTTACGAGGCTGGAATTTAATAGGGCCCCAAGTTAGCCAAGAAAATGCCACCAACTTATGAGGAAAGTGAAATGCCCCAAGCTGCGACTGATGAAATATTTCTAAGTATGTATCATAAAATATTACCTAATTACTAAATATACTTTGAATATTTAAAACAAAATATCAAATGTGTTCTGCTTTATATTTAAAATATTGATTTCTTAATTTTCGGTTTGAAAAAGTAGGGGTTGTCTTATACATAGGATCGTCTTGAAAAATATAGTAATATTCATTATGTTCCATGTGGTACAGAGCTCATTACTAATTCAGGCAGTGGCAACTCAGGGAAATAGCCTGACTTCAATTAATCATAATTCTATGAATTCAGCATCACTTTTAAAATGTAAACACTTTTTCTACATGCATTTTCATCCTCTACCTAATGACACAAAGCACATATAGATACTTTTGTGGTCCTTTAAATATTAGCAACAGAAACATGTTTGAAATCTCAGTAGACATGGAGAGGCAGATAAAGGAAAAAGTGGCACACTGAGCATCCTTGATACCAGTGTTACCCTGTGGTCCTGTGAAAGAGATCCATAAATAGCATGTACCAAATGCTATGAGACAGCATTTGTACATTTGCTTGCAGGTTGTATAGTATTTAGTTACTACTGTATTCTATCTACCAGGTACCATTTATAATTTAACAAGAAAAATGTTAACTCTGAATACGAACGGAAAGGACTGCTACGTATCTGAAATGCAAAGAACAGCAAAACCTACAAATATTGGGCCCTATGCTAATCCCCTCTATAGCAATTGCTATTGCCATAGCAGCACAGTAAATCCTACCTAGCTATGCTATTCCCCATCCCAAAAAGACTGCAAGAGACCTGCTATGAGTGACTGCTGCATGACAAAACCAAAAAGCCCTGCAAAACTCTCAATTCATTTTTGCAGGGCTAAAAGATTATGAGTTACTATGTTAGACATTTACACCAAAACCCTATAATAGTCTGGTTGTACTGATTGCTTGCAAGCCAGGGCAGTGCCCCAAGTCTAAAAATCAGAAGAAAACATTACATACACAACAAATGATTTCAAAACCATTGCTGAGTGCCGAAGCAGCAGTTAAAAAGATAGTACTCTGTCTCTAAATAAACACTCAGCCCCAAAACGTTAACCCCTGCAAGGGGTGCACCTAAAAAAATAGCAGAGATCCTGATAGTTATGTAGATGGGTTGCTCGGAGATACCTGGGGACTTGATGCAGTGGGTATTTAAATTTAGGGAATGACGTTCTGAGTTTCTATTGGCTCCTAGAGCCGTTTCTCATCCTTAAAGCTTGGTTTGGGTACTCCCTACACTGAAAACTCTTGTGGACAAAGCAGCGGTTTGTGGATGTGGGCTGAGTGTCGTAATGTGGGGGAGTTAAAGAATAGCATAGGCATGTAATGTATGAATAAAAATACCTATACCGCAGTTTACACCTCTGGATTACAGTGGGGCTCATATTTTGTAGACATGCTTTTAATGTAACACTTGCAAAATATGTCTGTTTCTTTTTAAATCACAGCTGTAGTTAACCAACAACTCTAGTTTAGAAAAAAAAAAAACTTTATGTTTGCAAAATATGTAACAATCAGACAGCATTACCTGCAATGAATATCAAACCACAAAAAAAAATGTAGAACATTTTAATTTTAGAAGAATGTTCTAATGTGTGGAATCGTATATGAAAGGAATACTTTCTGTTTAAGAGACATGGAGGTGGGTACAATGCTGGACTAGCATGTTCAAGGGAAGGTGGAGGTTGCCAAATGTTATGTGACCAATGAAGAACCAAATCCCATCCCTTCTCCTTCCCTTTTCTCTACTCCTGAAAGCAAATAGGAGAACATCCCTTCAAGCCTGTAGAAAGTGTTGCATAAATCACAATGATTTTTTCCAAAACAACATTGCTCCTTTAACTAAAAATTAAATTAGAAGTAACAATAAAAAGACATACAGTAGTCAGATTGTTGTGTGCACATGTGTGTGTTTGACGAATTATACATATTTTCATGTTGCTGCATGTGTAGTAATGTTACATAAACAGCATTTTTAAAACTGTAATGAATACACATTGGTACATTTTAGACAATTAAAACACAATCTGTTTAACTAGTAAGTAAATAAAGCTATTCCAAGTGTAATAGGAATTGTCAGGTATTTTCACAAGCTGTCAGCATAACAGGCATTTAAGCTTCACTCTTTTAAGCAGCATTGACATTGCATCAAATCTAGTTATGTTGCAATGAAATGTGTCTGTTTTTCATTAAAGCTTACCAAAAACGTGTTCATTCTCTGCTAGTCCAAAATTCATCACTCCATGTAAATTATCTTGGAGAAGATGTCATTGTTTCAGGACAGCATTGTAAGTTCAGTTTCTAATACTGAAGCCACTTCTGATTTTCAAAATGCAATGCTTAACTCCTGAATGATTCAACAGCTGTCAGATGACTTCAATGGCTTCCAGACAAACAATGTAGGTCATATGTCATGAGAGAGTAGAAACAGACCCAGCACCTCATTTATTTGTTTACAACCATTTTATTTAGAAATGGTTTCATTTTTTACTTTATCAACACACATGATTTGAACTAAGTGGTAAACTAAATACTCACAACCCTTTACCTGCCTACACTGCCAATACACAGGAAGATCAAGGAGAGGAGGTATCTTACCACTGATCTGTATTGCTTGTTATGCCACCCTTACAATATATTAATAAATCAATAAGCTCAGAGCAATGACAGACTAGATTTCCAATAAAATATCATGGTAATGACATCATTAATTTAAAGCAACATTTGAATCCATCCTACATTTCTAACTGCACACAACAAAAAATAATGTATTGTATATAAAAATGCTACTTTAACAACGGAATGGTTCAAGTCGTGCGACAAAGTTGTAAAATTTCACCTTATTTATACATTTTATACATAGAATACAGCATGCGTAAGGCTGGGCTGGACGAATTTAAAGTCAGAATCAATATTGCTGGGAGAAATATCAACAACCTCAGATAAGTGGATGATACTACTCTGATGGTAGAAAGTGAGGAGGATCTAAAAGGCCTATTGATGAAAGTGAAAGAGGAACATTCAAAAGCGGGCCTGCTGCTCAACATTAAAAAGATGAATATCATAACAAACAACATCTCACTGACTGACAAATAGATGGGTTAGAAGTGGAGGCAGTAACAGATTTGATTTTCCTTGGCTTCAAAAGGGGGTTAAATTCTTACCCTACTGTACTTACAATTAAAATGAAAGTGATGTTAGGTAGTAAAATTAGAACATCATTCTCAAACCCACAAGTCTGCAATATCAAATACTTATTTTTATGTTTAATTTCTGTGTTATATCGATCCCTGCAATCAATATGTTAATACATATAATGGAACTTGCATGGACTAGAATATCATATTTACTGATTTATTAATATTGCTTTATTTCTGGATTGTGGGTCCGATCGAAACTCATAATTGAAAGCAGTAAGGCTTTGAAATCTAACCTTCATTTTTCAGTGACGTAGTGATGATGATCTCATTTGCCATTGGCTCCGTCTAAACCTGTAACTAAGGTTTGACTAATTGATCATGTTCACGACCGCACACCAAATGTTCGCAAGAATGGATTATGGGTTTGCGCCTCAAGCCTATAACTCACAGAATGGTCTAATTTAATAGCTCTGTAACACAGACGAACTTCAAGCCTGCAGCCTTTGCGGGCTTACCGAATTTAATGGGGCTGATAGGCTTGCAAATTAGATACATAGCTGTGCAAAATACCTCTCTCATAATTGTGGGAGATTTTTTTGTGCAAGCTATGTATTCATTCCAATCCACAAATCTTCTAATAAAGTAGCTACATCGTACATAGCCTGTTCTCACATTGTCCCTCAGCTTTATGGTCTCCATGCAGCCTGCTGTAAGAGACACTCAGCAGTCTCCATAGCAGTGCTGCACTAATCACCTCTTCCTATCTATCTATATGATTACACTTCCAATTAGCCCCAATGAGCTTTCTCCCATATGCTTGGGATTCCCTCCCCAGATTACCCAGATTCCCACTTTTATATTTAACCATGGGGATATAAATAGACCCCCATGGCACCTAATGGTAAATCCTGTGCCACTGACTTTCTTAAAGGACCTCTGTGGCACATTAAAATGAACCTCTACCATATGGGTCTCTAACAAACCAAACTAAATGCTATTGCAGTCCTGTAATAAACCCCTTGGCATCTAACACAAAATCTGTTCATGGAGTCCTGCAAGTATCTCTGTAGCACTAGCAGTGTACCTACAGTATATGTCATGGAGGTCCTAACAGATATGCACCATGAAGGTTCTGCAAGGACCTCAATGGCACCTATCATAAAGATAAAAATATATGCAGCCAATTATTATTATCACTATACCACAGAAGGACCTCATCCACGGGCTCAAAATTATTTAAACCAATCAGAATGCTAAGATTGAAGGATCATCAATTACTCAATTCTGATTGGCTGAAATATGATTAACACATGGATTCCCATGGTACTAGGGGTTCATTTTAGATGCCTTAGAGAACCTCAGTCACAAAGGGGTTAACAGTAGGTGGCATGAAGATCCTTAGAGTTACATGTCATGGCATATATCCTGTGGCATAGCTGGGGGGTCTGCCCAGGGTGCCACCTCTTTGGGGGCAGCACAAATGCCCTCATCTGCCCTCTTCCCCCAGGCCTCCTCCTCCTTCCTGGCCCCTGCTCTCTCTCCCTAGTGGAGGAGAGGAGGAGCTGCCAGGGATATAAGCTGCAAAAGGGAGGACCCATCAGTGAGAAAAATTGGATCAAGAAGCATGCAAGTAGGGAAAGTAGGGAGGGGGAAGAGACAATGGAGAAGTGAGAGAGAAGAGAAAAAAAGAGCAAGAGAGAGAGAGCAACAGGGAGAGAGACATGGAGAGAGAGTGAGAGAAAGAGAGGAAGGAAAGAGATGAAGAGAGAGAGCAGGGGAGGATGAGAGAGGGGGGAGAGAGAGAAAGAGAAAGATAGAGGGGGAGACAGAGGGGAAGAGAGAGAGCAATGGAGAGGGGGAGATAGTGAGTGGGAGAGAGTGAGGGGAGAGAGAGAGACAGAGGGGAAGAGAGGGAGAGAAATAGAGGAAGAGAATGAGAGGAAGAAAAAGAATAGAGATGGAGAGAAAAATAGAGGGAGAAAGAGGAGGGAAGATGGAGAGAGAGAAAGAGGGAAAGAGGGGGAGAGGGAGAGAAAGAGGGGGAGTGAGAAAAGGAAAGAAAGGGAGGAAGAGAGAGAGTGAGGGCGCGTCAGAGGGGTACAGAGAGAGGGAGAGAAAGAGAAGGAGAGAATGAGAATGCAGAAGAGAAAGAGATGGAGAGAGATAAAGAGAGAGAAAGAGGAGAGGATATAGAGGGAGAGGGAGAGAGAGAGAGGAAGAATAGAAATAGAGAGAGAGCAGGGGAGAGAGAAAGAGAGGAAGAGAGAGAGGGAGGCAGAAAGAGAGAGGGAGAGAAAGGGAGAGAGAATGAGAGTGAGAGAAAAAGAGGGAGATATGATAAGAGAGAGAAAGAGGAGAAAGAAGGGTAGACAGTGGGAGAGGGAAAGAGAGAAAGAGATAGGTGAGGGGGAGAGAGAGAGGGGAGAGAAAAAGGGGGTAGAGAGATGGAGAGAGAGAGCAAGGAGAGAGAGAAAGTGAGAGGAGAGAGGAGAGGGGGAAAGAGGAAAAGAGTGTGCGAGAGGGAGAGAAAGAGAGAGGGGAGAGAGGGAGAGAGAGAAAGAGAGGGAGAGATAGGTGGAATATTATATATATATATATATATATATATATATATATATATATATATATAAATATATACTGTATATATATATATATATATATATATATATATATATACATATATATATATATATATATATATATATATGATATTACCAACGTGTGCCATTTTAAACTGTTCAGTGCTTCACTAGCATTGAATTTTTATTGATACATTGGTAATTATGTGTCAGCTTCACATGTAAATTACCAACGTATCCAATTGTAATGTGGCATTTTATAAAGTAATAATAATAATAATAGGCTAGGATCATTTCACAATCATGAAGAAGCACTAACAAATAAGGATACATTGTAATACACTGCTGAATAGTCTCATTTTGGAAACAATGGGGTGGTAGTTCATTAGTGTAGTTTATTCACTAGTTCATTAGTGTCATTACAGACATTTGCATCACTTTACAGCACCTGTGATATCTTAATGAGTCACCTTCATAATATATAGAAAGCTATAAATACTAGCTTTACTTGGATTGTGAGCCATATGTAAAATATTTACAGACTTAAGAGTGTTATTTTCTAAACACAGAGGTGTATTTAGGTTTAATGCTGTCCTTGGTCCAACTAATGCACGTGTCCTCCATTGTTCCTTTGTCAGGGGCAGAATGAGTGCATTGGCAGGTGGTTGGGTGAGAGAGCAGACATCAGGGTCTGGGAAGGCAGCAGCCCCCTAAAAAGTGCTGCCCTAGATCTAGGCCTCAGCAACCTAACGCAGCTATGTTTAAACCTTTAATTTCTAATATGGAAATAATTCCACTACATTTAATGGTTTGAGTGTTAACAAAATAAAAAAGCGATTTTTAGAGACAGATGAAAAAACTTTCCCTTACCAAAATTATAATACTTCCGGTATTATAATGCCTTTCCTCCATAAATATTTTTTTTATTTTTGCTCCATCCCTCAAATGAAACACGAATGACATCATAGAATTTATGGTTTTTAAAATCTTCAGAACTGTAATTTAAGAACTAGACTAAAACACAGATTATCCTTTTGGTCTTTTGATGCCACTATCTTTCTGTTCTTGCTCAGGGAGAGTGCCATGTTTCCGATTTGTGATATATAGTCACATAATTCACACTTCCAGTGCTGCATGCTACACAAGAAGCAGACAGTTATATGCTGTGTATCTCAGCATGTGTACCTAATTATTAATTATTTTATTCTACTGTGGAATATACCATTTTAGTTTCCAGTGATCTACTTCCTGATGTAGCGGGATGCTTCTAATGCAAATTACAGTTTTCTACCTACACAATGGACAGCTGGTAGATACAGCTGATACTGCTAATCAGTTTAAGAGGACACACAGTACTCAGGCAAAAGATGCAGGATCCAATCTAGTAAAGAAAATATAATAGCCCATAGTAAAGTATAATAGCATATAAAAGAAAAAAAGAAAAAGAAAAAGACTGTGTTTATTTGTTTAAAGATTAGGTTTACTTATTCTAAAAAAATCTATCAAAAATAATATGACCACTGTTGTTTAAATATACTTCTTCCACAGATCATAAAGTGATCCTTTAACTTGATTTTCCACAAAAGTTTGACTGATTATGTGAAATAGCAGACCGTCACATGATTTGACTTGTGACAAATGCATATTACAGTATAATTGCAATCTGTACATTCTAGGAGTAAATATTGTACTTAAGTGTGAAATGGTGCGTGATTAGATTGACTATATAATATACATATAATTATGCTAAACATTTTGAACAATGAGAGGGAAAGTTGAAAATATCAAGTACTTAAAAAAAATCATAATATATATATATATATATATATATATATATATATATATATATATCAAACAACTGATAAGAAATTGCTGTGCATATATAATTGCATTACATGAGCGCACAAAAAGGTCATAAAATAGTGTTCCAATCAGACCAGAAGGCGTATATATCAAGATTTTATTTAGTTTAGAAAAAAATCTACTGCACTGTAAAATCAGACTTGAATGAATTTTAAAAATACATCAGTGGGGATAAGTGAGAAATATAAAGCCATAGGACTGGTGGAATTTAGATTGAGTGCTCTTTACTTGAATAACATAACAGTGTTTTTGCTCTTCAAATACAGAGTAGGAATCCAATCATGAAGAGTCCACTTTAAAAAAAGTTTCTTGTTGAGAAAAGAAATATTAGAAACTTGCATACCCCCCAAAAAACATGAAAAATTGGCTGTCTCTCAGTCCGTTTGGCGTTTGACACAGTGGTTAAACACTATGGCACGACAAAGCCATTACACATAAATAAAATGAGAAATCAGAAGCCATTAAACTAACATAGTATTAGATACAAAAACAAATGTGTTTGTGCATTATTTAAATACAATAAAGCAAAGCAGACATATGTGAATTTCCTTTGCCAGTTTTCTAAAACCATTCAAGTGTGCAGAGTGCAATTGAGATAATGTTTAAAATAAATTAATATTGTTATATTTATGCTCTGCTGTTCAGCAAAAATGCACTTTGCTTTCATAAAATCAACTCAATCTGTTTTGCATTCTTATCCAAAACACTTCTGCACAGCAGCTGGGTGCATTTGGTGTTTTCTTTACAAAAATCTAGTGTTCTGTGTTCCACAACAAACTGAGAGGTATAGATGCAGAACAATGACTAATAAATTAGTTTAGTAGAATAGGCAATACATTATTCAAATAAAGTACTTATTATTTGAAACTATATTTCTACATATTTATACTAAATTAAAAATAAGCTCATTAGTTTTACTTTGTTTAATAGTTATTTTAAAGTTCCATTCACTTATTTCATTATTTTGAGGCCAGTTAGTGATGCATTAATTCTTGTGTTGTCATAAGCATTAAAGTGGAAGTTCCGCGTACACATAACGAGAGAGAAGGAGGGGGGAGAAAGGGAGATAGAAAGAAGGAAGGAGAGTGAAGTAGTGTGAGGGAGTGGAGAGAGAGAGAGGAAGAGTGAAAATAGTTTTGGTGGTTAGAGATGGAGAGATAGGGAGAGAAAGGGGGCAAGAGAGGGAGAGAGGGAGGGGAGAGGGAGGGGAGATAGATAGAGATGGAGTGAGAGAGAGAAGTAAGGAAGGGGGGAGTGAGAGAGGGGGATAGAGAAAGAGGGAAAGAGAGTGCAGGGAGTGGAGGGAGAGAGGGAGGCAGAAGGAGAGCAGTTAAAGAGAGAGGGGGAGAAGGAGAGAGAGGGAGAGAGGAGGTAGAGAGAAAGGGGGCAGAGAGAGGGAGGGAGAAAGAGGGAAATAGTGGAGGGAGTAAGGGGGGAGAGAGAGAATGAGAGAGAGAGTTAGAGAGAGGGAGGGGAGATGGAGGGGAATGAGAGGGGGAGATGGATAGGAATGGAGGAAGAGAGAGGGAGGTACATGAGAGTGAGAAAGAGAGGGAAAGAGAAAAAGGGAAAGAGAGCGAATGGAGTGGAGGGAGAGAGGGAGGGAGAAGTAGAGCAGGTAAGGAGAGAGAGAAGGAGAGAGAGGAGGAGTGAAGAGAGATAGGTAAGTAGATGGAGAGAGAGAGGGGAGTGAGAGATAGGAATAGAGAGAGGGGAGAGGGAGAGACAGTGTAGAGAGAAAAGGGGGAAGAGACAGGGAGGGAGAGAGAGGGAAATATTGGAGGGAGTAAGGGAGAGAGAGAGAGAGAGAGAAGGAGAGAGGGAGGGAGGAAGAGAGAAGGAAGAGTGAAAGATAGGGAGAGAGAGAGGAGGAAGAGAGAGAGGGAGAGGGAGACAGAGGGAGAGAGAGGGAGGAAGAGAGAGAGGAGTGAGAGGGATACATTTTAGGTCTGCAAGTTTTCAATCTTGCATGGTGGTTTGGGGAAAGCTCTATGGACACTGGATTCCAAGCTCAAAGAAATGGTACTCCATTTTTGTAATGTGTTAATATTGTTTTGCTTTGATCACAACGCATATATATCGCTACGTAATATGTTGGCGCATTACAAATAAACAATAATAATAATAATGATAATAGAGGCGGAAGAGAGAGGGAAAGAGACTAAAGGGAGGCAGGGAGAGAGAGGGAGAGAGAGAGCAGAGAGAGACGGAGGGAGGATAGGGAGGGAGAGGATACATAGGGGAAAGGCAAAGAGAGAGGGAGAGGCAAGATAGAGATGGAGGTTAAAGAGAGGGGGAGAAGGAGAATGTGAAGGGAGGGAAAGAGAGTGATGGGAAGGGGAGGGAGTGAAGGGAAAAGAGGGAAGGGAATGAGAGAGATAGAGAGAAGGGGATGGAGAGTGATGGGAAGGAAGGGAAAGTGATGGGAATGGGAGAAAGAGTGAAAGGAGAGAGAGAGAATGAAGGGAAGGGGAGAGAGTGAAGGGAAAAGAGGAAAGGTAATGAGAGAGTGAGATAGAGAGAAGGGTTGTGAGAGAGAGAAAGGGAGGCGAGAGAGAGAAGGGGAGAGGGGGGAGAGAGCGTAAGAGTTATAGAGAGGGGGTAAGAGAGGGAGAGAGTGAGATAAGGGGGGAGAGGCAGAAAAAGGGCAGTGAGGGAGAGAGAATTTACATATATTGTGGGGTACTGCCCCCCGGTGGATTGTGCAAGTCACACAGTAGGGAGGAAATCTGCTCCAGGTAACTTGAAGTTAATCCCCTGGAGCTGGGGTAATAGGAGCTGCAGGTGTGAAATGCCTTTTTAAAATACACACACAGAGATGAAGGGCTGCTGATTAGCTCTGGCCTGAGTGCCGTGAGGAGTCTATAGTGTGGAGCTACAGTCTATGTGAGAAGCTGTGATGTGAGACAGTCAGGACTGGATCCTGAGAGCTGAGCTGAGATAAGCTCTGAATTAAGGCAACAGGGAAGACTGCTTAAAGTACAGAGAGACACTTGCAAGTAAGTTGGATTGCTTGGAGAATACACCCAGCAGCTTATGGAGAGACACTGAGTGTTTCAGTGTGATCTAGGAGGAGAAAGAGACAGAGCTCCTGAAAAGGATCTGGTGGGACTTACAGAGCAGCACAGGAAGCTGCCAGTAAGAGGATCAGTCTGTGTGACTGCAACAATATTTACTAGCGATACCGTTTGCTTTAAAAGTAGAGGACCTGCAGAGGATCCATTGCAGCGGAAAAAGCTGGGAGAGGGAGAGGGTTAGTGAGGTTGTTCCTGCAAATACGTAATCCAATTTATTTAGATTTTTTTTCATGCTGAAATTAAGCTATTGTTTGTTTTGTATACTTTATTAAAAGCAAAGATAAAGTATATGGTGACTCGCCGCTTTATGTGGAAATCACAGGAGCAACCGGTAGCCAAAGGCCGGCCCTGTCACAATGTATCTCACACCCCTCATATGCTTCCGGCACTGGGGAGCTACATTTCATTGAGGGAACCATGAATGCCAACATGTACATACTGAAGCAGAGCATGATCCCCCTCCCTTTGGAGACTGGGCCGCAGGGCAGTATTCCAACATGATAACGACCCCAAACACACCTCCAGGACGACCACTGCCTTGCTGAAGGTAAAGGTGATGGACTGGCCAAGCATGTCACCAGACCGAAACCTTATTGAGCATTCGTGGGGCATCCTCAAATGGAAGGTGGGGGTGTGCCAGCTCCGTGATGTCGTTGTGGAGGAGAGGAAGAGGACTCCGGTAACAACCTGTGAAGCTCTGGTGAACTACATGCCCATGAGGGTTAAAGCAGTGTGGGAAAATAATGGTGGCACACAAAATATTCACACTTTGGGACCAATTTGGACATTTCCACTTAGGTGTGTATTCACTTTTGTTGCCAATAGTTTAGACATTAATGGTTGTGGGTTGAGTTATTTTGAGGGGACAGCAAATTTACACTGTTATACAGACTGTACACTTACTTGTAGCAGAGTGTAATTTCTTCAGTATTATAACATGAAAATATATAATAAAATATTTGCAGGGGTGTACTCACTTTTGTGATATACTGAAGAGTGAAGCAGCTGTGAATGTCCAGTAATCTAAATATTTAGTAATTATCAATATATATATATGTATATATATATATATATATATATATATATATATATATATATATATAGAGAGAGAGAGAGAGAGAGAGAAAGAGAGAGAGAGATTGATAATGAGTATTGCAATATAATTTGATACCTTTTGTATTGAACAAACGTCTTATTTATAATGACAAGCTTTCAAGAGGCTCAACCTCTCTTTATCAAGTCTGAAGCAATGCTAACATGAGATGGAGCCCTCAGTTTGAATAAAAACAGCAGATGCAGAGAGAGTGGAAACAGCATCTGACATCATCAGGTAAATACATATAGGGTGAATAAACACCACATAGTATTGGAAACATATATATACATACTATATACACATGTACATCAAGATATACATGAAAAAACAGAGCACTGTAGTCCACAGTGAATCTGATAATGTGTTAGAAAACCCAAGTCCATAATAAGTCCTGTATTTTTAGTGTTGAAGAATGTGGTCATCTTTATTTCAAATGCTTTTCTCTCTTGGGTGTTTTTAAATTTTCCTCTGAGTATTTTGACTTTTTTAAGTTTTAGATAGAGTGATCATTCTGGCTAAATGGTGTCCCACTGGGCTTGAAATAACTGTTTTCATTATTTTTTCTTAATGAATGCCTGTGTAAATTCATCCTCAAATGCATTTTTTGGTCGGTATCTCCATTGTAACAGCCTGTGTCATATATATTACATTGGACGATGTACATTGGATGATGTACATGAATAAAATCCTTTGATGTTCTAGGTCTTGTTGTTATGTGTGGCTGTGTCATCATTACAAATGTGTTGACATAATTTAAAGGCATGTTTGTTACAAGGTTTAGTTCCATTTTTTATATTCAGTTGTTCATTGGCCAATTTTCTGCTGACAAGTTTTTGTTTCAGGTTTGGTTGCTGTTTAAATGCAAGGATGGGAGGTTTTTGGAATATATATTTTAATTCAGTATTTTCAATTGGTAATGGCTGTAAATCTTTCATTATTTTCCACATTTTCTATAATATTGGATGGTAGGTGGTCACTAGACTTATACGTGAAGTAGTTTCTTTTGTTTTGTACTCTAACAGTTGTTCACGGGGTAGTTTGATGGCAGTGGTTATTTTATGGGTAATAATACAGGGTTTGTAACCCTTTCGTTTGAAACATTCAGACAGTGTTTTTAAATTTTTATCACAGTCTCCAGTGTTTGAGAAAATCCGATGGTATCTAATAACTTGACTATGGATGATGGCTTGTTTTGTGTGTGTGTGGGGGGGGGGGACTTGAGTTGTGTAGGTAACTGCATCTGTCTATGGGTTTCCTATATACAGATGGAGAGTGCCATTGGTGATGGATATAGTAGTGTCTAGAAAGTTTAGCTGGTCTGTAGAGAAATCCATTTTAAGTTTTATAGATGAATGGAAGGTGATGAATGAACTATGAGTCTCTGAGTTTGGTTTCTCCTTCTGTCCATTTGATGAACAGATCATCTATGTAACGGTAATATTTGTATGGTTTGTAAATGGATACAGATAAGAATGTTTCTTCTAGATTTGCCCTCAATAGATTTGCGTATTGTGGAGCCATTTTGGTACCCATGGCAGTCCCCATCATCTGTAGGTAGGTATATTGGTTAAAAATAAAATAGTTGTGGGTAAGGATATATTGTATTAGTTTAACAATAGTATCAGGGCCATGTTTATTGTTTTGCATGTTTGTTGAAAGAAACTTAAAGCATGCCTCAGTGCCATCTGTGTGTGGGATGTTGATGTAAAGAGACTCTACATCCATGCTAACAAGTAGTGTGTTAGCAGGTAGGTCTTTAATCTGACTGAGTGAGTCAGTGTCATCTTGTATATAGCTACTGGTGTTACTAACTAATGGCTTAAGGATGTTTTCAACAAATCCAGATATCTGTGTCCATACCTGTAACAATTGGTCTCCCCGGGTTGCATGGTTTGTGGACTTTTGGCAGTAGGTAGAAAGTCCCAGCTGTAGGATTGGTGGGGATGAGTTGTTCTAATTCGTGTTGCACATTCTTGGCAAACGTTTGAATAAGTTTCCTGTGTTGGATCGTATATTCCTCTGTATGGTTCTGGTTAAATGTCTTGTTGTATGTATTGTCTGTCAGTTTTCTGTTTCCTTCTTGTATGTACTCCTCAGTGTTTATAATAACAACTGACCCATCTTTGTCTGCTGGTTTAATGGTGATGTTAGGTTTTGCCCCTTAAGTTTATTATGGCAGCTCGTTCTAATGGAGAGAGATTGTACAAGTCTCTTTTCTGTTGGGATGTTGTTAAGGATGAAGTTCTCAGACGAAAGCTTTCTATGTAACTGTCCAGTTTAGGGTTGCGTCCAGGTGATGGCGTGAACTGTGTGTTCTTTTTCTTATTCAGTGTTGGAGTGGTATGCTCTTTGTTGTGGAAATATTTTATGAGTCTCAGCCTCCCAAAGAGTTCTTCAAGGTCTGAGTACAGTTGTATTTTATCTAGTTTTGTGCTTGGACAGAATCATAGTCCTTTAGAGTGAACAGAGATCTCTGGTTGTGTCAGTTGGTGGTTAGATAGGTTTAATATTCCTGTGTTGTCTGAAGTGTTTCCCAGAGAAGTGTAGGTAGTAGTAGAAATCACAGCTGTATTTGGTTAATTTGCTCTCTCTTCCTATATTTGTTTTATGTTGTTCTTTTGAGAGAGGCAGTTACGTTTTTTTCTTTTTCTTCTTTATGAGATCATGTTGTTGTTTCATCTGGAGATGCTGACCCCAGCGGCAAAAGCTCTGGCTACGCCACTGGAGATAGGTAATAACTCATTAAATCTTTAAAGATACGATATGGCCAATTTATGGTCGGTAGACTATTATCCTTCTTTTCTAATTAAACATAGATTAAAACATAACTGTTGATAATATAGGGGCTTCAGGAATGTACCTTTGTTAGCCCTGGAATTTTAACCTTTATTTATTTTTGTACTTTCTACTACTACTACTAATACCTTTTTATTAGCATATGTAACAACATCGACATCCTTTTGGTATCTACATAAACTAATTTTCTAATATAATTACTGACTTTAAATATTATCTTTATGCAGAATCATAGCTATAGCTGGAGACCTCAAAACTTATCTTTATAGACCATATAAAAGTTTTTAATACTATATCTATATAAATGGAGATCTCAAAAGCTATTCTTTGCTATGCTTTAGGAAGAAATGGAAAGAAATAGTACCATACTTATCAAGAGAAATAAATACAACTGAAAGCAATGCAATTTATTTCTATATATCTGATGTCATTATTGGTCTAGTTGTATAGCTGGCAGTTGCTGATTCATAACCTCATAATATTTTTGAAATGAATATAATATTCCATATTTAACAACCTAGCAATCAAACACTGTTCCAAAATTATTTTTGCATTGTCTGTCACATGTTAAGTTGAAATTTATGAATAGAAATATTTAGGCAATATGCATACCCATGGCATCTTTTTAAAAAATGTGATATACATTGTCAAAAAAACAAACAAATCTAAAACGGACAGATTTTGGAGTTTGATGGGAACTATTAAGTATGGCTAGATACAAATAACCATTTGCTCATCTCCTTGTTCTTGATGTTATATAACTTTATTTAAGAGCATCATACTTACTGAAATTAATTCTAACATTTTGCATTAAATTAAGTTTAAATTTTATAATTTTGTTTGTTTCTGGAGATGAAGTGTTCTGCTCAAACAATGACACTTTAAAAAGAATGCATGCAGTAGATATACTAAATAATATTCTTTTTGTATGTTGGATTCTCATTCGGTTCTATTCTCTTTAGTTGCATGAATATCTGAAGAGATTTTAGACTAGAAAAAAAGAATAGGAGCATTCTGTAAGCACAATAAAGCACATCGGAGGAGCCATAATGTAATTGTTGCAATAAACACAGAATACTTCTATAAACAAAGGAAAGATTTTTTGAATTACTATTAAAACAATTTGTAAGAAGATTTTAATCATTTAATCTCTATGCCTTTGAACAGACAATTATAACGGTAAAGTCTTTATATGTAAAAATGTAATATAATTGGGAACCTGAAATAATATTAGAAAATGCTGAAGCTGAATTAAATTATAATAAATCAACTTGTGTATTGTTCAAATAAGTCTTATGAGGGTTAAACCAGGCAGCCAAGCTATTTAAAACTCCAGTGATTAGGAAGTTGGAACTATAAAAGAATTATAGTATTCAAATGAATTGAATGTCCTACTATTCTGTACAAGTCCTTGGAAAAAGTACAATAGTTGTCTTTTTTCAATCTAGCACCAAAGTTACCTTTGATAAAATTTGGTTTTATAGGAAATCTGGGAAAAAAAGTGAATGGGCCCTACCAACATAGGGCCCGATTCTATTAGAAGGCAAATGCCTCTAACCCATCATTTGGGCTGCAGGTGTTTTTCTCTCTAAATGTTTAGATGTATTCTATTGACTCAAGCTCGCAATTTACCACCTTAAGCCTAAAATCGTAAACGTCTTACCTTTCAGGGGGCGTGATCATATAGTTTGACAATATTTAAGCAAGCCCGTAATTTACTTCTTAGACACAGGCAATGGTAAATGAGCCTGTCATCACGACGTCAGTAAAACATGGAAGCTAGATCTAATCGACAGTCGGAGGCTATGAATTAATTAGTGCCAATAAGTAAGGCATGTTTCCATGCCTTCCCATGCTTTTAAATTACAGTATTGTGTGATTAATTGCTGCTACAGCTATAATAAGTGTTTGAAAAAGCCCTTGCGAGTCCTATTTAGTACTTGTAATATTTTTGATAGAAACGTTTTACTTTCTTCTCAAAGGCATACCTCAGTGATCGTAAATTGGTGAAATGTTAAACATAACCCCACGTGTCCACAGAGAAGAGGATCATGGACCATGTGATGGGAGGTAGCCATTTGCTTACAAAATATCACATGATAATCAACTCTGAGAGCACCTCTTTTAGCTCACTTGTGCCCTTCACAGGGAGAAATATCCTGTAGTATATCAGTCTGGTCCCACACAAAAGAGTGACCCAGTCCCGAAATACCAGGCAATTCTACCCTGAACAGGAGAAACAGCAAACCACAGACGCATTTCGGCCTTTATGGGCCTTGTCAGTGAGGTGCAGCTAAACTCCCTAAGGCACAGTGAGCAAGAGGTCCACGTCTGGAGTCCCCTATCACCCTTAGGGAGACTAAACCCCAAGGGTAACTTCAATAAACAAAATAACTAAGTCAGAGTTGTTCATCAGAGAACGAACAAACCTTAATAGGTTAGTTCTATGGACATGATAATCCACTCTGAGAGCACCTCTTTTAGCTTACTTGTGCCCTTCACAGGGAGAAATATCCTGAAGTATATCAGTCTGGTCTCACTCAAAAGAGTGACCCAGCCCCAACAGCAAACCACTGACGCGTTTCAGCCTTTTTAAGCCTCATCGGTGAGGTGCAGCTGAACTCCCTAAGGCACAGTGAGCAAGTGGTAATGTGTGGTATGCGTCTTAGCGGAATATCCGCAGGTCTTTTGTGGTGTTTTGCGAGTTTGTTGTGGTGTTTTGCGTGTTTAGAGTGCTGTAGCCTCATTTTCGTTTTGTTCGGCGGCCATTTTATCTCTCGCTTAGCAAATTTTTCAGTTTCTAAACTCTTTAATTTTGAGTTAAATGAAGGTGTAAGTTGTTTTTTTGAGGTCCTGGATGCTTCCTCTAGCTGTAGGTAAGCTTTTTATGTATGTGCTGTGTGTATTTATTGTGTTTTTAATTTTGTAATGTTCGTGAGTTGCGTCTGATTGTTGCGAGGTCGTAATGTGTGGTAACGTGTCTCGTATGTTGGTTGTGTTGCGAGGTAAAGTTTGTGAGGGTCGTAGTTGGTGTGTCGTGTTGTTTGCGTGGTCGCGCTTGTTGTGTGGTTGTTTGAGTTTGAACGTAAATTTTGCGAGGGTCGTAAGGTAGCTAATGCTGTTTGGTGTATAATAATGAAATATATAATACATTAATAAATTAATATAATTTACCTATTTTGAAGCATTGTGTTGAAGAGCTGGCAATGTGTTTTGATGCTGCTGCAGCATTAGTGGTGTGTAGCTGCTGTGTAAGCGTGACGAATGTGTGCAGTGTAATAGTGTGCATGCGCGAGACCAAACCGTTAGCGTAGTTGAGTACTTCCGCATTGTCGTAAAATGGCGGGTAATGTGTGGTATGCGTCTTAGATACTGGAGAAAGTGAACTTAGGGATCAGAAAAGGTAACTTAGAAGAAGAACTTCTGAGAAGGGAGACCAAATGGATTGTATTATTGGACACAATGAGTCTTAAAGGGCTCAATGAGGAAGAATGGGCCCATTTTTTATTTTGAAGATATAGAATATAATTAAAATATATATGATTAAATTCATATTGTTATATTATACAAAAGAATGACTAAGATTGTGTTGTCAAAGGATATATATCAATCTAAGACATAGAACTTGGTTATGGGACATGCAATTAAAAATAAGTTGTATAATTCTATTTACACTAATAAATCAGAGCGGATAATAACATGCTAGATTTATTCATATAGGTGTAATTAATGAAATATCCCCCTATAACACATACAGCAATATAGGGAGATGTAGAGAAAGATATATATATATATATATATATATATATATATATATATATATATATATATATATATATATATATATGTATGTTCACTAAACTCTTATATACTGATTATGGTTTAGTCATTTAAGGCAATATAAGTATGAATACATACTTTTAGACAATACAATTCAGTATGTAATAAAGATATCAAAGATAAGACAGAAGGAATTAACTTAACTGTGACACACAATAATCTGTTTTGATTATAAACACATACCTATGTGGCTAACAAACAGTTAACCCAATGCACAGACTGATAGAAACCCACTATAAAGTACTATAAAGCACCCACTTTTATCAGTAGTCATAGAGGACAGAGACCACTGGAGGACCAATCTAACATAGTGAATTGATGGGACAAGTCATGTTATTACACATGAAGCATAGCAACTGAACAGCAAGTATACTAAGTGTGGCAACGTTTTGCCAATACACTATATTGTCATACTGTTATATGTTATCTGCAGCTTCTATTATCATTCATTACCTTTTAAAGTCACAGTGTCCCTAATATCTTTGATATTGTTATTTACATATATATTGATACCTCCAGTTTATTTATGATCTCTGTTTTACTCTATATTTTTTTTTACATTAGTTTTTTCTTTATAGTGCTTTCTATATAGAATAATCCAATGATTATTAGTATATCCTGTCTTTTTCAGGTATATCAGTTTATTCTGATATATGAGGATTTAATACATCATTCATCTATTATTTTTGAATACGTTAACCCTTTATTTAGGGTACCTCTCATGACCAGATCTCTATATTGGTGATGATACTGATCTATCCTCATTCTTATATCATATAGTATTTATTTATTCTATATTGTGGACCAATTTATATAACTTTTAAGCGGCGCTATTTCCGGATTAAAATATCCCATTAAAGTTATTTATATTGTTTAAACTTGTGAAAAGCCATTTTCTAAGACCCAAGACCAAAAATAGCCTACCGATAGGAACCTATCCATGTGGTAAATGTAAGTTCTGCCCATATATGACTAAAATTAAAAAAAATCAGGACAGGACAGGTAATACACATGTGATAAGAGGTTTTCACAACTGCACCACAACTGGAGTAAAATACTGTCTGGAATGTGAATGCCCAAAAAAGTATGTTGGGATCACTACCCATGAAATCAGAAGGCGATTAGGGGAACATGTTAGTAACATTAAGAATTCATTAAAAGATCAAGGAGAAGGAAAAACTTTAACATCTGTGGCATAGCACTTTCTGGCATATCAAGAATACTTTCATTGTGTCCAAGGCATTATTAGTGGAATAGCCTAAAATACAATGGAATTATTATCATAACCAGCATATTTAAATAAATATTCCTTGCATCAATACATTCCCTGGTAGGAGGATGATAGTGGTCTATGTTCTCTTTTTTCTGACCACTGCTTAATTTAAGTTTTAACAATTATATCACGCCGTTGTTGTACCATTTAAATAAAGTATAATTAATTATTAGTGGTCCTTATATATAGGGACTATAAGTGTTCTTCTAACTCTACATAAGTTTAGAGGCCTAAATACCAAGCCAAATTAATGTGGGCATTGTTTACATATTAATCAGCATGTTATAGCTAATAAAGCTGCAAAGCCATTCTGTATTTCCTGCCAAATTGCAAAGACAATGTTCTTTTTGGCTAAACAGATTCATGTAATAGCAGGCACTTATGCTTGAACACATAGGGCTTATGGGTTTAAAGTCAGTGACGGAGATTTCCCTATGTGTATTGATAGAGTTTGCTTTTCTCTTAACTCCTGTGTAAAGATGCTCCTTGCCATACATTTGTTAATAGGATATGTTCCTTTACCAGCTCAAGTTGTAGCAGATTAAGTATTTGTGGTTTGTATTATACTTTGTTGGGGTGAAGGTGTATCACCTTTATTATATGCCGGAATGACTCTCTAGCTATCCTGTTCATTTTTTGAATGTTCAGCTTATCCTGGTTCCCTTCATGTAGGATTGTATGCTTTTAATAAAGTTAGTGTAGCTTTAACCTCTAAAATGGCCACCACGGAGCACATGTTCTGCCAATATTCTGGGATTTTCAACAAATTTCTTAATGTAGGTAGTGTTGTTTTAAACAGACTCTTGATATTGCATATGCTGAGACAGTCTCATTACTATTTAACCTGATATTTGTGGATGAAATCCCTATAAAGCGGGTCTTCTCCTGTGGAGCTCTGCTCACCCACCATTGCTCCTGTATGATCTCCCTTTTTCTTTTAATGGTTCTAATGTCTATGGCTCCTCCTTTTCATTGCCTTTGCCTATAAATATAGTTAAAACTTTCTAAATTAGCTCACCCTGAGATTCTTGAAATTATATTTTCCTTCTGCCAATTGTTATAAATTGTTCCATATGAACTACTGATTAAACATGGAGGCTGATGCTGTCCAAATTTAAAACTTTTTGAGACCACTCTGTAACCACACATATTAGTAGCAGGCAGATCCCACTATCATACTGTAAATATAGTATGCATGTTTTAAGAGTATTCCTCATTCAGGGGTGGAAGAGTATTATCATTCAGGGGTGGAACTCATATCGCCTAAGGTAATAAAAACAATTTTTCTAGCTGGTAAGAAAATGTGGCTCTTTAAGTTGAGTTTTTCTGGTTGTGCGGTATTTTTAAGACTTAAGTAGAAAAAGAGAGTTGGGTAATTCTCTCATTGGATGTTATGACTTCTAGAATCCAAAGATGATCAAGTTCATTGAATGAAATGTAGACATTAGTGATGTCGCGAACATAACATTTTCGGTTCGTGAACCGCGAACGCGAACCGCCGCAAATCTTCGCGAACCGGCGAACATCGGCAAACCGCCATAGACTTCAATGGGCAGGCGAATTTTAAAACCCACAGGGACTCTTTCTGGCCACAATAGTGATGGGAAAGTTGTTTCAACGGGACTAACACCTGGACTGTGGCATGCCGGAGGGGGATCCTTGGCAAAACTCCCATGGAAAATTACATAGTTGATGCAGAGTCTGGTTTTAAGCCATAAAGGGCATAAATTACTTAACATTCCTAAATTGTTTGGAATAACATGCTTTAAAACATCAGGTATGATGTTGTATCGATCAGGTAGTGTAAGGGTTAGGCCCGCTTCACAGTGACAGACCAAACTCCCCGTTTAACGCACCGCAAACAACCGCAAACAGTCCATTTGCACAACCGCAGACTCCCCATTTGCACAAGGTTGGATACCAAGCTAGCCATGTCCTGTTCCTTGTCCTCACTGATGTCATTGAAGGTCTCTTCCTCCACTCAGCCACCAAGGGTCCCCGAAAGGTGACAGCAAGCCCCCTGGGACGCCTGCTGTGTTTGGTCTTCCACCTCCTCAAAGGCACCTTCCTCCTCTGACTCCTCTTCTTCAGACTCCTCTCAATGCGTTGCCTCTCTCTGCATTATTATAAGGTGTGTTAAGTAGTACTACTCTTATCAGTTTAATACTTGTTACGTCACCTATCAGGGGGCGTGTATAAGGCCTGGATTTTTAGAACCAGGAGATGGAAAAAGATGCTTTGTTGGTCGTATCACTTCAATTTTGGGGCACGGCACATGCAGTCAAAGGTGCCACCAGATAGGAGTGGCGTGTTTGTAAGTACTACTCTTATCAGTTTAATACTTGTTACGTCACCTATCAGGGGGCTTGTATAAGGCCTGGATTTTTAGAACCAGGAGATGGAAAAAGATGCTTTGTTGGTCGTATCACTTCAATTTTGGGGCACGGCACGTGCAGTCAAAGGTGCCACCAGATGGGAGTGGCGTGTTTGTAAGTACTACTCTTATCAGTTTAATACTTGTTACGTCACCTATCAGGGGGCGTGTATAAGGCCTGGATTTTTAGAACCAGGAGATGGAAAAAGATGCTTTGTTGGTCGTATCACTTCAATTTTGGGGCACTTTGTGACATTAGCTTCTTACGCTCAAACATGTCCTTTACAGGCACCTGACTATGGGCAGATGAGCAGGAACTGCTCAAGGCGAGAGACGGAGTGGCGGATGGTTGAGAGGGGGCAAGGAGGACAGCAGTGGTTGATGTGGCTTATGATTCTGCTCCAGGAGGAGGATGGCGGCTTTGAGTTTGTGTGCTGCTTATACTCATGTGTTGGTCTGGAGTCACCCAAACATTAGGTCTCAACCTGTAGAGGATAAGGGAACCAGGCTACTCTAGACCTCATTCATCATTACAGGTTTTGACAGATCGGTACTATGTGTGCAAGTTACTGTGACAACGGATATGAGTGGCACTGTGCACTTGCAGAAGTTGGTAGAGTAGACTCTGTAGGTCTGACACACACGCTTGCAGACAACTAACTGCTATGCAATCTATTACAGTAGAATTTTTGTTTTTGTTTTAAATGTACACTACTGTTACACCAGATATGAGTGGTGTGTTAAGTAGTACTACTCCTATCAGTTTAATCCCTGTTATGTGCCTTTTTTGGGGGTTTTGTTATTGAAGCCACAGTGCAGCACCAGAGGCCAGAAAAATTAGGCATGTACACATGCCTTAAAAAATTAGGTATTGTTGATCTTGCAGCGAGCAGAGAAGAAGGTAGGCCTGATTCAACGCCCCATCTCTTCATATCCACACTCAGAGATTGAGGGGGCGACCCTTACAAGGCCACGGGCCGGAGATATAAAGGGGCGCCATCCCAAATAAGCACACAAGCGGGGACAATGGTAGTGAAGGGGACATAGAGGCCCATGGACTGACGGTCGCCATCTTGGCAGGAAAAGGGCCCAGCAATTAAGCCAAACTGACCCAGCACAGGCAGCTACTTGAGTCAAACGCTGTACAATTACACCTTAATAAAGCTGAAACATGCAGCAGCAGGGATTCTAAACGGCCACACGGGGACAAGGATTCTAACAGCCCCCACAGTCTCTGCACCACTCTTTTTAACAGATAACCCAAGAGGCTAACCAGGGACCTTGCCCACAAAAAAAAAACGAATTTTATTGGAGGAATTATTAGTGTCTTTACCCCCCAAGAGAGGACATAATATACGGTATCTTTAGACTACCTGATGGCCAAACCTCCTTTTGCCCCAATGCTATCCAAGAAACATTGCAAAACTTCGATCAGACCATATATTCATCCCAATCCCGCTGCAGCGGATCTGACATAGAGTCCTTCCTACTACAGCAAGAAGTCCACAAAATACCTGTACCTCAATTGGACAGCTTGAACCTGGACATATCCCAAGAGGAAGTTAAATCTACAATCCAAGATCTTAAATTTGGCAAGTCCCCAGGGCCAGACGGTTTTACTCATCTGTACTATAAGAAATTTGAGCCCTTGCTTACCCCCGCACCTAACATCTTTGTTTAACGCTATACTAAATGGAGAACCTATGCCCCCTTCATTGAATCAGGCCGACCTCATAGTCTTTCCAAAAGAGGGTAGGGACCCGAATCTCAAACTATATTACAAGGCAGCGCAGCTGACTTTCATTCCTCTGGCGCATTCTCCAAAACACATCAGCCACTCTGGGTATTTATGGAAAATGTAAGCATGTCACCTTATACATGGGATACAGTAATATGGATTCCAGGCCTTTACACTTTTTTGGGAAACTTGAAAAACCCGTTGATTAAGCACTCATTAAAAATATGGACGGAGATGAACTGGACACAAAAACTGGACACTTGGGTATCAGATCTTACCCCTATAGTACCTAATCCCCACTTTAAGATATATCTTCCGGAAAGCTCTCTCAGTTGGTGGAAGTCTCAGAACCTACTAAGGGTTGGTCCATGGTGACATGACGACAAAATAATGACCTTTGAGTGGGTGAGAGATAGATACAATTTACCCCTGGCTGAACACTATAATTTTTGCAGGATACATCATTTTATATATACGATAAGTGGTAGGGGAACCCCCCAAAGAAACACCTGGCTACTCAAAAAATGTAGGGATTCCCCCTTTCAGCCTGGTATTATTAGCCTCATGTATGAACTATTTAATGAAAACTCATGGGCAAACAAACCAGACTAAACCAAAGCCTGGGAGAGGGATTTGGGCACTGAGTTGGCAGACAGCACATGGTATAAAAGTTGGCAAGGCTTAAGTAGGGGATCTTTAAATTATAGTCTGCTTGAGACTTCAATAAAGATCCTACACCGGACATATATTACTCCTTTTAAGCTAATAAATGGTATCCAAAACGGAGCAGCTCATGTTTTAGGAACAGTGGTAATGAGGCTACATTTATTCATGTCTGGTGGGAGTGTTCGGCAGTCATAAGACTATGGGAAGAAACATGCTTACTAGCTTCTAAAATGTTTAAGATTGACCTAATAAAATATTTTTTGAAAGAAAAAATACACATAGCTAGTAGTTGGAAAACCCCAAATTAAAACTTTCAGGAATTAATAAAAAAAATCAACTATTTACTGCTCAACAAGAGATTTAACCATGTAGTCTTGGATAGAATCACCCAGTTCCAGACAATTTGGAATCCCTGGATAACATCCCCATTTAGTACCCCCCTAATATAATAAAACATTTGTTAATGGTTGAAGCGACTCGGGGGGAAGGACCGGAGTGGGGGAGCCCTGGAGGAGACCCTTCAGAAGCAACCGGCGGCAAAATCATCCGAGGAAAGGAGAGGTCGCCTACTGAAGCCTGCCCTAGGGTAACCCAAGGGCGATTGAGCAGGTTAGATATTGTAAATAATAAGCTACTGCTGGAGTGATGATAGATAATAGGACTTTGGTGTTAAATGCTGATATACGCTTTACTATTGTCTGTTTTACCATGTCTTAGGTTTCTCTTAAAAATTGCAATCACAGTAAAAAAAAAGAAAATGTATTAACCAAAAAAGTAAAAAAAAGAAGGCCTAGCCCCCTAATTTTAACAAAATGTCTTCATTGTAAATATGTATTTTTGCACAACTGTTGTGTTATGCAAGACTGTTCAATATGCTTTCTTTTTCATTACATGCCGTACGCCTTCTGACATAAAAATTGAAATTCAAAAATTAGGTATTGTTGCAGGCGCCATAAAAATTGACCTTTGTTCCCCAGGCAGAAAGCACCATAAAACATTGCGTCTTCTTGAACCCTAGTTGGTGGCGGATAATTCACGCAAGTCATCCGGCATTTACAGATAACATACAGCAGCGTGTGGACCATTTTTAGCCGAAGGCAGCTTATCTCATCAGGCCTTTTTCAGTCGAATGTATCGCCCAGTGTCAGTCCCTTCGGGATCCATCCCTCATTCATCTTTATAAAGGTGAGGCAATCTAGACTTTTTTGCCCTAGGCGACTTCTCTTCTCGGTGACAAAACCTCCTGCTGGTCCTTTCTGACAGGACACTTGAAGCGGGGCAGGCCAGAAGTTCAATTGCAAATTGGGATAGCTCAGGCCACAGGTCTAGCCTGCATACCCAGTAGTCAAGGGGTTCATCGCTCCTCAGAGTGTCGATATCTGCAGTTAAGGCGAGGTAGTCTGCTACCTGTCGGTCAAGTCGTTCTCTGAGGGTGGATCCCGAAGGGCTGATGCGATACGTAGGACTGAAAAAGGTCTGCATGTCCTCCATCAACAACACGTCTTTTAAACGTCCTGTCCTTGCCGGCGTGGTCGTGGGAGGTGGATTACTTTCACCTCTTCCCCTGTTATATTGCCCTTGTGCTGTGACATCACCCTTATATGCTGTGTAAAGCATACTTGCTAATTTGTTTTGGACGTGCTGCATCCTTTCTGACTTGCGATAATTTGGTAACAAATCAGGCACTTTCTGCTTATACCGGGGGTCTAGTAGCGTGCACACCCAGTATAGGTCGTTCCCCTTCAGCCTTTTTATACGAGGGTCCTGCGACAGGCACGACAGCATGAAAGACCCCATTTGCACAAGGTTGGATGCCGAGCTAGTCATGTCCCGTTCCTCGTCCTCAGTGATCTCGCTGAAGATATGTTCTTCCCCCCAGCCACGTACAACTCCACGGGTACCAGATAGATGACAACGAGCACCCTGGGATGCCTGTTGCGATTGGTCTTCCTCCTCCCCCTCAAAGCCACATTCCTCCTCTGACTCCTCTTCCTCACAATCCTCTTCCAGCGTTGCCGCAGGTCCAGCAAGCGATGCTGATAAGGCTGTTTCTGGTGGTGATGGTGACCACAACTCTTCCTCTTCTTCGTCACGCTCATCTACGGCCTGATCCAGCACTCTTCGCAGGGCACGCTCCAGGAATAAAACAAATGGTATGAAGTCGCTGATGGTGCCTTCGGTGCGACTGACAAGGTTTGTCACCTCCTCAAAAGGACGCATGAGCCTACAGGCATTGCGCATGAGCGTCCAGTAACGTGGCAAAAAAATCCCCAGCTCCGCAGAGGCTGTCCTAGCACCCCGGTCATACAAATACTCGTTAATGGCTGTCACAAAAATCAAGCGCCTCACTGGCATGTTGTTTCGCCGCTGGATATCTGAAAAGTGCGCCATGGCCGTGTAGGAACGCCTGAAATGGCCACACACCTTTCTGGCCTGCTTCAGGACGTCCTGTAAGCCTGGATACTTACGGACAAAGCGTTGTACGATCAGATTACACACATGTGCCATGCACGGCACATGCGTCAACTTGCCCAAATTCAATGCCGCCAACAAATTTCAAACCACTTTGCCAATCTCCAGTTGGTGCGGAGTCAGCCATTGATCCACCTGTGCGTTCAGGGCGACCGAAGTGCTGGCCCGGTGTGACTCTCTTCTTTGAGGCAAGTCAACCCCAAGACGGCATGACACTGCCGTATCCGGGATGTGGAATAGTATCTGGGGAGCTGGGGGGGTGCCGTTGATGTGGAGCAAGACGCAGCAGCAGAAGAGGACTCAGCTGAGGAGGGTATGGAAGAAGATGGAGTAGGAGGAGAAGAGGAGGTGGCAGCAGGCCTGCCAGCAAGTCGTGGCGGTATCACCAACTCCATGCTTGGCAGGTGTCAGCAGGTTTGCTCAATGCTCAGTGTAGGTAATATACCTGCCCTGACCATGCTTTGCAGACCAGGTATCAGTGGTCAGATGGACCCTTGCCCCAACACTGTGTGCCAGAGATGCCATTACTTCCTTTTGCAAAATTGAGTTCAGGTTGGGGATTGCCTTTTGGGCAAAGAAATTTCGGCCGGGTACCTTCCAGTGCGGTATCCCAATCGCTAAATCTTTTTGAACGCCTCAGACTCCACCAGCTTGTATGGTAAAAGCTGGTGTGCCAAGAGTTCAGACAAGCCAGCGGTCAGACGCCGGGCAAGGGGGTGACTTTGTGGCATTGGCTTCTTACGCTCAAACATGCCTTTGACATACACCTGACTGTGGGGAGATGAGCAGGAACAGCAAGAGGCGAGAGACGGAGTGGTGGATAGTTGAGAGGGGGCAAGGAGGACAGCAGTGGTTGATGTGGATGAAGATGCTGGACCAGGAGGAGGATGGCGGCTTTGAGTTTGGGTGCTGCTTGTACTCATGTGTTGATCCCATTGGCGTTTGTGATGTGACATCATGTGCCTTCGCAAAGCAGTTGTACCTAGGTGGGTGTTGGACTTCCCACGACTCAGTTTCTTTTGGCACAGGTTGCAAATGGCATCGCTGTTGTCAGAGGCAGACACACAAAAAAAATGCCACACTGCTGAGCTCGGCGGCGACGGCATTCTGGTGGTGGCAACAGCATGCGTTGATTGGCGTGCTGTCTGGCTGACCCCGGGTGCTGATGCATGCTGTCTGACTGTGCAACTAGCTCATTGCGATGACCTCCCTCTACTTCCAACTCGTCTCCTCCTCCTCTCTGTCTCCCCCTGTTCTTCTTCTCTTCTAGCGGGCACCCAAGTGACATCCACGGACGCATCGTCATCATCATCACCCGCCTCACTTGTATATGACAACTGAACAAAGGAAGCAGCAGCGGGTACATCATCATCATCATCATCACATTGTATGTACATGTGTGTAATGCTGCCTGACTGAGACATATCCCTGTTATCTACATTCTCTGGCAATAATGGTCCAGCATCACTCATTTCTTCAAACTAATGTGTAAATAACTCTTCTGACTGATCAATTGAATTGGCTGTGGTACTAGTGTTGGTGGTGGCGGCAGGCGGGTGAGTGGTAACTTGAGAGGTGCCCGAAGATAAGCTGGAGGAGGATGGTGCGTCAATGTTCCAAGCGGAAGCTGTAGAAGATTAGGTGTCCTGTGTTAGCCAGTCAACTACGTCCTCTGAACTTTTCAAGTTCAGGGTAACTGGCCTCTGAACACTGGGCATTATTGTAGGGCCAAAGGGAATCACAGCACCACGACCACCACGGCCTCTGCGGGGTGTCCTGCCTCTGCCTGTCATTTTTTTTTAAATGTGGACTGTTGGTACCCCAAAAAGATTGGATTGGTTGAACTTGGCACAGTACTTGTAAGCAAGACACACACTCTGGTTAGCGGTCATGCAAATGAACTTTGATTGACAGTCAGGCAAATACACTTAGATTTAGGAAAATAAAAGTTTGGGTTTTTTAAATGTGGACTGTTGGTACCCCAAATAGATTGGATTGGTTGAACTTGGCACAGTACTTGTAAGCAAGACACACACACTATGGGTAGCGGTCAAGCAAATGAACTTTGATTGACGGTCAGGCAAATGCACTTAGATTTAAGAAAATAAAAGTTTGGTTTTTTTAAATGTGGACTGTTGGTACCCCAACTAGATTGGATTGGTTGAACTTGGCACAGTACTTGTAAGCCTGACACACACACTATGGGTAGCGGTCAAGCAAATGAACTTGGATTGACGGTCAGGCAAATGCACTTAGATTTAAGAAAATAAAAGTTTGGGTTTTTTAAATGTGGACTGTTGGTACCCCAAATAGAGTGGATTGGTTGAACTTGGCACAGTGTATTTTAAAATTAGGAGAAAACATTTTCTGTAAACTAAATAAAAATCATATTAGGAGGTTGAAAGAAAAAGAAACCGGATGGGGGGATACCGAGCAGAGCACACCATCTACAGCCCACTGGGAGACAAACTCATCCATTCCCCCAGTAGACAAAGCCAGGTGGTACTCTGCCCGGATACGGGAGCGCACCAGCACCCGGAACATGGCCTCAGGTGACAAGGGAACCCCCCCTATCAAACACTGCTTCCTGGACTTATATATAGCCAACTTGGCTAATGCCAGGAGCAGGTTGACGAGGAGGTCCCTGGCCTTATTGCCCCGGGACACTGGGCGCCCAAAAATAAAAATGTGAGGGGAGAAATGCAGCCAGAACTGCAGGAGGAGGCCCCTCAAGAGTGACAAGAGGGGCTGCAGTCTGGCGCAACTAAAATAAACATGATACACGGACTCTCCCTTGCCACAGAATGGACAAGTGGAGGGAGAGTCCGTGAATTTAGCTAAGTACTCTCCCGTGCTCAGTGCACCATGGAGCACTCTCCAACTCAAGTCCCCGGTGGGTCGTGGAACTAAATCAGAATAAAGTTCCCTCCACCGGGGCCTCTTGCCCTCGTCAGCTGGTAGGACCCGCCTCCAGATGGTATCGGGACGGGTCACGAGGGCAAGGAAGTGCACTGTATGGAGCACGAGAGAATATAAGCTCTTCCTCGGCATGCCGCGAAAGCATGCCGAGGGTATGTCCCTCAACCTCGAGAGGTTGGGGACAGGAGGAGCCTGAGGGGAAACACGGGGCTTGTGTCCAATGCAAACAGCCGGATAAGGGGTGTTGAAAGGTGCATGTGGCACTCCGGCCTGCAAAGCCCCGCGAAGGAAGGTGCGCGAGTCGGGGGAGATGGCATCTCTAATCTCCTGGAGCAAGCGCCCTGAGACTTTGGGCGTCACATATCCCAAACGGAGCGCAAGCTCCTGGGGTGACACCCAATCAGAACGCCCGTATTCCAGGAGATCCCCGACTCGGGTCATCCGTGCATGACTAAGGCGGCGGATGATACTGGGGGACTGTAACATTGGAGCCCCCACTGCTGCATTAAATAGCAAGGGCTCTGTGAATATTTCATCCCCCAAAGGCACGCCCTGCCTGGTCACGGAGACCATGCTCCAGGCCTTGAGGGTTTCCTGGTAGTATGCCGGCAACACAGAGAGGTCTCTCCCAAACCCCTCGGGCCTGATCAGAAATAATTGCCGGTCATACCCCAGGTTGCGCAACTGGCGATAAAAGCTGGATGCCAGTGCGCACCACTGCGGAGAGGGATCTGCATATAGGTATCTCTGCAGGTACTGAAGGCGGAAGGTGGACAACTGGGAGCACACACAAACTACTCCCTGTCCACCCTCCACCAAAGGCAGACTTGCCACCCCTGCAGAGACCCAATGCCTTCCCATCCAGAGGAAATCTAACAAATTCCTCTGGATATTGGTGACAAACTCGGGGGTCGGACTCAGACAAATCAGCCGGTGCCAGATCTGAGAAGCCACCAGCTGATTCACCACTAGAGTCCGCCCCCTAAGGGAAAGCATTTTTGCTAGACCCCTCCATCGTCCCAGACGAGAGAGGACACTGCCCTCTAACTCCCTCCAGTTGTCTGGGACGGAAGCGTCCGCAGCGGACAGGTAGACCCCCAGATATTTAATGACATCTGCCTCCCACGTGATGTCACGAAACGTGGGAGGCAAAGAGTCTACCTGTAAATTACCCTCTAAAAGGCCTGTGCATTTGGACCAGTTGATCTGAGCGGAGGAGGCAGCTGAATATACCTCCTGGCACTGTTTTGCCAGCTCAAGATCAACTGGATCCTGGGCCACGAGGAGCACATCGTCAGCATAAGCTGAAAGGACAATCCGCATGTCTGGATCTTTTAGCACCAGCCCTGTGAGCCTTTTCCTCAGTAGGCAGAGGAAAGGCTCAATGGCCAGTGCATATAACTGTCCAGACAAGGGACATCCTTGACGCACCCCTCGTCCAAATACCAAAGGTGCTGTTAGGGACCAATTGATTTTAAGTAAACACTCTGCAGAGGCGTACAGCGTTCTTATAAAGCCCACAAACTGTGGGCCAAAGCCGTACGCTTGCAGAGTGGCTATGAGGTAACCATGGTCCACCCTGTCAAACGCCTTCTCTTGATCCAAAGAGAGAAAGGCGAGTGACAGACCAGTCCTGCGAGAATAATGCAATAGATCCCGGACCAGAAAGATACTATCAAAGATAGTCCGGCCCGGGATCGCATAGGACTGGTCAGGGTGAACCAATTCTGCCAGCACAGACCCAAGTCTAAGCGAGATGGCTTTAGCTACAATCTTGTAGTCCGTGCCGAGCAGAGAGACCGGTCGCCAGTTCTTAATAAGCCGGAGATCCCCCTTTTTGGGCAGCAGGGCAAGTACTGCCCTGCGACAAGACAGGGGCATCTCCTCGGTCTCCAGGGCTTCCCCAAGGACCAGATGGAAATCAGGTCCCAGAGTCTCCCAGAAAAATTGGAAAAACTCTACAGTCAGTCCGTCCAGTCCTGGAGACTTTTCACAGGACATGGCACGGAGGGCTTCAGAGAGCTCTTGAAAAGATAGTGGTATATCAAGCCGCTCTCTTACACCCTCACTGACTGTGGGGAGCCCCTCCCATAGCACCCTGCAGGCGTCTGGAGAAATGGGATCCGGAGAGTAAAGATCTTTATAAAAGTTCCGGGCTCTATCCCGGATACTCTCCGGATCTGTAAGGGGGGCACCGTCTTCATCTAGAAGACAGGTGATGTGCCTACTGTTACCCCCCTTTTTCTCCAGTGAGTAGAAGAGGCGCGAGCCGCGGTCTAGATCTTTGAGAAAACCTAAGCGGCTGCGCACGTATGCCCCCTTGGCCTGGTGTCGTTCCAGGTCACAGAGGACACCCTTCCTCTCTACATACTCGCTCTGCAGGGATTGGTCCCTACAAGTGAACAGCCTCTGCTCCAGATGGAGTACCTCCCCCCGGAGTGACTCCAACTCAGCTTCGCGCTGCCCACTCGCACCCTTGGTATATTCCTGACACAGAAGTCGCAAATGAACCTTGCCCACGTCCCACCACAGTTTTAACGTGGCAAAGTCCCCCTTGCAACCCCTCCAGTCCGTCCAAAACTCCCGGATCAATGTCACGAGCCCCTGGTCCTTCAACAGAGCATTGTTGAAGTGCCAATAGGCGGCTCGTGGCGCTGTTGGCGTTAGCGCCACTGTCACAGACACACAGTTGTGGTCTGTGAACGGAGCCAGCCTAATGGCACAAGAACCGACTCGTGACATATAGTGACTAGATATATATAGTCTGTCGATCCGGGAGTGGGACACCAGACCGGCTCTCACCCTGATGTAGGTGAAACCGTCTGATGCCCCTGGGTTCTGCTCTCGCCAGATGTCCTCCAGGGAGAAGCGGGCGATGATCTCCCGCAGGGCTGACGCAGAAGGCGGGTACGGCTCTGGACTATTCCGGTCCAGAGCGTCGAGGGTGCAGTTGAAATCACCCCCGAGTACCAAACACTCATCTGCGTCAACCGTCTCCAAAAACTGGGACAGTCTGGCGAGGAACCTCACTCTCTCGGGCCCTCCAGCAGGGGCATATATATTAACTAGGTTAATGATGCTACCCTGCTCTCGGACCCGGAGGTGGATTAGACGGCCTGGGATAACAGCTTTCACAAGCAGCAGCTCTGGCTGAAAAGACTCTGAGAACAGGGTCAGCACTCCACATGACGCCGATGTGAAGTGGCTGAAGAAGACCCTGCCTCTCCACTCCAGTTGCCACGAGGCCTCAGCCTCTGGAGTGGTGTGAGTTTCCTGCAGGAAGCTCACAGAATACCCTCCCTGATATAAATAGGAGAGTACCTGGAACCTGCAGAAACTGTCTTGACAGCCATTGGTATTTAGCGTGCTGATGTGCAAAGCCATTACTGCGTGTCAGGAATTGTGCGTTCCTCAGACCCTTGAGACTGCTGATAGGACACGCACATTTTATAGAATTTCCGGACGCGGAGATGCTCCGCAGTCCCAGAATTCTTGGCCCTAGTGCTGACCACTAGATATTGCTGGAGAGAGTGGAGAATAAACGACATATTCTTCCACCTCTCCAAGGCCAGCCGCACCTTCCTTTTCTTTTGTCCATGAAGGGTGCTCTCAAGGAATAGATCTATATCCTTGACAGGGATAACCCACCCAGAATCTGATGTTCCTTCTAGTGGGTCACCCCTGGGCTCCTCTTGGCTGAGGGCTTTTACTCCATCCTCCCCGACTGGAGTCAGTTTCCTCAGCTTTATTCTCAGGGACCCCCTCTTAGATGATACAGAAGGAGTCCCTTTAGCACCCTTCAAGGTAAATAATGGACCCTTGGATTGCTGCTGCACCCCTGTAGCTTCAGGAGTGCATTCAGGGGTAGCTGGCTGGACAGCAGTGGCTGGCATGGCTTCCTTAATGGAAGCCTTGGAGGCTTTATATGCCTCCTCTGCCAGTTCCACCGCTGCTTGCTCAGCTTGGATGGCACCGATGTTAGGGTCAGTGGACGGCTGAGGAGGGTAGACAGGCTCTCCCATGATGTTAACAGGAAAACCTGTTTTATCACCCTCCCCCATTTCCACTTCCCTTTGTGCCACATCCCCCCTGACAGACAAATCCATGGGGTCCTGAATGGGGGTCATGCCTATATTCCCCCCCTCCAGTAGTGACTCGGCCTGGGGCTCTAACAAAGCCCGAGGTACGTCACTAGAGAGTGACACTGGAGGAGGAGACTGACTGGTGCCCTTGAAGCTCAGCACCTCAGGGACACTGACTACCCATTCAGCAGGGGCTTTGTTGGGACCCCCCTCAAAGGCCAGAGGCAGAACCTGATCTTTCTTGTCTACCCCTGCCTCACTTGGGAGACCCTCTTGCCCCTGCTTTTCCTCCAGACCCTTTTCCACATTAACCCCTATAGGGTCTGGAGAGAGAGATGTGTGGTCTGGCACCGGCTGGCTGAGCTTAATAACCGGGCCAGACAATGTCACCGGATGAGGAGGAGATGTTTTGTTCCTCTTCTTGCTTTTAGAGGGAGGTGCTCCACTATAGAGCACTTCCCACTTATCAGCAACCTCCCTGTTGGTTTTATGCTTCCTCTTCCTGGGGACGTCACTCCTGGAAGAGGAGCTGCCACTAGCTGCCTCCCCTGCAGAGGGCTTATTATCCCTCTGCTTACACTGTGCCCCCACACTAACTGATGTAATTATGGTGGGGGCAGATTGGGACTTGGGAGATTCAGCTGTGACACTGGGAGGACCGGTGACATTCTTCCCCTTTTTCCCCGTGTCTGCAGTCTTGCTGGAGACCACAGACACAGATGGCTTTTTTGGGGAAGAAGGGGGTTTGGAGGCCGTGGTGGTGGCTTGAGGAACGGCCTCCTTGCCTGAGCTCTGTGGGGGGGCTATGACCCTTGAGGTCCCCGCTGTTATGGGCTCAGCGGGGATGGGTGCCGTACTGACGGAGGTGCCATTTGCTGGGGCTGGGGCATGATGCTTTACATTAGGGCAATTCCTACGTGTATGCCCCAACCCCTTGCAATGATAGCACTGCACCTCCGTAGTGCTGTAAAAAATCCTGTACAGCACCCCCTCAAATGGAACCCCAAAAGACCCCTCTATGTTTTCTGCGCCCTGAGGCAGGCACATTTGTACCTGCCTCTTGAAAGAGAGCACATGACGAAGTGCTCTCTCTCTGCACCCCAGGGGAATTTTAATAAATGGTGTTTTTACTTCCCCTAGGGTTAGCAGGTGGGGGCGCAGGAGGGAGTCTGGTAGGAAGGGGGGCACATTAGAGAGTGTTACTTTTGTGCCCAACCCTTCCAGGGGTTCTATTGGGACATATAATCCCCCCACTGTGATGCCTCTCTGTATAAGAATGTGTGCAGCAGCCAGAGTACGGGTAAAAAAAACTGCTTTCCCGTACATTTTGCTGGCTGCTACTATAACAGAGGGGCTGATGACATTAGCTGCAGCACGCAGATAGATATCAATGCTGTAGACCCCAGACATCTGACATTTAACCCCATGCTTCCTGGTGATCTGCCCCTCAGCCCCAGCGGTGGTATTACTGGGGCCAGCAGAAACCACCTGTGACCAGGTATTAGCCACAGGGGTAGGTCTGCTGGCAGAACCACCAGGAGCTGGGGCTGCCTTATCTGCCTGGGGCCTATGCTGTGCAGTGCTGCAGCTAGGATTTTCAGGGGCCATTATTCCCCCTTTTGACCCCTGAGGCTTCTTAATGGTCTTATCCCTCATGTTTAGATCCTTTTTTTTTTTTTTTTTTTTTTGTTTATTTGTTTTATTTATTTTTATTTTTTGTTTTATGATTTTCTACTGTTTTCTTTTTTTTTTAAATATAAAAGTGTGAAAAAGAAACAAAAAGACAAAACTAAGGGAGACAAAAACTAAGGGAGAGAGAGAGATGATGTTTGGCAGTGGAAGGGTTAATGGCCTGTTGCAAGGTGTTACTAAATGCAACAACACAGAGAACACAGTGGCTTTTTAACCCCTCTATGTCTCTGTGTCAGATGTTAAAAAAGCCTTTTAAACAAAACTTCAAATTGTTTTCCCCCCCACTGCCTACAAAGATGTTACTTGTCTTCTCTCCCCCAAAACATAAAACCCAACACCAAACAAACAAAACTTCAACAAAACCTAATAAACTTTTTAAAAGAAAAAAAAGTCAAAGTAACAAAGCTCCAGGAGTGAAGGTGTAGTGCTAAGGGAGGGGTGTGGCAAAGTATCCAGGAGACAGCTCACTCTCCTGGGATAGAGACTTGAGCCTGACTCCCAGAAAACTAAAACTTAAATTAAACTAAGAAAAACACCACAAAAACTCCCAAAAAAAGAACAACACCGTGCACAAAGTGCTTATAAACAGAAAGGTGTTAAAATAAAACTTGTATTTGAGGGACTAAGACCCTAAAAAGCCTTTTGTTTGGAGCTCAAGCATGCACACAACCTCTTGGCACAGTACTTGTAAGCAAGACACACACTCTGGTTAGCGGTCATGCAAATGAACTTTGATTGACAGTCAGGCAAATACACTTAGATTTAGGAAAATAAAAGTTTGGGTTTTTTAAATGTGGACTGTTGGTACCCCAAATAGATTGGATTGGTTGAACTTGGCACAGTACTTGTAAGCAAGACACACACACTATGGGTAGCGGTCAAGCAAATGAACTTTGATTGACGGTCAGGCAAATGCACTTAGATTTAAGAAAATAAAAGTTTGGGTTTTTTAAATGTGGACTGTTGGTACCCCAACTAGATTGGATTGGTTGAACTTGGCACAGTACTTGTAAGCCTGACACACACACTATGGGTAGCGGTCAAGCAAATTAACTTGGAATGACGGTCAGGCAAATGCACTTAGATTTAAGAAAATAAAAGTTTGGGTTTTTTAAATGTGGACTGTTGGTACCCCAAATAGATTGGATTGGTTGAACTTGGCACAGTACTTGTAAGCAAGACACACACTCTGGTTAGCGGTCAAGCAAATGAACTTTGATTGACGGTCAGACAAATGCACTTAGATTTAAAAAAATAAAAGTTTTTTTTTTTTTAATTTGGACTGTTGGTACCTCAAATAGATTGGATTGGTTGAACTTGGCACAGTACTTGTAATCAAGACACACACTCTGGTTAGCGGTCATGCAAATGAACTTTGATTGACAGTCAGGAAAATGCACTTAGATTTAAGAAATTAAAAGTTTGGGTTTTTTAAATGTGGACTGTTGGTACCCCAAATAGATTGGATTGGTTGAACTTGGCACAGTACTTGTAAGCAAGACACACACACTATGGGTAGCGGTCAAGCAAATGAACTTTGATTGGCGGTCAGGCAAATGCACTTAGATTTAAGAAAATGAAAGTTTGGGTTTTTTAAATGTGGACTGTTGGTACCCCAAATAGATTGGATTGGTTGAACTTGGCACAGTACTTGTAAGCAAGACACACACTCTGGTTAGCGGTCAAGCAAATGAACTTTGATTGACGGTCAGGCAAATGCACTTAGATTTAAAAAAATACAAGTTTGGGTTTTTTAAATGTGGACTGTTGGTACCCCAAATAGATTGGATTGGTTGAACTTGGCACAGTACTTGTAAGCAAGACACACACACTATGGGTAGCGGTCAAGCAAATGAACTTTGATTGATGGTCAGGCAAATGCACTTAGATTTAAGAAAATAAAAGTTTGGGTTTTTAAATGTGGACTATTGGTACCCCAACTAGATTGGATTGGTTGAACTTGGCACAGTACTTGTAAGCCTGACATACACACTATGGGTAGCGGTCAAGCAAATTAACTTTGATTGACGGTCAGGCAAATACACTTAGATTTAAGAAAATAAAAGTTTGGGTTTTTTAAAAGTAGAGAACTAGTAAACAATATTATATTGTATGCGTTGTGCACACACAGTATAAGCTGTGAGCCTGACACACACACTTGCAAGCAGGGGCTAGCAGGGAGACAGGCAAATGAAATTAGATTACACAGAAAAAAAACAAAGAAAAAAAAAATGATGTTATAGCCCTAAAAAGGGCTTTTTGCGGTGCTGTGTTTACAGCAGAGATCTGATGAGTCCTTCAGCACTGCACTGGACACTGAATAAACTTGCCTAGCTATTGATTTCCCTATTCAATCAGCATCACCTACACTCTACCTCCTCTATGTAAGACTGCAAGTTAGTTATGATTCCAAAATGGCTGCTGTCCATGAGGTAGATGGCTCTGGAAGGGTGTGTATGCTGCTGATTGGCTGGAATGTGTCTGCTGACTGTGACATGCAGGGTCAAAGTTTGCTCAATGATAAAGTATTGGGGGCGGTTTGAATCTCGCATATGTTCGCTGTTCGCCGCGAACGCGAACATGCTATGTTCGCTGGGAACAATCCGCCGGCGAACTATTCGCGACATCTCTAGTAGACATTCTACACTCATATTTGGAAGGGCAATTGCTCATAATATCTCAAATGCAAATAGGGAGTCACATCACTTTTTAGACAATAGGGAGAATCTACTAAAGCATCAAGCAAGGTGCAGGTCCTAGAAGAGCTAGAAGCAGCCTTAGGAGAGGTCATGCTTGTGAAGCAGAAGCAGGTTTGGCCTATGAAGCTGATACTGTTCTGTGAGAATTATCAGCTAGCCTATTGAAGCACCTTGAACAGAAAAACCAGATCACCTGTCCTTGCAAACGTTCACTCAGAACAGTTTTCAGGACTATGAAATAGACATCTCTCTCTCTCTCTCTTAAAAGAAAGAAAACTAACATATATGTAGGATACTGCTCTTTTTGACACTGGCCAAGAGACAAAAGAAATGCTGTCTCTCACTGATCTAGATTTAGGACTAGAAAAACTTCAGGCTAGTTGCACTCATGTTCCAGAAGTCTGAGCTGCTAGCAAAATTTATAGTTGGGAACATTATTAAAGTCAGGACAGCAAGCAGTCAAGAGTAGTATGGAAGTTTTAAAGTTCTATTTTCCATCTTAGTTGATGCAAGGAAAACAATTATTCTTGTTGGCCATATTGATTGAGGGAAGGAATACATATTGTATTGTAATTTGTAACGAAGATGATCAATAACTTCACAGACCAGTACAAAATAATATGTACAGTAAACTACATAAAGAAATACACATACACACACACACATATATATATATATATATATATATATATATATATATATATATATATAGTTTCATATATATTTTTTTATGAATATATTACAAGCAATGTATTCATTGTTACTGCTGAGGTAAGTCTGACTGTGAATATTACAGTATTTTAAAATGCTAAAATCACTCGCTGTTAATATATCATATTTCATATATATTCTGTACATCTGTTTGGTGTACCAGTGTTCTAAAAAAAAATAGGTGGGTTTGAAAAGTACATAGCAATAAATGTGAATGAAGAGTCCCAAAATTCTCGAAGCTTCACATGGTCTATGTAATACTTCACTAAGGCTGCTGCAGGAATGTGCCCCATTGGAATAGTCATCACAGCCTTCAGAGAAGCATTCCAAAGCCCCTGTGAATTTTGTTTAATTTTATACGGTTTCTAGATCTAGGTGATTATGCTTCCAATAGTACCCAAAAGTAAATTTGCTGTTAGTTCAAACTATAAAATTCTGCTTCATCTAAAACTTTACCCTAGTAAATAAAAATATAAACCTTTATATTATGTTATATGATGTCATGTTTGTAATTGTACTTAAAAGCAATAGTGTGACCAACCTAGCACCATAGCTCCCACCATTTTAAATCTCCAAAGAGGAACACATAATTGAGAAATAAATAAGCACTATTATGTAGTGTTACCTCCATTCTGTACAGTGTATAATTTATGTTTCAGAAACACACACTTAATATGTGCACAATGATAAATATACACATTTATTGTGTAGAGCTGTCACTTCACGTCTATCTTTCTCGTGGATTTGAGAGAAAAACAGAGATAGTGGGACATGGTCAGGGCTGGGAAATAAGATTTTGACTTTAAATGTGGGATTTCCCTTCAAAAGAGAGACATTTGAGTGGCTAAGAGGCACAGGGAGATTTCTCCTTGAAAGACAGTTGAGAGTTATATAGTACAGAGCAATGTTACCCAAATGTGAGCCTCATCAGCCACGATGTTGCAGAATTTTGTGTCTGACATTTTTGTGCATCAGATTCAGCAAGCCTGGCTCATATATTTAAAAAAAGCTTTTTTAAATTGTACTATGTCATATACCGAATTGTAGTTGTATAGCATTTTCCTTCTCTTTGCTGTCACTTTCAATTTATCATTTCTTCTGCACTAGTGATCAGCCCTCTCAGCAATAACAGTCTTGCAATGTTGCCTCAGGCTTGCCAATAGTATTTCCTAGATGGATTTTTTTCAAATATGCTACACTAAAAAATAAGTTAAAAGGCTAACATGTTTCATAATGTGGAAAAAGTAAGAGTTGGACTTCTGTATCACAAAAGGTACTTTAAAGGAAAACTTAGGTTATTAAAACGACTCAGTTTTATAGTTGTTTGTAGTTGTTTAAAAATGTTTTCATGATAGCTTTTATATCTTGCAGATTGTTTATTTAACCTGATTATAAAAAGGACCTGCACTTCAAGATTCATTGAGCCTATAGGTACATTTCATAAATTTCTGAATGAACTATAAATTACAAAATCGCTCTAAATGTGCATATTTGTCTTTACTGCAATAATAAATTACATTTTTCCCTTTGTGATTAGAAAGTCTAAACAACTCAAATAAATAAACTTACATTTCTTGGTTGCACCAATTAATTTATTTTTTATTTGCAGTGTCCTTGTGATTTTTGTCCATGCAGAAACTGAAGACACCCTCCCTGAAGAGAGGCAGGAAGCAGTATAAACATTGCATCACTTTATTAAGAAAGTTTACACTGAAAATCTTTCACTTGGAACACCACCCTTCATTTTGTAATGGTCCTGCTTTTTTTAACTCATTCTAATGGTTACAAACAAAACAAGAGTTAGAGGCACTCAATCTAAGAACGAACAACACCTAAATTGGTTTGTTCTATAGGTTACCTAGTCAGAGAGCAGCCTCTTATCTCTGTGCCCTTTAAATGGAGAAATATCCTGTAGTGTCAGTCTGGTCTCACTCATAAGAGTGATCCAGCCCCCAAAAAACAAGCAATTATACCATGAACAGGAGAAACAGCAAACCCCAGATGTACATATCAGTCTCTATGGGCCTCATGGTTGATGTACAGCTGCACTCCCTAAGACACAGTGAGCAAGGAGTTCAAGGGCCCTATTAAATTTGCCTGTTTGTAGTTCCTGATGCCAGTAAAGAAGCCCACAAAAGCGACAGCTATTACATTGGCATCTTTTAGCTACCCGCAAACAATCTGTGGGTTACAGGCTGAACATTTCTACGGGCTGTCAAAAATCATAACTCCGACCCAGCTAAGCCTTTGATCTTTCAAGCCTGTAAATGTTACAATCGCAAAAACATGAAACTGCCTGCCATATTATACAATTTTCACTCACAGAGGCACTTATGTGGACCCTGAATTATAAATGGGACCCACAAAGTGTTTTTACAAAAATGTAAGAGTGCCCTAGTTGCCAATGAAAAGACAGTAAACCACTTTTAAACAAACGATAGCAAGGTTCAAAGTTCATCAGATTGCCATGCTCATCTTTCCCATTGCCACATTTGTGTCAAAATAAAATATCTGCCTTGCTCCTCAAGTGACAGTCATCATATAAATATCATATACAAGTGGTTCACAAACATTTCCTCCAGACTCCCCAAACAGGCCAGATTAAATATTTAACCATACCAACCCAAGTGACTAAGTCAGAGCCTCCATTTGAATAATAATTGCCTCACCTGTGTTTACACACGGTTGAACTGAAAACACAACCTGTCCAGCTAGCCTTGAGGATTAGCTTGTGAAACACTGCTATAGACATTGCCTAAAACAATTGACGAAACATTTAAAGAAATAGCACACATATAAAAGCATTTGCAATCATTTGACTATGAGAGATATCATCACTTAGCAAATACTGAGGCACAAAAGAGCTATGATATATATCAATCTAAATGAAAATCACAGGTCAAGAAATACATGTGAATAGGAAAGGCCATGTTGAGGCCTGCCACAACAGTAAAACAAATATGAAAACATTAACTATGGCAATGCAATCAGATACATTCAGAATAAATAAATAATCAGATACTGTTGTCAGTAACATCATTTGTTTACCCTGCATCAAAAAGTCAGTGTTATCAATACATAAGTCACATGATGTTACTTGCATACCCACAGCATATGTATGCTCACATACTCTACATAGTTTTATATGTACATATTGCTTTAGTCATGCTATTCTCTCCTCTACTTGGACTATTGTGAAGGCTGCATCATAATCCCTTCCAGATCTCTTCTTCAGTGCTGACGTGATCCTTCCTGTACATATGGGGAAGAGTAACTCTAGGCTTGGAACATAACTGATAATGAGGTTATGTTAATGGTCAGTTGTGCATATGCAACAACAGACACTAGATGCTCAATCAGAGAGCAGATTTTCCCTCAAATTGCCTTGTTTATTGGGAGTAAATCCATCAAATAAGTTAAAACAGACTAATATGGTACTGGTTAGGTCCCCATATGAGTGTCTAGAGTTAGGTATGTAGAGTCTGCTCTCCTAGAGGATTATCATGGCCAGAGAACTGACCCATTGAGTTTAGAAGATTTATTGATTGAGCACCAATACTTCTCAAGTTGCATAGTTGTATTTTTTAGACCAACAAGCCTACATTTAACTCCTCCCCATTGGCATATCTCCTAATTCTGTATTATTGTTGTTATTGCTCCCTGAATGTTGTTGTTGGCTTAATATGTGTAATAATATGAGGTTCTTGATTTTGTCTCATGTTTGATGATACACTGTAAACCCCCCTCAAATGATCATCCATATTAATGTCATCCTCACTGCCTGCATTCTGCTCCTCTATCCATATTCCCCTGTGTTACTGGAACTCTGTATCGTACCCACCTCCACCATGATACTTTGCATACCTGTGCTAATTGCTCACTGTGGGGCTTTGTTGAAATGTTGATCTCAAGAATCTGACAATGATTAAATCCTTTAAAAACACATTAGTGTTTGTGTTTAATTGTAGACACAGAGATCCAGTGGTAACAATATTAGCAAATCAAAGGGCCATCTAAGTCAACAAATGTGCTCAGCACCATCAGTTAGGTGTGTAAATAAAATGTTCACTATGTGTTTACATTCCTTCAAAATAATAATGAATGTAGATGCATACCATCATTCTAGTTAAGCCCTTAAAGTCATTACAGAAATCTGTGCATGTATATTGTCACTTTCATCTATATTGGCAATGTTAGTAAGAACAACAAGGGATATTTACATTGTGCTTGCAACTTTTATTAGGTATAAGAGGACAATGGTGATGAAAAACTCATAAAAAATTAGCTCCTCTGGCATTGTAATTTCTATATATACAGAGGCTAATCTGCCTCTTATTTATTCAGAGTGCTATTAGTTTGGGTCCTTATTTACAATGTAATCAGGATATGAGACTTTGTTCTAGCCTAAAAAAATGTCTATATTTGTCTTCCTTTTACAGGGCCAACATAGAGATCACACACCCACCCCTACACAAAATAAATAAAGTGATTCTCTGAGTGTTTCCTCATAGGTTGCCTAAGAAACTCAAGACATTTAGGACATTAAATTACATGATTGTCCCTAATATCAACCCAAGTTTCAAATAGAGGGCAATGTTTTTCCCCAGATTGTCACAACAGAGATAACAAAGGGCTATAAACAGACCTCTTTAACTATATTCTGAGATAAGTGTACTGCCTTGACATTAACCATAAATACTCTCTTAGATCTTGTAGATCTTTAGCTTATCAATAGGCTTTAGGCTGCACAAGAACAGAACTACTTAACGGTTTACAACAATACTAACAATACTGACTCAGAGAATATAACAAGGTGTATTATGACATATGGTTATGACTCATCAGTCATCAAAGATGTACTCTCAAAACATTTTTCACTAACTGACAAGTGATGAAGATTTATAAGGAATTTTACCAACAAAAGTACCCATTACTTACCGTAGAGGGACCAATCTAAAAGATATGCTGGTACATAGCTTCTACAAATAAAATATTACCCATGAGCCTGGTTACAACCACCCAAAGGGTGTTACAAGTGTGGGCAGTGTAGTTTTTGTAAATACATTAGACCCACAAAAAGATATGAACATCCGATAACAAAATAAATCTTTGAAATAAACAAATTCTATACCTGTATATCCACGGGAGTTGTATATGTAGCAACTTGTTTATGTAACAAGATATATGTTGATAAAACGAGGAGACAGCTACATTAAGGAATAGGTGAACACATCTATGCTATAAACAATTCTTACGATACACCTATTGCCCGGCACATAAAATATCATCACAACAATAATAGCAGTGTACTTCAATTGTGTGCTATAGACAGTATAGACCCAGGCCCAAGTAAAGGAGACTTGCAAATGAGGCTGTTTCTATATGAAGCAAGATGGATCAATAAACTTCAGGCCCAAGTTCCAAATTGGCTTAATGAGGGCTTCTCCTTCACTCATTTTATTTAACTTTAAATTATTTGAAAAATATAGGAACTTGAATGGTCTATGGATGGATGGATACTCTCTAAGAGCTAGTGACAAACAATGTCCCATACCACATGCAATCTTCCCTCATATGGCAAAATTACTTTGCTAATCCTTGGGAAGCTGAAAACATGTGTATTGAATTTAGCTCAAAAAAGTGTAATAAAACCAATCTAGAAAAAAGCGCACTCTTAGTACTCTTTTGGTTATAAACAAGTAAAAATATGATTATATAGGGGGTATATATAGTAAATACAATGAATAACTTCTGTAAAAGTAGTTCAATACATTACTCCTTATTGCCTTAGACTACTATATGCCATTAAAGCAGACTAGCAATTCAAAGTAGTCAAAAGGAGTAAAAAAAAATATATATATACCAAAGTTGCCAAAATATATAAACCTCCCTTGCTATAACAATCAGCATAACCAGAGTATTTGCGCTTAGTTGAAAATAGTCCCTTTTCAGTCCTCATTTTATTGAACTTCACAGATTTAAGATATAAAGCAATACATTTAAATCCTTTTTCCTATTCAAGTAAAAGATCATCAAAACCTGGAGAGATGGAGCTAAGAAGATCTAGATTTAATAAATAATGAAGTGGTTCCCCTTCCTCTTATTTATACATAGGTCATTGTGAGAATATAATTTATACATATAATTATAAATTATATATATTATATATATATATATATATAAGGACATGATGAACTGAGAAGAATTTTTGTTGTTGTTGTAAAAACAGGAATTATACACATGAGATAAATTATAAATATGAAAGATACCTTAATGCACTGAAAGATATACCTTTCACTTTATTTGTATATGTATAGATGTGTCTTGCTGTTTAAGTCATCACTAGATATTTATAGAAGAATGCACATATTTTGTCAAGAGAATATATTTCAGTATTCTATCATTATAGATATTAGGAGCACAATCACTAATGAATATAATAGGAATGGTAGTGCTGGGATTTAAAGTAGCTTTCTAGCACTAATAAACACAATAGACAAGCACTCCAATATCACTACAAAATAGTAAATTATTTATTTGGTGTAATTAGTAAAATTGTATCACATTTTTATTATGGCCCATTTTAAAGATTATTAGAGTTACACTTTATGTGTCAAAATAAACACTGGAAAATAACACTTTCACTCAGTCACTCTATTCAAACTTATATAATATTTTTTGCTATCACCTTATGTTAGGAGTTTTGTATACCTTTACTAATAAAACTAGACCACTCTTTTCACACTTTGTTTTTTTTGCTTTTAAGCAATTATTTTTAAGTTTTTTCACACAGCTTACATATGGTCTTGAATAGGATACCATATTTGAGTCACTATATTAATACACATACTTATATACCAAGGAGTAGGTCATCTCTAATTCTCATACTTACCAATTGTCCCCTAAGATGTTTGATAGGGGAGTGGATGTGTGTTCGTCATGTGGTGACAAAGAATACAGAGAACCGGAGCAGGAATGTGTTCTTACTTCAATTGTAATATATATATCTATATATATATATATATATATATATATATATATATATATATATATATATAGTAATTTAGTAATTATTAATCCATATATATACATAGATTAATAATGAGTATTGCAATATAATTTGATACCTTTTGTATTGGACAAACCAGCTTTCGAGAGGCTTAACCTCCCTTTATCAAGTCTCAAGCAATACTTGATAAAGGGAGGTTAAGCCTCTTGAAAGCTCGTCATTATAAATGTTTGTCCAATACAAAAGGTATCAAACTATATTGCAATACTAATTATTAATCTATGTATATATATATATATGGATTAATAATTACTAAATTACTAAATTATTGGACATTCACGGCTGCTTCACTCTTCAATTAATATATTTATATATATATATATATATATATATATATATATATATATATATATATATAAAGAACATATTAGAATAAAGAAAGAAGGGGTCATTTTCATCATGTGATAGAAATATAACTTAAAATATCAAACATATCTTTTTAGGATGTTTTACATGAATATAGTATATATATCCTCTTTTTGCTATATAACTAGTAGCATAATAAATGTCAATAGGGCTGTATTGAAATAAAACTATAATCTATATTCATTATTCCCTGTCATACATATAGGAGAATAAGAAAGAAAAGGGAAAACCCTCAGTTTAATGAAAGGAAATGTCATAAAAGAAATATGTGGGACAAGAAAGGAGGGAAGACCTTCAGCATAAGGAAAGGAAATGTCATAAAATAAATACAATACACCCTTTCTTCGGCTACACATCTATAAGCACAATTAATGTTAATCTGCTCAATATGACCGCCCAATTGGACTGTGGAATCTACACCAATACATTTGAATAACTCTAATCCTCAAATACGTTTGATTACCATGGCAACAAAGAAACTATAATGGGCCAGCAACAACGTTCAGGCCCCATTCCCCTTTTACAAAGACGTCCTAGAACTTCGAAACACGTCAGTCATAGCTTGACTGCATGCGTCATTACGTCAAATGCACACAAGTCCTAGCAACTAGAATCAGAAAGGGCAGATGAGACACAGCTAGTAGGGTCCATGCAAGTGCGTGTAAGCCCAATATTGATCCCCAAGGAAAGATGAAGCATATCTCTCAAAGCGATAGGTCCTTAACTAAATATCTTCACCCTATAGCACCCCGGTGCAAAGTAAATAGCAAGTTCTAAAGGGCAAGTTACCGTTATCCCACAAAAAAATCAGAGACATAGTATGAAGTACATTAAGAATTAGATGTATATTAACAGTACAATTTCCAAATAGGAGTAATTGACTTTGAACAAACTTTAAGTTATTATGTAGAGCTCTGCTGTCATCTATGAAAGATCTATAAGATCTCAGAGAGTTTTTATGGCTAACGGCAAGGCAGTACACTTATCTCAGAATATAGTTAAAGATGTCTGTTTATAGCCCTTTATTACCTCTGATGTTAAGATTCTGGGAAAAACTTTGCCTTCTATTTAAAACTTGGGTTGATATTAGGGACAATCACAGAGTTTAATGTCCTAAATGGGAGTGTGATCTCTATGTTGGCCCTATAAAAGCAAGACAAATATAGACATTATTTAGGATAGAAAACAGTCTCAGATCCTGATTACATTGTAAATAAGGACCCAAACTAATAGCACTCTGAAATAATAAGAGGCAGATTAGCCTCTGTATATATAGAAATTTGCCAGAAAAGCTAATTTTCTTCACTGTTTTTATATGTATGTATATTTGAGAGTTTTTAATCGTTGTTGTCCCCTTATACCTAATAAAAGTTGTGAGCACAATGTAAATATCCCTTTTTGTCCTTAATATGATTAACAGAGTGGCAAACACTCATGGGAATTGAACTTCCTAGATTGTTCTATATTATATTGGCAATTTACATATATATGCAGTATATGTATATCTCTAAATAAATATATATATATATATATATAAATATATATATATATATATATATATATATATATATATATATATATAAATAAAAAGTACATTTGTGTTCACATTTGAATGTCTAAAAAAAGTTAAAAACTTGTTTCATGCCCAGAATTTCAAGAAATACAGTAATTACACTGCATTCTGGGAACCGTGGCAGGGACATGCAAATGTGCACACAAAGGCTACGCTTTTGCAATCCATAACCATATGACACATGGCTTCCCTTAAGCATATGAGAACTTCATTAAACCATGATTCTGTAGATTCTAAATCATGATACGATACAAACACACAGAAACAGTAATATCAGTATAACATTATCATACTTTATTGGATACACATAGCACATGTTAAAATATATATCATCAATATCATGGGTGTGGTGTGGATGGATCCCAGAAGGACAAGAGACTTTTTAGCAACAAGGGACACCTAAAGAGTTAAATGTTATACAGCAGATTAAGGATAATGCAGAGCATCTACTAGGGTCACATGTGGTCATGACACCACAGTAACCATAACTGGATTAAAAATAGGAACATTATATATATATATATATATATATATATATATATATATATATATATACATATATGACATATTATAATAGTCCAACTACGAATAGTCGTCATGCGAAGCGAGGTCACTCGAAGCTAGGGGCCGCATTTGCTGAAGGTAGAGGCTCAACGGCGCCTCACATGTGGTTAAAAACACCCACACACGCATGACTTAGAAAAAAAAACAACCTCAGAACCAACCTTAAAGGCATAAACACCCACGAAAAATACAACCATAACGGCCGAACCGCGCGCACCTAAAAACAGTCAAAACACACAAAATACTCATAAAATATACATAAACAGCTTACCCATAGCAAGGGGGGGGGGCATCCAGGACCTCTGAAAGTGAAGTTACACCTCCATTTAAATCTAAATTCCTGAGTTCAGACACACGAAAATCCCCTAAGCAAGAGGAAAAATGGGCGCCGAAAAAAACAAAAACGAGGCTTAAAGCCCAGCCACATACAACTTGCCCAAGAAGGGATCCGAGATAAGCTCGGAAACCCGTATTAACCCCACGGGATCCGAGATAAGCTTAGAGACCTGCATTTACCCCACATTAACCATCGCAGTGGGGGTCCCGATCGCGTCCCCCCGCTGCAATGAAAATTCAAAACGCCTGCGTTACGGGTCCTTAAAGGACCGTAAAGGTCCTTAAAGGACCCGTTATAAAAAAAATATATATATACACTATCACCCTGTCACTCATGGGGGTCAATATAGACCCCCATAAGTCATTAAGTAACCCTGTCACTCATGGGATCAATCCAGACCCCCATAAGCACTTAATTAACCCCCTCACTCATGGGGGTCAATACAGACCCCCATAAACCCCTAATTAACCCTGTCACTCATGGGGGTCAATATAGACCCCCATAAGCCCTTCATTAACCCTTTCACTCATGGGGGTCAATACAGACCCCCATAAGCCCTTCATTAACCCGGTCACTCATGTGGGTCATTACAGGCCCCCATAAGCACTTCATTAACTGTGTCACTCATGGGGGTCAATAAAGCCCCCCATAAGCCCTTAATTAACCCCCTCACTCATGGGGGTCAATACGGACCCTCATAAGCCTCTATTTAACCCCATCAGTGCCATAAGGGTATATTAAGACTATTATGGGCCTGTTACAACCCAACATTAACCACATAAGTGCCATGACGGTTCTCAAGGACCATCATGTCACTAAGTATAAACACTACACTGCACTGTTCCCCCCAAAAAACATTAAATATCAACTAAACAGCCTCTACACTAACCTAGTAACACCTACACTACCTACACTACCTACCTACCCACTAATAACCCCCACCACTCTACTTACAGAAAATAAAAAAGCCTAAAGTCACAAAAAATACAAAATCTACATTACAGAAAATAAAAAACCTACGTCACAAAAATAAAAAAAGGAACATTACAGAAAATAAAATAAAAAACACATTACAACCCTCCCACACAGAAAAAAAAATTACACACCTGAAAAGGAAATACATATACTACATACATTACATTACATACAATACAATACAATACAAATACATACAATATAATACAATACAATGAAATACAATACAATACAATACACCCCTATCTAATATACAATACATTCTATCTATCTAATATACATCCCCCAATCTATCTAAATAAATACTATAATCTAATATACATCCTATCTATATAATATACATCACACAATCTAAATAAATAACACAATCTAATATACAATACATGCTATGCTATCTATATGAAACACATACCCCTAGCTAACATACAATAAATGCTATCTATATATAAAATAATCTAATTCTAAGCTAAAATAAAATAATTAAGACCACTTACCTTTGCAGATGTCCATTCAGATCAGCCACCTAGGGAAAAAAAATAAAAAAAATAGTGCAACACATTTACAGTAAATAAATATTCTAAAAATTCTAAATATTCTACTCACCTTTCCGGCATGTCCCGTTCTTATTCTTTTACCCTTCTCTGGCCCGACACCTGTTAAAAAAAACATAACATTAATACACATACATAAACATAAAAACAAAATAAAATAAACATAATCTACATTGTACTTACCTCCCCGCCATGTCTCCGGCCTCCTCCTCCTTTTCTGCCCCGCCCTGTAAAAAAAAAAAAAAAGGATTCACATTTGCACTCACGGACATCCCCGACACTAATAAGGTTCCCGGAGACTTTTCCGGAAGAAAATAGGCAATGGCGCCTTCTGATTGGTTGAAAATGCTGTCTATCAAATTCACCTAATCAGGAGGCACCAATGTGTGAGCCAATCAGAAAGGGATACACCCTAAAATCCCACTCTGATTGGATAATGCACCCTTCAATCTTCATTTAAACCATGAAAAAAATTTTTTTAACAGGGGTTGTGCCGCAGAAGCAAAGATGGAGGACGTGACATGCTGGAAAGGTGAGTAGAATATTTAGAATGTTTATTTATTTTATGTAAACGTGTTGTAATAATTTTTTTAATCTTTTTTACCCTATGTTGGGGATCTGAAGAAACATCTCAAAGGTAAGTGGTCTTAATTATTTTATTGTAGCTTAGAATTAGGGTTGCTATATAGAGATAGCATGTACTGTATATTAGATAGATTGGGGGATGTATATTAGATAGATAGTATTGTATATTAGATAGGGGGATGTATATTAGATAGGGTGTATTGTATTGTATTTAATTGTATTGTAATGTATTGTATTTAATTGTAATATATTTTATTTATTATATGTATTTCCTTTTCAGGTGTGTAATTTTTTTTTTAGCTGTAGTGGGGGGCGGTTTGTAATGTATTTTTTATTTTCTGAAATGTTCCTTTTTTATTTTTTGTGATTTTTTTTTTTTTTTCTGTAATGTACATTTTTTATTTTTGGTGATTTTAGGTTTTTTTATTTTATGTAATGTAGATTTTTGATTTTTGATGACTTTAGTTTTTTTGATTTGTGTAATTACAGTGGTGGGGGTGGGGTTATTAGGGGGTAGGTAGGTAGGTAGTGTAGGTGTTAATAGGTTAGTGTAGAAGAGGGTGTTTAGTTGATATTTAATGTTTTATTGGGGGAGTATAGTGCAGTGTAGTGTTTATACTTAGTGTCATGATGGTCCTTGAGGACCGTCACGACACTTATGTGGTTAATGTTGGGTTGTAACAGGCCCATAATGGTCATAATATACCCTTATGGGACTGATGGGGTTAAATAGAGGCTTATGAGGGTCTGGATAGAACCCCATAAGTGACTGGGTTAAAATGGTGTAGTGCTTACACTTTGGGTCATGAGGGTCCTGGATGACCCTCATGGCACTTATAGTTTTATTACATGCGTTCATTAGTGTGTTAGAGGGGTCTATATAGTTGAGGCACACAGTACACTCCCATTGTGTGGCAAACACTTTCTTTTATTGACCGTCATTTTTTGACAGGCAAGTCGCTAGTATATATATAACACTCTATTTCATAGAAGTAACCATTAATGCGCATAGAGCTTCCATATGGTCTCTATCTGCTATATTAAACGTGGAATAAATCATGGATCATGTGATACAAATCAATTTCACACACAGTGTGTTTTCATACATTAATAATGATTCCAAACTAGAGGATCGGAATCTGGAAAAAATAAAGAGGAGGTTGAGGAACAAGCAAAAGCTGTTATTACAGTGCAGTGTTTCTTGCTCTGCACACTACAATAAACCAAGTAATATGAACATCATCTACGAGCAGTGATAACCATTCTGACTCTGTCCTGTACAATCAGTGTTCCAAAAATATGTTGAGGATGTGTAATACGACAAGGCATGCTTCACTGTGAACACAATCTTTTAGCAAAGAGTACTGTCACTATCTACATGGAAATGTTGTGCCATGCTGATATCATATCTCACTGGTATACTGTATTGGTGGCACCAAAGCCAGATAGATTTCATTGATCACATTACGCATAAACACATACACATTGGTCCTGATGTCAAAAAAAGTGAATTAGCCATTTTGTTTGTGGATGAAATTAAATACATGAATCCACTTTCATAACGTTAACGGGCTGACATGCAACAAAAATGCACGTATAACTACTGGTTTGAATCCTAATGGGGCTGTGCAACTCTACAACTGGGATTCTATTCATTGTAATTGAAACTCACACCAGTCATGTTCATTGGTGAAGTGATATCTAGTCATATATTGCATTTCAGATCTATCTGCAGTGGTGAATGTCACTGATCGAATGCCTGTTAGGAACTGGATTGAGTGTTTACTCACAAGATGGTATTGCACTGATCGAAGATGAAGAACATGCCTTCATGGTCGTTAGATTTGGCTATTAACCTACAGAGAAAAGAACAAGATATTAGTCAGAACAATATTCAGATTAACTGCAACCCCTCATCTCAATGTCAATCCACATTGAACATTAATTTGTGAAATGTTAAATATAATCAGATATGTACATGCTCTGTAGCCAGCCAATAGTATGTCAGCATCTATACCAATTAGCATTCAGTGAGGAGTGATGATGAGGAGGACTTCGGGGATGATCCTCCTCTTATGCATCATTGGGCCCCCATCTTCCGTGCCTGCGTGCCTACTCCCTCTTCCACATCTAGGTGGTGTTTGATTGAGGGGTGACACTACATTGGGTGGCTGGGGATCCCCTTGCACTGTTAGTGAGGTCTGAGATGATTAGGCCGCCGTCTCTGGTTGCGGCTGTGAAACCAAAGGCTGGAGAGATATGAGCTGGTGTTCTGCCAATTGTATTAGTTGCTGACCTATTCCCTATTTGCATGTTCCTCATATCTCTCCAGCCTTCGGTTGTGTCTCCTCACCTTTGAATAAATCACTCTGTTGCTCGCAGTGAGGGCCTGGGTGAGCTGAACCTGCCTTCTGAGCAATCCTAGCTTCTGAGTCCTTTGGGAGTTACATCTCCTGTCATCCCTGTGAAACCGGGCCATGATTTCCCCCAAAGTCAGGGGTGGCAGTGCGGATGGTAGTAGGGCCAACGTTGACGGCAGTGGGGCCAACTTTGACGGCAGAAGGGCCAACTTGATGGCAGAGGGGCCAGTGTGGTAGGCCATGTTGGGGAACCCCATGATGTTGTAGACCATGTTGGGAGACACCATTATGTGGGAGGCCATGTTGGGGGACCCCATGATGTGGGAGGCAATGTTGGGGATGAAGAAGTACTTTAGCCCTGACATGGCTGCAATGGTGTTAAAGCAGGTGGAAGTTGTGGGCATGATGATGGCTGGGGCCAGGAGCACGGCATCAATGTAGGTGTTGTTGTTGATGCTCACATTGCATGGTTATTGCCACACCCATGTCCACCTGCCCTTGAAGGCCCACTATTGTCGCTGGCTCGATCCACTTCAGGGTCATCTCCCAAAGGTTGCACGGGCTGCTCTGGCCTCCTCTGCCATCTTCCTCTTCACCTTCAGCCGGCTGTTGTCATACCTATGTTTGACAGACTTGACATCCCTGTTTGCAACCCCTAAGCTATCTCACTCCAGGCATGTGTCTTCTGGCTAGGCCTCACATCCGTCCTACCTTGTATCTTTTCTGGGCTATAATTGGGGGCCCTGTAACTGTGCCTGGGGTTCCCAGACTCCCTGTTCTCTCCCTGGGGCCAGTTCCTCATCCCCACTACCTCCCCCCTGAGATCAGGCCCCTGACCCTCTGCCACTACTCCTTGTGTGCCTACATCTGGGGGCACATGCCTCCCCCTACTGCTCTCCAACACCTCTACCTACACTCCCTGCCTTGCCTCTCCCTCTCTCCATAATTCTACCTCTCATCTTCTCCTCCTCTTGTTTTCACCTTTCTCTCCTCCTATCCTCACTCTCCTCACACTGCTCCTCCGCTGTTCCCCTCTCTCTCCTCCTCTGCTCTCTCTCTTCACTCTCTACCTCCCCTCCTCTACCCTACTGCAAATTATGAAATACATTTAAGGATAAATCAATGTAATATATACGTGTTTGTGTATGAGGTAAAACAATAATGTGTGTATTATAGTATGGGTATGGGGGGAGGGAGGGAGTAAGTGGGGGTATGGGGGGAGGGAGGGAGTAAGTGGGGGTATGGGGGGTGTAGATGTGCTGTGGTCTTCTGCTATGTGTACGTATTAATCTATATGTGTGAATTATGTGATATCAGTAATTATGTGTGTTGTAAATTAAGGGTTAATATATATTAGTGGTCAAAATATCAGAAAACTCACAAAACAGCTCCTTCTCTCTCTATCTCTCTCTCCCCAAAGCTCAGAAACCCACCAATGCCTAGACCTGTGTGTTCACTTGATCAGTTACAGCACAGTAATTGATTTTCCCCATTTTCTATTGGCTCTGAGGCCTACTTCGCACTCTGTGGGTACGGGTTTGGATTGTGACTGTGGCCCGCACCTATTCCAGCCCTCTAACAGCTTGCGGGTGCAGGAAGGGTTTTCAGGCTTGCGGCTTCGGCCCTTTGGTTGCGGTCCTTGTTCAATTTAATCGTACTGTAACTCCTGCATTATTATTAGGGCCCCAAGTCTGGAGCCCCCTATGACCCTTAGGGTAAGAAAACCCCTAAGGGACATTTGCATAAACAAAATATGAGTCAGAGGTTCTCAATTTGAGCACAAACAACACCTAAGTAGGTTTGTTCTATAGGTCTGGTTACCTACTCAGAGAGCAGCATCTTTTAGCTCACTTGTGCCCTTTATTTGGGAGAAATATCCTGTAGTACAGGGTTGGGGAATGTCCGTTTCGCAGGCCATATAAGGTCCACAAAATTATTTGGTTTGGCCCTGATTACTGTTCAGGCGTCAGACAATTTCTTATTGACGCAATTCAGTGTAACTGGCACCAGGTACAGCTTCCCCCTGTCACCTCTATGCTTTATTAATGGAGGAATACATGCTCATGATCGACGATGAATAGACGAATGTCGGGTCACATGCATGAGCATTGCTGGCTGGGATGCTTGCATGGGCATTGCCGGTCAATAATTGCACAGAAGAGAAACACAGTGTTGGGAGAGAGAAACAGAGAGACAGGCGAGAAAGACTGGAGAGAGAGATAAACAGGAGAGAGAGAGAGAGAGACACAGGACAGAGAGAAAGAGACAGGAGAGAGAGAGAGGCAGAAGAGAGAGAGAGAGAGAAGAAAGAAAGAAAGAAAGAAAGAAAGAATTGAGAGAGAAAGAGGGAGACAGACAGACAGACACTGGAGAGAGAGAAAGGGAGAGACAGGAGAGATAGATGGTGATAGTGAAAGACAGACACAGGATAGAGAGACAGAGGGGAGCCAATCTGTAGCATCATTACAGCTCAAAACATGCTAAATTCAATGAATTTGGAAGCCAAATGCATCTGGATAAAATCATTGCTCTTCAGCAGAGTTTGGAATCACAACAAGCCACTTTCACTTAGCCTTGCTGTGACAGAAACATTGATATTCAGATGTGTTTTGTAGCAAGTGAGCTAATTGCACAGAAACAGATGCCTCATGTAGAGGGAGAGCTTGTGAAAGAGTGCATGGTGGCTGCTGCAGAGTTGTTAGCCCCAGACAAAGTAAAATTGTTTCGGAGTATTCGTCTGTCTCAGAGAATTGTCTCAGATCGGATTAGCGACTTAGTACCAGATACTGAAAAAAATCAGAAGGATTCAGCAAATTGAATTTCTGTCACTGGAAGCCATGCATGGAACTACAAAAAGTAAGGACTAGTTTGAGAGACTTATCAATGAAAAAACTTGAGCAAGCATTTGAAAAGTTAAGTGGCTTTACTACAGATGGAGCTCCAGCTATGGTTGGCTTACAAAAAGGGTTAATTGCATTTGCCAAGAAAGAACTGAATCATCCCAGTCTTGATCCAAGTGATTTAATTATATGCCACTGCATCATACACCAAGAAAGCCTTTGTGCACAGTCATTGTTATGTCAAAATTAGTTTCATGAATAAAGTTTGTCAAAAGCAGGGCCTTAGCAGCCGCCATTTTAAGGAGTTACTGAATGATCTTGACTCTGAGTATGGTAATCTTGTTTATTACTGCGAAATATGATCATGACACCAACCTAAGGATGAAGTCAAGCAGTTCTTGGAGATGAAGGGAAAACCTGTCAGGGAACTCAATGATAGTAAGTGGCTTTAAAGCGATGATGAGCTGAAAGTAGGTACAGCAACCTCCCACTGCTGGAGGTCTATAAAGGTTACATAAGCAGTGATGGATTTCTCACTTAGAGGAGAAATGCATTGAAATATGCATCTGTGGTTGGAACAACTTACTGCTGCGAGCAGTTATTTTCTAAACTTAAAATCACAAAGAAACGACAGTTTTCCAGACTGACCAATGGAAACCTGGAAAATCAGTTAAGAGTAGCTACATACAGAAGCAGTTTCAGACATCACATTAAGGGCGAGCTAATTAAATGCTTTTACCAAATATAGCAAGCTAATTATAAGTTGATAATTTTATATGGCCTGCATATGATGTTATAAATATTCAGATGGCCCTTGGCAGAAAAAAGGTTCCCCACCCCTGCTGTACTATATCAGTCTGGTCTCACTCAAGAGTGATCCAGCCCTGAAATGCCAGGTAATTCTACCCTGAACAGGAGAAAAAGCAAACCCCAGACATCCGTTTCAGCCTCTATGGGCCTCGTCAATGAGGTGCATCTGTACTCTCTATGGAACAGTGAGCAATTAGTCCAAGTCTGGATGCACAAGTGAGCTAAAAGATGCTGCTCTTTGAGCAGGTAACCAGACCTATAGAACAAACCTACTTAAGTATTGTTCGTTCTCGGGTTGAGCAATTCTGATTTTGTTGTTTTGTTCTCATTGTAATGGCCCAGCTTTTATGACTTTAAAGTAATAAGAGCAATAGAAACATTTTTTTTTTCAATTTATTAAAATTAAAAATTTTAATATTTAACTGAAAATTACTGGTGTTTCCTCCAACTTTAGATTAAGCTCTTTCTATATTTTTACGACTGTAGAAAGTTCTGTAGCAGATTTTGATGTGGGTTCTACGGCTTTACTAGCAGAATCTGTAGAAATGTTAAATGTGGAGACATTATGAAAATACATGGAGCTAAAGTACAAGGATGAGCCAATTACTTTTTTTTCTCAAAAATGATCCAATTTTTGTAAGGACAGTACATTAAAAAGTACATTATACAAATCTCGAGTTCTTAAAAGTAATGTATGCTTAATAATTACACTAGGTCTTTCACAGACTGATTTTGTTAGAGTATAATTTATTTCAACTGGGCAGCAATCAGGCAACTGTAGGGAAATAGTAGCACACTTTGTTACCAGAGTAATTTACTCAGCATTTCAAGTGCATCTCTTATAATCTCTTGTTTTACTATTCACTATTTCCTATGGAGAAAAACATTCTGTTCTATTATTTCTCAGTTATGCCCCACTGCATCTCAGGTGAGAAAGAATTTAGTTAATACCCCCCACCCCCCAACGTTTTTTCATTACATAGTTACATAGTAATTGTGGTTGAAAAAATACTTTTAGACCATCAAGTTCAACCTTTTAAGATCTCCTCTGATCTGCAATATGCGGATTAATTGTTAATTGATCCGGGGAAGGCAAACAGAAAAAAAAACAAGTGAAACTTTGCAAATTGTCTCAAAAGAAAAAAAAAATTCCTTCCTGACGCCAGATACTGGTAATCGGATTCCTCCCTGGATCAATACTCCCTCTCTAATTATCCAGGATAAGCCTGGATGCCCTTTAAAAAAAAAAAAAAAAAAAAATCCCTTGTGTCATCAAGTTATCTATTGAATCCGCTGTCACCACCTCCTGTGGAAGAGAATTCAACAGATAAACTACCCTTAGTGTGAAGAACCCTTGTCTTTCTTGTCTTGTCAGTTGAAAACCTCTTCACACAAGAAGCTCCTTTGACAAATCTTTATACTGACCCTGGAAGTATTTATATAGGGTAATCATATCCCCTCTTAGATGCCTTTTTTTTTAGAGAAAATAAGTTTAATTTGGTTGGTCTTTCTTCATAAATTAGCCCCTCTATTCCCCTTATTAGTATTGTTGTCCTTCTCTGTACTTTTTCCAGTTCTAAAATGTCCTTTTTATGAAGTGGTGCCCTTAACTGTACTTAATATTCCAAATGAGGGCGTAATAGGGATTTGAATAGTGGCAGAATTATATTTGCTTCACTGGCTTCTATTCACTTCTAAATACATGCTAATATTTTATATGCCTTTGTAGCTGCTGCTTGGCATTGAGAACGGTTACCTAGGTGGTTGTCCACAAGCATTCCCAAATCCCTTTCAATATCTGATACCCTAGGTATGCTTCATTAAGTTTATAAATTGCATGGTTATTTTTCCTTCCCAGATGCATAACCTTACATTTATTCATATTAAATCTCATCTGCCATTTAATTGATTTAATTACCTTGAACAACTTTGTGTCATCAGCAAAATGGAGACAATACTTTCCAGACCTACTTCTAGGTCATTAGTAATTATATTAAAAAAGGCAGGACTAATACTAATCCCTGAGAAACCCCAATTATCACATTAGTCCAATCTGAGTATGTTCCATTTACAACAACCCTTTGCTTCCTGTCTTCCAGCTCTCAATCCATGTGCATATATTTACTGCAATTCCTGTATCCCTTACTTTGCACAATAGTCTCCCATGTGGTATTAAAAGCCTTTGCAAAATCTAAAAAGACTACATCCACTGAGTTGCCTTGATCCAAGTACCTACTAACCTCCTCATAGCTTATAGAAACTATTTAAATTTGTTTGACATATCCCTCATTAATCCATGTTGGCTCCTACCTGTAATCATGTTTAAATAGACTTATTCTTGTATACCATCCCCTATTTACCCTTCTAAAAGCTTTCCCACTACAGAAGTGAGGCTTAAAGGTCTATAATTCCCAGGATTTGCTCTTGCTCCCTTCTTAAATATAGGTATCACCCCTGCTTTTCTCCAGTCACCTGGTAGTTACCCTGTGTTGAGTGAATCTTGAAAAGTTAGTTATAATGGTTTGTCTATTACATAACCCAGCTCCCTCAGTACCCTTGGATGTATTCCATCAGGACCTGGGGCTTTATTAACATTTATTTTTTCCAACCTCTTTTGGATTTCTTCCTGTTTTAACCAATTATTTGGCAAAGGTAGAGTAGCCCCATTATGTTGCAGTGTCCCAAACACTGGTACCTCCCTTGTATATACAGAAGAAAAGAACATATGTAGCTCATCTGCCTTTTACTGGTCACTAATTGTCAGATGGCGTGTTTCACATTGTAATGTTCCTATAGCTTCCTTCCTGGCTTTCTTCTCATTAATATACCTAAATAATATTTTAGGGTTAGTCTTACTCTCCTATGCAACTATTTTTTTATTTTCTATTTTAGCCAGTCTAATAGCTCTTTTGCAAGCCTTGTTGATTTTCTGTACTTACGTAAAGCAGTCTCTGTCCCCTCTTGTTTGTATAATTTAAATGCCTGTTTTTTTCTCTGTATATTGCTCTTTAAATTATTGTTATGCCACGTTGGATGTAATTTACTCCTTTTACTTTTATGCCCACATGGTATATGCTGATGTATATGTATATTTAGTAAAAATGTAAATGTTGTCCAATTATTTTCAGTGTTTTTACCTGTCAGTTCTCTGTCCCAGTCTATACTTTGTATTGCTGCCCTTAAACTGTTAAAATCTGCCTTTTTAAATTTCTGAGTTTTTGTTGGCCCCTTACAGTTTTGTTTTTTTAATTAAATATCTCAAATGAAACTGTGTTGTGATCACTGTTTCCCAAAGGTTGCCCTATTTCAACATTTGATACCATATCAATATTATTTGTGATTACTCAATCCAATATAGCTTCATTTCTAGTAGTCTCTTGCATGACCTGGGCCAGATAAAGATCCCTGAGTATACTCAGGGACCATTATACGCAGGGATCATTATCTGGCCCATGCTATATAAGACCCTACTAGAAATTAAGCTCTTGGATTTAGTAATCACAAATAATATTGATATGGTATCAAATGTTGAAATAGGGCAATCTTTATGTATAAATTTACATATTATAGATTAACTCTTTAATTACAATAAACTAAAAAGAAATGGCCCATTGAAGTCAGTGGAGTTTTAAATTGTCCCTGACACCCCAGTCGGTATCTGGTTTCATATTCAAGAATATAAAAAAAAAAGTTTATTCATTGTAGTAACCCCTTTTTACTTCAGAAAGTAACTTTTGAGATATTGAGAATCTTTTATGCAGCTCCTTTATGTTAATGCATTGCTTAGAGTGATTGATAAGGGTGGAGTGAGTGATCTAACATATTTTAACATTGGGTTATTGTCTGGGGAACCACAGAGTCATATACAGTGCCTTGCAAAAGTATTCACGCCCCATGACTTTTTACCTATTTTGTTACATTACAGCCTTAAGTTCAATGTTTTGTTAATCTGAATTTTATGTGATTGATCAGAACACAATGGTCTAAGTTGGTGAAGTGAAATGAGAAAAATATATCCATAAAATTATTTTTTAGAAATAGAAAAAAGAAAATTGGCATGTGCGTATGTTATTCACCCCATTTGTTATGAAGCCCATAAAAAGCTCTGGTGCAACCAATTACCTTCAGAAGTCACATAATTAGTGAAATGATGTCCACCTGTGTGCAATCTAAGTGTCACATGATCTGTCATTACATATACACACCTTTTTTGAAAGGCCGCAGAGGCTGCAACTCCTAAGCAAGAGGTACCACTAACCAAACACTGCCATGAAGACCAAGGAACTCTCCAAACAAGTAAGGGACAATGTTGTTGAGAAGTACAAGAGTACAGGTCAGGGTTAGGTTATAAAAAATATCCAATCTTTGATGATCCCCAGGAGCACCATCAAATCTATCATAACCAAATGGAAAGAGCATGGCACAACAGCAAACCTGCCAAGGGCATTAATCAGAGAGGCAACACAGAGGCCTAAGGTAACCCTGGAGTAGCTGCAGAGTTCCACAGCAGAGACTGGAGTATCTGTACATAGGACGACAATAAGCTGTATGCTCCATAGAGTTCGACTTTATAGCAGAGTGGCCAGAAGAAAACCATTACTTTCAGCAATAAACAAAATGGTACCTTTTGAGTTTGATAAAGGGCATGTGGGAGACTCCCAAAATATATGGAGGAGGGTGCTCTGGTCTGATGAGACTAAAATGTTACTTTTCAGCCATCAAAGAAAACTCTATGTTTGGCGTAAACCCCCAAAAAACATCCTTATAGTAAAACATGGTGGTGGCAGCATCATGTTGTGGGGATGTTTTTTAGCAGCCGGGCCTAGGAAACTGGTCAGAGTTGAGGGAAAGATGAATGGTGCTAAATACAGGGATATTCTTGAGCAAAACCTGTACCACTCTGTGCGTGATTTGAGGCTGGGATGGAGGTTCACCTTCCAGCAGGACAATGACCCCAAACACACTGCTAAAGCAACACTTGAGTGGTTTAAGGGGAAACATGTAAATGTGTTGGCATGGCCTAGTCAAAGCCCAGACCTCAATCCAATAGGAAATCTGTGGTCAGACTTTAAGATTGCTGTTCACAAGCGCAAACCATCCAATTTAAAGGAATGGGCAAAAATCCCAATGGTAAGATGTGTCAAGCTCATAGAGACTTATCCAAAGCGACTTGTAGCTGTGATTGCTGCAAAAGGTGGCTCTACAAAGTATTGACTTTAGGGGGGTGAATAGTTATGCACATTGACTTTTTCTGTTATTTTGTCCTATTTGTGGGCATGTTCTGTAAATTAAATGATGTAAATCCTCAAACAATCCATGTTAATTCCAGGTTGTGAGGCAACAAAACACGAAAAATGCCAAGGGGGGTGAATACTTTTGCAAGGCACTGTAAACAGACTGTGATACTAGTTAGCACATGAAAGAAGCTACTTAATACTCAAGAACTGCTGATTTGTATATTAACACAGCTCAAACAGTCCTGAATAAATCAGGACTCGCTTTGGAAAAATGTAGCTAGTAAAACGTTTTTTATAGTCTTAAAAGAATAATCTACAAAACAACTTGGTAACAGATACTACCATAATGATTCCATTTACAGTTCATTGTAAAATATATTTGAGGCTACTGCTACCTCCCTCGCCCTACCTGATAACATGTTGGACACACCTACTTTGGGTCATATTGGTCATCTGGGGTGCATGTTGCCATAAAACTAAAACAGCTCCTTCTCTCTCTATCTCTCTCTCCCCAAAGCTCAGAAACCCACCAATGCCTAGACCTGTGTGTTCACTTGATCAGTTACAGCACAGTAATTGATTTTCCCCATTTTCTATTGGCTCTGAGGCCTACTTCGCACTCTGTGGGTACGGGTTTGGATTGTGACTGTGGCCCGCACCTATTCCAGCCCTCTAACAGCTTGCGGGTGCAGGAAGGGTTTTCAGGCTTGCGGCTTCGGCCCTTTGGTTGCGGTCCTTGTTCAATTTAATCGTACTGTAACTCCTGCATTATTATTAGGGCCCCAAGTCTGGAGCCCCCTATGACCCTTAGGGTAAGAAAACCCCTAAGGGACATTTGCATAAACAAAATATGAGTCAGAGGTTCTCAATTTGAGCACAAACAACACCTAAGTAGGTTTGTTCTATAGGTCTGGTTACCTACTCAGAGAGCAGCATCTTTTAGCTCACTTGTGCCCTTTATTTGGGAGAAATATCCTGTAGTACAGGGTTGGGGAATGTCCGTTTCGCAGGCCATATAAGGTCCACAAAATTATTTGGTTTGGCCCTGATTACTGTTCAGGCGTCAGACAATTTCTTATTGACGCAATTCAGTGTAACTGGCACCAGGTACAGCTTCCCCCTGTCACCTCTATGCTTTATTAATGGAGGAATACATGCTCATGATCGACGATGAATAGACGAATGTCGGGTCACATGCATGAGCATTGCTGGCTGGGATGCTTGCATGGGCATTGCCGGTCAATAATTGCACAGAAGAGAAACACAGTGTTGGGAGAGAGAAACAGAGAGACAGGCGAGAAAGACTGGAGAGAGAGATAAACAGGAGAGAGAGAGAGAGAGACACAGGACAGAGAGAAAGAGACAGGAGAGAGAGAGAGGCAGAAGAGAGAGAGAGAGAGAAGAAAGAAAGAAAGAAAGAAAGAAAGAAAGAATTGAGAGAGAAAGAGGGAGACAGACAGACAGACACTGGAGAGAGAGAAAGGGAGAGACAGGAGAGATAGATGGTGATAGTGAAAGACAGACACAGGATAGAGAGACAGAGGGGAGCCAATCTGTAGCATCATTACAGCTCAAAACATGCTAAATTCAATGAATTTGGAAGCCAAATGCATCTGGATAAAATCATTGCTCTTCAGCAGAGTTTGGAATCACAACAAGCCACTTTCACTTAGCCTTGCTGTGACAGAAACATTGATATTCAGATGTGTTTTGTAGCAAGTGAGCTAATTGCACAGAAACAGATGCCTCATGTAGAGGGAGAGCTTGTGAAAGAGTGCATGGTGGCTGCTGCAGAGTTGTTAGCCCCAGACAAAGTAAAATTGTTTCGGAGTATTCGTCTGTCTCAGAGAATTGTCTCAGATCGGATTAGCGACTTAGTACCAGATACTGAAAAAAATCAGAAGGATTCAGCAAATTGAATTTCTGTCACTGGAAGCCATGCATGGAACTACAAAAAGTAAGGACTAGTTTGAGAGACTTATCAATGAAAAAACTTGAGCAAGCATTTGAAAAGTTAAGTGGCTTTACTACAGATGGAGCTCCAGCTATGGTTGGCTTACAAAAAGGGTTAATTGCATTTGCCAAGAAAGAACTGAATCATCCCAGTCTTGATCCAAGTGATTTAATTATATGCCACTGCATCATACACCAAGAAAGCCTTTGTGCACAGTCATTGTTATGTCAAAATTAGTTTCATGAATAAAGTTTGTCAAAAGCAGGGCCTTAGCAGCCGCCATTTTAAGGAGTTACTGAATGATCTTGACTCTGAGTATGGTAATCTTGTTTATTACTGCGAAATATGATCATGACACCAACCTAAGGATGAAGTCAAGCAGTTCTTGGAGATGAAGGGAAAACCTGTCAGGGAACTCAATGATAGTAAGTGGCTTTAAAGCGATGATGAGCTGAAAGTAGGTACAGCAACCTCCCACTGCTGGAGGTCTATAAAGGTTACATAAGCAGTGATGGATTTCTCACTTAGAGGAGAAATGCATTGAAATATGCATCTGTGGTTGGAACAACTTACTGCTGCGAGCAGTTATTTTCTAAACTTAAAATCACAAAGAAACGACAGTTTTCCAGACTGACCAATGGAAACCTGGAAAATCAGTTAAGAGTAGCTACATACAGAAGCAGTTTCAGACATCACATTAAGGGCGAGCTAATTAAATGCTTTTACCAAATATAGCAAGCTAATTATAAGTTGATAATTTTATATGGCCTGCATATGATGTTATAAATATTCAGATGGCCCTTGGCAGAAAAAAGGTTCCCCACCCCTGCTGTACTATATCAGTCTGGTCTCACTCAAGAGTGATCCAGCCCTGAAATGCCAGGTAATTCTACCCTGAACAGGAGAAAAAGCAAACCCCAGACATCCGTTTCAGCCTCTATGGGCCTCGTCAATGAGGTGCATCTGTACTCTCTATGGAACAGTGAGCAATTAGTCCAAGTCTGGATGCACAAGTGAGCTAAAAGATGCTGCTCTTTGAGCAGGTAACCAGACCTATAGAACAAACCTACTTAAGTATTGTTCGTTCTCGGGTTGAGCAATTCTGATTTTGTTGTTTTGTTCTCATTGTAATGGCCCAGCTTTTATGACTTTAAAGTAATAAGAGCAATAGAAACATTTTTTTTTTCAATTTATTAAAATTAAAATTTTTAATATTTAACTGAAAATTACTGGTGTTTCCTCCAACTTTAGATTAAGCTCTTTCTATATTTTTACGACTGTAGAAAGTTCTGTAGCAGATTTTGATGTGGGTTCTACGGCTTTACTAGCAGAATCTGTAGAAATGTTAAATGTGGAGACATTATGAAAATACATGGAGCTAAAGTACAAGGATGAGCCAATTACTTTTTTTTCTCAAAAATGATCCAATTTTTGTAAGGACAGTACATTAAAAAGTACATTATACAAATCTCGAGTTCTTAAAAGTAATGTATGCTTAATAATTACACTAGGTCTTTCACAGACTGATTTTGTTAGAGTATAATTTATTTCAACTGGGCAGCAATCAGGCAACTGTAGGGAAATAGTAGCACACTTTGTTACCAGAGTAATTTACTCAGCATTTCAAGTGCATCTCTTATAATCTCTTGTTTTACTATTCACTATTTCCTATGGAGAAAAACATTCTGTTCTATTATTTCTCAGTTATGCCCCACTGCATCTCAGGTGAGAAAGAATTTAGTTAATACCCCCCACCCCCCAACGTTTTTTCATTACATAGTTACATAGTAATTGTGGTTGAAAAAATACTTTTAGACCATCAAGTTCAACCTTTTAAGATCTCCTCTGATCTGCAATATGCGGATTAATTGTTAATTGATCCGGGGAAGGCAAACAGAAAAAAAAACAAGTGAAACTTTGCAAATTGTCTCAAAAGAAAAAAAAAATTCCTTCCTGACGCCAGATACTGGTAATCGGATTCCTCCCTGGATCAATACTCCCTCTCTAATTATCCAGGATAAGCCTGGATGCCCTTTAAAAAAAAAAAAAAAAAAAAAATCCCTTGTGTCATCAAGTTATCTATTGAATCCGCTGTCACCACCTCCTGTGGAAGAGAATTCAACAGATAAACTACCCTTAGTGTGAAGAACCCTTGTCTTTCTTGTCTTGTCAGTTGAAAACCTCTTCACACAAGAAGCTCCTTTGACAAATCTTTATACTGACCCTGGAAGTATTTATATAGGGTAATCATATCCCCTCTTAGATGCCTTTTTTTTTAGAGAAAATAAGTTTAATTTGGTTGGTCTTTCTTCATAAATTAGCCCCTCTATTCCCCTTATTAGTATTGTTGTCCTTCTCTGTACTTTTTCCAGTTCTAAAATGTCCTTTTTATGAAGTGGTGCCCTTAACTGTACTTAATATTCCAAATGAGGGCGTAATAGGGATTTGAATAGTGGCAGAATTATATTTGCTTCACTGGCTTCTATTCACTTCTAAATACATGCTAATATTTTATATGCCTTTGTAGCTGCTGCTTGGCATTGAGAACGGTTACCTAGGTGGTTGTCCACAAGCATTCCCAAATCCCTTTCAATATCTGATACCCTAGGTATGCTTCATTAAGTTTATAAATTGCATGGTTATTTTTCCTTCCCAGATGCATAACCTTACATTTATTCATATTAAATCTCATCTGCCATTTAATTGATTTAATTACCTTGAACAACTTTGTGTCATCAGCAAAATGGAGACAATACTTTCCAGACCTACTTCTAGGTCATTAGTAATTATATTAAAAAAGGCAGGACTAATACTAATCCCTGAGAAACCCCAATTATCACATTAGTCCAATCTGAGTATGTTCCATTTACAACAACCCTTTGCTTCCTGTCTTCCAGCTCTCAATCCATGTGCATATATTTACTGCAATTCCTGTATCCCTTACTTTGCACAATAGTCTCCCATGTGGTATTAAAAGCCTTTGCAAAATCTAAAAAGACTACATCCACTGAGTTGCCTTGATCCAAGTACCTACTAACCTCCTCATAGCTTATAGAAACTATTTAAATTTGTTTGACATATCCCTCATTAATCCATGTTGGCTCCTACCTGTAATCATGTTTAAATAGACTTATTCTTGTATACCATCCCCTATTTACCCTTCTAAAAGCTTTCCCACTACAGAAGTGAGGCTTAAAGGTCTATAATTCCCAGGATTTGCTCTTGCTCCCTTCTTAAATATAGGTATCACCCCTGCTTTTCTCCAGTCACCTGGTAGTTACCCTGTGTTGAGTGAATCTTGAAAAGTTAGTTATAATGGTTTGTCTATTACATAACCCAGTTCCCTCAGTACCCTTGGATGTATTCCATCAGGACCTGGGGCTTTATTAACATTTATTTTTTCCAACCTCTTTTGGATTTCTTCCTGTTTTAACCAATTATTTGGCAAAGGTAGAGTAGCCCCATTATGTTGCAGTGTCCCAAACACTGGTACCTCCCTTGTATATACAGAAGAAAAGAACATATGTAGCTCATCTGCCTTTTACTGGTCACTAATTGTCAGATGGCGTGTTTCACATTGTAATGTTCCTATAGCTTCCTTCCTGGCTTTCTTCTCATTAATATACCTAAATAATATTTTAGGGTTAGTCTTACTCTCCTATGCAACTATTTTTTTATTTTCTATTTTAGCCAGTCTAATAGCTCTTTTGCAAGCCTTGTTGATTTTCTGTACTTACGTAAAGCAGTCTCTGTCCCCTCTTGTTTGTATAATTTAAATGCCTGTTTTTTTCTCTGTATATTGCTCTTTAAATTATTGTTATGCCACGTTGGATGTAATTTACTCCTTTTACTTTTATGCCCACATGGTATATGCTGATGTATATGTATATTTAGTAAAAATGTAAATGTTGTCCAATTATTTTCAGTGTTTTTACCTGTCAGTTCTCTGTCCCAGTCTATACTTTGTATTGCTGCCCTTAAACTGTTAAAATCTGCCTTTTTAAATTTCTGAGTTTTTGTTGGCCCCTTACAGTTTTGTTTTTTTAATTAAATATCTCAAATGAAACTGTGTTGTGATCACTGTTTCCCAAAGGTTGCCCTATTTCAACATTTGATACCATATCAATATTATTTGTGATTACTCAATCCAATATAGCTTCATTTCTAGTAGTCTCTTGCATGACCTGGGCCAGATAAAGATCCCTGAGTATACTCAGGGACCATTATACGCAGGGATCATTATCTGGCCCATGCTATATAAGACCCTACTAGAAATTAAGCTCTTGGATTTAGTAATCACAAATAATATTGATATGGTATCAAATGTTGAAATAGGGCAATCTTTATGTATAAATTTACATATTATAGATTAACTCTTTAATTACAATAAACTAAAAAGAAATGGCCCATTGAAGTCAGTGGAGTTTTAAATTGTCCCTGACACCCCAGTCGGTATCTGGTTTCATATTCAAGAATATAAAAAAAAAAGTTTATTCATTGTAGTAACCCCTTTTTACTTCAGAAAGTAACTTTTGAGATATTGAGAATCTTTTATGCAGCTCCTTTATGTTAATGCATTGCTTAGAGTGATTGATAAGGGTGGAGTGAGTGATCTAACATATTTTAACATTGGGTTATTGTCTGGGGAACCACAGAGTCATATACAGTGCCTTGCAAAAGTATTCACGCCCCATGACTTTTTACCTATTTTGTTACATTACAGCCTTAAGTTCAATGTTTTGTTAATCTGAATTTTATGTGATTGATCAGAACACAATGGTCTAAGTTGGTGAAGTGAAATGAGAAAAATATATCCATAAAATTATTTTTTAGAAATAGAAAAAAGAAAATTGGCATGTGCGTATGTTATTCACCCCATTTGTTATGAAGCCCATAAAAAGCTCTGGTGCAACCAATTACCTTCAGAAGTCACATAATTAGTGAAATGATGTCCACCTGTGTGCAATCTAAGTGTCACATGATCTGTCATTACATATACACACCTTTTTTGAAAGGCCGCAGAGGCTGCAACTCCTAAGCAAGAGGTACCACTAACCAAACACTGCCATGAAGACCAAGGAACTCTCCAAACAAGTAAGGGACAATGTTGTTGAGAAGTACAAGAGTACAGGTCAGGGTTAGGTTATAAAAAATATCCAATCTTTGATGATCCCCAGGAGCACCATCAAATCTATCATAACCAAATGGAAAGAGCATGGCACAACAGCAAACCTGCCAAGGGCATTAATCAGAGAGGCAACACAGAGGCCTAAGGTAACCCTGGAGTAGCTGCAGAGTTCCACAGCAGAGACTGGAGTATCTGTACATAGGACGACAATAAGCTGTATGCTCCATAGAGTTCGACTTTATAGCAGAGTGGCCAGAAGAAAGCCATTACTTTCAGCAATAAACAAAATGGTACCTTTTGAGTTTGATAAAGGGCATGTGGGAGACTCCCAAAATATATGGAGGAGGGTGCTCTGGTCTGATGAGACTAAAATGTTACTTTTCAGCCATCAAAGAAAACTCTATGTTTGGCGCAAACCCCCAAAAAACATCCTTATAGTAAAACATGGTGGTGGCAGCATCATGTTGTGGGGATGTTTTTTAGCAGCCGGGCCTAGGAAACTGGTCAGAGTTGAGGGAAAGATGAATGGTGCTAAATACAGGGATATTCTTGAGCAAAACCTGTACCACTCTGTGCGTGATTTGAGGCTGGGATGGAGGTTCACCTTCCAGCAGGACAATGACCCCAAACACACTGCTAAAGCAACACTTGAGTGGTTTAAGGGGAAACATGTAAATGTGTTGGCATGGCCTAGTCAAAGCCCAGACCTCAATCCAATAGGAAATCTGTGGTCAGACTTTAAGATTGCTGTTCACAAGCGCAAACCATCCAATTTAAAGGAATGGGCAAAAATCCCAATGGTAAGATGTGTCAAGCTCATAGAGACTTATCCAAAGCGACTTGTAGCTGTGATTGCTGCAAAAGGTGGCTCTACAAAGTATTGACTTTAGGGGGGTGAATAGTTATGCACATTGACTTTTTCTGTTATTTTGTCCTATTTGTGGGCATGTTCTGTAAATTAAATGATGTAAATCCTCAAACAATCCATGTTAATTCCAGGTTGTGAGGCAACAAAACACGAAAAATGCCAAGGGGGGTGAATACTTTTGCAAGGCACTGTAAACAGACTGTGATACTAGTTAGCACATGAAAGAAGCTACTTAATACTCAAGAACTGCTGATTTGTATATTAACACAGCTCAAACAGTCCTGAATAAATCAGGACTCGCTTTGGAAAAATGTAGCTAGTAAAACGTTTTTTATAGTCTTAAAAGAATAATCTACAAAACAACTTGGTAACAGATACTACCATAATGATTCCATTTACAGTTCATTGTAAAATATATTTGAGGCTACTGCTACCTCCCTCGCCCTACCTGATAACATGTTGGACACACCTACTTTGGGTCATATTGGTCATCTGGGGTGCATGTTGCCATAAAACTAAAACAGAACATCTGGGAAAGGGAATTTATTGAGATTTTTGCCTTTCTTCTCTTTGATAAATATTTTGAGTTAAAGGAGGATAATACTAGGGATGAGGGCAAAAAATATGTAGATGAGAAAAGGCATAGGTACGGGTGTATTCCCAAATACTTTTCTAACTGGTTACAGGCTTTCTCTGACTAGTATAATCAGGGAGACACAAGGGAGGCAGGGTAGGGGCAGGGTAGGGGCAAAAGGAGACACAAGGGAGGCAGAGGAGGGGGAAAAATGAGACACAAGGGAGGCAGGGTAGAGGGTAAAGGAGACACAAGGGAGGTAGAGGAGGGGGAAATGGAGACACAAGGGAGGGAGAGGAGGGGGGAAAGGAAACAAGGGAGGGAGAGGAGGGGGGAAAGCAGACATAAGGGAGGGAGAGGGGGAAAGAGACACAAGGGAGGCAGATGAGGGGGAAAAGGAGACACAATGAAGGAAGAGTAGGGGGAAAATGAGACACAATAAATGGAGAGAAGGGGTGCGACACAAGGGAAGGGAGAGAAGTGGGGAAATGTGCTCAGAGGGCCCATAGCCTCACATTGTGTGGCAAACAGCATTGCCAGGCTTACAATTTTACTGCCGTCATTTTTGACAGGCAATTTCCTCGTTTTTATTTGTATCATTTATTTGTAACATGGGTTAGAATCAGATAAAACAAAAGCAGTATTAACATGTTGCAAAGGATGGAGGGCTCTGTCGTTAAGCTTAAAATCCAGTGTCCAAAGTGCTATCTCCAAAGCACCTTGCAAGATTGAAAACTCACAAATTACAGTCTAAAGGGTTTGGGCGAGGTACAGGAGAGTGAAAGATACGTTTTGTAAGTTAAGGTGGAGGTTGGTAGGCTTCTTTAAGCAACTGCGTTTTTAGTGAGGATATAAAGGTTTTTAGGCAGGGACATAATCTAGTGGAGCAAAGCAAGGAGTTCCAGAGAATAGGGGCAGCCATGGCCGGATTACTTATTAGGCCAACTAGTCAGCTGCCTAGGGGCACTTCACTGTGAGGGGTGCCACATTTGAAAAGAAAATGGTTGCTGGCTTAAAAAAATGAAATGCTGCAGTTCATAGACTGGCTACTACGGGGTAATCACCTAGATCAAGAGAGTTACAAAAGGAATAGCAACTTACACACACAAAAAAGACAAAAATGGGTTAGAGCATACCGTGCATACTCACTCGCAGCCTAGGGGCCTAGGGGCTCCAAGAATGTGGATCCTGAAGGCGTGAATGGCAGGAGGTGATACAAGAGGTAGAAAGAAGAAGGTCGTTAGCAGAAAGAAGATGGTGGGTGGGGGAGTCATTGGAGATGAGATCAGAGTTATAAGGGTGTGATCTGTTGTTTAGGGCTTCATAAGTAAGGGTCATTGTTTTAAATGTTATTCTTTAGGGAACAGGAAGCCAGTAGATTTATTGATATAGAGGTGCTGCAGACACTAAATGTTGGAGTACGGTCTAGCATAGGCGTTCATTAATAATACTAATACTAACAGGAATATCTCTAGCCCAGCAGCCTTAATTTGATCCTTACCAAATGTACTTGTAAATCCCTTTAGAAAAGTAAAACATTCTTGAGATAAATTTCTCATATCTGTAAATCCAAGCATGCATTTCTTCCTGATCTAAATGCTCACTGTACTTCAGGGAGTGTAGCTACAACTCACTGACAAGGCCCAAGAGAGGCAAAACAGTACATCTGTTTTCTTTTGTTCAAGGTAGAATTTTGGTTTTGAATATTGGGCCCTATTCTATTGTCCAATTTGTAAACTTATACACACTTAAAATTGCCCTTAATATTGCCACGTATTTTATTAGCTACTCACAGTACAAACCAGCCAAACCTGCAAAACCAGCCTAAGAACACCATTGGTTTTAGCACAGCTTGAATATTGCAAGCTCAAAATAATTAAAGTTACACAAAATTAAGATTCTATTAATCCCTTAGCTCTAGCTCGCAAATAAAGTCTGACCCGCAACTGAAAAAACAATCAAGTTTCTGTCAAATAAATTACGAGTTCTAAATAGTACTCGCAAACACTTTTTAGAGCTGTAACAGTTATTAAACACACAATACTGTACTTTAAAAGCAGGGTAAGGCATGGAAATACTTAAGAATTAATTGGACAACAGTCTCAAACCCAGAAATATGAAATAAAAAAAATGTTTTAAATGTTATTTCTGAGTAATATCGACCCTGGACTCAAGGGGTTAATACATATAATAAGGTTAATACATATCATGAAACACACATGGACTTAAACAGATAACCTAATTAATTTAATAGATTGCTAGATTGCAAATCCGATTGGCAAATATTACTTTTTTTAAATTCATTCTTGGCCTTCGATTGCAGATTAGGTGTAACTTCCATGTTTTACTGATGTCATGATGATGGTCTCATTTACTATTAGCTCTGCATAATAAGTAAATTACAGGCTTGCTTAGATTTTGTCAGATTTTGTCAGATGATATCATCACCCCCTGTGACATCCTACTTAAAAAGGCAGGGTTTACAAGTTCATAATTGAGGTCGGAATTTGCAAGCTGGAGTCAATAGAATACTTCTAAACAATTATTTGAAAAAAAAAAACACTGCAAATTTGTGAGTTTAAGGCATTTGCGAGCAGCTAATAGAATATGGCACATTGTTTTTAGTGACACCAGAGTGATATGCTACAGTATATTTGCCCTCTGAAGGGCATATTTGCATCAAGAACGAGTACTGCTGTCTGAGTAGGTTACCAGGGCAATAGAAAACACCTACTTTGGGGTTGTTCGTTTTCAGATTATGTGCCTCTGACCATATTTCTGTTGTATGCAAATTACTCTTTGGGTTTGGCCTCCCTAAGGGTCATAGTGAACTGCTCGCTGTGCCTTAGGGAGTGCAGCTTCCCCTCACTAACAAGGCCCAAGAGAGGCTGATATGTATATATGGGGTTTGCTGTTTCATGTCCTTAGAGGAGAATTCCCTGCCATGTCAGGGACTCTCTTTTGAGTGAGACCAGCTTGATATGCTACAGGATATTTTTCCTCTGTGAAAGACACAAGTGTGCTAAAGTAGAATGCTGCTCTATGAGTAGGTTGCCAAACCTATGGAACAGACCTGCTTAGGTGTTGTGCATTCTCAGATTCAGTGGCCCTTGTTTTTGATTGTTCTGAATGTTCACAATATCATTTTTCTTTTCTTTTCAATATCTTGTACTTTTACTGACTATTTACAGGTTCCAAATTTGCTGTAGTCCCCTATGGAGATTTTTTGCAATCCAGTGATAAGTCGGTGGATGTAAGTCATTATCTGGCCCTTTTGCAAAATAAAGATTTTAAATTAAAACAGTAGGTTGTTGAAATATTTATGTTTAAATATCATTCTTCAACATATCACCCCAAACCAAAGAAAATAAATATGATAAATACTAATATAAAATTAAACATTCAAGTTTTTTAAATAAAACTAATATTTTTTCATAAACTAACATAAAATTAAGCGTTCAAGATTATTATAATAAGACTTTGATAGGTGATTTGTAATGGAAACTGTACTAAAACCTCTGTGACTGTGTTATTGACCTATGAGTGTGCATAAATCATAAGCAAATAGACGTTAGACATCATCTATTTAGCTTTAGATTATTGTAACATCTAAAGGTTGCTATATTAATTAAAAAGCAGATACTTGCTTAATAGATACAGTTATTACAAGACTAATAATATAATATCTAGAAATTTATGACTCTCTAACCAATAACTGTGGAATGCAGAGAGACACAAATGTTCATTGTAAAGAAATCCAAATAATTACCTAAATTTGACTTTAGGAAATTATATTTTTATTCTTTCAAATCATAATTTGTGTTAATCATCCCAATTAATGGCATCCAGTTGAATGTCACTTTGAGGTTATTTGAGATACAGTATGTCCATCTACAAGCATTTTAATTTAATTCCTTAAGTGATGATGTCACACGATTATTTCACAGACTTCTGATTTATTTCTGTGCCCCTTTATTCTATTGAATTGTACTGTCATGAATGAACATGAATCTGTCATAGATGAAATGAAAAATATTGAAATCAATTTTTATCATGCATTTTTTTCCATTGAGGTTGTTAATCAAATAGAATGACATATGAGGTAATTATAAATGTGCAGTCTTTCATTTCTTCACAATGGACAGATTAACACTGTGCAGTCTTTCATAAAGTACAGTCAATGTGCAGATTAGACCACCCATATCCGAGCTAAGTAAATGGTGTTCTTTATTCATTCTGTAACAGCTTGTGATGAAAACAACATATATGTTTGAAACATTAGAGTCTGATTAAGAGCATAATAAGGCAGGGAAAAAAGAAAAAGCTGAAGCCAATCAAGGCTGAACTTTCTATACAAAAAGTCAGCAAAAATGAAAGGAATGTGGAATACAACTGTTTTTGAAACATTTAAAAGAGCACATTTTAAACACTATAAAACGTGTTTTTACATTAAAATAAATTTCAAATGCAATGTTTTAAACTTCATTTAGACTAACAGGAAATTCAGAGAGCATATTTTTGTCAGTAGATCTCATTGGCATTCTGCTTTACAGATTATTTTAAAGCAGGGGGTTAGGAACCAAAATAATTCTGGGGGATACAGTTCACTTGATACACAGAACACTTCACAGTTCTATACGCATACACACACATACAATGACAAATCTGGGGGGGGGGGGGGGGTTGTCCCCCTCATACTCTTCAGATCCTACATCCATGTTCTAAAGCCTTTAACTGTGTGGATCCCAACAAAAGGTGGCAAGTTCTTAAAGAGTGGGAGGACCAGACCATTTAATACACCTCCTGAGGAATCTCTATGTGAACCAAGTAGCCAAGTTCCAAACATGGAACAACTGAATGGTTCCAGATTAGGAAAAGAGTGCAACAAGTTTGTATATTGTAACCTTATTTATTCAACATGTATGTGGAATACATAATGTGTATGGTTGGACAGGAAGAATCCAAACTGGAATTAATATTGCTGTGAGAAATAACGATAACCTCAGATATGCTGATGTTACTACTCTTATGACTGAAAATGAGTATGAACTAAAGGGCCCATTGATGAGGATTAAAGAAGAGATTATGGCAAAAAGTAATATTGGTTCCTGGCAAATAGCTGGAGAAGAAGTGGGGGCAGTGACAGATTTTATTTTCCTGCTCTCCAAGGCCTCTTCAGATGGTCACTGTAGCCATGAAAATAAAATAATTTTGCTTCTAGAGAGGAAAGCTGTAGCAATTCTGGATAAGCTATTAAAAAGTACAGATATATCACTATCAACAAAGGTCCACATAGTTAAAACAGTGTTAACATATGTGAGACCTGGACCATAAAGAAGGCTGAACGCCATAGAATTTACACATTTAAATTGTGGTGTTAGAGAAAAACTGCTTAGAGTTTCTTGGACTGCAAAAAGATCCACACAATCCGTAAATACAGGATATCAAGCCAAACTATTCACTAGAAGGCATGATCATGAGGTGAAAGCTCAAATATTTTGGCTACATTATGAGAAGGCAGGATTCCCTAGAAAAGAGATAATTGAAGCAATGAATACAAGCTTCATGGATCACTGAGGCACAGTAGCTAACAGATGTGCCTGGATTGCTGTGGTACATTGAGTCGAAGAGAGATGGATACAACCGAACTACTAAACAATATATGCAGTATATATATATATATATAAACAAACTCTTCCCTCTAACCATATAATCTAAGAGAACCCCCCCCCCCCCCCAGGTCTTACACCCATGCTTTGGTCCATAATTATGTGTATGTAAAGCAAAGCTAATGTAATTTTTCATGTTAAATTAGGGTGAGGAGTATATGATATCTAATAGGAATGTATTATAGCTGTGTATACAATAACTCCAATAAAACATAAGACTACCAGCAAGTAAGCAGCATATGAGTATTGAAAAAAAAAAAACCTACTGACATTTTCCACTTGATGGCAGAGAGAGCTAAGGAGTTAGGCATAGCATATTAAAGCTTGACAGAAGCTCTAATGATATTTGTATTGATATAATTAGCAGTGATGCTGGCAATGATTAAACCTGACACATTAACATATTGATAGTGCACTTATATTAATCAAGCTACTATACTAAACTGTGACAAGTAAACCATTTTAATTAAATGCTAACATGATTCCAGTACAACTGAGGAGTGCTGAGTATTTACTGAAAATCTGAGTTTATATGATCTTTGTATGTTAGTCAAATGTGCATTGTTGCTATAGATGCTAGTTCATAAAAATATATAGCATATACTTGTTTTTTACATAGAATTATTGAAAGAAAATTGTATTCAATAATTCATTTATAATAATTATAAGGATATATTTAATTTCAGTTTTATAATATTTTCAAAGATATTGAGTATATATTTATTTTCAAACCAAACCGAACAAAGTATATAAAGTATATTGAATCAGAATATTGAATTTGAATAAATAATATATTCTTCAATAAAAGTAATTCTTCTGTCCTTGAATAAAAAATATATATTGTTATACAAGGAATAGTTGAGCAATTGCGTAATTACAATAGATTATATATATATATATATATATATATATATAGTAAATAAAAAGTACATCTGTGTTCACACCTGAATGTCTAAAGCAAGTTAAAAAACCTGCTTCCAGCTCAGAGTTCCGAGAAAAACAGTTATTACACTGCATTCTGGGAAGTTGAGCTGGGACAGACAAATATGCCCACAAATGCCTCGCTCTTCATTCCGTAGCCATCAACAAACATGGCTTCCTTTAAGCTTATGCATGCTGTATTACACCAGCTTTAATGCAAAGCCAAGGTTGGAATAAACACAGGCTGAGTATCCAATCCATGTACAGCTGTTTCAAGCTTACTGGCTATCATCAGCATGGAGCGGGATCTCAGCCTGTGTTGTGGAAATTATGAGTAGGTAGTTCACCACAACAATCATTTATAATATGGTGGGCAAAAGAGCGATAGAAGCCCTCCACCGTACAGTAGTACAGTAAATAAAAAGTACATCTGTGTTCACACCTGAATGTCTAAAGCAAGTTAAAAAACCTGCTTCCAGCTCAGAGTTCCGAGAAAAACAGTTATTACACTGCATTCTGGGAAGTTGAGCTGGGACAGACAAATATGCCCACAAATGCCTCGCTCTTCATTCCGTAGCCATCAACAAACATGGCTTCCTTTAAGCTTATGCATGCTGTATTACACAGCTTTAATGCAAAGCCAAGGTTGGAATAAACACAGGCTGAGTATCCAATCCATGTACAGCTGTTTCAAGCTTACTGGCTATCATCAGCATGGAGCGGGATCTCAGCCTGTGTTATATATATATTATAGAATCTATTTATAATATGGATAATGGATTTAATATGCCATAGCATGGGTTGCTATGGATTGTGATGAGCTGTGATCACACATTTCCCATAAGAAATAACCATAGCAGCCTTCTGAGATATGTACCACAGTCTTTGAGATACTTAGTAAATTTCCTAAATGGTCAGGAATCTAGGAAATGTTGATATTATCCTGTTGTTTTAAATTGTCAGTTTCTTAACTTATATCATAGCATATGTACCAACGAAAGATATATATTTATAATATTTTCCAGACATAAAATAGAAAATTAAAATAGGAAATAATACTTAATATATTTGCACTTTTGACCCGTACCATATAAAAAAAAATAAAGCAAGATCAAGGTAATTAAAACCTGGTATATTGTATACTCTTTATTAACTAATTTGCATTTCTGTTTTTTGTTAGTTTCAATCAAATTAATTTAACACAAACTAAGCAACCATCAACAATAAGATTCATACAAAACCTAATGTCAGTCACAACCCTTACGCAAATCATATTCCTGAAGTGATAAAAACACCCTTGCCAGCTTTTGCCATAACTCTTGTCCTAACCCTTGCTCTAAACCTAATCATATTGATAATTCTAATATTAAATATAAAAGTAGCCTAAGATATATCCTTAACAGTGTCATGACCTTCCCTTCATCCTTACCCCAATGCAATGATAATTATTAATACAAGTCATTAAAATACATCTAACTAAATATCTCCTCCTAACCCTAACACTAATTCGAAAACTTACTCTAAGCCTATTCCAATTCCTAATTCTATTCCTAACCCTAGCATTAATATAATAATCTTATAAATATTGTAACTGTATCACTAATCCAAGATTCAGTCATAAGCATAACTTAGAGATCAACTCTATCCTTAACCTTAATTGCATCCTAACTATAATCATAAACATAACACTAACCCAAACTTAGCAAAAAGCTTTAATTCTAACCCTAAGCCTAACCATGAATTTATCATAAGCCTAATTCTAACTAAAACTATAGCAACAACAAATATAGGGGTGCTCAATCAGAGAATGAACAAATGTTAATAGGTTAGTACCTTTGGACCTGATAATCCACTTTATAATCCACTTTGAGAGAAGCTTTTATCTCACTTTTGCCCTTTATAAGGAGAAATATAATTTAGAGTGATCAAAGAGTGATCAATCCCCAAAATACCAAGCAATTTCAGGCCTTAGTTGGACCTCATCACAATGATGTAGCTGAACTCCTTAAGGCAGAGTGATCAAGGAGTTCACATCTAAAGCCCCCTTATCATCCTTAGCAAGATTAAAACCTAAGGGTCATTTGCATAAGCAGCAAAATAAGTTTAGACAAAACCGGATTCAAATTATAACATTAATCCTAAATATTAAATGTAAGTTTGTCTTTTCCCCTAATGCTAATCCTAACCATAACCCATGATTTAACATGTAATACTAGACCTAGGCCTTGATTTAATTGTGCAAATGTTTTTTATAGGAACTCATAATGGAGCCCGTAAACTAATTTGCTAATTTACTAATTTCGATTGGCTTCTTTTTGCAAGCTGCAAATGATCTACGGGTTACAGGCTGAAAAACTCTGCGGTTGTCAAGATAGTTACTTACAACCCATCTAAGCCTTTGATTTTTCAAGCCTGTTAAAACCGCAAATCGCTATTTAATTTCTACAATACTTCAAGCCCGCAAATATTTTCATGCCCCTAAATGTCAAATGTAGAAGAAAATCCTACAGGTACCAGATAGGACTCACATGGGGGTTTAACCCCTGTTTGTAACACTGTAAATGCAAATATAAAATCAATACTGCATTTTAAAAGACTGGGAAAATTATGATAGATATTAGAATAAATTGCACAGCAGTCTCAAGCTCGTAAATCTGCAAATATATTTGTTTTTATGTGTAATTTTGGTGTTATATCACTCTCGGGAATCAGTGAGTTAATACATATTAGGCCACCCACATGAACTAGAACATTTCCTTCATTCATTGTTAATATTTTGTACATGCAGGATTGCGAGATCGCATATTGGACCCCTAAACGTTAATTGATTGATATATAACCTCCATTTTTTACTGATGTAATGATGATGCCTCATTTTGTATTGGCTGTTTTTAAATGGGTAGTTACGGCCTTGCTTCACTGATCATGCTCACGCTCGGAAATGCTACATACGAATGCATGGTTTACGGTTTTGGCTTTCAGGTTTGTTCAATTGAATCACTTGGTAATTGCAGCAAATTTCAAGCCCACAGACACGGCCTGTACAATGCAACCTGCGGGATTGCAATTGAATGAGGCACCTAGTATTCCTCCCAGCTATATACATCCCAACATTTGTATTCCTAATCCTAACCATAAACCTAGCCTAATGCTTGTCACAAGCATAATAACCATTGCCCAAGGAATGCACAACTTTGTCCTTAGCAATAAGCTGAATACCTCTGATGTGGGATCTCTCCCTTAACTCTATTCATGCCACTAAACCTAATAATTGCACTGGCTTTAAACCTATCACAAAGGATAACTATAATAACCAAACAGTAAACCTTGCTCAAGCAATAATAATAATCCTAACTGATAACATTAATTTTAACTATATCTATTACTCTTGCATATTTTCCTACTTGGCCTCTAACCCTAATCACTATGCTGGTCTAAATCCTATTTGTTTCCTTAACAATACCCAAAGCTCTCACCATGTTCCTCAATCTGACTCTAATGCAAAAGTCTAATTCTTAATCTAAATGTAGTCATAGCCAAAAATTTTTAATCTATCACTGTTCCTAGTGTCTTAACTCTTGGTATAATAGTGCAAGCTGCAACTATTTTAGTAGCCATAACCATACTATTGTGCCAAACTCAAATCTAAACCCAAATTTAATCCATGGGATACTCTGAGTGAAATGTGTTGAGATTTCTTCCTCCCATATATCATATTACAGTATATTGTTACAGATAGTGTGATTCAGATGGAGTCTTTTTTCTAATTTTGTATGTATATTGTCTAATAATTAAACATTGAGCAACACATGGTAGTTTGGTGATATGTAATATTAAGAAATTTTAACCAGCTTACATTGATACGTTAAAAACATTTCATTATTGTAGATAGTTGTTGTGATATTTGGGATTAAGTATTATCACAAAAATAAATGTTTCTAGTATTATAACTGATCTTTAAAATAGTTATGCAGCATATATTGTATAACATTGTATAAGTTTTTGTTCCTTTTTATACATCTTTAATATTTTCCAATTGAAGTCATTTTATCAGCTTTCAAACAGCTTCTTCTATCAGAATTATAAAAAATTGCGGTCAAATAGTTACTGTTCTTATCTAGGAATTGACTAATTTTGAAAAAGTGCATTCATTTTTCTTTATACATTTGTATTCCTTCATATGCAAGTGAATTTTATTGTTTCACTTTTTATGTGATTGCTGATGTCTCCTTTTTAGTAACTGTGACTTCAAATAACGGAAATAATAAAGCTATCTAATAATTATTGTTAGTTTATTTAGAAACGCTAACAATTTACGTGTTATACAGAAAATATTTTGGGGTAGTTACAGTTTCAAATAACATTCAGACAAACCATGTGGGATGTTGATATTCTGTTCTTGCAAGAACACAACTAATAGCCAATATGTGTAATTTTGCAGTAAATAGTTTTAAATGCATTTTTTTCATTTGTCTGGTATGTTTATAATACAATGATGTAGAAAAAAGAATATACTACCTATCATATCACAGCACTATATGTATTTTGGTTCCACAAAAAAAAAAATCTGCTCCTTGTTATTTTTCTTTGCTATTCTAATTATATCATGATTAGTAAATATTTCAGTGTAACCTCGAATCCTTCTGCCAGAATTCAATTAACTTAGGAAATATGTATTTACTGATTAATATATGTATATATCATTAGTAAAATATGTTAATATATTCACAAAAGTTTAATTGGTACGTTTATTGCAATTTGCTGTTGTGGGATTTCCTATTACTGTAATGGTTTAAAATTACTTTTAGACATTAACACGCAAATGAGTAGAATAAAAAATACTATTAATTTCCCCTCCATTTTATTAAAATGAATTGCAAAACTATTGTTACTTCTTTCTATATTTCATTAAAATACTGTAGTCTAATGTAAGCATTTTTTTTAGAGACAGAGTAAAAAAGGAATAGTCCTGGAATGTACCCAACCACAATAGCTAATTTAGCTGAAGGGGGACTGTTAGCAAACTGTTTCTAAAAAAAGACTGACAATAGTCAATTGGGGTAAAGCATGTACTGAAAGAAGAGTATGCTCTCCTTATTGAGCACCCCTGACTGTTGTATTGTTTATGCTCTCATTCTAGAAGTTCTAGGTAGCTACAATTCTGGAATATAGGAAGTTAGCTTCTCTAAAACTGCAGAATGGCGAGTTGATAATGTTCTAAACAGAAAAGTGGATCTGAGCAGTGGATCTGAGCATCTTGGTCGTCTGAGTACCTTCTGTGCTCATTGCGAGCCTCTGGGTTGGTGTTTTTTTTTGTCATCTGAGCAGCCTCTGTGCTCATTGTGAGCCGCGCACTGAACGCCTTCTGTGTTTATTGCAATTCTGTTGCCTGGTACTTTTTTTTCTCTATATGTATTTTTTAATGATAATTAATGAATTAATAAAATCATAAATTAATATACTTTATCTATTTGTACCTAACATATCCAGCAAGCAATATCCTGAAGAGCTAACAATCTTTTTTGATGTTCCTGCAGCATACAATGTACATTTGCACACTTGCTGAGCAGAGGTGTAAGTGTCAGCAATGAGTGAAATGTGAAGTATAAATAGGCTGCGTGTGCAAGCGCAAACCGTTTGTTTAGGTACGTAATTCTGCAGTTTTTAATGGTAATGTTATTAGCGGCTATTGTGTATGTGTTAGGCGGGTGTAGAGCATTTTGCGTCCTCCCTAATAGTGTATTTTATACCTCGTACAGGCTTGTGTAAAAGTTTTATGGTATAAGTAGGTTGCGTGCGCCATCACAAAGCATTTGTTTAGGTATGTAATTCTGCATTTTAGAATGGTAATGTTATTAGTTGCAAGTTAGTGTTGTAAAATGGCGGCGATTGTGTATGTGTTAGGTGGGTGTGGAGCATTTTGCGTCCTCCCTAATAGTGTGTTTTATACCTTGTACAGTCTTGTGTAGAAGTCGTATGTGTCTGGCGTGTTTTTGCGTGTTTATTGGTCGTGTAGCCTCGTTTTGTTTTTTTTTATCCGCCATTTTCTTTGTGGCTTAGGTGAATTCCGTGTGTGGAAACTCTCCAGATTGTGGTTCAATTGTCGTGCAACCTGACTCCCAGAAGTCATGGCTGTTCCCCCGTGCTGTGAGTGATGTTTTCTTTTGTTATTTTTGTTAATTTTGATGGTGTTATTGTTGTTTTTGTATGTGCGTGCTTCGGCGGTTAACTTCATATTTTTTAAACCTCGTATTTTTTTTTTCTATGTGCCGCGGGTTGTATTTTTTTGTTGTTGATTGTGTGTGTGTTACATGGGTGTGGAGCATTTTGAATCTTCCGTAATAGTGTATTTTATATCTCGGACGGTCTTGTGTAGAAGTCTTATGTGTCTGGCGTGTTTTTTGCGTGTTTATCGGTCGTGTAGCCTCGTTTTAGTTTTAGTCTGTTATTTTTTTTTGTCACTTATGCGATTTTTGTGTGAAACTGGAAACTCGGCATATTGTGGTTCAATTGTCATGCAACCTGACTCCCAGACATCTTGTCTGTTCCCCGGTGCTGTGGAGTGATGTTCTTCTTTGTATTTTTGTTTATTTTGGTGGTGTTATTGTTTTTGTATGTGCGCAGTTCTGCGGTTAACTTCGTATTTTTTGGACCTCAAATTTATTTTTTTCTAAGTGCCACGTGTCGTATTTTTTTTAAGACTTGCTTGCCTTATTGCAAGTGTTACGGGCCGTAATTTCTTAAGGCAATTTTTTTAAAACTGCTACGGGTCTCACATTCTGAATTGTGTAATTACGTTTTATGTTGATGTGTAGTACCACGAGTCATAGGGATGAGCGCCTTCGACGCTCATCTCCACCAGCGCAGTGAGCGCCTATGGTGCTCCCTGCCTAAGTCGTGCGGGGTTGGAGGGATGAGAGCCTACGGTGCTCAGCTCCACCAGGGCAAGGTGCGCCTTGGGTGCTCCTTGACAGCAACTGCGGTTCTCGCTATGCGAGCCGGCAAGCGTTAGTAACAACCCGTATTGCTGAGAACTATATATGTGATTATGGCCTACAAACAGTCAGTGTACTGTGGCCAAGATTGTGTCAGCTAATTCACATGCAGACTATTCAACATCTTCTATGGTTTTAGTCTATTGATATTTGAATTGTGGTCACTTTTATTCCCAGTTGAAATTTTTCATGGTAACAACCCATATATTCTACACGACTTACACGAAGCATGGATCATGACCCAACACACCTTCTCCATTTGCTAAAATAATTTAGTGATTGATATTGTTAAAAATATACTTTATGTTTATAACTGGCTTCTATGAAAGCTTGAAGTACACTTCATTTAACTGTCTTTATTTCAAACATGGGTAAAGTACATAATAATTGTTTTTTGATGGAAACACTGGACTGAAGAATTTCAGATCCTTATATGTATCTGTTTGACTAATGATGGCACTATAATTACTTTGGAAACAAATAAACTAAGCTACTATGTTGATGACTAAATAATGTGTTTTAGGGATAAGATCAATTACCAAACATCTTAAAAGATATTTAATTCATTTATTTAAAATATAAATCCTAAAAGTTTAAACAACAATTCTTACAATTGGGATAGATTTATAGAAGTTATCAATCTAAACTCAACATCTTCTACTGTCTTTAGTCTATTGCCATTTGGATTATGGCCACTTTTATTCCCAGACTTTTCCTGGTAACAAACCATATATTCTGACTATGAAGTCATCTAGTATCCTTATCTTCTTGATCATAGCTCTACCTCTAATGAATTATATACGTATATATCAATATGGTGCTCTGAAGAGGAGTGTGTTCTAGGCAGGAACTCATTTCTAAGAAAGATGTATGTACATTAAGGCTCAGCATTATTTTACTAAAAGATTGATTTAGGAGCTTTGGGCATCATTGTTTTTAGTCAAAGGAAGTTACTTTAAGCTAACCAAACACATATTTATATGGATAGCATGATTGCATTTAAAAATATATGATTCAAGGGTAAGATGTCCACCTGAATGCAGTCTAAGATACTTTTAAAAGCATACTGCAAAGCAACATAACACATAGATGTCCACCTGAATGCAGTCTAAGATACTTTTAAAAGCATACTGCAAAGCAACATAACACATAGATGTCCACCTGAATGCAGTCTAAGATACTTTTAAAAGCATACTGCAAAGCAACATAACACATAGATGTCCACCTGAATGCAGTCTAAGATACTTTTAAAAGCATACTGCAAAGCAACATAACACATAGATGTCCACCTGAATGCAGTCTAATGTAATTTCAGAAGAACAGAAGCTCACCAGATCCATATCTACGTTTACAAAAGACTATTTATTATTAATATCTGTGTTATGATAATTGCTGAGATAGACTTTTTACTGTTAGATTTTTCTGCTATTGATGATATTCTTTGCTTATCTGTAAAGCTGAAATGCTCTGTGTTCACTGATCCATTTTATAGCTCCATAATCTCCTCCCCCTAAAATATCTCTTGCTTTTTCCTTATAGATACTTTTAAAAGCATACTGCAAAGCAACATAACACATAGATGTCCACCTGAATGCAGTCTAAGGTAATTTCAGAAGAACAGAAGCTCACCAGATCCATATCTACGTTTACAAAAGACTATTTATTATTAATATCTGTGTTATGATAATTGCTGAGATAGACTTTTTACTGTTAGATTTTTCTGCTATTGATGATATTCTTTGCTTATCTGTAAAGCTGAAATGCTCTGTGTTCACTGATCCATTTTATAGCTCCATAATCTCCTCCCCCTAAAATATCTCTTGCTTTTTCCTTATAGATACTTTTAAAAGCATACTGCAAAGCAACATAACACATAGATGTCCACCTGAATGCAGTCTAAGGTAATTTCAGAAGAACAGAAGCTCACCAGATCCATATCTACGTTTACAAAAGACTATTTATTATTAATATCTGTGTTATGATAATTGCTGAGATAGACTTTTTACTGTTAGATTTTTCTGCTATTGATGATATTCTTTGCTTATCTGTAAAGCTGAAATGCTCTGTGTTCACTGATCCATTTTATAGCTCCATAATCTCCTCCCCCTAAAATATCTCTTGCTTTTTCCTTATAGATACTTTTAAAAGCATACTGCAAAGCAACATAACACATAGATATCCACCTGAATGCAGTCTAAGGTAATTTCAGAAGAACAGAAGCTCACCAGATCCATATCTACGTTTAGAAAAGACTATTTATTATTAATATCTGTGTTATGATAATTGCTGAGATAGACTTTTTACTGTTAGATTTTTCTGCTATTGATGATATTCTTTGCTTATCTGTAAAGCTGAAATGCTCTGTGTTCACTGATCCATTTTATAGCTCCATAATCTCCTCCCCCTAAAATATCTCTTGCTTTTTCCTTATAGATACTTTTAAAAGCATACTGCAAAGCAACATAACACATAGATGTCCACCTGAATGCAGTCCCCACCCACCCTTGTTTACACTTAATATATTGAGGCATACTAATTACCTGCACATGGTTAATCAGTGACATCTGATTATCACCTCTAACCACTCCCTACAAGAATACTTGCTTACACAGTGCCACTATGTTTCCTCACACCACCTTCCTTATTATAACCTCCTGCCTCTTTCTCAGACTCTCTTATACTGTCTCTACACATCATGTCTCCAATAATATAACTATCTCACCTTCCCTGCTTTCATCTCCTCTTCTCTGCTCCCATGAGCTCTTCTCCTTCCTCCAGTCACTATCTCATCCCCCCCCTAAAGGTGAAAAGCGGAAATGCTCCTGTAAGTCCTATTCCCATCTCCTTTTACTCTCTCTCCTTCTTCTGATGACTTGTGGGGATATATCCCCTAACCCAGGCCCATCACTCATTCCCACCTGCTGTCAGCCACGCAGAGTCCCCAGGGCAGCAAATGCCCAAAACACCCATAATTTAATACCCATCACTTGTCACAAACCATCTACTTTGCCCTTCTCCTGTGCCCTCTGGAATGCAAGGTCTGTTTGCAATAAACTTACCTTCATTCATGATCTCTTCATTTCCAACTCCCTCAATTTACTGGCTATCACGGAAACCTGGCTCACTCCATCTGACTCTGCCTCCCCTGCTGCACTCTCTTATGGTGGTCTACACTTCAGCCACACTCCTAGACCTGAGAACAAACAAGGTGGAGGTGTGGGCATACTGCTATCCTCTCGCTGCACTTTTCGCTGCATACCCCCTGTTCCCTCCCTTCAATTCTCATCTTTTGAAGTCCACACTATCCGCATCTTCTCTCCCATCCCTCTGCGAGTAGCTGTGATCTATCGCCCGCCTGGATCACCCTCTCAATTTCTGGACAACTTTGCCGCCTGGCTCCCTCACTTTCTCTCCTCCAATATACCTTCACTCATTCTTGGCGATTTCAACATTGCCACTGACACCCCCACCTCCCCAACAACTGCAAAATTACTTGCACTCACCTCTTCCCTTGGCCTCTCACAATGGACAGATTCCGCAACTCACAGTGGTGGACACTCTATTGACCTTATTTTTACTAATCTCTGCACTATCTCCAACCTTGACATCTCCTCACTTCCCCTATCTGACCACCACCTGCTAACCTGCAACCTCACCTCATCCTCCGCTCACCGCCCTTCTTCAAATCCTGCCATCAGAACACGCAGAAACCTGCAAGCACTCAACCCACAACAATTTTCAAATGTATTAACACCCCTTCTCAGCCCCCTCACCACCCTTGCCTGCCCTGACGTCGCCACTTCACAATACAACACTACGCTAACCTCCACCCTTGACTCTCTTGCCCCCATAATCACAAGCAAACGCCCTCGCTCTCACCCACAACCATGGCACACCACACAAACACGCTATCTACAGAGATGCTCACGCACTGCAGAACGATTATGGAGGAAATCTCGCACTTCAGCAGACTTTCTCCACTACAAGTTTACCTTGCGCTCCTACTTCTCTGCCCTCAATCTTGCCAAACAACACTACTTCTCATCACTAATATCAAACCTGTCCTCCAACCCTAAACGTTTATTTGCTACATTCAACACCCTCCTCCGCCCACCCCCACCTCCTGCCCCTTCCTCTCTCACTGCTGATGACTTTGCCAGCCATTTTAAAAATAAAATCGATACCATCCGAAATGAGCTCTCCTCCCAGCTTGGCCCTACCCCACCACCCTCTCCCCAAACCGACAACACCCAGCCCTTACCCTTCCCCAATCCCACCTCCACTATGGACTCCTTTGACCCTGTAACCGAGGATGAAGTATCTACTTTACTATCAACCTCTCACCTTACCACATGTCCTCATGATCCTATTCCATCACAGCTAATCCCTCCCCTATCCACCACACTTATCCCAGCTCTCACACATCTATTCAACCTCTCCCTAAACACTGGCAAGTTTCCATCCTCCTTAAAACATGCCACAGTTACACCCATTCTCAAGAAGCCCTCTTCTGACCCAGCTTCTGCCTCCAACTATCGCCCTATCTCACTACTTCCCCTTGCGTCTAAACTCCTTGAGCGGCTTGTTTACAATCGCCTCACTCAATTTATTTCCTCCAATTCCCTACTTGACCCCTTCCAATCTGGCTTCCGGTCCCAACACTCTACAGAAACAGCCCTTACAAAAGTCACTAATGACTTGCTAACCGCCAAATCAAAGGGTCACTACTCTATTCTAATTCTCCTGGATCTCTCTGCTGCCTTCGATACAGTTGACCACCCTCTTCTAATCCAAACGCTCCGCTCTTTTGGCATCCAGGACACAGCTCTTTCATGGTTCACATCCTATCTTAAAGATCATACATTTAGTGTCTCCTTCTCTGGCACCTCTTCTTCACCTCTCCCTCTGTCTGTTGGCGTTCCCCAAGGTTCTGTCCTAGGCCCCCTCCTCTTCTCCATCTACACCTCCTCCCTTGGCACCCTTATAAAATCCTTTGGATTTCAGTATCATCTCTATGCAGATGATACTCAAATCTACCTCTCTGCACCCGATCTATCCCCCTCTCTTTTAGCTCAAGTTTCCAACTGCCTCTCTAGCATATCCTCCTGGATGTCCACCCGTCAACTCAAACTCAACATGTCTAAAACTGAACTTCTAATCTTTCCACCCTCTACTACAGCTTCCACACCTCAAATATCTCTCACTGTTGACAACACCATCATCGCCCCTACCTCCCAGGCCCGTTGTCTTGGGGTTCTACTGGATCCCGCCCTCTCTTTTATTCCTCACATCCAAGCAATAACAAAATCATGTCAGTTTCACCTAAAAAACATCTCCAAAATTCGTCATTATCTTACAGAAGACACAGCTAAAATTCTAATTCACTCTCTCATCATCTCTCGACTCGACTACTGCAATTCCCTCCTTGCTGGCCTCCCCATGTCTCGTCTGTCTCCCCTCCAATCCATAATGAACGCCTCCGCTAGACTCATCTTCAATACCAAACGATCAGTGTCTGCAGCCCCTCTCTGTCAATCACTCCACTGGCTTCCCATAGCTTCCCGAATCAAATTTAAAATCATGACCCTAACACAGAAAGCCCTCAACAACAGTGCACCCCCTTATATCTCTGCTCTTGTTTCAAAATACTCTCCAAACCGGCCCCTTCGTTCTGCTAACGACCTTCTTCTTTCCTCCTCTCTCATCACCTCCTCTCACTCCCGTCTTCAAGACTTTTCTCGTGCTTCCCCATCCATTTGGAACTCCTTGCCCCGCTCCATTAGATTATCTTCCTGCCTCAAAACCTTTAAGAAATTATTAAAAACACACCTGTTTAAAACATCTTATCATCTTCAGCCTTAACATGTACAACTGAACATTCCACAGCTTAATAACACTCACACCCACAATCTACAGTACAACACACAGACCCCTCCACTTTACTGAACCAATTGCTTTCAATTGTATTTGTCACCCTCTTGTATCACACCTAAACCCTTAGATTGTAAGTTTGCGAGTTTTCAATCTTGTGTCAGGCCTTGGAAACAAGCTCTATGTACATTTGATTTTATGCTCAAAAACAGGGCCCTCCATTCTTTACAAGGTGTGTAATTTGTTTTCTGCTATGTACTCAACCCCTGTACAGCGCTACGGAATATGTTGGCGCGATATAAATAAAGATAATAATAATAATAATAGGGGGTGAGGAGGATTGAAATGTTAAACTACCTAGAGGTAGGAACAAGTGGCATGTCATTTGGATAACATTGATTCCAAACAAAGTTAAAGAACAGTGGCAACATTTTATACTTTCAAGTTGTAATACTGGAGACTATTTATAAATTAACATAGAAAAAAGGATGTTTCATTGTGTTTATTAAAACAAGTTAAATTACATTTAAACAACTGAAGTTAAGACAGAGAATAAAAAAAGTCAGGGGTTGCAAGTATTTACAAATGTGTGTGCTTCACGAAAATAACCAGCAAGACTGGCAGTTCTCCTGCCTTAGAAAAAACATAAGCTCATTAAACCTCAGAATAAGTTAAATATGTGTATATTGTTAAAAGTGATTTGAGCAACAAGTGATAAAGCATACTTTGAATGGAGTGGAAAATAATACATTATTGTTAATATTGAATGTACGCTCTGTGTAGTTAGTTACAAAGGATGATCAATAGTTCCTCTTTTTAATTTTTTAAATATATTTTAACCAGTTTGTTTACACTGTTGTTCATATGAATTCTAATACAATTTGAATGATAAATAAATATAAATACTTTATTTCCCCTTGGACATACCTTCAGCTACTCATACTTCAGGAGGATGATATGATTAGGAAGGGTATTTATATGCACTTGTCTCAACTTCCTTTTGAATTGTTGTCACAAATAACTTCTGCCATAGCAAAAGTTACACTGTGATCATTAGATTTAACACGCTCCATGGGTTACCAGACTTTAGACTATTGGCTATGTGATAGACCTTATAACAAGTCGTTTTGGGCCTCATGCTAATCCTAGAAAAAGCACCTATGAGGGCCCTAACTAATGAGCAAACCCTACCTAACAATGCTAATCACCCTCCCATAAAACATTGCGAGCAAATGCTACGGGTCACTGCTACCAGTGCACTTCACAACATAGACAAAAAGGAAGGCATAAATCTCCATTGAATTTTGCACTGACAATACATTATGAGTCACTCCGTGACACTCTGACACCCAAGCTCTATGCTAATAAGATTTTAAGGATCACTCTCAAATCAAGGCTCTGTCATAATTGAAAAAGCAGAACAAAGATTTATGCATACAAGAAACAACTCAATAGGGTATTATAGTCCCATCTATTGGCTTCTGACATTGTTAACTCTTAGGAAGTAGTTTATTTAAAAAAAAAAAAACTGGAGTAAACCAATAAACTTGCAAGAAGTATAACAAAGTAACTGTGAGGAATTGACTCTGCTGGGTTTTGAACCCTGGTCCCCAGGCTGCTGAACCTCTTCCCTACCACTGCGCCAGCGTGCCTTTGTGAATTGCCTTGAGATCTGATAAACCTTGACTCTGCTAGCAATTGTATCAGTGACTAGTCTCTTCAGCTGTGTCTGGTCAGGTGTCTGGTCCTTGGCCTATATAAGGCACTTCCTGTCTATGTACCTTGCCAGATTATTGTGGTTCCTGATCCCTTCAATAAAGCTTGTTCCTGTTTCACCTACAAGTTGCTGAATTGGATCATTGCTGACCTAGGCTGCTGGTCTCCAAAACCTTGTGATTCCTATATCATTACAGAATAATCTGGCCCTTTCATGGAGACCGCCGGGTCAGATTCTGCATTGGCCCAGCAGGTTGCTTTTACTGTAAGAACTGTGCAGACCCAGACCATTCAAGTGCTGCAGGACCAGGTAGCTGAACTGCAAAATTAAGTTCAGTCAATGCACAGTGAGTATGCCAGCTACAGGGCACGTGATGTTGCGGCTGCTACTGTTACACCTGCACAAGATGCCCGTCTGTCCCTACCAGAAAAGTTTGGAAGAGATCGCAAAAGATTTAGGGGTTTCCTGAATCAATGCCGTTTGCATTACATGATGTTACCTCACCGTTTTCCATCTGAAAGAGAGAAGGTGGGATTTATTTTCTCCCTATTCAAAGATGAAGCCCTGGCTTGGGGCTCCCCTCTTCTGGAAAAGGACAGTCCAGTCTTGGGTAATTTAAATGGCTTTCTTGAGGCCATGTGCCTAGTTTTTGATGACCCCAATCGATGTGCTACAGCAGAAGCCACTCTCCTTCATTTGAATCAAGGGAGGCGCTATGTGGCTGAATATGCTGCTGAATTCAGACAGTGGGTTGCTGATGCTACCTGGAACCAATCAGCCCAGAGGTTCCACTTCAGAAAAGGTCTTTCAGAAGCTATAAAAGATGAGCTAGCTCGTGTTGATCTTCCGACTGACTTTGATGCATTTGTGCGTTTGGCTATCCGTATTGATCGGAGACTTTCTGAAAGAAGATTGGAAAGACAGGGCTCTTTTAGACCAAGTGCTACTCCTATTTCCTATTCAATAATTTCTACTCCGACCCCACAAACACCAACAGACTCTGAGCCTGAGGCTATGCAGTTAAATTTAATAAGAGGGCCATTATCCAATGAAGAAAAACAGTGGCGACGCACTCACAATTTATGCCTGTATTGTGGTAGTGCAGGGCACTATGCCATCAATTGCCCTAGCAAATCCAAAAGAACAATAGCTATGGCGGCTGAGGGTGCACAGATTCAACACCAATCCCAGATCAACTGGATTCTGTCACACAACCCTTGTTTTCTCTAGGTCATGGTGAAGAGGGTATGTTGACTCAACATCCTCATTTTGTTCGTTGCAATGTGGTGATCATAACATTTCAACTACTGCTATGATATATTCTGGAGCAGGAGGAAACTTTATGGACAGGAAAGCAGGAAATATAATTCAGTCTATCCCTAACTCTTCACCTGTGTTAATGGAGACAGTAGACGGTTTTCCACTTACGTCAGGCCCGGTTACACAGGAGACTGTGACCTTAAAGTTGACTCTGGAAGTGAATCACCATGAGGCTATATCTTTCCACCTAATTTCCTCAACACAGTTTTCAGTGATTTTGGGGGTACCTTGGCTTGCTCTGCGTAACCCACAGATTGATTGGAAGACCAGAAATTTGTCCTTTCCTTCAGAACACTGCTTAATGAATTGTCAACCCTCTAATGTAACACCTGTTGCCACACCAATTAATGAAATGGTTGCTACAAACTTGACTAAGCTTCCTCTACAATATCGGGATTTTGCAGATGTCTGTGATAAGAAGAATGCTGATCAGCTTCCACCCCACAGGCCTTATGATTGCCCAATAGAGCTGTTACCTGGGGCCTTATGATTGCCCAATAGAGCTGTTACCTGGGGCTGCTATCCCATTTGTCTGTATACATTCCCTTTCTGAGCCTGAATTGAAAGCTCTTTGTGAATACATACAAGAAAATCTTGCCAAAGGCTTTATTCGACCATCTACTTCTCCAGCAGGAGCTCCTATATTCTTTGTAGAAAAGAAAGATGGCAGCCTACGGCCATGCGTTGACTACAGGGACATTAATAACATCACTGTTAAAAACCGCTACCCCTTGCCTCTCATTCCTGAACTTTTGGAGAGACTTCGCTCAGCTAAAATATTTACGAAGCGTGATCTTCGGGGGGCATATAATCTGGTTCGCATAAGACCAAATGATGAATGGAAAACAGCTTTCAGGACCAGGTACGGGCATTACGAATATCTAGTAATGCCATTTGGGCTTTGTAATGCGCCTGCAACTTTCCAGCATCTTATCAATGATGTACTACGAGATCTCCTGGATCAGTTTGTTGTGGCATATTTGGATGATATCTTAATATTTTCTGATAATCTTGAAAACCACAGAAAACAGGTCCGTATAGTTCTGGAGCGCCTTCGTACCCACCACCTATACATTAAACTGGAAAAATATGAGTTTGAACAAACAGAAATTCAAATCCTGGGGTATGTAATAACTCCTAAAGGTTTAAGTATGGACGCAAGTAAAATTAAAGCTGTGCTGGACTGGCCCATCCCCAAGAATGAAAAAGATATTCAGAGGTTTGTGGGGTTTGCAAATTTTTACAGGCGTTTCATTAAGAATTTCTCTGCCGTTACTACACCGATCACTAAACTTACACGTAAAGGGACTCCTTTTCAGTGGTCCGATAAGGCTGATACCGCATTCTCCCGATTAAAGACTCTGCTTACATCTGCCCCCGTCCTGGTACATCCTCAGCCGGAATTACCATTTATTGTGGAAGTTGATGCTTCTGATTCAGCTGTTGGTGCTTTACTGTCTCAAAGGACTGGACCTAAGATGCTGTTACATCCGTGTGCCTTCTATTCCCGCCAGATGGTGCCAGCAGAAAGAAACTATGACATATGGAATAAAGAACTATTGGCTATAAAAGCTGCCTTCACCGAATGGAGACATCTCTTGGAGGGAGCCACCCATCCAATTACTGTCCTCACAGATCACAAAAATCTGGAATGTATTCGATCAGCTAATAGACTGTCAGCCAGACAAGCACGCTGGTCCCTATTCTTCTCGAGGTTTAATTTTTTGGTTACATACCGTCCTGGCTCCAAGAATGGTAAGGCGGATGCCTTGTCTAGAATAGCTGACCCCCTCCTTACTACCGTAACCAAGACCACCATCTTTCCAGAGGATATATTTATTGGAGTTACATTTCTTTCTGATCTGATGTCTCGCATTAAAAAGGGCTACGCCGAAGATCCAGTTCTTCTTGATCCTCCTCGTGATCTCCATATGACGATGCTTAATGGGTTTTGGATTTTTCAACAACGTCTGTTTGCTCCGGAGTCAGTGCGACTGGACCTTTTACGTCTCTACCATGACTCAAAATCAGCAGGTCATCCAGGAATCTGAAAGACACAAGAGTTACTTGCCCGATCCTTTTGGTGGCCGAAGTATTATGAGGATGTTAAGAAGTATGTGTCCTCTTGTGATGTATCGGCCAGACAAAAGACTCCTCGCTCATCCCCTGTTGGCTTGCTTCAGCCTCTTCCGATTACTCATAGTCCCTGGGGATCTATATCCATGGACTTTATTGTGGAACTACCTCCCTCTAAGGAACACACTACCATTCTTGTTGTTGTGGACAGGTTAACTAAGATGGGTCATTTTATACCAGCTCGTGGTCTCCCTTTAGCTAAACAGACGGCTGACCTGGTTATTCGGGAAATATTTTGCTTGCATGGAGTGCCTGATGAAGTAGTTTCTGACAGGGGAGTGCAGTTTACATGTAGTTTTTGGAAATTATTGCTCTAATCTAGGTATTAATGTAAATCTGTTGGCAGCTTTTCATCCACAAAGTAATGGACAGACTGAGCGAACCAACCAGACTTTAGAGCAATATTTGCGGTGCTATATTAGATACCTGCAGGATGACTGACTGGATTTTCTACCCACGGCAGAGTTTGCCTATAACAATACCCAACACTGCTCCACTTCTCTGAGCCCATTTTTTGTCAACTATGGTTACCATGCAACCTTTCTAGTGAGTCTCTCAATTACTACTTCCATTCCTGCAGTCACTGATCGGCTAACCACCTTACGAGATTCCCAAAACCTGTTGAAGGAGACTCTTTCGGAGGCTCAGGAATGTTACAAGAGAGCTGCTGATAGGCATAGAACGGAGGCCCCAGTTTATCATGTTGGTGACAAGGTTTGGCTGTCAACAAGGAATCTTAAGCTTAGGGTTCCGTCTCATAAATTGGGTCAGAGGTTCATGGGACCTTTTGAGATCATCGCTCAGATCAATGCTGTCACTTTTCGTTTGCAACTTCCAGATTCCATGAGAATACATCCGGTGTTTCACGTTGCACTGCTGAAACCTTTCCATGACAACACTTTCCCTGGCCGAGCCCTGCCTGCCAACCTCCAGTCCTCGGGGATGGTGAGGATGAATACGAGGTGGAGAAAATTCTGGACTCCAGGATCTTCCGCAACAAGCTTCAGTATCTGGTTCGTTGGAAAGGCTATGGTGAGGAGGATAGTTTGTGGGAACCAGTGGACAATATTCACGCTCCTGATCTCCTTCGGTCTTTTCATGTGCAGTACCCTGTTAAACCGGGTAATAGGGCATCCAAAGGCTGCACCTTTTAGAGGCGGGGGTAATGTGAGGAATTGACTGTGCTGGGTTTTTAAACACTGGTCCCCAGGCTGCTGAACCTCTTCCCTACCACTGCGCCAGCGTGCCTTTGTGAATTACCTTGAGATCTGATAAACCTTGACTCTGCTAGCAATAGTATCAGTGACTAGTCTCTTCAGCTGTGTCTAGTCAGGTGTCTGGTCCTTGGCCTATATAAGGCACTTCCTGTCTATGTACCTTGCCAGATTATTGTGGTTCCTGTTCCCTTCAATAAAGCTTGTTCCTGTTTAACCTACAAGTTGCTGAATTGGATCATTGTTGACCTAGGATGCTGGTCTCCAAAACCTTGTGATTCCTATATCATTTCAGTAACTGAACGATTGGTGCTTAACACCTCATAAAATAGTCACCAAAACAAAAAAACTAATTTTATTGTAAATTTAAGACAAAATGTGAAAGGGAAGTCCTACAAATGGACTAAATAGAAATATAAAAGTAGTGCACTAAAGTCCCAACAATAGGGAATAAAAGTCCTCATATGTCTATAGTAGAAATCATAGGACCCATGCAATGAGTACCCTTTTAATTAAAAGCTATATTACAAAAAGATATCCACTATATTACGAAAAATACAAAATAGGCAGTAGGTGGGGTTTCTAGGAAGGGGTGAGTATATCATGCTTTCTATACATAGGCCTCTAGGCTCAAAAGTACAGGTATCATTGAGTAGGAGAAAAACATTTCCTTCACTCTGAAGGCTTACCTTTAGACTGATGATACATCACTCCTATAAGCCTAGCGTTTGAAAAGGAAAACACCAAGCTGGCTAGTGTGCCAGAAAGCGCTGGCAATATAAACTCAAGAGACCCAACCTCTTGCTGAAAATAAAAAATAGCAAGAGAATTGCCAACCGGTTTCGATTGCCCTCTGCAATCTTTCTCAAGGCAGTGGGTTTGAAAGGAGCCTCAGTTTGGCGGGCTTTAAAATGTTTGTGGTGTTTCTGCCCTTACTTCTGGCTCCGCCTACTGGCCAATGGGCGTGCACGTTTCACATGCTATATGTGATGATGTCAACTATTTCTCAGGCTTTTAAATGTTTATGGTGTTTCCTCCCTTGCTGCTTGCTATTCGCCAATGAAGGTGCACATTCTATGGAAATGCACGACTCTCGTTCTGTACGTAGTAACGTCATTACCCAGCAATGTTGTAATGAAACTGAGCTTTACTTCACTTTTTGACAGAGGGTTCACGCTATCTCCCTTAATAATAACCCAAGTAATAAGCTAAATTATTCATTTCAACTACATGGTTGCCATAAATGTGCTCGGCTACATAATAGGTGTTTAATTACAGGAATCTGCCTAGTAACGCCTAACAAAAATTACCGATTGGTCCTAAATAAAAATAGCACAAAAAAAGAAAAAAAAAGGAATTAACTATTTATTTGTCTAAACGCTACACTTGCTTCCATGGAAATTACACTATTCAAAGCAGTCAAGGAATTACCCAATTGGAAGACACCTAATTTATATTTGCTTAATTATGAATGATCCATAAAAGAAAGTAAAATTATTTACTAATTTATCTAAACTACTTCACTAAAAGGATAAAGAACAGAGGTTTAGCTGTATGGGCTAAATGTAAAACTTTCATAAAGGCCCCAACTACTTTCTGCTCCCATACAGTAGATCCACTTGCATTCTTCTTGCATTAGTTTGTTGTCCTAGAGACCCCACCAACTGCCTATTTTTTTGTAATATAGTGGATATCTTTTTGTAATATTGCTATTAATTAAAAGGGTGCACTTTGCACTAAGTCCTATGTTTTCTACTATAGACATACTTTATGAGGACTTTTATTCCCTATTGTTGGGACTTTAGTCCACTCCTTTTATATGTCTATTTAGTCCATTTTTAGGACTTCCCTTACACATTTTGTTCTGTATTTACTATTAAATTAGTTTTTTTTGTTTTGATGAACAAAATATATTAATAAAGAAAAACAATGATTTTATATATCTATCTGTTTTCCATTGCCGTAGCCAGTTACGGCAGTTGTTATAGCAGTTGTTCCTGCACTTCCCACTTATAAGATGTATGATGTTCACATTTCCTATTGTCTCCTACGGTCGTCTCAGCCGTAAAGCTTGGTCTGACTGCTCCCTGCCCAGATATCAGTTGCAGCAAAAAAAACAAGATTTATGGATCTGAGCTGACTGCTGTAATCTGGGGGAGTGAAATATTGACATTAGTGTAGAACTTAGGGAAAGAAGACCCCGCAGACTTTTTACTACATTACCTTAACTTAGAGAACCTGATTTGCATGGGGTTCATGGTCCTTAACTGAAATCAGCCTTTTCTATTTCACAAATCCAAGAATGTTTTGTTATATGTATTCTTCTGGTAACCTCTAACTGGGTGAATGAGTGCCAGCTGACTGCATTTGATTCTTATTAAACAATCAGTGCTTCTGTTGTGAAAATGTTATCTGAATACCTGATGATCTGACTATATTACTAATCACAATTTTGATTTGATATTTAAACATGGTTGCCATTAAATGTGTGATAATATAAAAAGTGTGATAATACAAAAATCTTAACATTTATTAAAAGATTAAATACTGTGCAGGGGATTTTTTTTCAGAAAAGGTGCAGTGCTAGAAATAGAGTTAATGAAATGACACATGCAATGATGTTTGAGTAGAAATGATAGTGACAAAAGCATTGAGACATTTTCCAGTTTTTGAAGCATGGATATTCTACACATGCCTATATTTTTGTAACTACTGTCAAAATATATGATACTAAACTATGTATGATTTAATGAAACCTTATAATACTATTTCTAAAATATAACAAAACATATAACAATTTGATGTTCAAATATTTGAGCTTAGAGTAACTTCAATGACACTGACGCAGTCATTCCATGCCACTATTTAACTTCAATGTTTTAATCTATTTTTAAATATCTATGGACTGTCATATTCCCTATATAATGTCTACTTTAATGATGGAAGTAATAAAAAGAATGCTTTCAAGCAGCAACTACTTGGAGACTTCTAAAAGATAACTATCAAAGCTCTGATCTTGAGACTATGCATGTCTGCTTATTGTTCTTAATTTTAACACAATTTTGCCTGACCATTAATTGGTAATCTTCTGCATTAGGCTAGTCACACATAAATGGTGTAGACAATTAGCTTATTTGATTTTTCTGATTAGACATGTTTAGGTTCCCTCTTTTTATTTAGAAACAGTGTCCCATCAAATGTTATCAAGCTTTGTATAATCTAAACTCGGAAGAAAATTTTATAACACCCAAAAGTGAAGACATATCATCATTCTTAGATCAGATTGACTTTCCAGTTATCTCAAATGAGGAAAAGGAGGCTTTAAATAGTCAGATAACGGAACTAGAAATTAGACGAGTTATTAAAAACCTAAAAAACTACACGGCACCAGGCCCAGATGGATTTTCTACAACATACTATAAAATATTTGAGGAAGAGTTAATGCAAATCTTAGTAGCTACATTTAATGAAATTAAACCCACAGGTACATTCCCACCAGAGATGCTTAGAGCCAATATAATCACTATACCAAAATCAGATAAGGAAGCACACTCTTGCAAAGAATTTAGACCAATTTCGGTTATGAATATAGATACCAAAATATATGCGAAAGTTTTGGCTCTAAGACTTACAGAAATATCTAAATCATTAATAGCGTCCGACCAAACAGGATTTGTCCCAGGGAGGCAGGGTGCCGATAATTCCCATAAACTGATTCATTTAATAACTTATGCGAAGAAAAAAGACACCCCCACCCTATTCCTATCCATGGATGCTGAAAAAGCTTTTGATAGGGTAGGGTGGGATTTTATGATGCAGACCCTCCATAGATATGGGTTTGACTCATTTGCATCGAAAGCTATAGCTGCCCTATATAAGGCTCCCTCGGCATCAGTTTTGGGGAAAGGGGTACAATCAGATTATTTTATGGTAACAAATGGAACCCGTCAGGGTTGTCCGCTGTCTCCCATTTTATTCGCATTGTCCCTAGAACCCCTCGCTATAGCTATTAGGGCTTCGTCGGACTTTAATGGGATTAAAGTAGGCAAAAGGGAATACAAGATCTCCCTCTTCGCGGATGATGTAGTAGTATATATGGAGCATCCTCATATATCTATGAAGGCGCTGATGGAAATCATTGCAAACTACAGTAAGGTGTCGAATTATAAATTAAACATAGAGAAATCTGAAGCACTAAGTGTTAATATTCCAGAGGAAGACGAAGAGCGCCTGACTAGTAGGTATCAGCTGGCCCATACAAAGGGATTTACACACCTGGGAATTAACTTTAGTGATGATATAAGAAGTATTCAAACCTCCAATTTGAACAATTTTTATAAATCATCTAAAGAGCTTATTGAGAACTGGCCGGTCAACCAAATATCCTTCTCTGTTAGAATTGCATCAATCAAGATGTCTCTCCTTCCTAAACTTAACTATGTATTTAGATCTTTCCCTTTTTCAATTTCAAGCCAATGGACAGCTAAATTCCAGAAGATGATCGATAGATATATTAATAAGAACGGTCAGATCAGAGTTAAAAAAGCAATAATGAGTCGAAAATTTATAAATGGTGGCATTGCATACCCAATGGTTTTTTACTATCAGGAAGCAATTAAATTGGCGCAATATATAAAGTGGAGTCAACCTCTTTCCACTCACCCGGAGAACCAGATTTTAAGTGATATGCTACACAATATCGACCTTAATGCTCTATTGTTCACTCCAAAACTAGCATTAGCATACATTGACCCGAGAGCAACTATTTTGACTATAATGGTAAAGGAGTGGTTAAAAATGAACAAAAAATTTAAATTCATGGAGCAATATAGTGAACTTACTCCTTTGACAACATTAGCACGCATGAATTATATCTACTTAGAACCAGAATGGAAAGACAAAGGAATATATCTACTGGGGCACATTATAGATAAAGAAAAAGGAAAAATTTTAGATTATAACATGCTAAAGTGGAAATATAACATATCAACTAAACTTTGGTTCACTTCACATCAAATTTCACGAGTTTTGAAGAATATAAATAAAAACATTACTCAGCAAAGCTTAAACAACGTTGAAATTTTAATAAAGTCCCAAAATACTAGACACTTGATTTCTAAGTGTAGTGAGATCATTTATAAGCAAATACAGACGGATACAACTAGACCTATGGACCTCTGGGCTAAAGATATGCAGCTAAGGATACCTAAAGAGTCATGGCAACAAGCCTTACAATCTCTAAATAGGTTTGTTAAAAATACAAACCAGAGAGAAATTCAATTTAAATTACTTAATAGATGGTACTGGGTTCCCTCCAAAATCTACTTTATAACATTTAAACCAGAAATTAAATTATGCTGGAGGAACTGTGGGAAATCTGCAGATATGTTCCATATATGGTGGGAATGCCCTATAACCCTTCATCTTTGGAAGGAATGTTCTGAATACTTATCTATTATATTTAAGACAGAAATGATAGTAAAACCGCAGATGGCCTTGTTTAATATTTTTCCCCCTAAGATGGAAATAAAAAATAAAGCGTTTATGACTCAAATTTTTCAGGTAGTAAAAACTGCAATTGCACGAAATTGGAAGAAAGAGGATCTTCCAAAACTAACTGAAATATTGGCCATGATGGGATACAATAGGGAACTAGAGAGGGATTTTAATATGGCATTTCAGCTAAAACAAGACCCTGTAAAATGGGTAGTTTGGGACTCAATTTTTAAGTAACCTCTACGGGGTAATCTCACGAAGACACCATATCTTCCCTGGCAGATCGATCCCTCCCTGGCTCTTCCTCCCTACCTTCACCAAGCTGGCTAGAATATGGGTGGAATGAAAGGGTGTGATAGGATATGTAAGTAATTTAAGAGAGAAGTTTAACTGGTTAATCTCTCCATTAGGTTGAAGAATATTCAACCAAATATTAAAGTTTGGATTTCATTCATAGCCATATGTAAGTTTAATACAATGATACACTTAAAGTCTATTAATAGCAATAAACATGAAAGAACAGTTACACTCTTATGATTATTGTTATAATGTCAGGGCACAAATGTATGCCTTCCGTATTTTTGTCTGGCTGTGTATATAATATGTAAGGTATTATTTATGTAAATGGAGATTTTAAATTTGAAAATAAAAATAATAAAAAAAAAAAAAAAAAAAGAAACAGTGTCCCATCCAACATTAAAAAAGGCACATTTGCTTCTTAAATATTAACTTGTTACACTCACCCTTTAATCACTCTATTTGGATCCCATATAATTCAGAATGAAATTCAAAATACTGATCCTAGCATCCAAAAAACAATATCACAACCCATGGTTCTTCATACAATGTATACCATAGACCAGTGTTTTGAAATATTTTTTACATATTTTCTATTCTTATGAGCTACTCATCTCACATTCTGCAATTCTTCCTCATTCCACAAGCATATTGAACGTATTCTATATAATGCACTGCCTTGTTCATTTATTTGATGCTATGATAACCATATTGGGCTTATATAAGAGCTTGATAAAACCATCCAACTTACTTAAATTGAACACCTTAGATTTTGGATGAAGAGTTTCTGTGTGCCCCCAAATTGTGAAAAGCACTAACTACTGTCATTATAATGTAAGGAATGAAGCCTAGTATGCATGTCTATTTGAACATTTCATGAGATATTTGGACATACCCCTAAATAGATATTTAGAGGTTTAGGTGGACTGTGATTAATTGAAATGGACTATGATGCATCACAAACAAGAACTGCAACCGTTCAATATATTTACTAAGATCTAAGGGCCTCATTCTTTTAGCGGCCGCAGCCGTTGCGGGGCCGCAAGGACCGGCCGCAAGCTATTCTGCTATTCTATTCCCTTACGGCCGGGGATTCCGGCAGGCTTGCGGCCGGTGCCTTGCTATCTCTTGCGGCCGCTCGCGCCGGAGGAAAGCCTTTGATCTAAAACGGCCGCAAGAGATTTGCAATTCAATTGCTCCGGGAAACCTCTCTGCAAGGCTAAAAGCGAGCCGCAGCTTACTTGCAGGAAAGAGGTCTCGCTAGCACCAATTAAGCACATAAAATAGCTCAAATAAAGCCATCCTGCACTTTGAGAAGACTATAAAGGGATTTTAGGTGTTAGAAAAAATAGCACATAATTATCCTGTACTCAAATCCGTAAAATATTTTATTTTTAATATCCGTAAAATATCCATGTAAAAAGTCCAGAGTGCTTGGAGCACCTCAGACACACCCACGCCGCAGCCGGAAAATAAACAGTTAATTTGAACTCGGGTTTGGGCAGATGTGCAAGCTTGAGAGTGGGTTCCTTTTAATCCTCATGTCCCCCAATATGATCCCTAGCATTTACAGAGCTGTACAGTGCAGGCTTGAATGTATTTTTGAGTTTTTAGATTTCACAGCTTACGGCCGGTTCCAAGATATGCGGTCCGGCCGTAAAAGGAGATCCTTGCGGGGCCGTATAATAGAATCGCGAGTTAACTGAACCCCCGCAAGGAATCGCAGCCTTATGGCCGATTTACGGCCGATAATAGAATGAGGCCCTAAGGCATTATGATCAGGACATTTTAGTTCCATATTGTGTGTGTGTGTGTGTGTGGGGGGGGGGGGGGGGGGGGACAATACTTTTACTTCTCTCCATCCAAACACAATGCAGCTATCCAATATAAAGTCTGGAAAAGTGTTATTCCTATAATAGTAGCAAATAATATAATTAGATATTCATTGCACATTATGTGAGGTAAACATATTTACACAGGTAGAGATATCAGACTGGCCCTTGAACCTGATCTAGAAGCCAAATACGGATCAGAGCTGGCAGCTGGCAAGACAATAACCATAAACAGGCAAAGGTCTGTTTAAGAGAAGGTAGAAAGTATCAAATCTAATAACAAACAAGAATCAGATATGTCTAAAATAGCTCACTATCAGGCTAGGTCCTTGATCAGGGCACAGTTGAGAAGGTCTGACACCATTATCTAATTTTTCTGCTCCCACCAAGGTTGCTAAAGCCAGTCTCATTTTTGGTTGCACTTGCATACATCTTAATGGGTGTGACTCGCCATAAGCCAATTTCTATTGCATTCACTTTAGCTTTTTGGGGAATGACACACCCTGATGCACTTGTTGCCATCTCCCTGGTATGGTGCATCATGTGCAATGTGGTGCCCCATGACAGGATTGATGTACAGAGTAAGCAGAATTGATGCAACTGCAACTGACTGCGTGCAGGGTACTGTGTCCAGAGGTGATGTACGTAGGTGGCCTAACATTTACTATAGTACAGTAAAAACAAATACATAACATTTTATTAATACTATGGCGAGTATCAATATTTTTATTTATTTTTATCCATAAAGAAGTACACTTACTTTATGCAGTTGCAATCACCTTAACATTGAACTACTATCACAGTTTTGTACTGCCATTTTCAGTGAATGACCTTGAATCACAGATGTCAGCAATTACTACTGGCAGCAGTTTATCTCTTAAAGGAACCTAAGTCTAGTTTGATTAAAGGTCACTAATTAATGTTAGGAATGGAAACATAGTAATAAAGCTTATGGTATATTTTTTATACATTTACCTTGGAATTAAAACATTTTAGCCTTTACTGTTGTTACATGTACTCTGAAAATGATTTATGCATAACTTGATGATGGGCAAAATGTCTTAAAAAGGTAAATATTAAATACAACCTTTATTTTTTTTTTTTTTTTTTTACAATTTTCTTTAATGCAGGCTTACATTTTCTTTAATGGTCCACTGCTTGCGACTTCTGTCTTGGAGTCTTGGGATGGATGACTTACCATTAGCACAAATGAAAGCACTGGTAATTTTAGCAGCCACCTTTTCATTGTTCATACAGATACTTACTATGCATTCACATCTCTGAAGTAACTACAATGGCAGCTTCCACTGCAGCAAGATTACATATAAAATATAATACATTGATTGTATTAATATTATTATTATCTAAAAAATATTCTGCCTTTTTTCAAATGTAGTTCTTAAAAAAAAAACTAAGCTTAAAACATGACTGCACTGGGCCCTTTAATTTTCCTGTAGCCTTAGATTTTAATAAAAAAATATGATATACACATATTATCTAGCCAGACTGCTTTTGCATGTCTTAAACAAATAATTAAATGTTTTCTATTTTGAATAAGGATACCTTTTCTTCTCAATCCTGATATACAATAACAGTGCAAGAAATAAATATAACTAAATTGTTGGTTATGACCTTTGTGGGACTTCTCTTTAACCTTTGATTCCTCAATTTGATACTCAATTTCTAAAGGCTTGTAGGAAATAGCTTTTTTAAAGCGTAGACAGAAAACCATCACCCATAATGCATTTTCAGTACTTGGAGACATCTAAAAAAAAGCTCAATGACTTTCTAAAGGAAACATACACCTTGCACTGCACTGAAAACACAATAATGAACGTATAACTCATTTAAATGGCATGTTAAAATAACTGAAAGGCTTCTATCATTCATGCTACTCTTTGGTGCTTCAGCATTCTTAAATGTGCAAGTCCATTATATCTGAGAGACATAAAGGGAAGAAAAAAAGTGTTTGCTGTGTGACTAAAAATTATTTTTTGCAAATGTGCAATATCTTTTCACACATACAGTGCACATTTAAATATTAAATACTTATAGCAATTGTATATACATTGATATACATTTAAAGGGCCACTGTTGTCCAACACCCAACTGAAGGAAATTAACGCCACAAAGGCAGACAGAAACATGTGTTAATGTGTTTGACCCCCTTACCTGTGTGTTAAGAGGAAGTATAAGCAACAGCTCAGAGATATTCTGTTTATTTTTCTACACTATAGATTAATTATTCCTCAGAAAAACGTTTAATATTCATTTAAAGGTGCTATTAAATGCTTGCTATACATTTTTGGATCACAGTCGTCCTTTAAACTTTTACATTTTTTGATTTATTAAATGTTTATGTTAAAGGACCACTGTACAATGACATTTTATTTTGAAAACTTTGAGTGTGAGTAAGTGCACAATAAAGCAAAAAAAAAGTAATAAAGCCAGGTTTTAATAATAAAAATAATCACTTTGCTGCCTGAAGGCATTCATAATTCTTTGGTATAAGTTGTGTGTGTGTGTAAGCAGAACAAATGCTTTCTTTCTCGAACTACAGTGGCTCTGTAATTATATCTGTCTAATGCACGTGCAAGTGAGACAATATGCGTTTCCTTCACCTCTTGTCCTCTTACTTGATAAAAAGCGAGATTTATAACTCTAGTGTATGTTCAAAAAGTTCTGATTTATTACCAGATTTTCCCTTATGCCATTATCTTTGCAAACAAGTGTAAGTGAGCATATGCTATACTGTAGCTACCTGAGAAGTCACACGAGACCCTCCTCCCTACAACTGACAAAACTAAATGTTGTTTTTAATATTATAGTTTATTTTTGAATAAAATCCTATTTACTTTATTTCTGTGTCAATACTTTTTGAAACAGTTTAGTACTAAAAGGGCAATTTTTCAACTGTGCTGACAATGGCCTTGATTACATAACTTCCACAAGAAATCATGTGAGTGAAAAGTTCACGGTAACCCTATAATGTATCTATTATACTGTATGCCTCCTGTATTAACACTTATAAACACTAATGAATGATCACTATGCATAATATGTCTCTGCTTTATGTGTGGTTTTACATAAAGTGAGATTGCATAGCTCCCCTAAGAAATCCAACCTAATCCTATATGTTATTGGAAAACCCTGCAAGCTCTTGTAGTGAACCTGAGCACTATATGTAAACTGAATTAAAGCCGCCCGAAGCACCAGCTAAACCCTATCCCAAAGCTGTCATGTTATACATAACAGCTCTATTGCAATGGTAAAAGAGTACAATAATAATAAAAAAAATAATGCAGGGAATTAATAACCTCCCTATCTTTGGTTTGCTACTCCCTCTGCTATCATAAGAACACCTCAACACCTTGGTGGCCATCTGGACCTGCTACCCCCACTCACTTGTGCTTTTGGGTCGGGGCATATGAAACCTTCATTAACGCCCTTTTCCTACCGCCACCCACACTATATAAATATTAGCTACCCAATGGACCTCCATACTCCCGGTTTCCCAAAGCCTCTACTTGGTGGTCCCTATGGACCCCCATGGCATACTAACCTATCTCTTTTGGGGTCCATATGTAACCCTAGAGCACCTGCAATTAACACTCTAGAGGACCCATGGAGAGGATAAGAACTATGGGGTTTCATTGGTAGCCCCATGAGTCATTATCATGTATTTTGAATGCATGGGTGTAGGTAAAAATGTTAATGAGGGGTTCATGGGCCCAATGGCTTTTCATTTTCTGAGGGGGGGCTCAGGAGCACTGGCTTCATATTAAAACTGTGTGGATAGAGAAACATAGGCAGAGGAGTGACTACTGATTTTCAGACTCCCATGGGTATACTTTAGTCAGAATTTTTTATCTACCCACAACCTAAAAATCTAATATTTTGTTAAAGATAGATCATTACCTTAATTAGTGATTAGCCTCTGAAGCATTGAATCCATTGTCTTGAGTGCAGTTGTCAGCACAAAAAAATAGACATGCTCAAGCTTTGTTGTCTGTCCTCTCAGACTGACTGACCATGATTCTGCCTCAAGCCCTTTTGTTCCAACACATTTGGATACTCCTGCACTGAGAATTCACACACCTGCTGTTTTTGTTTCCATTTTTTATAGCTCAATATATTTGTACCTTTCATGATGGAGAAATGTAAAGTTTTTTTCTTCTGAATAACATTTTGAGCCAATGCACTAACTAGTCCAACTGAAATGTGCCATGGGTTTCTCAGCACAGCCACAAAGCAGCTAATAAGATTCAGTGCAATGATCTGTTTTTACTTCTTAAAATGCAGAATAATGGGTTTAATTATCTATTTCCACCTTTGACTTTTGATAGTACCTGTATTATACGCTACAGCTGCATTGATCTTTGCTAATTAACCTTACCCTATTATTCCAAGCCATTACCCTTAAGTGAAGATTACTTCCACAATCTTCAAGAGTACAGGTGGCAACTGCACTTCTGTGTCTCCCTGACCACCATGCAGAGATAAGAATATCTTTACCAGCAAGAAGCCCCTTTATTGTTAGAATTCTAAACATAAAGTTCTCTACATGTAAAATAGAAACTTTGGTACAGCAAATGATCGGTTTAGAATGACAATATCAGAAAAATGTGTCCAAACCACAGAGCATTTAATTTGCTGTATAGTTCAGTTTTTTCAGGGCAGCTGGCTTACATTTATCTAGTGTAATTGCTTTACCCCAGTACATATTTATTGTTTTTTTTCTACATTTTGTTAATTTGCATCTAGATCGGTTTTAAACTTTCTAAAATTATGTTAAAACAATATTTTCTGCAAAGCAAAGTTATCACATAACTTTTAGGTCCATCCAGTTGGACTGAAGGAGTGACTTATCAAAAACCCCTATAGTAGGTGAAACGCATACAGGCATTACCACAATGATTGCTGCTACTACTATGTCTCCTTGGTAATGCCAACACTAACCTTATCATGTTACAAACATTGGCCCCTATTTAATTCCAAGCTTGTAATTATCTTCACACTGCACGTATGTCTGCGGGTTAGAAATTTGGTGCAGTTACAGATGTATTTATTTGTCTCAAGCCCGCAAGTACAGGCTCACAGACCCAACATGCAAACCATGAACCCATACGTAGCATTTCAGAGCTTGATCATGATAAACAGCCTCATTAAATTGGAGCCTCAAGTCCAACGTGTAGCTCGTAAGGGCTGTGTGCTTGAAATTTGGAAGTTTTAGGTCACTATTAAAATAGAAGTGCTGCGAGTTACGAGCTAGAGACGCAACATTGTAAACCAGTTCTCGCCTGTTAGATTTGCGGGCTAGAACACATACAATTAACCAAGCACATAGTTACGGGATGAGATGGAGCCAATTGCAACAGAGATCGTCATCATTGCATCACAAGAAAATGGAAGATGGATTTCAAAGTCTTACTGGGTTCAATTACAAGCTACAATTGAACCCACATTCCAGTCATGGTTAAATATTAATAAAGCCACAAATATGAAATTCTATCACATGCAAGTTACAGTATATGTATTAACACATTGATTGCTGGGATCGATATAACACAATAAAGATACATGAAATCAACTATTTTTCTGTGCCGATTTGCAGGCTTGAGAATGTTGTGCTATTAATTCTAAGACCTAACATCACTTTCCCTTTCAATATTAGTACATTAGTGTGTTTTTATTTGATTTACAAGTGCTACGTATTGGACTTTACCCCCCTTGCAGGTGCTCTCGAGCACACGTTGGCCTTTGGGCTCCATTTGCATGTTACGTGCTTGCTCGCGAGTGACTAAGTTGCAATTAAGCATAGAGTTACGGGCTTGACGGACCAAAGGATTTACCACCGTGAAGTTCTACATTGCTCAACAAGTAGCTCATTTTTGGGCATCCTGCGTCTTAACACGCAAGTCCGCTGTGAGGTACGTTACAGAGCTAATTTAATACCCGTAACCTGTAAATTTTGACTTACAGGCTACTTTTTAAAACGGAACCCCAATTTATTGAATGAAGTAAGCAAACCTGTAAGTTACAATTTAGACAGAGCCAATAATAAATGAACCCGTCATCATGACATCAGTAAAACATGGAGCTTATATTACAACTAATTAGTGTTTAGAAGTCCGATCTGCGATCGGTCTCGCAATCCAGAAATGTAAAAATAAGTATAGATCAAAAATAAACTGTGCTAGTCCATGTGGGTGGCCTGATATGTATTAACTCCTTGATTCCTCGGATCAATATAACAGGGAAATAAAAAGTAAAAAAATTTTTTTTATTGCAGATTTGCAAGCTTGAGACTGTTGTGCCATTAATTTGAATGCCTTTCATTGCATTCCCACTATTTTAAAGTACAATAGTGTGTTTATATTTGCTTTTGCAGTGTTACGAACATGTGTTTAACCCACTTGCGAGTCCTATCTAGTACTCGTATCATTTTTTGATACATTTGCTACTTACGGGTTTGAAAGCAATTGCAGACTTGTTGAATTGTTGCAATTTAATATTTTTGCGTCTTTAGCACTGGTAACCTTCTCGGGCTTGAAACATCAAAGGAGGAGATAGGACAGAGTTACGTTTTTGACAACCGCAGTGATTTTGAGCCTGTAACTCGCAAATGGAATGCACGTAGCTAAAAGAAGCCATTTAAATTTCAGTTACATTTACGTGCCCCATTAACTGCGATTTTGACAATTAAAAAGGGGCCATTATCTGGAAGCACAACGGGGACCAAAGGTTGCAGCTAACAACTAGATGGACTGAAGGATTACCTTAGGACTGCAGTGAATTTGCTTTGCACAAAAGATTGTTTTTAATATGCTCTTAGAAGCTTCAAGGTCGACCCAGACAACAACAACTTTTAATATTTCATTCTAAATGTATGAAAAATAAGAAAGGCTGCAGTTAAGTTGTATTTCACTTCTACCTAACACCTTGTACCTGAGGTTAAGTTGGAAAAGCATAATTTCAGTGACACTTACTGCTCAAGAAGTAAAATATAAGAAGCATAGCAATTACTCTCCTTACCAGTAGTGTAGCGCTACTGCAGGTGCAAAGCATGGCCTTTTACAAAGTTGGGGCTCATTTATAGCGACAGAAGCCTGGGGTAGAGACATTACCACAGTGATTGCTACTACTATGTTTCCTTGGTAAAGTCAACTCTAACTTAAAGGTATATTAAAGTGAGCTGGGTTATTAATGCATCTGATAGAAGAGAATTTATAGTATCTGAAATAAATTGTTTGCATGAAAAAATTCCAAAGTAAACAGTTAAAAAACGTTTTCAGAGAACTACGGAATATGTCGGCGCGTTAGAAATAAACGATAATAATAACCCCAGAGAATTGCCCTGTGACCTCCCCCAACCCCAGTGAATTGCCCCCCAGCCCCAGAGAATTGCCCCGTGACCTCCCCAACCCCAGTGAATTGCCCCCCCCAACCACAGAGAATTACACTGTGACCTCCCACAGGGATTTGCCCCACGACCTCCTTCAACCTCAGTGAATTGCCTCCAAGCCCCAGAGAACTGCCCTTTAACCCCAGAGAATTGCCCCTCAGCCCTAGAGAATTGAACTATGACCTCCCCCAACACCAGTGAATTGCCCCAGAGAATTGACCCTAACCCCAGAGCATTACCCCCTGACCTTCCCCAACCCCAGTGAATTACCCCCAGCCCAGAGAATTGACCCCCAACCCCAGAGAAATGCCCAGTGACCTCCCCCAACCCCAGTGAATTGCCCCTCAGCCCCAGATAATTGCCCCATGATCTCCCCCAACCCCAGAGAATTGCCCCCCAACCCCAGAGTATTACCCTTCAGCCCCAGTGAATTGCCCCACGACCTCCCCCAGCCACCAGAAAATTGCCACCAGCCCCAGAAAATTGGCCTCAACCCCAGAGAATTGCCCCCCAGCCCCAGAGAATTGCCATGTGACTTCCCCCAATCCCAGAGAAATGCCCAGTGACCTCCCCGAACCCCAGTGATTTGCCCCCAGCCCCAGAGAATTGCTCCATGACCTACCCCAGCCCCAGAGAATTGCCAACCCAGCCCCAGAGAATTGCCCCCAACCCCAAAGATACCAAAGGCACACATTGACATACACAGAGGCACACACTGAAACAGAGTCACACACACAGAGGCACACACTGATACACACAGAGGCACACACTGACACACACAGAGGCACACTCTGAAATAGAGGCACACACACACAGAGGCACACACTGACACACACAGAGGCACACACCGAAACAGAGGCACAAACACACAGAGGCACACACTGAAACGGAGGCACACACACAGAGGCACACACTGATACACACAGAGGCACACACACACACACACACACACACACAGAGGCACACACTGATACAGAGGCCCCTCAAACACACAAAGGCACACACTGACAAAGAGTCACACAAACACACAGAGGCACACACTGATACACACAGAGGCACACACACACAGAGGCACACACTGACACACACACAAAAGCACACTGACACATATTCTCTGGATCTGATCTCTTCTGTTCCTCTCTTTCCAGTAACTGCCTCCATCTTAGTTCATAGCAATTGCCTTCCCTGATGTTTGACTCTTGCAACTGCTCTCTCTGCCCTCCCACCCTTGCATCCTCTTAATTTACAGAAACTCATATGACTTTCACCTGCTCAGTCAACACCATTTGCTAAAAGTCCCAGTCCCATCTTCTCTCCCTTTCACTCCTCCTACTCCTGGCTGCGGGAGATATATCCCCTAACCCAGGCCCTTCACTCATCTCCACTCGCTGTCAGCCACGCTCTGTTTCAAGGCCAGGAAACACCTGTAGCACCCAGAATCTGATATCCATCACATGTCACAAACCTACAACTCTACCTTTCTCCTGTGCCTTCTGGAATGCACAATCTATCTGCAACAAACTCACATTCACTCATGACCTATTTACTACAAACTCCCTCAATCTACTGGCTCTCACTGAAACCTAGCTCTCATCCTCAGACACTGCCGCCCCTGCAGCACTCTCTTATGGTGGCTTTCACCTCAGCCGCACACCTAGACCTGGGAACAAACAAGGTGGTGGTGTGGGTATTTTGCTTTCCACTCGCTGTACATTTCACCTCATACCCCCTGTCCCATCCCTCCAATTCTCATCCTTTGAAGTTCATACAATCCGCCTCTTCTCACATATCTCTCTACGTGTAGCTGTGATCTATCGCCCCAACGCACTCCCTCTCAATTACTTGATCACTTTTCTGCCTGGCTCCCTCACTTTCTCTCCTACAATGTTTCTTCATTGGTACTTGGATATTTATAACATCGCTGTTGACACTCCCACCTCCCCAGCAGCTGCCAAACTGCTTGCACTCACCTCTTCCCTTGGCCTCTCACAACTAACAGATGGACATTGCTGGAATGCTGGACATTCTCTTGACCTTATCTTCACCAATCTCAGCACAACCTCCAACCCAGTCATCCGTCTACTCCGTCTATCTGACCACCACTTCCTTACCTTCAATCTCACCACATCACTCTCTCTCCACCCCTCTCCAACCCCTACCACCATCACAAACCTGTGAGCACTTGACCCTACTCAGCTCTCCACTATTATCCAACTCCTTCTCAGTCCCATCACCAACCTCAACTGCCCTGACACTGCCACCTCACTCTACAACTCTACTCTCTCTTCCACCCTTGACACTCTAGCCCCCATATCCACACGCAGATGCCCTCGCTCTCATCCACAACCATGGCACACTACACAAACACGATACATCCAGAGGTGCTCCCGCACTGCTGAACGACTATGGAGGAAATCACTTCAGCTGATTTCCTCCACTACAAATTTATGTTACGCTCCTATTCCTCTGCCCTTAACCTTGCCAAACAGCAGTACTTTACAACACTAATATCAACTCTGTCCTCTAACCCCAAGCATCTGTTTGCCACTTTCAATACTCTCCTCCGCCCACCACCTCCTTCCATCCCTTCCTCGCTCACAGCTGAAGACTTTGCCTACCATTTTATTCATAAAATTCAAAACATCCGCAATGAACTCTTATCTCATAGTGGTTTACACACTCCACCCTCTCAACTAACCAACAACACCCAGTCTTCTCCCTTCCCTAATCCCACTGGTACTTTGAACTGCTTTGATCTGGCTACAGAGGATAAAGTCTCCAAACTGCTATCATCCACTCGCCTCACTACCTGTCCTCAGGATCCTATTCCATCTCAGCTCATATCCCCCTTCTCTACCACACAAATCCCAGCTCTCACACATATTCCCAACCTCTCCCTTACTACTGGCATGTTTCCGTCTTCTCTAAAACATGCCATAGTTATACTTACCCTCCAAAAACCCTCATCTGACTCTGACATCGCATCTAACTACTGCCCTATCTCTCTGCTTCCCCTGGCTTCCAAACTGCTGATGCGGCTCGACTATAACCGCCTTACCAGCTTTATTTCCTCTAACTCCCTTCTTGACACTTTCCAATCTGGCTTTCGGCCTCTTTCTGGCCACAATAGTGATGGGAAAGTTGTTTTAAGGGGACTTACACCTGGACTGTGGCATGCCGGAGGGGGATCCATGGCAAAACTCCCACGGAAAATTACATAGTTGATGCAGAGTCTGGTTTTAAGCCATAAAGGGCATAAATCACCTAACATTCCTAAATTGTTTGGAATAACATGCTTTAAAACATCAGGTATGATGTTGTATTGATCAGGTAGTGTAAGGGTTTCACCTGCTTCACAGTAACAGACCAATCTCCCCGTTTAATGCACCGCAAACAACCGCAAATAGTCCCTTTGCACAACCGCAAACTCCCCATTTGCACAAGGTTGGATACCAAGCTAGCCGTGTCCCGTTCCTTGTCCTCACTGATGTCATTGAAGGTCTCTTCCTCTACCCAGCCACCAAGGGTCCCCAAAAGGTGACAACAAGCCCCCTGGGACGCCTGCTGTGTTTGGTCTTCCACCTCCTCAAAGCCACCTTCCTCCTCTGACTCCTCTTCTTCAGACTCCCAGAGTCTGGGGGCTTCCACTGCCCAGCATGGAAGATTATACACAGGTCAGAGTCTGGGGGCTTCCACTGCCCAGCATGGAATATTATACACAGGTCAGAGTCTGGGGGTTTCCACTGCCCAGCATGGAAGATTATACACAGGTCAGAGTCTGGGGGCTTCCACTGCCCAGCATGGAAGATTATACACAGGTCAGAGTCTGGGCGCTTCCACTGCACAGCATGGAAGATTATATGCGTTGCCTCTTTCTGCGTTATTATAAGGTGTGTACCGTTAAGTAGTACTATTCCTATTGGTTTAATCCCTGTTTCGTCCACTATCAGGGGACGTGTGTATGGCATGGATTTTTGGAAGCAGGAGATGGAAAAAGGTCCTCCCACTTCAAATTTGAGCCACGTATTCCATGCTTGGCAGCCGTCACCAGGTTTACCCAATGCACAGTGTAGGTGATATACCTGCAATGACCATGCTTTGCAGACCAGGTATCAATGGTCAGATGGACCCTTGCCCCAACACTGTGTGCCAGAGATGCCATTACTTCCTTATGCACAATCGAGTACAGGTTGGGGATTGCCTTTTATGCAAAGAAATTTCGGCCGGGTACCTTCCACTGCTGTGTCCCAATAGCTACAATTTTTTTGAACGCCTCAGACTCCACCAGCTTGTATGGTAAAAGCTGGCGGGCTAAGCGTTCAGACAAGCCAGCTGTCGGCAAGGGGGTGACTTTGTGACATTGGCTTCTTACGCTCAAACATGTCCTTGACAGACACCTGACTGTGGGCAGATGAGCAGGGTCTGTTTAGGGCGAGACACGGAGTGGCGGATGGTTGAGAGGGGGCAAGCAGGGCAGCAGTGGTTGACGTGGCTGAAGACGCTGGACCAGGAGGAGGATGGCGGATTTGACTTTGTGTGCTGCTTGTACTCATGTGTTGATCCCATAGGCGTTTGTGATGTGACATCATGTGCCTTCGCAAAGAAGTTGTACCTAGGTGGGTGTTGGACTTCCAACGTCTCAGTTTCTTTTTGCACAGGTTGCAAATGGCATCGCTGTTGTTACAGGCAGACACACCAAAAAATTGTCACACTGCTGAGCTCTGCAATGACGGCATTCTGGTGGTGGCAACAGCATGCATTGACTGGCGTGCTGTCTGGCTGACCCCGGGAGCCGATGCATGCTGTCTGACTGTGCCACTAGCTACTTTCGACGACCTCCCCCTGCTTCCAACTCGTCTCCTCCTCCTCTCTTTCTCCCCATCTTAACTTTTTTCCTGTTCTTCTTCACTTATAGCGGGCACCCACGTGACATCCACGGACGCATCGTTATTATCAACCGCTTCACTAGTATCTGACAACTCAACAAAGGAAGCAGCACCGGGTACAACATCATCATCATCATACTGTACTTCAAAGTGTGTAATGCTGCCTGACTGGGACATATCCCTGTTATCTACATCCTCTGGCACTAATGTTTGCGCATCACTCATTTCTTCCAACGGATGTGTAAATAACTCTGCTGATGGATCAAGTGAAGCGGCTGAGGTGCTAGTGTTGGTGGTGGCAGCAGGCGGGCGAGTGGTAACTGGAAAGGTGCCCGAAGCTAAGCTGGAGGAGGATGGTGCGTCTAGGTTCCGAGCGGAAGCTGTAGAAGATTGGGTGTCCTGTGTTAGCCAGTCAACCATGTCCTCAGAACTTTTAAAGTTCAGGGTACTTTGCCTCTGAAAACTGGGCATTATTCTAGGGCCAAATGGAATCACAGCACCACGACCACGACGGCCCCTGCGGGGTGGCCTGCAAAAGTTGACAGAGTAGATGCAATAGGCTTCACACACACGCCTGTAGGCAGGCAATTGCTATTCAATCTATTACAGTCAAAAAAGTGTTGTTTTATCTCACTGAGCACAATATAAGCTGTGAGCCTGATACAGACAGGCAACTGAAATTAGATTACAGGAAAAAAATGGTTGTTTTCAATGTATGTTACACCACCAGGTATGAGTAGTGAAAATAAGCACAATATAAGCTGTTAGGTGTTAGCCTGTCACACACACACACTGGGAGGCAGGCATAGATTACACAAAAAAATGATAAAATAAAATAAATGATGTTCAAAGTTTCCTCAATGATAAAGTATAGGGGGCGAACCGAAAAGGGCATGTGTTCGCCGTTCGCGGTGAACGCAAACATGCGAAAATCGCCTGAACAGTTCTCCGGCGAACTGTTCGGGACATCACTAGTTATGATGCATTCTACTGGATGCATTCATAACCCACCCCACTTTAATATGCCTTTACCCAATGACTGCAGTAACCTTGCTTTGCATAGAAGATTGTTGTTAATATCCTCTATGAATCTTCAAAAACTATCCATCAGCGCCTTTTAATATAAGATGATTCTACTAGTTTGAATACTAAGAGACTGAAAAGGCTGTAGATACACCTAGCTCAATTTTACAAATCAAATTTTAGGTCAGTATAAATGCTTAATACATTTCTGTCATTGCAGATTCACATTACAATATATTTTCATAGAATTATACACAGATATCTTTCCATATAATAGAATCCAAACACAAACATTACGTTTTTCCCTAGTTAAATATATATATATTTTTTTTCCATTTTATTTTGAACATAAATCTTTTAACAACGTGTTTCTAAACTGCAAACTTAAACTACTTGCTGGCCTGTCCTGTCCCTTAGAAAATCCCCTAATACAGGTAATTTATGATGAGGATGTCCCCCACTCCCTTCCCATACTACCTCCCTTGGCCCTCAGTCCGACCTATTTGGGGGAAAGATTCTACTTTTTAGCTAGACATTAGTCCTAGCAGCCTAGGGCTAGGCCTATGTATACTATCCATGGGTCCCATATTTTCCTGAAGTTGTCCATAGAGTCATCCAGTAGGTGGGTAATTCTTTCGTTGATGGCAATATAATTTATCTTATGTTTGATCGGCTGGAAGCTTAGGTTACTGGATTTCCAGGATTTAGCAATATGACTCTTGGTTGCCAGGGTTATGTATTGTAGCAGCCTGTTTTGGGGAGGTGTAAGGGTGTTAAGGGGGATCCCCAACAGCATGTTGTCTATAGACTAATCCACCTGGGTGCGGAATAAGTCAGAGGCTAGTTCCGAAACCAGGTTCCATATCTTTGCTACTTTGGGGCAGGACCACCATATATGGGGGAATGTCCCAACTACCTGGCATCCCCTAAAGCACAAATGGTTTTCTGACTTTTTCCATTTAGCGAGTTTTTCCGGGGTTATGTATACTCTGTGTAACACCTTGATGGCAGTTTCTAAAATGCTATAGTTCAGGGAGCCCCTATATATGTTGGACCAAGCTATCCTCCATTTACCTAAATCCCAATTCGTATTCATGTCAGATTCCCAGTCTACCATGTGTTTAAATTTGAGACCTACCGGTCTAGCATTAAATGTTTTGTAGAGCATCCCTAGGGTACCTTTCGTTAGAGGTGCCACTTGGCACTTTTTTGATAGCCAGTTCATTTCCGGAATTTTATGGTTCTCTAACAAGGTTAATACGAGATGTTTAAGCCTGCAGAAATTGTAGTGTTCTGTCAAGGGTAGATCGTGTTTGTCCCTTAATTTTTCGAACGAGATGATTTGCCCCTGCTCAATCCACTCTCCCAGCCTATCTAGTTTTTTGCTCCTCCACCAGTGTTGGGAAGCCGAGTTTAGGCCAACTGACATCTGAGGGTGATTAAGGAGAGAGATCATGTAAGAAGGTTTGGGAAATAATTTCGTATGCATGTGGGCCCATTTCCAACAAGTGAGCGTGTGTTTTATCATAGGATTGGGAATATTTCTCAATTTGGGGGAAATATCTGGTAGCCACATAATTGTGTCCCAAGTCAATGGTCTCATTGACTGGTTTTCTATATAAACCCACGCTGGTTGATGTGATATTGAATGGGCGATTGGCAACCAGGATAATTGAGCGGCTTTGTAATAAAGTTTAAAGTTAGGGCAGGATAATCCTCCATCTAGTTTGTGCAAATACATGATTCTTTTCGCGATTCTTGATGGGCCCTGGTTTCAAATGAATCTAAAGATCTGCCTTTGGAAATTAGACAACTCTTTGTTTCTTACCGGGATCGGGAGGGTTCTAAACAAGTAAAGAAGTCTGGGTAAAATGTTCATTTTTATGGTGTTAATTCTCCCCACCCAGGAGAGGCGAAATTTCGTCCATCGACCTAAATCTGTAATCAAGGTTTTTAGTAGCTTAGAATAGTTCTCAACGTAAAGATCCCCCAGGTTTGCCGTTAACCTTATTCCTAGGTAGTTTATGTATTTTATGTCCCAATTAAATTTATACTTATCGTGTAGACTATTTTTTTCTGTTGCAGGAACATCTATGGCCAGGGTCTCTGTTTTCTCTAAGTTTAGTTTTAGGCCCGATAGTCGGCCAAACTGTTCCAGTGTTTTAATGAGTTCCTGAATTGAGTTAGTTGGGTTGGTTACTACGCATAGTAGATCGTCTGCGAACAGGCAGATCTTGAAGTGGTGATGTCCCACCTTAATTCCGGAGATCTCCGAGTTTGCCCTGATTTCCCTGGCTAGGGGTTCCATAGCCATAGAAAAAAGCAAAGGTGATAGCGGGCATCCTTGCCTAGTCCCCCTTCCTATTGTTATGTTCGGATTCACAGGACCTGGGAGTTTCAGTTTCGCCGAAGGGGAGCTATAGAAAGATTTCAGCAGGTTAATGAACTGTCCACTGATGCCAAATTTATTTAGGGTCGCGAATAGATACGGCCATTCTAGAGTATCGAAAGCCTTTTCTATATCAAAGGCCATAAGACATGCAGGGGTTTTGGAGATTTTGGCTTCGTGTATGAGGTTAAGGACTTTCCTAATATTGTCTCCCGCTTGTCTGTGGGCTACAAAGCCTACCTGATCATTATGAATCAGTCTTGGCAAGAAAGAAGCTAGTCTGTCTGCCATGATTTTGGATAGAATTTTCATGTCACAATTTAGGAGTGAGATTGGCCTGTAGTTTTTCATTTCTAGGGGATCCCTCCCTTCCTTGGGGAATAGAACAATTTCAGCAGTGTTAAGCTCTGCAGGTATTTTTTCTCCTGCTAAAATGTTGTTAAAGAGTGTAACTAGGTGTGGTCCCAACGTTTCTATAAATGTTTTATAATAGTTATTGGTAAAACCGTCTGGTCCCGGAGCTTTACCCTCTTTAAGTTTGTGAACCGTTTTGCGCACCTCGTCTAGCGATATTGGGGCGTTAAGGGCTCCCAGTTCTTCCCCCGTTATGGTGGGGAGATCAATTGAATTGAGAAATGATTTCATCTCATTACAGTTGAGAGATGGGGATCCTTCATAGAGGGAATTAAAGTAATTGGTGAAGGTAGATTTAATTTTACTTGGGTTTGCTGTGAGTTCACCCTCCCGTGTTTTTATTTGGTGGATTTTATTCTGTGTATTTTTTGATTGTAATTTTTTGGCTAGGAGTGGGCCTGGTTTATTTGCTTTGTCAAAGAATTTTTGCTGAGTCCACCTTAGGGCTTTCTCAGTTTGGTCTGAGAGGACAGCGTCTAGATCCGTCCTAACCTTTTCAATTGCCTGTCTGTTTTTGGAGTCCGGTTTGGCTTGGTTTAGTTTTTCTAGTCTTGTTAGTTCTGCTTGCAGTTCAAATTCTTTAGCTTTTCTTTGTTTTTTGTGGTGAGAGGCAATTTTAATAAGGGATCCCCTGATATAGGCCTTGTGTGTGGCCCATACAATGCTTGCCCTTACTTCTGGGGTGAGATTAATCTGGAAGAAAAGATCTAGATCGTGGGAAATTTGGTTTTTGATCTCTGGGTTAGCTAGAATTCGTTCGTTTAGTCTCCAAGAGAATGTGGGCCTCCCCCCTGTAGCCCAGCTCAATGCCAACTTTACGGCGGCATGATCAGACCATGTACAGGGAGTATGTTCTGATCTCTTTACCTGGTCTAAAAGTGAGGAATCTGCCAATATGTAATCTATCCTGGAATAGGTATTATGTACTTGGGAGAAAAAGGAGTATTCCTTAGCTGTAGGGTGTGTTTCCCTCCAGACGTCTGTTAAATTTAACTTAAGGAGTAAGCGCTTAATTATCTTTATTTTCTTTGTGAACCTCTCTTGACCCCCCTTCCCCGTCTTATCTTGCGTCGGGTCCATCACCAGGTTCAGGTCCCCCCCTATTATTATTTTTCCGAGCCCTGGCTTGTCTAACATTTTTAGTACGTTTATTACCGTTTGATGTGGGTTAGATGTGGGGGCATAGATAGAAACAAGGGTTGTCTTAATGCCCTGTATTAGTCCTGTTATTATTACAAAACTACCTGCCGGATCTGTCTGTCTGTGTTCTAGCGTAAAAGGGAAGTTCCTGTGAAGGAGAATAGCCGCCCCTCCTTTTTTAGTTCTTTGGTTCGCTAGGAAAACCGTTGGGTAGTTCTTGTGGAGAAAATTTGGGTGGTTATTGTGGACAAAGTGTGTTTCCTGCATGAATATGACAGAGGGGTTACTATCTTTATAGGATAGAAAGGCCTTGCGACGTTTAAATGGTGAGTTAAAACCCTTGACATTGTGTGTTAGGAATATTATATCTAAATTATTTAGCTTTTCTGCCATGTGTGTGGAGAAGTGCAGCGATATTTTGACTTACCCCAATCCAGAGGAGGAGTCCCTAAAGCCCTGAGGCCTGGAGAGATATGCTGGGAGAGTGGATCGCCCCCTGACCCGGCGGGTATAACCCCTGGGAGTCTATCGTCTGAGGGACGGCTGATTTCTAACCTGATGGAATTACCTTTGGGTTGTTTTACATTCAGGAATGGAGAGTAAGGAACAGCCAGCAAGCTAGTAAAACAGTAAGGAAATAATAAGACATAACAAAAAAACAAATGAAAATAACATGAGAACATTTCAAAGACAGTGATCCTCATTAAATTTTACCGATTGCACCTAGATGCCTAGGGTGGAGAGGAAAAACAGTCCTCTCCCAGTCCCTAGTATGAGGAAAAAGTGTACCTTCGAGTAGTTCCTTAATAGGCAAGTAATAACTTTACCCTACCAAACAATAACCTTGGATTTGGCCTGTACCTGGGAAAACACTAGCAATGTAAGAAGAAAATATATCTAGATCTATATACTTTTTGACATGAACTCATTCTTCTCTAGGGTAATATCTAAACGTATGTGTTTCGATTCACAATATACAATGACATTTTTATACATTGTTAGGCTTACTAACTAATATTAAACCTTTTGTACTTTGATTTGATATTTCTCACATTTCTAGATATTGCTAAAGTTCACCCTTCCTCCACCGGTAAGGGGGGAGTGTTTGGGGTGAGCCTGTCGGAAGTCCCAGGCTCGGGTTGTAGCAAACTTGCAGTCTCTCTTTGGTTTCTTTGTTTATTGTGAACCGGTATCTCTGTCCACTGCCTTGATGGTCTGTCTTTTGGCCTCTCTGCTCGTTGTATCTGAAACTCTTCGCTGGTGGCCAGTTTGAGCTGGATCAAGTGTTTTTGGCAGTCTTCCAAAGAGAGAGCAGAATAAGTGGCTCCTCCGGCTTGGAACAGTAAGCGGAATGGGAAACCCCATTTGTACGGGATCTTGTTCTTTATAAGAACATTTAAAGCTGGTTTCATTTCCCTGCGCTTGAGCAGAGTGGATGGGGCAATATCCGCAAAAATCTGTAGTTGGGATCCATCTGGGCCAACCACTCGTGGAGAATTTCTGGCAGCAGAGAGGATATTGTCCCTTGTTCTTTGTCGGAGGAATCGGACTATAGTGTCTCTAGGTAGACTCTGGTTGACGGATGCTCCCAAGGCCCTATGAGCCCTTTCAATTTCAATCTCTTCATCTTCTCCTTCCGGCAGCAAATATCGAACTACCTCCTTGATGTAGGGTACCAGGTTAGTTACCCGTTTGTTGATCCCTCTAAAGCGAATGTTATTTCTGCGGGACCGATTTTCAATATCCTCCAGTTTGTTTTCCAGGAGGATGATTCTGGCAGAATTAGCCGAGATATCTCTCCTGTCCTGCCCTTGAGTTGATACCAATTGGTCCGTGAGGTTCTCTAACATATGGGTTCTCTGTCCCAGCTCTTGAATTTCTTTCTTAAAGTCCTGCACGGCCTGGGAAAGTTGGGTCTTTAGCAAGATTTCAAATCTTGTGATAATCTTGTCTATCATCTCCGGCTCCTGTAAAGTGCTCTTCTGTCCTCCCTCCATGTCTGAATTGTCAGATAAATCTGCAGCGGGGCTCTGGAGCGAGGGTTGACGTTTTGGGAGCGTTTGGAAGTGTTCTGGAATTCCTTTGGCTGCCGAGCTCTTGCGTGATTTACCCTTCATTTTCCATGCAGGTTGTCATTTGTAATTCACTGGGGCGCCGTTGTTGGTCCAGGTCCTGAGGAATGAGGTTTAGTAGTCTGTAGCGGGGTTTCCCATGTTCTTATCCCTTTCTTTTAGGTTAATACATTGCCGTACTGTATAGCTGTGCTGTGTTTTCCCTGGTAGGGCCTCCTCCTTCTTGTTAGTTTAACATTGCTATGGATATCCGTGGAGTCAGTTCAGTATGTATGCTCTGTGGAGGTTGTTTAACCTGCATTTATCCAGCTCCCATTTGAAGCCACAGGACACTGTAATAACTCTCCTTATGCTTTGCCAAGGGTGCTTAGCCTAGATCAGTCCAGGATCCTTTTAAATAGTCTTGCAAATTCCCGATGGACAAGGGGCCCTGCACCCCTCCAGGTTGGATAATGGTGCTCAGTTTCCCCCACTCTAGGGAACAAAATGGCCGCCACCACCTGTATGTGGCATGAAAGGAAGGTTAGTTCATGTGCCCCCTCCTCAGATAAGATGGGTAGCTTGCCTGGATTTGTTTGGGCTTTCTTTGAGTCCCTCAGCTCCTTCAGGGCTTCTTGAGAAGCGGGGAGAGAGCCCTGCTTACTGGCAGCAGCCTTTGCTGTTATTTTTAGGTGGATGCGTGGTCTAAAATGGCGTCCCTGTTATTTTTCGCGCCCTTCTCTCACTTTGACCCCTAGATGGTTCCTGGGGTCCCTTCTCCCGCTGCCCCTCTGGAGAATCACCCCTCTTCCTCTTTTTTTTTTATTTCTCCCTTTTGTGCCCCCCACGGGATGGGATGCCGTTTCGGGTCGCCCTGTCTGGGCCCCTGCTTCTGCTATCTTGTTCGGCGTTCCCTTATGGCCAGTTAAATATATTTTAATCTCATTTAAACCAAGCCGAACAATATATGATTTTAATTCTATTTTCTTTATATACCCTTCCTTTCATATAAAATAGTTATGTGATTAAAAGACCATGGTAGTTTTCTAAAAACTTCAGTTAACTTTGTTGAAGTATCTAACAACATAACAACATTTCAATGTACATGAAAGAAGGTACATACAATTCTTATGTTTACCTGATTCTGCTTATGTGATGTAGCGTTAACTATGTGGGGGGGGGGGGTTCTCTTCCATTGAGTTTGATTGTCAATGTGGTGTATGAAGTGAGTATTTCATCATAACAGAATAGACATTTAGGGCCCTATTAAATTCGAGCTGCGGATGAATTCGTATCTCGCAAAGGCCCATCGTAAGTCGATTTACGATATCCGAGTCGACTTGCGATTGACTTGCGATTGACTTGCGAAATTTCGGACTACTTTGCCGAGAATTGCCTCCGATAAGCGCTACGTAGTAAGTAGCGGACAAGAATTCCTTGCGTAGACGCTCGTATCTCGCAAATTCGCTAAGTGCACAAAAAACCCACGTAAAATGGTTTACGCATTACGTACAGACAACTTAAAAATCTAAAAGTGAGTTTAACAGAGGAAAAGCATGGAAGGCCATTACAATTGATTTAACCATCCCCTCCCCCCACCAAAGCCAAGGCATTTTACAACCAATTAGTTGTTACATTTTGAATGAAAAGCCATGCTGCAGCTTACATAAACCAAAATTAAAGACACACTACCTGATTACATAAAAACACTAAAACATCAAGAAAATGCCATATTAACCCTGTTATTTTGTATACATGTTGCTCATCACATCTACATTTGGGAACACAAATATGGGGCACATGGAGAATGTGAATATGTCCTGTTCAGTCTTTCGGTCGGGTCCCACTCTGACCCTCTGTCACTGCTTTCTTACAAGGTTCCTATGCCGGTGAGACCGGAGTGGGTTGTCAGTTCCTTCCCCAGTGGTTTGGGATTTGGCCCTGCATTCAGCTTTCCCTCTCACCCCCACAATGCCCCTTAATGAGATAGCTCACAGCTTCATTGAAATACACAATACCTCTTGTTTGGTCTTTTGGTCGGGTCCGAATCTGACCCTCTGGCACTGCTTTCTTACAAGGTTCCTATGCCGGTGAGACCGGAGTGGGTTGTCAGTTTCTTCCCCAGTGGTTTTGATTTGGCCCTGCATTCAGCTTTCCCTCTCACCCCCACAATGCCCCTTAATGAGATAGCTCACAGCTTCATTGAAATACACAATACCTCTTGTTTGGTCTTTTGGTCGGGTCCGAATCTGACTCTCTGGCACTGCTTTCTTACAAGGTTCCTATGCCGGTGAGACCGGAGTGGGTTGTCAGTTCCTTCCCCAGTGGTTTGGGATTTGGCCCTGCATTCAGCTTTCCCTCTCACCCCCACAATGCCCCTTAATGAGATAGCTCACAGCTTCATTGAAATACACAATACCTCTTGTTTGGTCTTTCGGTCGGGTCCCACTCTGACCCTCTGTCACTGCTTTCTTACAAGGTTCCTATGCCGGTGAGACCGGAGTGGGTTGTCAGTTCCTTCCCCAGTGGTTTGGGATTTGGCCCTGCATTCAGCTTTCCCTCTCACCCCCACAATGCCCCTTAATGAGATAGCTCACAGCTTCATTGAAATACACAATACCTCTTGTTTGGTCTTTCGGTCGGGTCCGACTCTGACCCTCTGTCACTGCTTTCTTACAAGGTTCCTATGCCGGTGAGACCGGAGTGGATTGTCAGTTGTGCTGTCACTCTCCCACCCACAATGACCCTTAATGGTATAGCTCCCAGCTTCATTGAAATACACAATACCTCTTGTTTGGTCTTTCGGTCGGGTCCCACTCTGACCCTCTGGCACTGCTTTCTTACAAGGTTCCTATGCCGGTGAGACCGGAGTGGGTTGTCAGTTGTGCTGTCACTCTCCCACCCACAAGCGCAGCAAACACACACAGAAGGTTTGCAGAGGCACAATGAGCACCAGCCAACTCACCTCCATCAGGGGTAATCGCCACTTCTCTTATCCAAGGAAGTCCCACGACATTGCTGGTGGCCATGTGCCAAGATGACCATTCATTCCCATTTGGTGACCTCCCATTATGTTCTGCTATTCATCAATTTACATTAGTTTCGATTGCTAAGTGATGTTGGGGAAGTGCGTGTGAGAGCAGAATTGACGGACACATCAATAATCACTGGAGAAGGAACTGACAACCCACTGCAGTATCACCTATCATTATCCTTTTAGGCCCACAGGGGAATGTTCCTACTCCCCATTCCCGCAAATTGTACTTGGCCTGTGCATTAACCCTTTATTATGCCTAGATTGTAGATCAATTAGATGCATTATATGATATCTAATGCTATTAGGACTATTATTCCTCTTAGTATGTATGGATCTATTGCAGGTTAACTAGTGCTCATTAGTTTACAGCTATAGTAATGTGACACTAATGTGATGCATGTGGATGTCCCCTAACCCCAACCATTGAAAACACACCGACATGGGGAGAACAGGATAACACAGCTTTATTTTTGGCACAGACCACAATCAGCAGTGGTCAAGACTGTGCATTCACAGAACGGTATAACAAAACTTTATTTTTGGACACACACCACAATCAGCAGTGGTCAAGACTGTGCATTCACAGAACGGTATAACCAAACTTTATTTTTGGACACAGACCACAATCAGCAGTGGTCAAGACTGTGCATTAATATCATGGGTGTGGTGTGGGCGGGTCCCGAGAGAGCAAGGGGCTAAATAAAAAAAAGGGGATACCTACAGGCGTCAATCTAATAGTCTAGAATAAGCATGATGTATAGCACCTACCAGGGTCACATGCTGCAACCGGAACCAGAAATCTCTCCATTTTACTGAAGAAACCATTAGAGTGCACGGCACTTACAACTTGTCTGGATCTGTTCAATTGAACAAATGATTCAACCTCTGGACTGTGTAATCCAATCCAGTTTCACACATACAGTGTGGTTTGTTAAATTGCCCACAAAAATGAATGGTCAACAAAAAACAAAAAAGGCGGAGGAGGCTAAAAAAAAATAATGACAATGCATGTACAGTAAAGTGCTAAATACTGTACCAATATACCAACTCACCTGATTCCCATCTGCAAGCATTACTAACTATTAGCTAGGTCTATGGATAATGAGTAATATGGGCAAATAGCCATTAATATGGACAGGACACAAAGGCCAGCAGCCACATTCACTGTTTCTTACATCAGACCCAAGGATCTGTTCTCAGACCGATATTGAGGTCAGGATCACATGCTTTATTAGTGCATATATTAATGCTGGCTGTCATTAACATGCCATTGTGAGACTTTGCAAGTCCACCGCCATAGCGGTATTAGTCTACATTTCAGCTAACAACAATCATGTCTGAGATATCTGGCAATATGATAGCTTTAAGATTGTGGGAGCTACATGTTAAGGAGGGGGCTGTCATTGGAGTAATGTCTACCTGAGAGGCACTTGGAAAACCTTACGCCTCATATAATTCCTCCACTATGCTTGCAGATGCAGGAGATGCCTTCATGGGCCTGAATTGTACCTAAAACAAAACAAATGGAAAGAATAACAAAGAGAAAACATAAAATCTAAGGGCCTAAAAAAAAAGGGGACTGCAGCATCCCTTCCCAACAGCATTCCCCAGTGACCATCAATTGGTGGCATGTTCAACCGAACCCTACGTGTCCACAGAGAAGAGGATCATGGACCATGTGATGGGAGGTAGCCATCTGCATACAAAATGTCACCATCACATAGGCAAAGATCCAAAACTCTGTAGCCAGGCTAGATGAGGTCAGCATTGTGACCAATAGATTGTCACTGAGGAGTGCTGTTGAGAAGGCACAATTATGTCCACAGCCCCTAGGTCCTCCTCGGCCTGGGCACAGGACCTGCATCGTCCGCGGCCGGACGCCGTCTCCTTGGTGGTGGGGGAGCAGGAGGAGGTAGTGGCACCACGGGTGGTGGTGGCGGCGGAGGCATGGTGGAAGGAGAGGAGGGGGCAGGCTGCTGTTGGCTGGTGACCTGCCCCGTTCCCAGCAGCCTGACCAAATGCTGCTCCAGCCTACGATGATGGCTCCTCTCCTCCCTAAAGCGCCTGTCCAGGCTGCGCCTCATGCCAGAGATGTTGGCATCAATCCTATTCACGACGGCCAACAACTCCAGCAGCGCAGCCTCGGTCGTTGGTGGTGGGGGCTCGGGTCCTGCTGGCAGGGCCGGGTGGGAAGATGGCGGGGACAGAGTGGGGAGGATCTGGGACCCGGCTGGAGACAGGGGCTCTGATGTTGTTGTCCCCGGTGGCTCAGAGTGTGGGGAAGGAGGAGTTGTGGCATATTCCACTCCTTCTGAGGGCCCCGGCGAGATGGCAAGTCTTTGGAGGAGGGGGACAGTCGGGCTCTGGCCGGGGGGGCTGTCAACGACCACGACCTCCCCCTCCGAAGAGCCAGGGCCCTCGGATGAGCCTGTAGCCTCCTCCCCCTGAGCGGTCTCCTGCGGGGCGGGGGCTGACGGCCCCGCTCGTGGCTCATCACTGGACCCAGACCTCCTACTGGATGCTGAAATAGAGAAAAGAAAGGTACATGTCATTAGTATGCTGATCAATACATTGATATGTTTTCACTCCTAACTATCTGACATCTAGGCCTGAACATGGATGATTCTCCTAATTGCAACTCCCATTAGCTCTCATTTGCTAGATTGGATCTATTCTTTGGTTTCTTGTCTTGACCTCTCCTGGCTCCTAACACTGTCTGGATTTTGCCTGCGGTTTCACTCCTAACTATCTGACATCTAGGCCTGAACATGGATGATTCTCCTAATTGCAACTCCCATTAGCTCTCATTTGCTAGATTGGATCTATTCTTTGGTTTCTTGTCTTGACCTCTCCTGGCTCCTAACACTGTCTGGATTTTGCCTGCGGTCTGTAACTGCATAGGCTGCATTGGGCGCACCAGTACATGGACTCTATTGCTTAATTACTCTTGGGGTGGCCAGGAATGACAGTGATTTGTCAGCTTCATGGATTTAATGATACATCCATCCATCCCTTGTTAATTCCATGGAGCTGACATGTCAGTGTCCTTGTTGGTCACCATTCGTAGTGTGTGTGATGCACATGTGGTGGCATGTTGGTGTATGTGATATTCGCCTGAACTGGAGGCTGGGTCGTGCTGGGCCACCGGGGATGAAGCTCCAGCTGCGGGCGATGGTCCTAGAAAGTCCCTTGCGATCCTCTCCCACTCCTTATAGGCGACACTGTGTCCCTCCGCTTCTCTGGCCATCTTCCTTTTCACCGTGGCCCTGATATCCACATATCTGTGCTTCAAGGACCTCAAGCCCCTAGGAACCGTGGACACCTCCTTCATCACTTCCACTACCTCCTTCCAAGCCTGAGCCTTAGGCCCAGGCTTCGCTTCCCTTGCCACAAGGATGACGGGCCGGTCACGGATCGCACCCAGGAGGACCATATTCTCCTGGGGCGTATAATAACGGGCCCTGCGCCTGCCCTTGCCAATAGCCCCTTGCTCTCTCGACTGTGCTGGGGGACCCTGGCCTCCCTGCACTCTTCCTGAGGCCTGTCCCTTCCCCAAACTACCCCGCCCCCTGGGAACAGGCCCCTTCCCCTCTGTCCCTCCTCTACAAGTGCCTCTGTCTCCCTCCTCCTCCTCCTCCTCCCCCCCCTCTGGGGACCACTCCTCCTCCTCCAGGGACACCTCCTCCTCTGGGGACACCTCCTCCTCTGGGGACACCTCCTCCACCCCCTCCGGGGACACCTCCTCCTCTGGGGACACCTCACTCTCCGCTCCTCTCCTCTCCTCCTCTCTCCACCTATCTCCTCCCTCCATGCTCAAATAATAAAAAAAATAAGGATAACTCAAAATAAGTGTAACTGTTATATATGTGATGGAAACAAAAGTGTATGTTCTATGTGTTTTTACTAACTGTTGGGGGATGCGGTGCAAAGGTTGGGGGGGGGGGAGGTGTGTGTTGTGTGTCCTAACGCTATGTATGTCTCTATGTGTCTTTAATCTATGTGTCAGGCAAATATGTGTAATGTGTAAATATGTGTAACTCTTACGTGTAAATATGCTAGTAATAAAATACAAAGAAATCAAAAAGAGTGCGCCTACAAATCAAAAGAACGATAAAGAAATAAAAGTATTACTGGAATGTCTGTTGGAAAGAAAAGATGTGTGTGCTATGTGTATTTAATAAGTGGTGGGGGATGGGGTGTGTTGGGGGATGGGGTGTGGTGGGGGGAATGGGTGTGTGGGGTGTGTGTCCTAACTATATATATGTCTCTATGTGTGTTATTTAATCTATGTGTCTTGCAAATATGTGAAATCTGTAAATATGTGTAATGCTTAAATGGAAGGACTTATGAAATAGACAATGCAAAAAGAAAAAAATAACTAATCTCCCTCTCTCCAAAGTACTAATCTCAAAGACTCTCTCCCACCTGCTCCTGAAACTGCGTGCTAACTCCAATGGCTCTTACAACACAGTCAGCGCATGGGTTTGTATCACTCACATTTATAAGCTCATACTGTCAATCAAATTCTTAGCTCGTACGTGATTGGCTGAGAGGCGTGTCTCGCTAGGACGTCCCCTTATCAGCTTGCAAGAGCGCCAACAGACTCAGCCAATTACATACGCACGTATAGTGTCAGGCCGCCAAGTGCGTATGTAATTGGCTGAGAGTCCCAATACATACGCACTTGGCGTCCCGCGTTGGGCTTCTCAGCCAATTACATACGCACTTGGCGTCCCGCGTTGGGCTTCTCAGCCAATTACATACGCACTTGGCGTCCCGCGTTGGGCTTCTCAGCCAATTACATACGCACTTGGCGTCCCGCGTTGGGCTTCTCAGCCAATTACATACGCACTTGGCGTCCCGCGTTGGGACAGCCAATTACATGCGGCCAAGTGCGTATGTAATAGGTTGAGAGGCTTCTTGACCTAAAATCATCAGCTGGAATGCCATGTAAAGATCCACAGGTGACCAATGGCAAAGCAGAAATTAACGTGCCTAATACCAGATCATGCAATCAACAAGCTATATAACCCCATCCCCAACAAGTCATCAGCATGTCTGAAACAGCATGGATGATCATGTGAGAGGGATGAGGGCTAGGGTGAGTGGGCGTATGAGGTTGAGACGCTTTTGTGCAGCTCAACTAGCACAGTATGAAGACCAGGAAGCAAGGTGTGTGATTGAGGGGGTGATGGGGAGTGGCAGAGAGGAATGTCTGGGAGTGAATGAGGGTGTGAGTGGTGATGTAATCCATGCTGGGGCAGAACCAAGCCAGGCAAGGGAATTACCACAGGCCATGCCTAGTATCGTGGGGGTGGATCAGGGAGGAGAGAGAGCTCCAGTAGCACAGGGACAGATGGATATAGGGCCACCTGCACCCAGGGAGGCTGACAATGTTGTCGGTGATCAGCTGCTGGGGGGAGTACAGGATGTGTTGGCTCAGGCAGAAGGGGGGGAGCCTGACCAGGAGCCTGACCAGGAGCCTGACCAGGAGCCTGTGAGGAGGCGGGCACCCAATGTGTACAGGGAGAGACTCACATTAGAGGGGTTAACTGATGGGGAGGTGTATGAGCGTTTTCGGCTGACCCGTGACAGTCTTGGGGAGCTCTATGAGGTTCTCAGAGCGGACCTTGAGCCTCGCTCACGGGCAAATAGAGCCATCCCAGGAATGACACGGATGTTAGTTGCAATACACCTCCTTGCTTCTGGGAGCTTTCAGACCACCCTGAGCATAGCCGGAGGAATGTCTCAGCCAAGCCTCTCGAATTGTCTGAGTGCATTCCTCCGTGCTATTGGTCGTAGAGCTGCCAGATACATCAGTTACCCTAACACTGCTGAAGAGATCTCGAAGGTGAAGTTCGATTTCTTCCAATTAGGAGGTATCCCCAATGTGCTTGGTGCTATTGACTGTACACACGTGGCACTGATACCTCCTAGAGAGCAAGAAGCGCTGTACAGAAATCGTAAGCATTATCATTCAATCAATGTACAGGTTGTTTGCGATGCGAACATGCGCATACAAGGTGTGTTTGCAGACTTCCCGGGAAGTGCTCACGACGCCTATATCCTGCGTGCATCCGGAATATATGACATCTTTGAGTCCGGCAGATTTCCATCCGGATGGCTACTGGGTGAGTACACATTAGTAGTGGCAGTCAACCATATCTTACTATGACTGGATACAATAACACATACGGTACATCATGTTTCCCTCTATTGATCAACAGCCTTATTAAATTGCAATTCGGCAAATTCTAAAGGGCTCTATATAAGCACATAGCATATTTTTTTAAGGACGTTTTTAGTTCGTGAACTTCTATCCAAAAGCAAGGTCTTCACGAACTAAAAACTTCTGTAAAAAAAATATGCTATGTGTTTATATAGAGCCTTTTAGAATTTTCCGAATTGCAATTTAATAAGGCTGCTGATGTTCACATGTGCATTACGGAGTAATACTACCAAAGCCAGAACAGAATAGCTCATTGCTGGCCAGAACCCTGTGTTAGCTTGGCCAAACAGTATGCAGTTCACAACAACATATGACAAAAACCATAACTGATTAATCATTAGATATATGTTCTGATGCATTCCATTGTATCCTGTGACATGGACATCTCTAGTCTACATAACGTGTTGTGTGTTCTTGTACGGCCTATGTAAGTGAGATGTCTTCAGAATTCATCTGATAGAGGAGAATTAATATTGTTTGGCAAACTTTTTCTTGCCTGAATATATCCCGGAATAAACATGAATTAGCTTACCTTGAAGTTATCAAAATATCAAAGGTCTTTTGGTCTTTGCGTTTGATCGTGTACGCCCCTGGGAAATTCCACCTGAATTAGCATCACATTTACGTTCACAAGAATACACGATCACTCTTCACCTCAGACCTCTGGCATGTGCTCGTTACAAGAACTGCAACAGTGACTTCCTGTGCTCTCTACCAGTAGGGTCGCAATATGTACCCTGTTGTATTTCCCTTGTATCTCCGCCTCATGTAAGTGTCCTGTGGGTGTGAACATCTGGATTTTCCATTTGTTGAAATTACATTATAATTGATCTGAAGCTTCAGATAGAATCCATGTGTTAATACCCTACTAATTATCCTATCAGATGCATCCATGATCCATCTCCCTTACATATATCTTTAACTGTGTATTAGCCACAGTGATGTGTTGATAGGTCATGATGACGATATTTGGCCATATGCTTTGTCAAACATCACAACATCCTATTCATATCAACATCATATTTTATTTACACCAGGTGATGCAGGATATGGGTGTTTGCCGTGTTTGTTGACCCCTGTGAGCAATCCCCAGACTCGGGCAGAGGCGCGGTATAATGCTGCGCATAAAACCTGCCGGAATGTAATTGAGCGTACCTTTGGTGTACTAAAGATGCGCTTCAGATGTTTACATTCCACTGGGGGTGCTCTACAATACAAGCCCCAGAAAGTTTGTCGCATCATCGTTGCCTGCTGCTGTCTGCACAATATAGCACTACAGGCCAACTGTCTGGGGGACATTGATGCGGCTCCGCTACCTGTGGAGGAAGAGCCTTTATTTCACCCTGAAGTGGATAATCTGCAGGGGTCACAACAACGTGCCCGCCTAATTTGTGAGTACTTCACATGTAAGTACATACCCAATATGCATGGAATACAGCCTAATGTATCTGGATTATGCCTAACTCCCAAATCCACCTTTATCCATCTCCCTTGTCATACAGAATTCCAACCAGTCCACAGTAGAGGAGAGTTCCCTGACGTTGTCAATGTTTGTACACTGGAACAAGCCACATGATCAGTTACAGGTAAGTAAGCACACATTCCCATACACATCTTAAGTACTGACGGTTAGAAACATCAATGGCATAGATAATTTGAGTGGATTATATATCCCACTATGTCAATGTATATATGCCCCACGTTACATTGTTATCTAGTAATTTAGATTGAAAAAAGACTTTAGTCCATCAGGTTCAACCTCTATAGATCTATGATCTGCAATACGCAGAATTATTGTTAATTGATCCAGAGGAAGTCACCGAAAAACAAAAAGTGAAGCTTTGCCAATTGTCTACACAGGGAAGAAAAATATAACATTCCTTCCTGACCCCAGATACTGGTGATCGTATTCATCCCTGGATCAATACTCCCTATCTCTTTATCCAGGATAGCCCCTAATGCCTGTTTGGTTTTGTAATGTAAAAAGATACCCAATCCCTTTTTAAAGTCACCTACAACCTCTACGGACCAGGATTGCTCACATTGTCTGATCCTGCAAAACCACATGAAATGGGATCCAAATGTGGTTGAAAAATACCATACACACATACTTTAGTCTAATTTGTGACTGTAATCCTAACATCATATTAACCTTACAGAGCTGCTGTCGTGTGTCAACTCTTCTTTAAACAACCTAGACATGGAAAAACATGACCAGCAACAGAACTGCTACATCAATGTAAGCTACATAGCGAGTATTTGTGTAATAATATGGCCACGTATGCTGAAGGACACAAATAACACATCAATCACTTTATTAATATCAGCCTATCTCTTTCCAGGATACAGCAGATAGGTAAGCGGTGATAACTAATGACGATCCACAGCGCACGTG